>CM048647.1:76181035-77410410 GCA_026413185.1 Pueraria montana var. lobata
ACATAGAGATAGATTGGCACTTTGTGAGAGAGAAAGTACTCTCAGGAGAAATTGCCACTGATCTTGTGAAATCTAAAGATCAACTTGCAGACATGTTCACTAAACCTCTCAAAGGTTCCCGGGTTGAGCACATTTGTAACAAGCTTGGTTCATATGACATATATGCTCCAGCTTGAGGGGGAGTGTCAGATTACGTTTTATTATGTATTTATTAGTAGATAGAAATCAGAGATTTCTTCCCTTTTTATCAGTAATTGATTGATCATGTAATCAATACTGATTATTCTTTTTCTATTATAAATAAGATCATGTGTGGTCTGATAAGACACACAAAACACACAAAACACAGTAAATAATATTACAAGTATAAAAACTCAAAAGCAACAGAAGATAATGAAAAAAACTAAGAATACAGTAGGGCTGCCAAATACCTCTACAAGACCACAATACATAACAGCGATGGCAATCACTCAATCGGCAAAACCCAAGCGATAAGCCAAAAACTAAATCTAATATCCAAGTAAATTCAGGGGCAAGGAAAACCCCATTTGTAAACAGTCAAGCAACTGCCACAAGAGTTCTCAAAACAACTGGTGTGTCACCAAGACTTAAAGATACCAGTGATCTAAAAGAAACAGATGAAAATAAATTTCAAACGGGCATAAGAAGAAACCCTACTGAACAACCCCAGAAAGAGAAAAGAAGAAAATGTCATACAGGAAAAAGAAATATCATACTTCCATAACCAAACACCTTGAGTTAGCTAGCACTGAGGAACTTGACGCAGAAATGATTTTCCACTTCAGTAATTTTATATCTTACAAATTTATTCATATAACAGAAAGATGAAACCAATTTCCAATTGAAAATAATTTGAAAGGGAAAAAGTCTTGCAAAAACGCAAAATGAAATGGATAGAGTATTGATGGCCAAACAAATGAATGATTTTTGTGCAAAAAGAATGATAAAATAATAGTTCATACCTTAAACAAGATAAATGGCATTTGTTTTTTAATGCGAAAACTCCATACTTTATCATGATCCACTAGATCAAAGAATATATCCATTCCAATCTGTTTAAACATATCTTCATCGCGTGAAACCTGGTCCAATAAATAACTTATTATCGAACCAGCTCTTAAGACCATGCATACCACAGAAAGCATGTAAAGATAGAAAAAAAAAAATTGAACTTAGAAGGGAAAGCTAGAGTTGTAACCTTTATTATTGTGTACAAATGAGCCTCTGCCTTTTCCTTCCTCTTCTTCTCTTTTTCTTCTTCTTCTTTCTTTAATCTTGCCTAAAATGTAATTTGAAAGTGAAGCATTTTTAAGTCAGAAATATAACAAAAAAAATAATAATATGACATCAATGAGTCAAACATCTTACTCTTAGGTGTTGGGCAATGTCCTTCTCATCCACATTACAAATTATCTTATCCTTGTCACTGTCACGTATGTAAACAAGCATATATGCATTCGAATACTTTGTAAATTTGAAGGGAGTGTTGTTGAAACCGGGGTTGGTATGAGGTAACTGTGAAAAAGAAGTAAAAAAATAAAAAATAAAAAAAGAATAGTGATGACAATGTGAAAAGAAAAATCACTTCAACAGTATCCAACAGTAGATGAAAAAATGCCCAAGGCAATACCAACAGAGTATTACCTCTTCTTCACCACCATACTGTTCTTCTAAGGCCCTCTTTGCAGCTTCTTTTGTTACCCGTTCATCATCAAATTTAAACCTGAAACAAGCCAGTTATGTTGTACTTTTAAGTAAAAAAATCAGTAAGATACAAAGGAAAATAAGGGAATGTCTACCATGCTAGTCATCTCTCCCCTCCTATTTTAAAAATAGGAGTAGGACAAAAAAGATCAAAAATATATACCAACCATTCAGCTTAATGAAAACAAGTATTATAATTGTTAAGTGTGAAAACATAAGAGGATAACTATACCTTGTATGATAGACATTTTTTATCATCAAAGAATGGACATAGTACAAAGCAGGACTAATAAACAATAGACAAAAGGAAAACACCAAAAGTTAGCATTTCTTAAGGACATCCAACAAATCATCTACACAATCATCCAATAGTTCTAAAACACAAAAAACATCTGGAAACAAAGCTTCCTTTTGTTCCCACTCAAAGCCTTAAATAATCGAACAAGAAGCAAAGTGAAAATGGTGACACTTTTGCGATTATTTGTTAAAAATGAAAATTAAAACAAAATACTTTCTCAAACCAAACAGGCATCAAATACTTACCACTGATTTGATAGAGTTGGCCTAATATAAGCATAATAGTGTCCACCATGAACCCCACCACTGTGAACCAAAACACTGAAAACAAATATGATGCAGACAATATCCATAAGTATATTATCAATTAAAAGCAAAATCACATAGAAGATTTAATTGAACAGAACTTCGGCTAATTAAAAATCAAAGATGTCAAAAAATCAATACCTGTGAAGTGTGTAAAGGTTGCGAATGCTTCTATCTGCTTCGGGAGACAGATATTTACCATTGTCCCTATCAAGATCTAGTTGCAGGGGGAACTCATAGTAGTCATTGATCTGTTGGAAATCAACTTGATGGTGACTCTTACAGGTGCAATAAGTAAAAAAGAAAATTTGCAAATAAACAATAAAACCTGGGGGCAGGGGATCACCATACATGATATACAAGGGCCAAAATTAACAATTTACAAATGAACATAATCATTTAAGACAAACAATTGCATAACTTATTTCAAGTAAGTGATACTTGAAATTGGTAAATTACATCGTCATATTAGGTTCTAAACAGAGGTAACCCAAAAGAATATTGTTGAATAAGAGGGTAACTGAAACAAATTATCCAATCCTACTCTTACCTAACCCAGCTCCCCCCAACTAATGGACAAGATGGGATAAGCTGACAAGATAAGTTTATTCTAACTTATTGGCTCACCAAACAATATATTGAAATTGGATAGGATAGCTTATTCTATCCTATCCTCCTTGTCCTGACCACCAAAATGGGCCTGATGGGCTAAGGAAGGAGATGAAAATTTTAACCTTTCTCATAAAATGGCAAGAGGGAGGAATTGGAAAAATATGGTTAAGGAGTGGGAAATCACACATCAGAAAAGGCTTCCTTCCTGGAGAGACCCTTTGAAGAAAAAATGAAGAAACTCTTTGGACCGTGAAAACATAAAAGGCTCGGAGGCCAGATGATTTACTAGTTTTCTACAGTTGCAGGGACATCATTAATGCTTGGTTTGAATTAAAAATGAAATAGAGAAAAAGAAATAGGAAAGATAGAAATGGAAGAGAAATAGAGTGGAAAGGATGTGTTGTTTGGATGGATAGAAATAAGAAGGAAAAAATGAAAAAAAAAATATTTTTTGCTTATTTAGATGAGTGAAAGAGAGAATGTAAAAAAAAAATTATATGAAATATATTCTTATACTAAAGTAATTAAAAAAATTTAATCCAAAAATTAAAATTTTTATTCAGTTATTTTTTCTTAACATAAAACTATTTAGTATTTTTTTATTTTTATATTATAAAAAGTTATTTAATTTTTTAAGAAAATTAAAAAAAAAAACTGAAAAAGAGAAGGCTTCATTTCCCTCCTATTTCATGCCAATTGGGGGGGGGGGGGGGGGGGGGGGGGGGGGAGCTCTTTCTTTAGTGTCCCACAATAAAAACTTTCCTCCTTTATATTTATCATCTAAAACAAACAGTGGAAATTTAATATTTCTATCTTTTTCCCTCCTTTTCATTTCCTTCCTTCCTATTTCCCCTAAAATAAACAAAGGGTATAAAGGTGATCGATCTTTTTAAGTGTTTTATGAATTCCAAAATTTGGGGTTAATATTAACTCTGCTTTTATCTCTTAGATCCCTATAAAATATTAAATTTCCACTGTTTGAGATGATAAAAGATTATAGAGCCATCAACCTCGTCACTAATTTGCATAAAATAAAATGAAAAAATCTTTTCATCAATCTATATGAGGTGATAGGGACACTATTTCTGAGAATTGGAGTGCTTTTGATGCATGTAGATAGATTTCTAATGCTGATTTGGGGGCCAATGAAGTGGTTGATGATATGATGCACATACGTGTATCGGATACAATACATATACAACAATACGATTATTCCAAAAAATATATAGGTTACTACACATGTAAGATACATATCTATATATGTATAAAAATTCATACAACAACAACAAAGCCTTATCCCACTAGGCGTGAGCAAATATAAAAAATGATAAATATATAATTGCAATTCAATAAATCCAAATTCAGAACATACTTCTTAGACATTGGTAAAAACAATAAAAATTATAAACCATTATCATCATAAATCACTTTCTATTGTCTACAAATAGGAACAATATAATATCAATCTCATTCCTTACTTGAGATCATCCATAAAGAGAACAATTTCCATTTTTAGGTTCACTAAGGGACAATGCCTCTATGTTTCTATATTACACTTGCTTCTATGTCTCAAATGTAGCTATGACAAGTAAAAAAATTACATTGAAACATACAATATATCAGTAAAGGGAAGAATTTATTCTGATTCTAGAATTTAATACTGACCTTTACCATAGTGTCTCGCATAAAATCATATTCAAACCGTTTTAGTTGAAGCTGAAGAACAGGTGGAAAATCAATGAACAAGACACCCTTCCTAGCCTCCTGAAAGATTAATCGTAATGATGATGAAGGAAAATAACCAAAATTAACAATATAAGAAAAATAATTTTAAAAAGCGGGGGCAGGGAGAAAAAAAAAAAAAAAAAAAAAAAAGCCCAGTACACAAGGTTCCTGTCATTATGTCATCAAGGGAGGCTCAGATGTACAGAGCCTCAGAAGAGAATAAAGACTCAAACTCAGAGCAATACGCAAAGTAAAGCATAAAAAAAGATAAAACTAATAAACAAATAACTCATTAACTCAAGCAAAACTTGAAGAAAATAAAGGAAAAAAGAAACAAAATAGAGTCAGACTAACACAAAAAAGAGGTATCAACTACAGCAAGATATATATCTTGTGTCCTTTGAATCATTTATCGCAGGAGGACTTGAATCATTTATTTCTTTTGTGTCCTTTGTCATATCAATTATGGCAAGCAGTTATAGCCTGGTTAGGCTTCTCAATGGTTCTACCGCAAGATATATCTCAATTGTATTTGCAGATGGGTTTGTGTTTCAGAGGAAAGAAGATTAGCAAAATCAAAAATATGTTTTGGCATGCGACCTGCTGGAGTATATGGCTGATGAGAAATAGGATTATATTTAAGGAGGAAGAGGTACAACCTATGGGAATGCTAGCTCATATTAAAGATATTACATGGTACTGGTTGTTATACAAAAAAGGGCTAAAACCAGGTTTGTTTTATTCATCTTGGTGCTTGAATCCAACAGGATGCATCTCCTAGACTGAATTTTGGAGATGATTTATTATGATTAGTGGGAAATGTAGAAGGATAGTTTTCTGTCATTTTGCTAAGGTCTCATACTGTACAGCTTGTACAGAATTAAGGTACATCCTTCTCTCTTCTGAGTATTATAAATATATATGATTTGCCTTTCAAAAAAAAAAAAAAAAAGAGGTATCAACTACCTCAACTAGTAAACAAAAGCAAGGTAAGAAGTTCAGCTTGACAACCAAAATCAAAAACACTTGGATTTAGATTTTACCTGTAAACCATACTGCTCAGCATGATACTTGTTATCACCCTCAAGCTGTTCCACTTCAACATATTTGTCAAAAGAATCATACACGTTCCGACATCCTTTAACATCAAGCTGAAGATCTATAATCAGATATTCAAAATTCCATAAGGTCCAAGAATGTATGGACTGATGCAATAAACAACAGAATCCTAAATTGCATACCATAAAATGATTCTTTTCTTCTTGATTTATAGTGAACATTGATGCATTCAATATAGTTCATATGGTGACCTTCAAACAACTGTTGTATGGTGCCTTCCACAACAGTTCCCTGATCCAAAAGGAAATCTGAATACAATACTCACCTAAACAAGACACATACATATTCAAGCATATCTAAAGTAAATGCAGCTATGTTCATGAAACACATTGTACCTTCATTTTGTCTTCTAACTTTTCACAAAGAACTCTATTAAGCTCTTGGACATCATGCTGCAAGAATGAATCATATGTATCCCATCCAAAAGACGTGGTTAACTCTTTCGTAGATACACTAGTGTCACTATGCTGCAGCTTGTAGAATAAACTCTGCAATGCCAAAGGAATGCTCCCTGACGGCATGTCATTCTCAGTCGTAGGCATGTGGTATACAGCCTGTAACAATAGTGCATGTAAGTTACTACTTTCATATAAATAAGAGCTTCCACAGTAAATATTGGCTAACCTTTCTAAAATAAGGAATGTGATACAATGTCTGAAGAAGAGAATTCATGTAACAAGTAGCTCCTTGGTTTTTCAGTCCAACATAACCAGTTTCCTTTTTTGAGTCATGTGACCAGTAATCAGCAACCTTGCGTACAGCAACGTCAGCCTCAACTATGCATGTATCATTCACATGATAACCTCTAGCAGGATCATATAATTCAGCAAGAGGCATGAAATTAGTGAAACCCCAATCACTCTCGCGAGCATTGAACTGATGCTGTGATTCTGCAATATGCAAAAAACAATTAATTCTTTTTTCAATACAAGAATAAATACACCACGGAGGAGGATAAGATATTACTCAAAAACAAAGAAAAGAAAATAGTTTAAAAAAGAAAAACCAAAATAAGCCAACAGGTAAACTACATTAATGAAACAAGCAGAGCACCAATGACTAGACATATGCACAAGGGTCAACTAATGGGAAAGACTATTATAATTGAGATTGGGTTCAACCCAACTCTTAAAAGCTTGCTCAAGGGAAGAGGATAGCCCAAGGCTTTAAAAGGACCATTGTAGCCATATGCCTAGCCGAAGTGAGATCTTATCACACAAACCCCTCATACCTATGACTAGACATCTCAAGGTTTAAGTTTGCAAGATAGGACTTTGTGAGTGACCAGACATCAAGACTGGATAGGCACTTTAAATTATATAATACTCTATTTTTAAAATTAATAATAATTTGAATAACATCAATTAATTAATATTATAACTAATAAACTTTAAATGATTAATATCAACTGAAGATACATACACTTGCAACAGACAGGTACAAAATCTAGTTTGTAATAAACCATGGAATGTCATTCAAACTTTTGAGCAGAAACAGAAACAAATTCACTTTATATCCTATCAGAATTTAAATCTCAACTATAATTTGATCTTATGACATATACAGAAAATCAACAAAAAACAAAAATATAGATCTATTTTAAGTTTTAACCAAAAACTTGTAAAAAGCACACGTCCACATCAGATAAGTTTAAACAAAACATCTGTACAGCATATACAAAGTACAAACCATACTTTGTTGCCTCAAATATTGTAGACACAAAACACAGGACTTGTATTTTGGAATTCTGTCTCCATTAAAATTCAGTACATTGTAGTGTACAAAAGAAACATGCCACAGCATTCTCATTCAGGCATATATGAAACACCAAATCTCCACCCAAATGAGGCAAATTCAATTCCTCCATTACTGAACCCATATGGTAAAGCAAATATATTTTGATG
Organism: Pueraria montana var. lobata; assembly: GCA_026413185.1. Lineage (NCBI taxonomy): Eukaryota > Viridiplantae > Streptophyta > Magnoliopsida > Fabales > Fabaceae > Pueraria > Pueraria montana. Next base: position 76,188,724 of record CM048647.1, read on the forward strand.
AGACACCTATCACAGAGAAATTACCTTTTCTGATTGAGTATTGACTATTGAATTGATTAACAATAGTCAAGCTAAACTGGGCAAATCTACTCCATCCAGGAGGCAACAACATTGAATCAGAAACATCTAGATACATTGATAAATGATCAACATTATTCCCCTTTGGAAATATAAGTATCCGCCTGCTCATTGCAAATAATGTCAATCAGTACCACCATTCAAAATACAAAATTTGTCACCCATATAATTAGCAACCAAAGAATATGGGGCAGAAATCGACACACCATTTGTAGCACCCAACAAAGAAATCTTCAGAATATACTTTCTTTGCAAGCCTCGAAAAATTCTCAATGGCCCATGTGAACCTCCCAGATGGCAGATTATCCATTGTTGGCACATTAACCGAACTCAAGTTTTCTGCTTGAGCTATTAAAGCAAAACAACAAAATAAACCAAATCATTACTCAGCTATGCCAACATTAAAAAAATTAAATCCTCAATGATTTCTTTTCATAAAAATCCCTGAATATCTGAAGGTCCACATGCAACAAGAATGAAAGAATCTTGACACTAATTACTCAATTCACCAATCAAACAGGTCAACACAATGCAGAGGAAAAAATCTGGAAAACTAATTACCCACTTCCCCAATCAAGCAGATCCACACACAAAGTGGTGGAAAGAATCTTGAAAGTTTAAAATCAAATTACCCACTTGCCCAATCAATCAAGTCCACAAATCACATGACAGAAAAAATCTAGAAACTCCAATTAGCCACTTCCCCAATCAAACAGCTCCACACAATGCAGAGGAAAGACACTTGAAAGTTGAAACTCACTTCCCCAGATAAAGAGAAACATAATTAACACTAAACACTAATAATGTGTTTGGAATAGATTCATGGTGAGAAAAAATCAATTAATTTTTCATAGTTGCTTCTACTTTTCCATAGTTTCACCATGATTTTGTAGAGTAGAATCAATTCTGTATGTTATCCAAACACATTATAAGCAAAGCTTCATTCCAAGCCCAATAACCAAAGCAATTCTTGTACTTCCTGACATCATGCAAAATCCCACCCCACCCCAAGTCCCAACACGAACTCAATCATTGCTTACACTGAAAAAAATAATTAAAAATAAAAAAAATCCTCAAGAACTTTATAACAAATTACAACATTGCTTTCTTATTCTTTAGCAATTAAAATAAATAACTAAAATCCATTCAAACTCAGCCCGCTTCTCACACTATAAACCATTCGATCCGCAAACCACAAATCACATTTGCAGAATTAAAAAAAAAATACTCATTTGGTCCCTATACATGCACAATATTTACTACGTTTTAGTCCCTAAACTTAGATATTACTCATTTTAGTCCCTTTTTAGTCCCTACACATGTTTTTTAACTTGTTTTAATCCCTACACATGCACTTTTTAATCAGTTATTAGTCTATACAATTTTGGATGACAGGGACTAAAACAGATTAAAAAGTATGTATAGGGACTAAAGCAAGTAATTTCTAAGTGTAAGGAATTACAACGTGATGATTGTACAGGTACAGGACCAAATGAATAATTAAACCTAAAAAAATTCAACAGAGATAACAAATTTTCCTTCATTCCACCACTCCATACACACTCACTGAGCTCGTTATCATTCACAACATCATCATTTTTATTTATACCTTCCATCGGCTGAAGATCATTGGGGGTATCTGAGCGGGGAACCGCCATCTCCTCATCCTGCTGCACCACCACACCACACCACACCACAACAACGTCAGAAACAACCACCATTGATCAAAAAACCCTAGCATCTAACTGAGCTAAACAACAATCAGAGAAAAAGAGACAGCAATCGAGTTCAATTCAGAAGCAGAGAAGCAAACACAATTCGTATCGGTGACTGACATTGAATTGAATCAACAAAAAGCTAAATAAAAAAACCAAAAGGAAAAGTGAGAGAGTGTGTTGATGATCACATCTAACGGCAGAGGAGGCATTGGTGTGGCAGTTACAATTGAAGAAAGAGTCTCAGAGTGTGACAGTGAAAAACCCGAGGGAATGAAAACAGAGTCACACGAAATAGTTATAAATAGAGAGAGAAAGAGGATATAAAGAAGATGATAAAGAAAGACTTGTTACTTGCGTTGGTCAAGTCTTCATCAGTACCATAATTATCAAAGGATATTTTCGAAATTCTAACATAATAAGCAGCGTGCTAGACAAGTATAAATATTTCAAGATTGAAGAATAAATGTTTGATATTAGTATCAGTATTTTAGCTCGTGGCTTTCTGCATTGTAAAATAAATATTTATTTAGGTTAAGTTATGCAGTCAAAAAACAAAATTAGGTTAAATTTTAATTTTAATTTCTCTTTAATTTTTGTTTAGCAATTTTGGTTTCCTATTTTTTTCTCACAATTTTAATTTCTATATTTTAGAAAATTTATAATTTTGGTCAAATCTTTGACTTTACATATGTTTATTTCTTTTATTTTTTATATTTAATCAATTAAATTATTTTTTAATAGTACTTTAAATTAATATATTAGATCTAAGGTTTAACTGAACCAAAATAAAAAACTAAAATGTATGAAAATTTGAGAATTTGACTAAAACTGCAAATTTTCTAAAATATAGGTACTAAAATCACATAAAAAAATAAGATGACCAAAATCGTAAATCATGAATCAAAAGAGAACCAAAATTGTAATTTAGCATATTTTATATAATTAAAATTTATAATAAATATTTATAATTATTTAAATAAATATATTTAAATATATAAATTATATTATAATTAAAAATTATAAACTAAAAATGCTCTAGTTGAAAAAAAATGACAGCTAAAAAATACTCTCATTCAAAACAGCTATTTTAATTTATATATTGAGAGGGACTATGAATAGTTTACTAGTGTTTACAGAATTAATTTGCGGTTAATTTAACAAACATTTTAACCTTATAAATATACCTGATGAATATTTTTTATATGAAATTATTTAAATTTAACTAGTATTTTAATTTGTATAACACATATAATAAATATTTCTTTTATATAACTAAAATTTAAAAAAAAAATATTTTGAATATATAATTTATATTATCGTTAAAATTAAATTTTGTAATAAATTTTTTAGTGCCACGTCAGCATATGTGTTGAAATGTCACATTAAGATGTTAGTGCTACATCATCGTTAACATGTTATGTCCATAATTTTCATTAAAAAATTAACAATAGACTAATAATGGACTAAAATTGTTAAATTTTAAAAATGCAAGAAGCCAAATGTGTAATAAAACTTTTTCAAGAACCAAAATTAAACAAACATGAAGTTATAGGGATCGGTAGTATATTTAAGCCTAAAAAATATTGAAATTCAATTTTAAACTAAAGATATTGAAAATGATAGATTGAAAAGGATAAAAAAAATCATGAAATCTCTCATCGAAGACATTTTCGTTTAAGATAATTATGTGTATGTGTACGTGTGCGTGTGCTTGTGCTTGCACGCGCGTGTGTGTTTGTGTATAAACTATTATCTTAATATGTATATTGCATAGAATAAATATTGATTTTATATAATGATTAAAAGTTATAATAAATAAATACTTCTCAATATATAAATTATAGAGTAAATTACATAGACCTCCCTTGAGGTTTGCCTTTATTACACCCAATATCCCTCCATTTTTTAAGCCTACAGAAAATCACCTAATTTTTGGACTTTCGTTACACCGACCCCCCTTAAGTGTAAATTGTTACACGACCCCCCTTAAGTATAAATTGTTACACCAACCCCCCTCTTAAGTTTGAAAAATCTTACACTAACCCCCTCTTATGGGTACTCAAAATAATGTAAAAAAATAAAGGGGTATCTGGTGTAATAAGAGTAAACCTTAGGGGGTCCGTGTAATTAACTATAAATCTTAGGGGGTCCGTGTAATTAACTCTAAATTATATTATAATTAAAATTTATAATAAATAAATATTTTTAACATATAAATTATATTTTAAATTTATACTGTGATACAATGTCATTTTAATTTATAGATTATTTATTTTTAAAATATTAAAATTTAAGTTAGAACTAAAGACATTGAAATAGATAAGAAGATAAGAAAATTTTCTAAATCGTTCTTAATAAAAAAAAATTCTAAAAACATTGTCGTTAAATATTAAATTAAATATTGATTTGTATCATCAATCTACTAACAAATTGGGCCTATGTACTTTGTGTATTTTGGACCTTTTGAGTGCAGGTCCAAAACTATTAGGCAATTATTATTTACACTTCCTAACTTTATTAATATATTTCCCTTTTATATTTTTTTTTCAAAAATATGTTTCTTTCGAAAAGTACTTTTTGAAATGTCAAAATTTTAATACATTCTGGAAAGTATTTTTTGAAAGTGTAAAAGTTTTAACATTTTAGAAAATACTTTTTGAAAGTGGAAGTGTTAAAATTTTAACATTCTAGAAAGTACTTTATGAAAGTGTTAAAATTTTAACATCCCAGAAACTACTTTTCAGAATACCAATTTTTAGAAGGAAAAAAAAAACAAGACACCAATTGCCTTTAAGTTACTTTGTGTTTGCTATGTGTTGATTCATTTTCTCGATTTCTTTAAAAGAAACCTTAGCAAAAAATGAAATTATAATATTCAGGAAGCAATCGTAAGAATATGATCCCATGAATGCATTAGCACTCCAATCACAGTGATGTCAAATCTTCCACGTGAAGTAATCACCAAAATCATGTCCCGTTTGCTGATGAAGTCGCGCTCCTTCAATTAAGAAGTAAAATTTCCATGACGGCGAGAAAGCACAACCAAGCACTTAGATTCTTTACGACTACAACATCACCATTATGGACTATCCCAAATTGTGAAAAAGTTGCCCCCCTTAAAGGCAATTTAGTGTCCCATTTTTTCCTAAAAATTGGCTTCCAAAAAGTATTTTTCATAATGTTAAAATTTTATCACTTCCAAAAAGTATTTTTCAGAACATGTTAAATTTTTAACACTTCTGGAAAGTACTCCATGAAAAAAAAAGGATATTTTTGAAAAAAAATATAAAAAGAAGGTTTATTAGTAAAGTTGGTAGGTATAAATAATAATTGTCATATTATTATTATTATTATTATTTAAAACCAAAAACCCAATTCAATTGTTACAAAACAATTATTACTCATAAGTCATAAATTTTTTAATTTAATTTTCCTTCTTTTCATCAATTTATTTATTTTTTACTTAAAACATTATTTTTAACCTTATTTCATAATTTTTATGGGTTAATACTTAATATGCCTTTTGTATAATAAATTTCTAAATCATCCCAATCGTATAAGTAGAGCTATCAAAATTGACTCGACCTAATGGTCCAATTGTGCCCATGAAATACAAGCTAATACAAGCCTGAAAACTTTCGAGCCTGTTTGACTAAGTATTATTATTTTTTACTTTATAAAATTTAAATAGAATTAAAAAAAAAAAGTGGGCCAATTTGGCTTGACTAGACTAAAAAAAGTGTGGTCTGTAAGAAATCTGGGCCGACCCTACCTTCTTTCCGCACCTTATCTCGTTGGGTCGGTCGAGTGTTCCATTTTGATTGCTCTACGTATAAGGGCCTTTTGAATTTAAAGAGTAGATAATTCATATATCCACCCATCTTACTTTTGAATATTAAAATAAGACTTAATTGCACTTTTTGTTGCCCATCTTTTACGTTTTTGTGAATTTTGCACCCAACAATTGTGCCGCATGGCGGGCCTCCCTTCACAAATTGCCTATGGCAGTCGGCAAAAAATCCGCCACGTCATTCCATCATGGTGGCGCCATGGCCGCTATTTAACAACATTGATGACAAATGGTGCAAATTTCATACATTGGTGACAAAATTCACAAAATCGTAAAAAACAATAAAAAATACAATTAAACCTTAAAATAATGAGTACAATACAAATAAAATTTTAGATCATTTAATCATAAAAACTTTGATATTATATCGTGAATCATTCTTTTTTATCCGTAGGAATCGAATATAAATACTAGGAATTTACAATAACTAACACACCATACTTAACTAACTAAGCTAGATTCCTCAATTATCATGAACCATTCTAAAAGCTTAAAACTATTACACGGATATACGATTTTGTATTACAAGAGTGTTAGCATTTTAGTACGTTGATTAAAATTCATGTAAGTCTTGTTAATTTAGAAAAATAATACTTGTACCGGTGGGGCATTCGGCAACGCGTATAGCCGAATACCCTCCAAATATAACTTGGCACTCTCGTAAACAGATAAGTGTTCGGCGTCTATCGTATAGCCGAACACCCCCCAACACAGTCCTGTACGCTTGGCAAACAGAAGTATTCGGCATTTATATAGCCGAACCCTTGCACCTCAGAAGGCACAAGAGTAGTATTCGACACCACCAGGGCCGAATACCAGTAACTGCATAAACGTCATTAAGCGACTCATGGCAAAATAAACTTAAGGTTATAAAGTAATTAAGCAACCTTAATCACTACGGACCTGTGATTAGGAAGAGGTAAGGGCCCATGAGGGTCCAGACCCAATAAGATAAGTATAAAAAGGGATATGCCCCTCAAGATAAAGGACTTTTGACCTCATTTATTACATGCATTAAATGCTCTGAACCGAAACCTGACTTGAGCGTTGGAGTACCTTTTGCAGGTACCCCACCTTTCGAACAGGTATAAAAGATCTTGAACATATAACATCAGCTGAAGGCTCCAGTATCCCCAGACAGGAACAATACTCATCAATAAATGACACTTACATATTTAATTGAATTTGTATGAATTTCATCAAATAGCAAAGTGTGTAAGAAAGAAAGAGAGTTACAAAATACACTAGTTGATAGCTTTCATTTCTATTAATGTGTGACAGTGACAGCGCAAAAGTTGCTTCTTCACTGCCCAAAAGAGGAAAAGAGTCAAGAGTTACGAATCCACGTTCCACATCCCACCGAAAGCAGAAATAAACAGGAGAGTAGTATTTTGGACATTTATGGGGTGTTGGTTTTGATCCGTTCCAAAGCTAATAGAATTGTTTGTTTCACTACTTCAAGCATGTCCAGTTAAAACCGAAAGGCCAAGGTGTGTCACGCTAATACGTGACCAATCACATTGTTAATAATTTAAGCATATAATAATATACACGTACCTTAACCTTTGAACATTATAATAATAATAATACGTGCCTTGGTCCAATGCCGGCATAGCTACTTCCAACCTTGCATCATATACAGACACATAGCCTTCTCTGAATTTTCTTCTTGTTCTTGGTGGAAAATTTCTCCCCTATATGGCTTGAACATGTTGGCACATTCGTCATGTCCTTCTCAGAAACGCTTCTTCTTCTTCTTTCATCAAAACTGAAGTCAAAGCCTATTGTCAAATATAGTTTTTGGTTTCATCAGAATTAATCTGAGTTGTTCAACGGTGCAACCACGCACACGTGTTAACTAACTTCTCTTTGTGCACCACCATCACCTGCTAGAACATGCCATAACACCCTCACTCACGTGCCAATTAAGCTGGAAAATCTGTAGTGGTTGTAGAGAAGAAGGGACGGAGAAACTAAGGTCAAAGGCTTAATCTATTTGGAAAATCCTAATCTGGGGTGATCATATTCAGGGTCATGCTTTGTTTCTTGTTCCCTTTTAAATTATGACTTGATATGTAGTTATATACTGAGTGATATTCAAAGTTGTGGGTTAAGTTTGTTAGGTATATATACTTTTCCGCTCTTTGCTTAGTTGGTCAACTTACATGCACAAATGTAGATTTCTTCCGATAGGGATAAATTATTCAACGCTGTATGAGAAAAGCACTTGATTCAAAAGGATAGTAGAAATGTTAACTGCATTTTCTTAATCATTTGACTTGAGGGATTCATCATTCATGTCATGTACACATTAATCTTGACCATTCTCAAGTTCTTGTCAATTGTCATGCTTAAAATTCTTATGTTTTCACTTAGAAATAATGGTTTAGGTTAAAAAAATTGATATAATTTGCAAATCAAGTTGGTGGTTAAAATCCTGGTGTACCTAGAAGGCTAGAAGAGTTTAGTTTGTTTCCTAAATGAAGGTTTATGTTGAATATTGACTTCACCTTATAGGTTCTTTGCTTTATATTCCTTTTTCTTCCCTTCAATTGTTTGGTTGCAATATGAAAATCTTATTATTATTAGACTGATCTTGTATTTTCTAACTGTCAACAGATTATGGATTTGGTTCTTTATATGTTAATTTTTAACGTTTTTTGATAAAGTTTTATTAAGCTTTCTTTATTGTGATTGCACCTGACAGATGGCAGGGAACTTCAGATTCACAATGGATCAGAAGGATATTGTTAGATTCTTGACTACAACTATTGATAGTTTCATTCAAGATAGGTTAATCAACAAAGAACAAAGAACCCAACACAAAGAACAGTGTGCAGAGAGGTTAGCGGCTGAAGATGGAAGTTGTGACAAGGACACTGAGGTGGAATACTCTGATCAAGCAGTATTAGCAAATCTGGATTGGGGCATTGAAGCCCTTGAAGAAGCTATCAATACCTATAACATGGAAACTAAGCTTGCAAGACTAGATTATGCCGAAAAGATGTTGCAAGTGTGTGCAATGTTGAATCCTAAGCAAAAGACTGCTGGAGTGCCAAACTACTACCTCTCAGCTTGGGCACACCTAAATCTTTCCTACTTATGGAAGTTGAGGAACAACATTCAAAATTGTGTTTTCCATGCTCTTGAGATGTTCATTGTTGATCCTTTCTTCTCGCGGATTGATTTTGCTCCTGAACTCTGGAAAAACCTGTATCTTCCACACATGAGCTCAATTGTGGGGTGGTATTCAGAGGAGAGGCATAGGCTTATGATGCAAGTGATACCTGACTCTTCTGATTTGTCCTTTACAGCTGATTTTGATCAATTTTTCAATGAGTCTTTGGTATTTTCTATGAGGCCACATCAATTGGACAAGTTGCAAAAGCTGGAGCAGCTTTATGGAGAATCACTGGATGAGAACACACGGCTATACGCAAAATATTATAAAGATTGCATGAATTCTGATTCCACTTCAGGCAAGAAGGTGGCTCCTATGTTGCCTATTGCTGAGCCACCAATGACTCCTATGCATGAGTTGAGCCGGTCTGTTCCTGATTTTGTAAAATTTGGTCCTATTTTGCCCAAGAGTGCCGGGTTTTCTTCGACATCAAGATCTAAAGATGATGTAAATGAAACAATCAGGTTAGAGTTCATACACACATAAATTTTAAATTCTTTGAATCTGTGTTCACGTGCCTGTTTGTGTTTTTTATGTGTTCTACAATTGAGTACCAAAAAGTTTGTTATATTAGTAATCTTTTTAGCTCAAGAAAAAACTTCATACAGTGTATACCATTTGAGCTCACAATACCTGTAGTTTTTATGCTGAATTTCAGCAGAGAGAATTCAACTTCCAGCAATTCAAAGATGGAGAAATCATCCATATGGGGTGCTAAGGTGATACAAAGATATCTATATGCTTGTTGTTAATAATATAGTTCTTGAGGTACATGGATTTAGATTTTAGAGTAGCATTGTGTATAGACCTTATGATAAATTATCACATGCAGGAGAGCATCATTGAAGAGAATGAAGATGAGTCAGATTATGAGCTTGATGATGCTTCTGTGGATTCAGATAACAAAAACAATATTTTCTCGCCAGAAATGAAGATGGTCAAGGAAGAGGATATTGAGCCAAAGGCGCCTCTATCGAACCAGAAGAATCAAATTCATTCTCCTGATATTTTCTCTCCTTTGGATTCCCCAAGAACTGTTCCAAATAATTCATCTACAAATCCTGATACAAACAGTAAAAGAGAACCCAAGTATCTTCGCTTACTGTCTACTCGTTTGAGGGACTCAACTATTTCTGACTCTCTATCTTTGGACATGAGCACAGATCATATTTTCAACCCTGATAACGAAGTAATGGTGCCAGATAAGATCTATATAATTCCATTTGTGATTTATTACTTGTAACTATTTTATTATTACTAAAGTGTAATGACTATTGCTCAAGTTCAACTGTGTAACGGTTCTTTGGAATATAGGTCTTGAAGAATACTCACAGGAAAAACAATAACCAAACACTAAGTACGAATCATGACAATGAGAATAGCCTAGGACTAAATGACAGGTAATCACCATTTCTTGTATTTATGATATATTCTAGGATGCTCTTACAGTTCATATGCTAATCTTTGGGCTTGTGACAAGTAAAAGACATCATTTCACTCCTGTTGTTCAAATATCTTTGGGGTTGCAGTTCCCTTTGTGAAACTGATGAGGGAAATCAAAGCAGCATTTCGTTGCCAAAATTAGAGAAGCTGACGATTGGATCAAAACCACCCAAAGATTTTGTTTGCGCAATCACAGGTCAGATATTTTGTGATCCTGTCACCCTTGAAACAGGCCAGACCTATGAAAGAAAAGCAATTCAAGAGTGGCTCAGAACTGGAAACACAACGTGCCCCATCACGCGACAGCCTCTATCTGCAAATACATTGCCCAAAACAAACTATGTTTTGAAGAGATTGATAACATCATGGAAAGAACAGAATCCTGAACTAGCGCAAGAATTCTCGAATGCTAACACGCCAAGGGGTTCTTCCTGTTCTCCATCTGCAAAAGAGTTCCCAATGCTCTCCACTGCACAAAGAACAACTGATTCACCAAGTCTTAAGAGCAAAGAAAATTATATTAGACAAAGGAGCAACAGATTTATGCGAGTTGCTGTTGCAACATCTCCAACTAGTGTGCTAACTCAAGCTGCAGTTGAAACAATTATGAATTCCTTGAAACCTTACATTTCAAGTCTCTGTACATCAGAAAACTTGCAAGAATGTGAAGAAGCTGTATTGGAAATAGCAAGATTATGGAAAGATTCAAAGACTGATCCTCAGATTCATTCTTATTTATCAAAGCCAACTATCATAAGCGGTTTGGTGGAAATACTTGCAGCTTCTCTGAGTAGAGAAGTTTTAAGAACATCAATTTATATTCTTTCTGAGCTAATCTTTTTAGATGAAAGTGTTGGAGAAACGCTTAACAGTGTAGATTCTGATTTTGATTGCTTGGCTACTCTACTTAAGAATGGTTTGGCTGAGGCTGCTCTTCTTATTTACCAACTAAGGCCAGTTTTTGCTCAGCTTTCAGTGCATGAACTTATCCCATCTCTTGTGCAAGTGATTCAGAACAAAAATGAGGGGTCAGATGATTTTCAGTTAGTTATAGACCCCAAGGATGCTGCCATAGCAATTCTTGAGCAAATTTTATTAGGAGGGGATGAACATAGCAGGTCCCTTAATGCTTTGAGTGTTATTTCTGAAAATGGAATTCCAGTGTTACTGAAGTATTTGGAGAGGATGGAGGGAAGGAGGTCTGTTGTTTCCATACTTTTGTGTTGTATGCAAGCTGAAAAAGGTTGCAAGAGCTTGATAGCAAACAGAATTGAATTGTCTCCTGTGCTTGAATTATTTCACGCTGGAAATGATAGCGTGAGAGGCATCTGTGTGGAGTTTCTCTCAGAACTTGTTCAATTGAATAGGTGAGCTAGCAGCTTGCTTATCACAAGCCAAATCTTCTTTTCTCTTCAGTTATTTACTCTCAAATGAAATATTCATTGATCTGCCGTTGTTTTTTTTATCTTGTTCAATATTTTGGATATGCATAACTAGAGTCTAGTCTCTTGATGCAATCTGTTAGAAAATAATAGAAACCATATTCTTGTGCTTTTAGAAGTGTCACGTCTATGTTTACACTAAACTGGAGAAACTGAAGCAACAATAATAGCATTTTTTTTTACCAATATTAACTGAGAAGGTGGGAAAGGCAGATTTTTCAAAGTAATCAGCAAAGGTTTCCCTAAATGTTTTCCTCATAAACACTCCCCATATTCTAATTTACAGTAGTTCGTCTTTGTTATATTAAACTGCTTTGTGCAGTGCTATTCCTCTTCCATCACCAATTCTAGTATTTATTATTATTTTTATGGCATTACAGAAGGACAGTCTGCAACCGGATATTACAGACAATCAAGGATGAAGGAGCATTTAGTACGATGCATACATTTCTTGTATATCTTCAGATGGCTCCAATGGAGCATCAGCTTGCTGTTGCCAGTCTTCTTCTTCAGATTGATCTTCTGGTTAGCCTTTTGAGATCATTTTCTTGTTAGTAAAATGTAATTTATGTTCTCCTGTTTCCTTACTATATTTTTTGTTTTTGTCAAATCTTCAGGTTGAGCCACGAAAGATGAGCATTTACAGGGAAGAAGCTGTAGAGACACTGATAGAAGCACTTTGGCAAAAGAATTTCTCAAATACTCAAATGAAGGCTTTGGATGCTTTACTATTTCTTATTGGACATGTAACTTTGTCGGGAAAGTCATATACTGAAGCTTGGTTGCTCAAGATTGCAGGATTTGATCAACCTTACAATGCTTTAATTAAGGCCGAGCAGTTGGGGCAGTATGACAATGATTCAATGGAAACAATGGTTTGGGGCTATGTGGCATTTTGGTTGATGTTTGGATTTGGTTAATAATTGATTTCTCTCCATACTAACACCAATTTTTGTTATGTAGGAGGATGAAAAAAATGCTATGAACTCTTGGCAGAAAAGGGTAGCTTTTGTGCTTTGCAACCATGAAAATGGTTCAATATTTCAAGCTTTGGAAGAATGCCTAAGGAGTAATTCCTTAAAGATGGCAAAATCTTGCCTTGTTCTTGTCACATGGCTCACACACATGCTCTCTGCTTTTCCTGATACTGGCATAAAGGATGTTGCTCGCAAATCCTTGCTTGATGAACTTATAAATGTCCTGCAGTCATCCAAGAACCTGGAGGAAAAGATCCTGGCTACCCTAGCTTTGAAAACTTTCATAAATGATCCAAGTAGGTTTATTTATAACAGTTGTATACATTATCTATGTGTTCTATACAACGGAGTACTAAATTGGAAACTGTCAATGTTTCAGTTGCTCAAGAAGCACTTAGAGCTCATGCTAAAAGCATCTATAGAATCATGAGGAAGCTGAAGAAATATTCAACAGTTGCAGTTGATATTATGAAAGCCTTACTAAACTTAAACTCTGTTGATGTGGTAAGTAGAATGGTAATCTGGGATATGGTTCATTTCATTTAATATAGAGTAAATTACACGGACCCTCCCTGAATTTTACTTATATTACACCGACATCCCCTGCCTTTTTGAACCATACAAAAAATCCCCTATTTGTTGGTTCTAAATTACACAGACCCCCCCTGAGTTTTACTTATATTACACCAACACCCCTGCTTTTTTGAATGACAGGGGGTCAAAAGTAATGTTTAAAAAGGCAGGGGGTGTCGGTGTAATATAAGTAAAATTCAGGGGGGTCCGTATAATTTACTTTTTAAAATATATCGGTTTAGGAAAGTTACTATTTTAATTCTCTATTTTATAGACAGAGTTGTGGAGTTGTAAAGAAGTTGTTGAGTTAGATTTGAGCTCAAGTGGAGAGGTGCTTTCTTTGCTTTATATGAATGGTCAGGTCTTGAGTGGACACTCTGATGGAAGTATCAAGGTAGAGTGTCCTAATAATTAGAAACAGTGTGGTTGTGTATCTATTTCTCACTGTTTGTCTTAACGGTACCACTTTGTATCTTCCTACTAGGTATGGGATGCAAGAAAGAGAATACCAAGAGTGATTCAAGAAACTCATGAGCACACAAAAGCTGTAACATCTCTTTGTTCTTCAGATGATAGGCTATACAGTGGCTCCTTAGACAAAACCATCCGGGTAACCTATCTTGCTATGTCACAAGAAAAATTGGTCTGGTACTTGACTAGCCAATATTTTATTTTGTTGCGTATACAAATTAAAATTGTAGCTAAGATTTGAGGTGATGCGTGGCTCTTATTTTTTCTTTATGTTTACATCTTTCATCATCCGTTGACTTCAAACTTGTTGATAAACAGCTAAGATTAAGTTATCATGTACTCTACAATGATTGAAAGCAGTAGAAGAGTGATGTTATTAACATCTTGCATGAACAGATTTGGATGATTAATTACTTCTTGCATCTTTTTGTCGATCCTCTAGCTTAATTATAGTATTGAATATGCACCACTGAATAATAATTCTTATATACAGGTTTGGACAGTCAAACCAGATGAGATTAGATGTATAGATGTTCATGACGTTAAGGAGCCAGTGTATGAGCTGACAGTCAATGCCAAATTGGCATGCTATGTATCTCAAGGAAGTGGAGTTAAGGCAAGCCTAATATGTTGCTTGAACATCTCAAATAGAAATTTAGTTCCCTCATAAGATAAAATTAATGAAATTTCAGATGTTACAGATTTTTAATTGGTCAGAGGCTCCAAAACTCATCAATTTCAACAAATATGTGAAGTGCCTTGCTCTTGCTGGGGACAAACTGTATTGTGGCTGCTCTGGTTACAGCATCCAGGTCAGCATCTTTCTACATTTTTACCTGAAATAAAATGCTTAAGCATTGAGATCCACATGTTCTTTCCATCTATAAAGCATGCCACTCTAGCAACACATGCAAAAACTTCTCTGGAAATTATTGTCCATCTTAAAAACTATGGGGGTGAATAATGGCAGGAGGTTGACTTGTCCAAAAATACATCAAATGCATTCTTCTCCGGTACAAGGAAGTTGTTGGGAAAACAAACCATACACTCCCTTCAAATTCATGATGGTTTCCTCTTTGCTTGTGGTTCTTCTGTTGATGCAAATGGAGGAAAGGTAAATGCCAACTCTAGTTCTATACCAAAGTTATTGCCATTCAATATAGACATGCATCCTTGCTTGCTGAACTGACTTTTCCTTCAATTGATGCAAGATATTTTCACTTTCCTCCAAAATGGTGGTGGGATCACTCTCCACTGGACTTGACATCCATCGCATAGCCATCAACAGTGACTTCATATTTGCTGGCACAAAATTTGGCACCATTGAGGTTTGGCTAAAAGATAAGCTCACCCGGGTTGCTTCAATCAAAATGGCTGGTGGTCACACAAAGATCACATCATTAGTATCAGATGCAGATGGTATGATGCTTTTTGTTGGTTCCTCTGATGGCAAGATCCAGGTTAGGCCATTATCATTAGAACACTCATGATATCATAAAACTAAGCTGCTTCTTTCACACTAACCCATTTCCTCCATGGATTTTTGCTGCAGGTTTGGGCTTTGGATTAAGCACATTACATTGGACAAGTATAATATCCCTTTTTCCACATGTAAATGAACTGTTGATGAATTTTTCCTATTTGGGATCCTAACATATAGGTTCGTTAGTTAAAGAGAGTTGTTTGTTAGATTATATTATACAAATAAGATCTTCTATATCCATGGACTACGAGCATGTACAAATTGAATTAAATTATAGCAAGTAAAACATCAACTTGCACAAGCATCTAGTAGTTGTTAATCCAACTATGAAATGAAAATCAGACAATTTTGAAGTAAAAGTTTAATAGGAGATCTATGCACGTTCCGCCACATGTGTTTGATTCTAGTTCTAGAATATAACAAATCTTTTCTAAATTAACTGCAACAATGGATTGAGCAAAAATATAATCACTTATTGAAATAGATGTCATTTCTTTGAATGATGAATAAATAATAGAGAAAATAAGTAATATATTGAAATTATAAAATAATTTGACGCTATCGTTTAATCATCATTTATGATAAGCTTGTTGACTTTTTAATTGAATTGTTTTTTTTTTTTTGTAACAACCATAATTAGGCCATTTGTTCCCCAGGAGAATCCAAGGTATCTCCTCGCCCTTTCTTAAGGATGTATTTTGCAAGAATCGAATTTAGGTCTTCTCCATGTATGGAGCCTTTGAATTGGCTTTTAATTTTTTATTTTTTTGAGAATGTACGGGCTGATATTATTAAGAAAGATAGTTATGGACATCAGCAGAGAGAAATAAATCAATCTGATGAGGATAGTCCTCAACCCAATACATATCAGCAAAATTAAAAGCAAGAAATGCCAACTTGTCGGCAACCGTATTTGAAACTCGTTTAGTATGAATAAGCTTTACCAAATGCATAGATCATAGATGTAGCCAGCTCCTTTGCATCTTGAAATAAGCTTTTAATGTTAAACATATCATTTTATCGGTATTTTATTAAATATAATAAATAATAAATAACTATAACATAAAATGGGGACTAAATAGTCACTACTGCATATTAGTAGTTTCTTTCTAATTTAACCTTGTCAATTTGTTTCTCGGCTTTATGGTTTGTTACGTCTTCTCAAACCATTGAAACTGGATTCCAATCTGACACCATCCCAAGTTGAAGCCAACAAATAAGGTATTCTAAAATACCTCTTTTTCCAATTAAATTTTTTTACATAAATTTTGCAAATTAAAAAAAAAATAGAGAAACATTGTCCTCTCATTTCTCTGCTATTTAATTCTGCTTGGGAATATTTTATATTGAGATCAATTTTATATTTGTCATTCTCTTAAAAATGTTTTTTTGATAAATGTCCTAACCGCTAAATGAATTGGTATTTGTTCAAACCCAATCTACAAAATGGGTAGAATGCATTTCAAGTGTATTTTACTATATTTTATGTCAACTATCGCATTGCTAGTATGGGGAAGTGAATTTAACCAGTTACTCCCATCTCTCCACCGCCGAGTTATTTATCAAAACAGGGACTAAGATTTCATCTTTTTTACCCACTGCCTTTTTCCTCCCTGATTTTTCTCCACTTGTGTTGTTTGGATCAAATAATAAATTGGAGAAACTTCCAATTTAAATTCGGCCAATTTAACTGTTTGAATACCTATATGCTTTGGAATTTCATCCAAAACCTTCATTTTATCTTCTAAAGTTTCAAAATTGACAGTCAGGATTTAAATTTTAAAAAAAATAAAAATCCTAAGAAGATCATTCACAATAAAATACTCTGCAGTAAAACACACAGGTAGTATAATTTAATCATCTCTTAGGAAAGAGCAAAAGTAGTTTATCTCAAAAAAGTATACACTAAGCTAAAAGTTGAGAAAAATATAAATCTGGGTGTTAGTACCCTGTAGGCTGTAGGCTGTGACTTGTGAATTTATTATGGATGAATGAATGCTAGTATTAATAAAAAATGTTATATTAGAAAGAAGAGAGCCCTGCAAATTTCCTAAACTTCTCATAGGAAACCCAGAACACAAATTGCCATGGGCCAAGCCTTGCCCATGTGGGGAAGAATCCTTTCCACAATGCTCTTATTCCTTCAACTTTAACTGTCTTTACCAAGCAATCATAAGAGCTATTATATAAGACTTTCCCTTCCTTCTTAGCAGCCTGATTCATCATTCTAGTCTTCACAACATCAGCTGGACAACTCAAAGAAGTTGCTGCCAGACCTGACATGATGGAAGCCAAAGTGTGGGCATAAACATTATCATCAGCTATCCTACTTCTAATAACAAATTGTTTAGCCTGATCATAACAAGCTAGTTCTCCCATGTTTACTAGGAAGGCTCTTTGGATATTTGGAAAAACACCCTTCCACAATCCTTGAAATCCTTCAGCTCGAACAATTTTGTTCAGAGCATCAAATGGCCCCGAATACCGGGGTTGAAGACCTTGGCTCGCCCTTTGGCCATCAGCTTGCATCCTCACCTTGACAAGATCAGCTGGGCTGGCTATAACCTGTAATAATAAGAGCAAACAGCAGAACATTATAATTTTGAAAGAAAAATATCATTAAAGGTGAGCAGTTAATTAAACAAGGATTATTCCCAAAAATATATCATTGTAAAATTGCAATTTATCATAATGCTAAGCATATAACTCTCTGTTTTTATTTGACCTTTGTTTATCCTTAAAGTGTACTTTTGCACTTAACTGATGAAAATCATCATCCTATTCTTGTACTTCTCTCTCTCCAGTATGAGACAGGGTGGAAGGGTGGAAATTTTGAAAGCATCTCTACTAGTTCAATATGTGAATTCCTACACCTCTCTGAAAGGTTGTTAGTTGCCTAAGTTCTTTGGTTTGTTTGTGGGATTGGTACTAGTGACAAGCTTAAAGCTTATTAAGCTTAAACTTGACTAAGCTTTAAGCTTGAGGGGAGTGTCAGTATGTTACAACAAAGGCAAACCAGAAACACATACAAAGCATCCTCGTATAGGTCGAATCACTTAGACCAGAATCAAGACAAGGCAGATGTTATGTATAGGACTGAATACTAAAGTCAACTTCCCTTTTAGGCTAACCCATCTAGTCTAGTAACTAAGCAATAGTTAAAACAACAAAATCCATGCTATACCAAATTAATCAATAATGCAAAACTGAGAACTGATATGCTTTATTATGTTCATAAAATTTTGCAGATGTTATTCTTGAAGCATAAATCTCTGTACTTGAACCCCTCAACAACAGAATTCAAAACCAAAAGGCTGTAACTTTTTTTATTTTCCCTCCAGACTGACTTTTAGATCTCTTATCAAGTATTGTCTTCATGCTCACATTTTCAAATGAAAAGGTACAAAAATTTCAAATTACAAATATTCACTGAGAGAGATGACTAAATAAGAATTATGCAGAAATACACTACACAACCACAAAATTCTCACCTGAGCCACAACACCAGAGATTCCACCGACTACAGCCTTGCCAACAATGGAGATCGAAGCATTATCAGCAGAAACCACATTTCTCAGGTGCTCATACCCAACAATTCGAATTGGCGTGTAGAACATGTGTCTAATAATTGCTGGAGACAAGCCACTGTAAAGGCCAAGAGTACCTTGTTCACGAATAATGGCCAAGCCTACTCGAAATGCACTAGTGGGACGACTCGAGGAAAGTGACTCGCCATGGAGTTGGAGCCTGGTCTTGATCAAGTCTATTGGGAAAGTTGTGGTCTCAGCCACCATAGCTGACAGTGATGTTAGTAAGACCTTTGTGTGAGCAGTATCAACTCCACCATGTTGATAGCCTGATTTCATGGGTACATTCAACAAGACCCAACTCACCGCCAAAAGATATGCACAAGGCTATTCTTCTAAGACAATCAAGGAAACCAGGAACTGGTGACAATTATGTCCCAGATGATATCTTTTGGCTGCAATGATTCCTACACATTGAGAAGTGTTACACCTATCAAAAACCCAATCGCCAAACATTCGCATTGCTATGCTACAACATATAAAATAGTTATGTTTTTTTTTTTTTTTTGTTTATCATATGTATCCTTTCTTGGAGGCAATTCTATTCCAGATACGGTGGGATACTAAACACGGGTATCTCTCTAACTGGAATTCAAATCTTAGTTCATCCCAATGTGGAAAACTAACTCCTTTTGCTAGACCCAACTCCCCGTTAGTTATGTTGATGCTTATAGACAAATGAGGACTAGCAAGAACTATGAACCCGTAAAATTATTCTCAATTGAGATCTATGAACTAAGCAAATGAGCATTGCTGGGGAAGATTATACATCCTCGTCCACATTAGTAAGGAAGAAATTGAACAAAATGAGATCCAAAAAGCTTCCATGTTCTAATAAGACTTTGGGTTTGATCCTTTAAAGGATTTAATTTGTAATAACATTGCATTGCTTAGAAAATTTGAGATCTTTCTGTCTTAATTGTTTTAATTGCATATATGAACGGTGGAGTAAGGGTTTTTATCAACGAACAAATCACAGAACAATCATAACGTACCTACCCATCAGGCATCGTGGTTTCCGCGATTAGATTCAAAATTATCTCGGCCATTTGGAGCAGTCGATGATGGCACACGGTTCAATTCGTGCGACCCCGTTCTATCCGCATCGGAAAAAATAAATAAATAAATAATTTTTAGATCCACGATAAATTTTCAAATTTTACTTTGGATGTGATAAATTTTTTCATTGTTTTGAGTTATTAATATATCAAAATTTTTGTTATAAATCTCTACCGTCAGTAGGGACCAAAAACAAAATTTTTAATATATCAGGGACTCAAAATTTCAAGATTTCAAGGAATTTGAAATACTTAGAATTTGAATTGCTTTGAATTAAATTCTCTTCATTTCATAAATATTTTGTTTGGATGAAGCAATTCAATTTCTACCACATATAAAATTTCATTTTTAAATATATATTTAAAAAGTTAAAATTTAAATATTAAAATTTAGTTAATAATTCAAAAATAATTTTAAAATATTTAATATTTAATAATTTAAAATACAAATATTAATAAAAATATTAAATTTTTAAATTCTTTCTAAAGTAGCTCCAAACAACAACAACTCTGCGTTCACATGTGGGAGAACGATCTATTTAGCGGGAGAACCCTGTTTGATTCCCTCTGTGTGCAAAATTCTCTTGGACCAACGGCAGTCACGCACTATGAGCGAGATTAGTCTCTTACCCAGTGGGTTAGGGGACACCCGTGATCTCTGACCTAGGACCAAGAAAAACACCAACAACTCCATCTCATATCTAGAACTCAAAATTCATACATAATCTAAGCTAGTATTGATTATCCATAACGAATCTACAAATAAAATTTTATTTAACAACAAAAACATTGTTTAACCCAAATCATGAATCTGTATACAGAAAAAAAATCACGAATATGTAAGTTTAGTTGCACGAGCAAACGAAGCAACGGAGATCGAACTCGGAATCGAAAGTCGATGACAATAGATTCAGCGAGAAAGCCAAAGATTCCAACGGGGTCTCAAACATGAAACAAGTCATCAGAGAAAGTCTGATAGAACTGCGATCGTTCCGGCAGTCGAAGTTGCCATCGTGTGATGGCTGCAATCAGGTCCACTATTGGAAGAGGCAGGTCGGAGAGTTCCAGCGGCTAAGGGGTTTGCTTAAAGTTATGGGTGTTGGAGTGGAAGAGAATTTTAAATTCTTTACTTTTTGAAGGAATTTGAATTCCTGTGTTTTAAGTTAACTAAAATACTCGGTTAAAATGCTTGAATTTTAAATGCTTTTCAAATGTATTATCCAAATAGAGTAATTTACTGCATAGCATTTCAATTTCTTCAAAAAAATGAATTACTCGGTTGAATTGCTCTTTCCAAAAAGTTATTTAAGCCAGAAAAAATATAGGTAATTGAAAAAACTTTATATACACCATACATATTTATTTTTATATAATTATAATTTTTTATAAATAAGAATTTTTAAATTTATAAATTAAATTCCAAATTCTAGTATCAAGAGACAAGCAAATGTACTCGCTCATTCCCTAGCAAAAGCTGCTAAACAAAGGCTAGTCCCCATCTTTATTACATTGTTTCCAGATTATATTGATTAGGTTATTGCTACGAGAATGAAATATATCTTTTTTTTTATTATAAATTAAATTATAATTAAAATTTACTATAAATAAATATATTTTTTAAAAGGGTAAATAAATATTTTTAAATATAATTATATTTTAAATTCATAATAAATAATTTAAATTACAATATAAGATTATTTTTAAATTAACATAAATAAGTTTTTGAACTTTTTAAAGAATAAGGGAAGAATGATCTATTAGTTAAATTAGAAAAAGCTTTAACAACCAAAGAATAAGGGAGGACTAGAATAGGATTTTGAGACTTCAACTTTTCCTTCTAAACTATCATAAGACAATGCTAGACATTGCATCATGGGTGCAATTTATATCATAGAAATTAAATTGTGTTAGATGTCAAGGGATGAAAAAAGAGAGTTTAAAATCAAAGGTGATAAAATGGCTACCTTTATAATATTTGAACACAAATGGTGATTTTTTATGATATTAGTTTATTGACTTATTTGTGACATCTTTGACTTGAGAATATGAAACTTTTCCTCGATCTCAAAAAATCCTGTTTGCTCCAAAATTTGAAGAACCAAGGTACCTATAAAAGGGTACAAAATCATATATGAATAACATGTTACGATACACTTCTAACTATGATGAATCTTACAAAAACATGGCACAAAACTTGGATTGAAATGCCTATTATGTAAGATGGAAGATAAGATGAAATTTTCTCATACTCTTACTTTATAAGCATAAGCACAACCGTATTTTTTTATTTGTTTCATTCACCTTGATGCTTTCAATTCCAACTAAACACATTTCAATATTTGATTGCTTTATGTCTTAAATAACGAATGATAAGAGGTGCAATTTTTATACTACTTTTGTTGGACTATAAGGAATGGACAAACACAAGTAAGTCTTCAACAACTATATTTGAAGAGCAGAAACTTTAATTCACCTTGCTCATATCTATTTGTACTAGATTCATAAAAACTATCTCATTTTTCTCTCAACTGGGTGTCACACACTTTAGTTATGACATTACAAGCTATGGTTGCATTCTCAAATACCACATTGGACAAATGTTATTCTTAATGTGGCATCTACCCCTTTTTCCCCTAAATTGGCAAAGGTTTGTACTTTTTGGTGCAATCTTAGTTTGTTGAGACTTGAGAGGAAGATGACACACGCATGTAGAAGTGAAAATTGGCTCTTTATTGATAAACATGTGTTTTAACAACAGAGAAGAAAATCCTTATTTAACCCTTTGATACAAGATTACATGAAATTCTTACTTAACCCTTTAATACAAGATTGCATGGAGCTAGCAAAAAGATTTTCCCTCCCTTTCTATTACATGTGAATAAAAAACAACTAAGCCAACACATTTTGGCTTTCATAGCAAGAATTTGTTACTATTCCTTTTGATTATGTGTGATCCTTGATGAGTAAGAATTTGTCATATTAGTCCAGAATATCAATCGACTTTGTCAATGACTAATCTCCGTTGAAAGATTTGACTAACTATCTTTATTATAGTTTTTCTTTCAACTACATTTTTTTCATATACAAAGCTAGAATCGGAGACTTTATCAAATATAATTCCACTCAGATCAACGACATATTGATATATAGTAGTATTCATTATTTTACATGTTAATAAATATTCAATGTGAACTTTAACATGGATAATTATTAAAATAATATTAAATCACATAATAGTTAAATTGATTAATTTCATATTTTATAGAAAATTATTAAATAATATAATTAATAATTTATAAAAAAAAACTATTAAATGTATTAATATTGATATTGATTCCTTAACTTTTTTTTTTTGTTAAGAAAAGAAAAAAAAATCCTGTTTATTTTTTTTTCTTTTTCATTTTTCCTTACCAAGTATAGTATTTTGGTGTGTAGCGTGTACTGTATACCCTTCCTTCTTTTTCTCTCTCTACGCTTAAAACCCTAACTAGCGGTGCTTTAGATTTTCTCTTTCCCTCTTCGAAGCACCGAACGAACACTCTCTCTCTCAGTGTGATGGCGACGAAAGAGAAGGAGAAGGGATACGAAGGGGGAGCAGGAGGGAAGTTCCGGAAACGCCCCTTGCGCAGCAGGACCCAAACGACGCCGTACGATCGTCCCCCAACGTCACTCAGAAACCCTAACAGGAAGAACGGTTGGCTATCGAAGCTGGTGGATCCCGCTCAGAGGCTCATCACTTACAGCGCTCACTCTCTCTTCTCCTCGCTTTTCCGCAAGCGCCTTCCTCCACCTCCACCTTCTTCAGGTTCCTACTCCTTCTTCTTCTTCTTCGCTTTAATTATTGTTATTCTTTTTTTTTTTTTTTTTGTTAATAGTGGGATTTGTCTGGTTCTTTTTGGTTATTGGCATTGTTGTTTGGGTTTATTACGCGGGAATTGTTCAGTGCATGCTTCACTTGTCGGCATTATGCTAATTACTTATCAATTTATGTAACTTTCGTGAGTGTCTTCATTTTTTAAAGCACAAGGCGGTAGTTAGATGATTATCATTATTATTACTTATCAATTTTGTTCTTTGGGCACAGAAACGGAACAGGAAGTGAGGAACAATCATCAGGAAGAAGCTGCCTTTGTAAGTATGCATATTCCCTGTATGTCATGCAGCATTGGAGCTGCAATGTTCTGTTTTGGTTGGTGAAATAGTTTTGTTATTGTCATTTTCTTACTTGAGAAACAGGTTACAAACAATTCCTCTGGCATGCAACAAGGACCTGTTGGTGAAAGTGATGCTCAAATTAATTGTTCTGATGGGGGTGGATTAACTGAACTTGAGAAACTATTAAAGCAGAAGACTTTCACCAGGCATGTTGTGTTTATGTGTGTTAGAAATAGCATATGTAGCATATGTTTATATTAGATTAGCACATGTTAATATCTGTAGGATATGATTAGTGAATTGATTGTAATTCGCTTTTATTTGTATTCATTATTATGTAGTTATAAATACATGTATGTTTGTATTGTTTCAAGACATGCAATTACCCAAATCATAACATGGTATTGGTAGTCTAGGCTTCAACCCCTTCTCTTTTTTGCCTCCTATTGCACCTCCCAGTGGTGTTCCAATGTTAAGGTTCACCTTTCAGTTCTTCCCTAAACACCTAAGATTATGTAAATAGATGGTCAATCACTTGCAAAAGAAGCATGATAAGAAAAGAATCAAATAAGAGAATCAATATTCACATAAAGAAAATAACAAATCAAAAGTCCATTCAAATGTCAAGGGTTACGCCTAATCTTAGAAACAAAGAGGTCTACTCAAACATTGTCATGGAGAAAACCCAAGAGAAAACAAGAACATCAAACCCAAAATCCCCAAAGGGAGGAGGGAGAAGAGAAAAATCCCCTTCTAAACCCGAGCCTACTGTTGTTGCTCCTATGTGGTTTCCACCCCTTGAGGGTTTCGTTCCCAAACTATCCTCAAAGGATTATTTATACCTAAGGTCTCATAAGGGTTCAAGCCCAAACAAAATAAAAGATAAAATCATAGAAATAGGGCACTACAATGCACGTCATGCATGTGGCCAAAATCACGACCATGCCACGGGATTCTCTGTTTGGTGTCTTCACAAAGTTGTAGATAATTTTTGTCCTTGAAATTTTGGCACTGGTCTTGCATTGTTTTGATTCCTACAACTTGAGATATGCTCAAAATACTTTGATAATAGTATACCTCTTGTGATAGTTTTTTTTTTTGGTTGACTCTATTGATATTCTGATAATTGTATGTTATTCCACAGATCTGAGATTGATCATTTGACAGCACTTATGCGTTCAAGAACTGTGGATGAACCTGTTAGGGAAGAAGAGAAGGGGACAGAAATGGTTTCCTCAGAACCAATGTTGCTGAGTGGACAAAAGGAATATCCCAAAACACCTGCACTAGAAAATGGGACTAAAAATGCTCTTGTTGTAACCCCACATGTTGCTTCAAGTGTATGAGAACTTGCCTTCATAGTCATCCTTTACATATATGTTTGAATTACTGTTCTCTTTGTGCTCTATCTCACATGTATTGCTTTGTAATGTCCCTAGTTTCCTGTTGAGGATGTTGCTTCACCTGCGGAGCTTGCAAAGTCTTACATGGGGAGCAGGCCTTCCAAGGTATCCTCTTCAATTTTAGGCGTGCAAACTCCTGCACTCAGGGAGGATCCAACTCTTATAAACAGTGAAAACTTTCCTCTTAAATCCCCTATTATGTCCATTGTGCCAAGGGCTACTAGACATGCTGCAGTTCATGAAAATGGTTTTGTGACCTCAAGATCTCGTGGCAGATCTGCAATATATAATATGGCTCGAACACCATATGCCAGAATTTATCCAACATCCACTCTCAAGGTTGCTTTTTCCTGAATGACATTTTGGATCATAGTGTTTCTAGGATCAAATTTCTGATCTGGTTTGTGTTTCACAGGGTGGTGGGCATGCTGTTGAAGGTGAGCCATCATCTTCAAGTCAGTCTGCATTGGATCATGATGTGCGTTCTGGATCTATACCAGGGGTATAATTACTTGTGAGCTCTATGTCCTGTCTTTCAGTGTTTATAGATATGTTACTAGATTTGTGTTGTGCTTTTCTTATTTTTTGCAGTCTGTAAAACGTAGAAGTTCAGTATTGGATAATGATATAGGATCTGTTGGTCCTGTACGGCGAATTCGTCAGAAGTCTAATCTTCTATATTCTAAAGGCTCATGCTCACCTATTTCTGGTAGCTCTTCATCTGTTGCTAGGTGCGGAATGGTTATGGATGCTGCTCAGCAACCCTTATCTTCCATGCAGAAGCCTGCAAAAGAAAATGTGGATGACATTATACCTAGTTCGAGCTTCCCCTCTTTACCCTCAAAATCCAGTGAAGTAGCTTCAAAAATACTGCATCAACTTGATAAGTTGGTTTCTCCAAAAGAAAAATCATCTGAATTAAGGCTACCAATTGTGAATGATAATTCACCAACAAAATTGTCGCCTTCCATGTTACGTGGACAGGCTCTTCGAAGCATGGAAATGGTAGATTCGTCAAAATTGCTGGACAATATACATGGCAATAAATTAGATGGCCCATTTGGAAATTTGTCAGCTAATGCTCAGAATCAGAAGTCAAATTCTCAGAGAGATAAGGTTGAAAATGGTCCATTGAAGTCAAATTCTCAGAGAGATAAGCTTCTGCTTGTAACAGCTGCAGATGCTACAAACCCAAGGAATCAAGTCTTGTCCAGTGCAAAATCTGGGGATTCTTTTATGATAAAATCTGTTTCTGACCCTCCACAAAAGAAGAGGGCATTCCATATGAGTGCACATGAGGTATGGGATTTTTTATAGTTATCCATTTAACTGGTTTCTGTAATTGTCATGATTTAAAACGTTATTTTTAATATTTGGGTATGTGGAATGTTTTACATTAGCGAAGCGGGAATAACCACATTACTATCCTTGTAGGCTTCTTGCTTACAGCAATCTGTTGCTTCCTTTTACAGCGATTTGTTTCTTAGATCTTATTGAAATAGTTGTATTTAATTTGTTTCTTGTCTCCTTCTCTTATAAAAGGATTGTCTGGATCTGGATGATGATGCTTATCCAAATGGAGCTGTCTCTTCTTTTTCTCCTGTTGAGAAAGAAATGACAAGCTCCACTTCTGTGATGGAGAAAACTACCTCTGGTACTGAAGCAATTGCACAGGAGAATCCATCAGCATTATCTGTAATAATGCCACCTAAAAGTTCTACAATAGATGGTGAGGCTCATGTTGGGACTGCTGATGAGTCTAGGGTTGGTGAGAAAGTTGATGCATCTACCTCTACGACATCATCTATCCTTGATCCAACCTTCAAGCCATTTACAGCAGCTACACAAACAAGTTTTGGTTTAGACAAGCCTGCTTCACCAAATGGATCAATTGTTAAACCTCCCTTTACTTTTGGGAATAAAGTAGTTTCGTCGACAGAGTTTATGGCTCCTGGTGCTCCATCAAAGGAGATAACCAAATCTGGTCCACTATTTGGATTGGAAAAAGTTGTTTCATCAAAGGAGCCTGTTGCTGATGCTTCATCGGTGGACTTTGGCTCCAATAAAAATGTTAACAAGGTTCCACCAATGCCATTTACTGCTGCATCATCAGTTGGTGGTGAATCCCCTTTTCTGAAATTTGGTGCTTCTTATGACTCAAAGCTGGGAAGTTCAATTAGGTTAGTCAATTTATTGTGGTTTTGAAAAACCTCAACACAGTTCTTTATACATCTAGGTTGTTTTTGTCTGTTCTGCATTTTCTATACTTCTATTCCTTTTTTTTTTCCACCAACGGTATCACCAACAGCTAGAAACTAATGCCTTTCGAGGTGTAGATATCATTTAAGTGGGTTTTGCCCCTCCCAACAGTCTTTTCTGTTTTTGACTTTAATGTAATTTCTATCAGATGACTTTTGAAAAGTGATAACACCTTTTGTTTTGACTTTGGGGATGACTTTCTATTTGATGAGTAAATATTCTAGCGAATATACTGAATTTCTTTGGTTTTCCTTGCTGTGAGTGATAATATGATGACAATTTCCAAGAGACAATATTAATTGATGAAAACTGGGATAGAAATACAGGAAGGGAAGAGCTATTGCTCCCAGTCTTGGAGGAAACTCCAAGGCCCAAGGCTGAGCTAGAAGATAGAAAACTCATACATGTACCCCTTATGTAAACCACAACCCTTTACATTAGATCCTTACTCGCTCTCCTTAATTCGCTTGCATCACCTCACAATTCATTCCCCTCTCTAGCCTTATTAGAGTATATTGTAAAGAGTTGCAGTTATTCAACTGCAGTCTCAGTTAACTAAGGGTTCAGTTAAGTCTGTTAATATAGAGTTAGTTTTGACAGCTGTCGTTTGGATAACTGTATATATAAATACATGAATGTACTCTGTTCTGAGTGAGTTAGTTAATGCAATCATCTTCTTTTTCTCTCTCAAATTAGTCTCTCTCTAACATTCTAAGATGGTATCCAGAGCTCAGTGATCGATCATGGCTGCAGCTAACAATCCTCTTCCCACCTCTTCCGCTCCCCAAACCTTCTCACATGCTATTACAGAAAAACTTGATGACTCTAATTTTCTTCTATGGCGGCAACAAGTAGAACCAGTAATCAAATCTCATCGACTTCAGAGATTTGTTGCGAACCCTGTGATACCGCTGCGATTTCTCACCGAAGAAGATCGTGAAATAGGTAACGAGAATCCTGCGTATCTGTCGTGGGAACAACAAGATCAAATTCTTCTCACATGGCTCCAATCGACGCTTTCTTCGTCGTTTCTATCTCGAATTTTAGGATCGATTCACTCGTATCAGGTCTGGGTGAAGATCCACGATTATTTTCACAAACAAACACGAGCGAAAGCGAGGCATCTCCGAACCGAAATGGGTGCCACCAATCTTGATGATAAATCGATGTGCGAGTTTCTTCTTCGAGTTAAAGCTATTGCTGATTCTTTTGCTTCAGTAGGAAATCCGATTTCACATCAAGAACATGTTGATGTTATTCTTGAAGGCCTTCCTCAAGAATTCGGTTTCGTCATCTCTGTTATCGAGAGTCACTTTGAACCTCTTCCTATCGAAGAGGTCGAAGCTCTATTGCTTGCGCATGAAGCTCGGTTACAGAAGTTTCGCAAGAAACTTGCTTCTGATTCGCCATCTATTAATTTGTCGCAAGCTATTCCAGTGAACCCTAATAATCCCAATTCTTCATCGTCAACCCGTTCTGATCACTATACTGTGTCGAACAAAAGCTCGCAAGTCTCTGATGATAATTTTCAGTCTAACTCGCATGGTGGTTTTGGTCGAGGTAGTACCTTTGGTCATGGTGGCCGACGCGGCGGCGGTCGAGGTCGCGGTGGCCGCTTTGCTAATATTCAGTGTCAGGTGTGTCTCAAGTTTGGACACACTGCTTCCTTTTGCTATTATCGGTTTGACCAACATTTTCAACCAAATCCTTCACTAAGTCTTCAAGAATCATCCACACAAAGCTATCAACAACCTTCTCAGTACTCATATTTGAGCAACTCTAATGGTGCCTTTGGACAGAATCAAGGTTATCGTCCATCCAATATTTGGATGAATAGCTCTTACAGACCAAATCAGTATCAGCAACATCAGTCTGATCACAGTGCTATGGTGTTACCAAGTGCCATGTTGACAAATTCAACCACTCAGCAACACTCGCCTTCTGCTTGGTTTCCAGACTCGGGTGCATCTTTCCATGTTACTGGTGAATCTCAGAATATCCAGCAACAAGGTCCTTTTGAAGGCCCTGATTAGATCTTTATTGGCAATGGCCAAGGTTTGCATATACACTCTTCTGGTTCTTCTAGTTTTGTGTCCCCATATAACTCTAATGTGTCATTATCCCTCAATCAACTTTTACATGTTCCTTCCATAACAAAAAATCTAATCAGTGTCAGTAAGTATGCTAAAGATAATGATGTTTACTTTGAGTTTCACTCCAATTATTGTGCTGTGAAATCTCAGGTTTCCAATGAGCTTTTACTTCAAGGAACTGTTGGTCCTGATGGTCTATACTCCTTCCCTAATCTCAAGCTGCAAGATCCTTCTGCTGCTGCAGCATCTTGTTACATTTCTAATTCTGTAAATACTGATGTGCATATTTCACAGAAATCTAATGCTTTGTGGCACAATAGACTTGGCCACCCTAATCATCATGTACTCAAACTTGTTTTGAATCATTGTAATATTCCCATTTTCAATAAAAATGATGATTTTTGTTCTGCTTGTTGTGCTGGTAAGTCTCATAGACTTCCCTCTTCTGTGTCAGAAACTGTTTATCATTCCCCTTTGGAATTGGTGTATAGTGATCTTTGGGGTCCCTCTCCCATTCCTTCTATGAATGGTTTCTTATATTACATTACCTTTGTTGATGCTTTCTCGAGGTTCACTTGGATTTATCTTCTTAAAACTAAATCTGAGACATTCACTTTTTTCAACAGTTTAAGGCCATGGCAGAACTTCAATTTAATGCCAAAATCAAAAACTTACAAACTGATTGGGGAGGAGAGTTTAGACCCTTATCCAAATATCTAACTAACCTGGGAATTAATCATAGACTCATTTGCCCACACACTCATCACCAAAATGGTGTTGTTGAGAGAAAGCATCGCCATATTGTAGAACTTGGCCTTACTCTACTAAGTCATGCCTCTTTACCTCTAAAACTTTGGGATTTTGCCTTTACCACTGCTGTTTACCTTATCAATAGACTTCCTACAGCATCTCTTAAGTTTGCTGTTCCCTATACCACTTTGTTTAAACAGAATCCAGATTACAACCTTCTCAAGACTTTTGGTTGTGCCTGCTTTCCCTTCCTTAGACCATATAATACCCATAAACTGAATTTCAGGTCCCATGAGTGTGTTTTCTTGGGTTATTCTAGCAGTCACAAAGGATACAAGTGTCTCTCTCCCACAAGAAAAAATTTTATTTCCAAAGATGTTGTGTTCAATGAATTCAGGATCCCTTATACTGAATTGTTTTCATCATCCTCTGTGTCTCAACCTACACCACATTTCCCTACTAATTTTCCAATAGCCTCTATCCCTATTGTTACATCCATTCCAGATACCACTGTTTTACCCCCACAGATCACTACACCTGATTCCAACACCTCTCATCCTGTTTCTAGCCCTGCTCAGTCTGATGATAATGCCAGTTCTGACAATGCACTTCTCCCTACCACTGCATCACCACAAACTGTTGTTCCTGCTCTTCCTGCACTGTCACAGTCCAGCTCTTCTACATCTGACACTGTTCACTCTCCACCTAGACCTCCTAATGTCCATCCTATGCAAACTAGGTCTAAGTCTGGCATTCCTCAAACCAGAATTCATCCATCCCTATTTCTCACTCACTGTGAACCTAAGAGTGTAAAGCAAGCTTTAACTGATTCTAATTGGCTTTCGGCCATGCAACAGGAGTATACAGCTCTTATAAATAATAATACGTGGGATTTAGTTCCTCTCCCAGCTAACAGGAAAGCTATTGGTTGTAAATGGGTATTTCGAGTAAAAGAAAATGCTGATGGGTCTGTAAACAGATATAAAGCAAGATTAGTGGCTAAAGGTTTTCATCAAGTTCAAGGGTTTGATTTTCATGAAACATTTTCTCCAGTTATTAAGCCTGTCACTATCAGGCTTATTCTCACCCTCTCTTTGACCAACCAGTGGGATCTCTTTCAATTAGATGTGAACAATGCCTTTCTTAATGGCTTGCTCACTGAAACTGTCTACATGGTTCAGCCTCCTGGTTTTGAAACCACAAATAAGTCTTTGGTTTGCAGATTGAACAAAGCTCTTTATGGGCTCAAACAAGCACCGAGACAATGGTTTGATAGACTATAATCTACTCTAATTCAGTATGGGTTTAAAGCAAGTAAATGTGATCCTTCCCTATTCATCTATAAAGCCAATTCTCATACGGTCTATCTTTTGGTTTATGTTGATGATATCATCATCACTGGAAGTTCCCCTCAACTGATTCAACACCTCACCAGCAAACTTAATTCTAGTTTTTCTCTCAAGCAACTTGGGAAACTAGATTATTTCTTGGGAATAGAAGTCAAAACCATGGCAGACAAGTCTCTGGTTCTCACTCAAAGTAAATACATTCGGGATCTACTTCAGAAAACTAAGATGACTGAAGCTCAATCTATGGCCTCTTCTATGACAGCTAATTGCAAACTCACTAAGTCTGGTACAGACTTATTTTCTGATCCTACTTTGTATCGCTCAGTTGTAGGAGCTCTACAGTATACTACTATAACCAGACCTGAGATTAGTTTTGCAGTCAATAAAGTTTGTCAGTTCATGGCAAACCCTCTTGAATCGCATTGGACAGCTGTTAAGAGAATTC
The DNA here is from genome assembly GCA_026413185.1 of Pueraria montana var. lobata. Taxonomy (NCBI): domain Eukaryota; kingdom Viridiplantae; phylum Streptophyta; class Magnoliopsida; order Fabales; family Fabaceae; genus Pueraria; species Pueraria montana. The sequence continues at coordinate 76,221,039 of CM048647.1, forward strand.
TGAGATATCTTAAGGGAACTGTTTACTGTGGACTACATTTGAAACCTGCTGTTTTAGGTAAACCCTTCACTATACAAGCTCTTTGTGATGCGGATTGGGCATCAGACATTGATGACAGAAGATCCACCTCTGGCGCAGCTATTTTCTTTGGACCAAACTTAATCTCCTGGTGGTCTCGCAAACAAAAGTTGTTGCTAGATCCACCACAGAGGCAGAATATAGGAGTCTCGCTCAAACTACAGCTGAAATCCTATGGATTCAGACTTTGTTATCTGAGTTGGGTGTCCACTTTACCACTCCACAAATTTTGTGTGATAATCAGAGTGCTGTTGCTCTAGCACACAATCCGGTTCTTCATGCTAGAACAAAACACATGGAAATTGATGTGTTTTTTGTCGGAGAAAAAGTTTTAGCCAAACAGCTACAAGTTTATCATATTCCTGCACTTGACCAGTGGGCAGATGCTTTGACTAAGCCTCTATCTCCAACACAGTTTTTGTTCTTAAGAACCAAACTCAATGTAGTTGAGACTTTGTCAAAGTCTCAACCCCCTTGAGTTTGAGGGGGGGTATTAGAGTATATTGTAAAGAGTTGCAGTTATTCAACTGCAGTCTCAGTTAACTAAGGGTTCAGTTAAGTCTGTTAATATAGAGTTAGTTTTGACAGCTGTCGTTTGGATAACTGTATATATAAATACATGAATGTACTCTGTTCTGAGTGAGTTAGTTAATGCAATCATCTTCTTTTTCTCTCTCAAATTAGTCTCTCTCTAACATTCTAAGAAGCCTTAAACCAACGAGAATATTCTTGTTTGATTTCTCTGTGATGTGTCATAATTACGTGTTTTGCTCTCTTTTTGTGCATTGTACAATTGAAATTGAATAGAAATATTTGGCATCATATATTATGTTCAGTAAAGTTTTACATTGATTCATGTGCTAAATGTGCTCCCTTCACATGCAGCTCAACTACTGTTGCTGGTGTGACTGATTCTATGCCAAAAGTTCGTGAATCTGATAATGGCAATACTGAGACTAATAAAGATACTGGATCTTCTGTTGGGGCATCAGAACTAGCTATTTCATCTGCAGCATCAACATTGTTGACATCATCCAAGAGTATATTCAATTTTGGCCACAATTCTAATCAAAATAACGGGTCTCTTTTTTCAAGCCCTTCATTTTCTTCTTTTCCACCTCCTGTATCAAATAATTTTACCAGTCAGAATATATTCAGTAGTTCATCTGCAGCCACAAGCAGTGACATTAATGCCACTGTAAATTCTACTGGCAGCAGCATGGCAACTATCACACCTGCCTCAATTGCATCAAGTAATAGCAGTTCCTCTACCCCAGTGGTGGCATCTTCATCTTCAACAACTCCCTTTTTCAAATTTGGATCCTCTCCTGTCCCATCAACAGGTTTACCTGTGTCATCTTCTGGTTCAGAACCACCAGAAACTAAAAGCAGGCAGGATGCAGGAACTGGTGGTCTTAGCAGCACTGCCTTTGGTAGCTCATCTGCAGGGAGTGGTATTTTTGGCTTCAGCTCTTCAGCAATGACAACTGTAAATAGCCAGTCTCAGAGTTCTGCCATTGGTGCTAGCAGTGGTTCTGTACTTGGTGCCCAGGCTTCTGTTACCAGTGGGTCTGCAACTTCGACTCAGACCCAGTCAGTTCCATTTGGTTCATCTGCATCATCCTCATCATTTGGGTTGACCGGGAACACATCTTTTTCGTTAAGCAGTTCTTCATTTCCTTCGTCCAGCCATGCAGCAAGTGCAGGTTTTTCTTCTGGGAGTTCGTTGTTTCCTTCTTCAAGTCCTGCCACAAATGTTTTCAATTCTGGCACATCTTTTGGACTTAGCACCTCTGCTTCCTCTTCAGCAGTCAACTCTGTTAGCTCCAATAGTGGTACAAGTTCTACTTTATTTGGGTCTAGTTGGCAGCCCAGCAAGTCTCCATTTGGTTCCACGTTTAGTTCATCATCGTCATCTGGGTTTTCCTTTGGATCATCCACTGCTTCTGTTGCTTCTGCCAGTTCACCCTCGATGTTTTTATCAACCTCCAGTGCATCAACTCCTCAATTCTCATTCACTCCAGCAGCAGCCTCTACCTCCACACAGCCTGCTTTTGGAAGTCCCAATCCTGTCTTTGCATTCAGTTCAGCTCCTGTTAATAATGGTCAGATGAGTATGGAGGACAGTATGGCTGAGGATACAGTTCAGGCAACTCCACCTGCGACTTCAGTATACAGTCAGCAACCTGCCCCAGTTCAATCAAATTTTGTATTTGGAGCATCGACTCCGTCAGGAGCCAGTCCTTTCCAGTTTGGTAGTCAACAGAATATTTCTCCACAGAACCCTTCTCCTTTTCAGGCTTCTGGCAGTCTAGGAGGGAGTTTCTCATTGGGCACAGGTGGTGACAAATCTGGTAGAAGAATTGTAAAAGTTAAACATAAACCGCGCAAGAAGTAGGGACCATTGTTTATGAAAATGGTTACCTTGTATCACTGCTGCAGGCTACACTTATTGTGCAACAAATAAATAATCTCTGAAGAGTGGTTGCCGGATATTACTGCTCACATGGCAGTCTGGACAAGTGGGGTGCTATTGCTAATCAGCATATGCAAGCTTGTCAGTCTTCTTTTGCCTTCCATATTCTCAATAGAATACAAGGCTGAAGTTTTACCAATTTTGTAATAGTATGATATGAAGAAACATGATGTGCTGTAATACTAGTAATGGTTTTAGGTCAGAGTCCATGATTTGGCCAGGTGTGATGATATTCACAAAGATCGCTGTATCTCGTTACTTGTAATATAACCAGAATTAGAATCAATTTATAGCTTAGCTGGTTGTAACTTTACAGTTCCAGTGAGCAATCTGTGAAATGATTATTACCGATAGGCTTTCTGTTTCCTGTTTGCCTTGTACTTTAAAATGATTTTTGTTTAGAAGCCGAAAAAATTTGAAAACAGTGAGTGTAATATTTTTGGTATAAAACTAGACAGTGAACCATGCGAATGCATTCAGAAGTGCTCATAATTTACGCAGATTATCAAAATGCCATTGATTAGGAGGAAAAAATTAACAGCAAGCTGACACGTAGTAGAATAGTTGACTTGTTAGACATGTGCAAAGTATAGATTGGTATTTGTAAAAGCATTGGCATTTTGATATTCTATGGCATTTTGATAACTATTCCACTAATGTATCAAAGTATAGTTGGTATTTGTAAAAGCATTGTAATAATCCATTAGTTGTAGTTTTAGATATGTACAGCCATGTATTAAATCTTGAATGGTTGGTAAATTATTGTCAGTTTTTAGATAATATTTTGTTTTTACTTTTAATTGGAAAAAAAGTATACTTTATTTTCATTGTTTTTTATTTTTAAAAGTTTGTATGAGAAATAGTCTATTTTAATTAATTTCAAAATAAACTTTTAAAAAATAAAAAGCAAAAATAAAACATTTTTATAATAAAAACATAAGTGACTCGGGTTGGGTTGAGTTTAGTTTAATTTACAACACAATCCAATGAAACATGATTAGCTTGGGTTGGATTCACCATTTTTTTAAAACCCAACCCAAACTAACTTGATCTTAATTGGATTGGTTTGAGTTGGGTAATTAGGTTGAATAATTAAAAAAATAAAATATTCTGGAAATTTTTTAGGGTGAAATCAACTCGATCTTAAAATTCCAGACTATTTTATTTTTTTTAGGAAATAGAAAAATAACTAATTTTTTTAGGGCGATATCAAAGTATGTTACGTAACAAATACATAGCACCTAGTGAATTGAATTAGAAAAAATAGATAACCTATCTTTTATAGGAATCGAAAAATGACTAATTATTCAGAAAGTGAGGCGAAAGCCTATATATCAAATTCCCAAATAGATAGCCCCTAGTGAGGCACCTTGAAAATGAAGGAAACAAAAATGAAAATTGGAAAAGGGAAACGAAATAATGAAAGAAACTAAAATAGAAAATGAAAAAAATGAAAAATGGAAAAAGAAATAAACGTAAATGGTAAATGAAAGAATGAAAAATGGAAAAAGAATGAAATGAAAATGGAAAACGAAGGTCATACCTATGGAGGAACAATCGATGACAAACACATACGATAATGATGAGCACGAGCATAATGATGACGACAAGCTTCAATTACGACTTTGATGAAACTCACAAAAGAAAGAAAGTGTAGGGTGCGACTCTGCCTCTCTGATTAGGTTTCGACTTAGGGTTTTTTCGACACATAAAATAGAATTAGAATTTAGAATAACTTAAAAAGTATTATTTTTATTTTATTATTATATCTATATTACTTGGTTGGGTTGGGCCGAATTTATTGGATTTGAAACTAATAAACCTAACCTAACCCAATTCTAATTGGGTCAATCTAAAAAAACTCAACTCAATCCAATAATCAAACCCAACCAGCTAAAATATAAACCTAACTCAACTGACTAAAATGTAGTTAGGTTGGACATATTTGCTTGTCAATTGCGATCCACTTACACTCCTAATAAAAAGTAATAAAAAAATAGAGTCAAACAGCCCTTTATTTTTTGTTAATAGCAACAACAGATTTGCTATAATTAAAATTATTATTTTGGTATTTTATAGTGACATAGGACTTTCCCATTTTATTTTTTTTACTGATGACTTTTCCATTTTATTTGTATGCTTTGTTAATCGTGTCTCATAGGACATGTTCCTGGTATTTTTTTTTGGGGGGCCAATAAATTTAAAAGAGTATTATAACAGTACAACGTATGAAAGATCAAGCATGCACCGACAGTTACCTCTCGCCGCTGCTTCTTCTCTACACAGGGTTTTCATTACTGCTATATTTTAAGTTTTAGCAATTTCCGTCCCTCCAAAGTCCAAACGCCATTTTGATCAAAGGATTTTTTTTTTTTTTCCTTCGATAAAATGTGAATTGGACTCCGCTGTTACCGTCTGTAGCAATATTCAGTCTTTAAAGTAATAAAACAAACGGTAATGAAAGCAACAATAGAGAATCCAATATACTTTTCCCCCCTTATACATAAAATATTTTCTGAATATATGTAAATCATGAAGTAATGCGGACGTTTACCTATACAATTTTATTTTTTTTATACATGTTTAATCTCTTTATTTTTCAATTTAATCCCTAAATAAAAGAATTTTCAATTTAGTCTAACAATTGCTTTCAATTCAATCCTCATTATCTGTTATTGTGTTTGTTGAAATTGTGTCATACAAAAGAATTTTCAATTTAGTCTCGTTAAATTGTATTTTGATCCCTATACATAACAGTTCCTTTTCAATTTAGTCCCTATACACCATAATCACTTGCATGCAATTCTCACGATCTTAAAACAATCCACAGCAGGGACAGTATTAATTGCATGTACAGAGACTAGTTTAAAACCCCTTTTTTGTATAGGAGTCAAAATGAAAATGGATGTTATGAATAAGGACCGAAAATATATAACTTTTATACACAATTTGTTACCATGTGGCAAGGATATTTGATTCTCACTCAAGTGAATGATGATGGAGTAGGTTTAAGAAGGAAGTTAGCAGTGGTCTCCAATCCATTATGATTAGGTCTAGTGATATACAGCACTGTTATTGTAAACACGACCAAGGGGCAAAGGAACCTTTGCCTCTCTTCTTTGACTTCTCCCACTTGATGAACGCAGGGTTTGTTCCCCATCATGCTTATACTCAATAGCACCATGGAACCTACTACTAATTGCTTCTCCATCAGTGAATGTTGGAGGACATACATAGCCATAGGCATCTAGCACTTTCATGTTGGGGTAGTGTTTTCTTTTACCTTCATGATATTGATTCAATTTTGCCTCTAATTCCTTTTGGAGAAACTCTTCTCGCCGAGTTGCTTGTAGAGCTCTAAGTGAAGATAACTTCTCCTGGTACTCGGTGTTTATCTCAAGGATTCTCTGCCACAACAATACGCATTGAGTTTGAAATAATCAGATAATGTGTCAGCAGGAATTTTCAAACAAGCATAACAACAAAGCTTGAGTTGGTTTAATAATAATTTGTTTGTATCTATCTTGACCTATGTTCATTTCATTAACTAATGATATAAACATGACAATCTTTTCATTTTTTAGTGTCAAGTAGGATATGTAATTATGTGTATAAACAGAATGACCACAAGAGAAGATTCACAGGTAGTGGTGAGATCATTGACAGGAAGACTGGCAAAAACTGAAAGGTGGCTCATTCAAAATCAACACCACCACAAAGGTGCATGACTTTGTTCTTCATCCAATTGTATATGTCTTCTCTAGCTTACTTGGATTGGATAAAAAATCCATTCTATCCAATTGCTTTTTATTGCTGTTTCTCATTTATAAACCATTATTCCTTAGTTGTGTGTTGATGGTAACCTCCTCTATTTTACAAATAATATATAATTTGTTTAATTTTTAATTTTTCTACCCTCCATAGAGATTCACCATGCAAAACCTGATATTCCAGAATGCTTTACAATTAAGTTCAATAAATGGACCTTGATCATAAAGGCAGAAAAGTTTTTTTAGCTTTTCTGTTCCCTGGAGAATAACAGTCTGACCAAGTCTATCTCTATTGCTCCATGCTAAAACATCTCTAATATCAACTCTTTAGTCCCAAATTTGTCTATATTGAATTGCAAGGAAATGCCAATTATTTACACACAAGAATCAAGACAATACAATCACCTGAATAAAGAAAAATTCTACGTATTGCACAAGATTACATACTAATTCTATTAAATACTGACCTCCTCGTGCCTAGCAAATTCTGCATCCTCAGCATCACTTTTCTCCCTAGTTAATTTCATGATTTCATCAATAAATCTTTGTTCAAGACCCTCATAAGTTGGTGGTGGTGGGCTTTCTTCATATCCAATTTCCATGTCTTGCTCATGAGGCTGGTCCATTTCTTCATTGGCTTGGTTCATCCGACTGAATTTGGGGTCCCAAATAGTTTCATCCGGGATGTAGGATTTTATCCCATTATTCCCTTGAGCTGTATCACAGAATTTGTAATGTAAATTTGTAAGACATATTTTCCAAATTTGTCACAAATTGCTATATACCACATTGAAACATAATATTAAATACTGAAAAAGGAATCAGAAATACATGATCCATCAATGAAACTGGGAAATACAGTGTGGGAAGAATGCAAAAATTATATAGAAGTAGAACTAAATGGTAACGAATATCCTGTCATAATTCAAAGCAATTATAATGCACTATTTCTAACAATGTAAGGCCACTGCATGCCAAGCCAACATAACTAAGTTAAAGTACTTCTATAACATTGAAATGCATTTTTGAAAAATGAATACTACTCGATCCCTAGTGCACAGCAATGTACATGCCCAAAGCTATCCCTTAGTAACAGAACTTCGCAATGTTGCTTTTGAGCAAAAATACCTAGTACAAAATAATAATTGCTCATGGATATTTAAATATCTATATGTATATTTTTTTATCCTGATCAAGTCTATAACATATATCAGTTTATAAAGTAAGCTTAAAAGTTTAGCTAGTGGCTTCACTAAATCAATCCATATTATATCTTGAATTCCACATAAAATATGTCATGATGCAGTTCCTTCAAATGATATGCCCAAGTTCCAGATATTTTAGTGGTGAGGTGTTACTATTCAAGGAAACTTCCAGAGTTTCTACATAATGTAAACAAATTATGAACTAAACATAATCTTCTAGCAAAAAACACACATTGCATGGAGCATACCTTCATAAAATATTTGGTTAATGCAACATCACAAAACAAGCCGATAACCCTTATTAATTATTCCAGCACTACATAATGCTTTTCAAGCATTACGTGGCATTGATCATTTACAGTCCATTCTTCCAAAGTCTATTACATCCAAAATCTATTAAACCAATGCTACACATCAACAGATATTTCAAGAATCAACTAATGAAGTTAAACACCCTGAACATAAATTATCATGGTACAAAATAAAATTTGGAAAAAATATGTTTTTAGTCCCTGTACTTTGTAAAATCTTTGGTTTTAGTCCATGTACTTTACCATCAAATATTTTGGTCCTTGAACTTTCAAAAATCAGTGTTTTTAGTCTCTCAAGATAGATGTCAATGTCTGTCCTGATAGACTAAAAACACTTCTTTTTAAAAGTTAAGGGACTAAAAACACTTATTTTTAAAAGTTCAGGGACCAAAATGTTCGATGGTTAAATACAGGGACTAAAACCAAGAATTTAACAAAGTATATGGACTAAAAACATTTTTTCCCCATAAAATTTCATGCCCGCAAGGACAGATGGCGTAAATAAGCTGCACCAGTTAATACTATACTTGCCTTCATTATTTGCAAGAAACGGCAAACCATTCACATTTGATCCATATCTAGCCCTCGGCAAATGCACCTCTGCACTTGAAGTCTCATCATTCTCAGCAGAAAATAAGTATGGCTGGATTTTGAGATAATTTCTTACAGAATTATTCTGCATTCTTGGTAAAGATGTTCTGTATTTGAGATAAACTTATGGAATGACTCGAAAATGAACTGGACATCCTTGTCGAATCATTCCCTCTTCTCTAACAAGCACACTTAGAGTCCAGAAACAAAACAGACTGGAAATACGGCAGTCAAGAGTAAGAAATATCAAAAAAATCGGCCAGTGAGAGAGAAAAAGAATTCAATTTTAGCAAAAATTTGGAGTCCTAATAATGTATTTGGACAGGTTTGGCACCATTATTGTCTTTGTACAAAAGTCTGGATTAGATTACAAATACAATTTTCATTATTCCAATTTGAAACACTAAGAAATGCAGATATAAATATTTATTATCTAAAAATAGAGCATATCATAGACCATGAACAATAGATAAAGCTGCAAACAAACTCTCGCAACCTGGACTCAAAATATTTGAGTTTTGAGGAAAGATGCCTAAAAAAGGCATCTATAACGGGTCACCCAAATCATTTTTGTCCCTAGAGATAAAAAGAGATTATAAGATGGAAAAATTCTAATGCCATTGGTGTCAATGCTATGGTGGCATCAATCATGAGATCACACACAATATTACCAGGACTGAACATAATATAAGTGCAAGAAAGTTATGGATTTGCTGTAAGACCATATAATGAAATAAACAAGTGATAACCAAAATTTCATATTTTCCTGATGATGAAAAACAATAATACTAAAAAAGATAACCAAATACTAATAAATATATTATCCCATCCATTGCAGACACTCAACGATGGAGTTATTTCATGATATGGGGAATTCTAAAAGCACCCCAACTATACAGAGGAAGCAACACACTAATATATTCAATCTTGGGTAGACATGGTTTCTGACTCTAATCCCTCAACATAAGCTAAATAAATGTAACATTTGGTTAATAAATATTCATAATTTAAGAAAATTTGTAATATTACACACTCTCAGAGAGAGGCTCACAGCTATATGCTTCCTTATACTCAAGTTTCTCACTTATGAAAAAGAGGCTAATCAGAAAGGATCGATGAAAAGTAACAGAATTACCCCCAAAACGGGTATGTCAGATTTGAATAATTGAATGTGGAAATAAAATATAGATAACAGAGCAAGAACCTTAAAATGACAATCAAATGAAATTGAACCTTTGTCTGGGTCGTAGCGTTTCTCGAATATCCCAATTCCGGAGTAGAATTGAACAGAGAAATGCGCAGGAACAAATTGTAGAAGCCACACAGAGACAGGGTTCTACTTCTACGTTTGTATTCACCTAAGCATATGAAAAGTGGAAAAATAAAGAAATCAGAAAATTAAAATCAATAAAATAGAAATTTTAAAAAAAATATATTGAGTGAATGAATAAAAATAAAAAAAATAAGAGTAAAGATTTTTTTAATATTTAAATAAATAAAATAGAATGTGAAAATAAATAAATTATATAAAAAGTATAATAATAAAAAATAATTTTACAAAAAATAAATTATTTATTTTATTATTTTCTTAATAAGAAATTGTTTAACTTTTATATATTATAAAAAATATTTAAAATTCATACAAAGTAAAAAAAATATTGTTCCCTTCCATTCTTGAGGGGAAAATTCTTTAGGGTCTTTTAAAAAAATACTTTTCCCATTACTATTTTTTCTTAAATATATAATATAATTGAAGAAATTATATATATATATATATATATATATATATATATATATATATATATATATATATGAAATGTGACATTTTAAACTGTCAAAATAGACCAAAAATTAATAATAAATCAATTTATGGCAAGTCAATAAAAAAATGTTTGATACGGTATTATTTTTGTTTTTTCTTAAAAAAAATAAAAAATATTTGTCATTTTCTTTTTAATTATAAAGATAAATTTGTTGTTGTTAATAAATATTATTGCATATTTTGAAATTTAGATATAAGTATTATGATATAATTGATTTGTACATTTGTGTGTATTTTGAATGTTAAGAATTTATAAAATGTTGAAAATTTTATTTTTATTCTATGGTTAAAAAGTTATAATATTATATTTTTATATGATTTTATGTATCATCATCATTAGGTTTAAATATGTTTTTAGTCCTTTAAATATGAGAGATATTTTTTTTGATCCTCCAAATTAAAAGTTATTTTTTTTAATCCCTCAAAATCTAAAAATACTTTGTTTAGTCCCACTCTATAGTAGATGGCAAATAAGAAACAACAAATTCGTAATTTGTGACGATTTTTAATCGTCAAAAATTAATTTTGTAATTTAAATTTTAAATTATGATCTTTGTGGGTTTAAAAGAGCAACAGATTGTTTAAACCCCCGCCCGCGCTTTCACTCCCTGCGAAGATAAGTTCCCTATCAAAACTTCCCAAGTTCTAAACCATCGTCACCCGCATCATGAACAACAACCCTGGAAGACCCATACTGGCACCAACTCCAACTTCTCTTATCAACAAAATCAAATTAAAATGCAAATAATAATAATAATAAATAATTACGTAATTCAGACTTAATTTTGTGCAGATGAAGTTGTTTAAGGATAAGAGTGAAGTGGATGTGTGGCTTTTCTATAATGTTTTCTTTTTTTTTTTAATTTTTTAATTCAGTTTTCATAAATTGCTTTTTGATGAAAAAAATTTAATATTGAAATTTCAATTAATGCTCAGCATGGAAGATATGTGACAATTTGTGGTAGTTTTAAAAAATCCAGAAATCATATTTTAAAATTTAAATTATAAAATCAAATTTTGGCCGTCACAAATTGCGAATTTCTTATTTCAAAAAATGACTTTTAATTTGAAAGACTAAAACAGACATACCTCCATATTTGAGAGACTAAAAACATATTTAAACGTTATTATTATTATTATTAACAATCATACATGTTCAATCATAATTGAATTATTGAACTGGTTTGCTTTTAAAAACACTAATACATAATATACATACATATGTGTACGTGTGCGTGTGTTATTAAATAATTTTATGTTTAAATAATATTAAATTAAAATCTTATTGTTAATTTTTAATGATATTTTTCTAAAAAAAAAAGAAGCAAAATCAAGTAAGCACTACCTCTTCAACACTATGTTAGTAATTAGTCTAGTCAGGAACAGTAAGAAAAAGGTTTGAAAAAGTTATTCCACCCACCTTTCGATTAAAATCTTCAGTCATGTTCCACGCACAAGGTTATAGGCTTTGAGAGATATGCACGATTTGCAATAAAATGTTCTTTATTTGGTATATTAATAATTAGGAAATAATTAACACGTGGTATTACTTATTAGACCATTGTTTATCAATAACCTAGAACCTGGTTTTATTCACTTTTGTCAAACACTACTAAAACTTTTCTAGGCAATAATTTTCTTGTCTTTCCAACAACTTGAAAGCCTTTTTTCAAGTCTCTTACTTAATACGTGGGCAATCTTCGTTGGGAGGTGCTTGCCCTTTTTTTTCCCATTAAGAATCGTGTTTATGAAGATTTCTCCATTAGAGTTGCTTCTTGTTAAGGACTTGTCAAGCACCGAGTGTGTTACGAACTCACAGCAAGGAAAGAATTGAAGGAACAATTTTTTTTATTAATGGAGACTAGCAAACACTTTGTTTCCAAGGGTTTCCCCTTCTACAATAGAGCCACCACTCTATTCCCCAAATGTTTCTCTATATTCGATACCCTCTCTCACCACTTATGACCCCCTATTTATACCCAAACAAATTAACTAATTCACTCCCTCACTTATTCTTTATTCCTCCGTGTGTACACCTTCCACACTTTATTTTGTTGCTGAGGCACGTGCCTAACAATTCTACCTGCCAAAGGATCAACCTTGTCCTCAAGGTTGAAATTTGGAAACTGATCCCGAATAGTGGATAGATCCTCCCATGTGGCTTCTTCTACAGGTCTATCATTCCACTAGATCAAAATCTGATCTATGTGCTCATTGTGCCTGTTGATAGAACGGGTTGCCAATATCTTGGTCGGAACATATATAGCTGAATCAACTTGAAGTCCTCCAGGGAGTTCAAATTCAACTTGATGATCTCCTATAGCCTTCTTCAGCTGCGAAACATGGAATACAGGGTGTATCCGTGCCTGAGCAAGTAATTAGAGTTGAAAAGCTACTTGCCCCACTTGGCGGAGGACCAAATAAGGACCATAATAGCGAGTTAGCTTTGGATGTAGGCGAGTAGGCATAGATCCTTGACGATGAGGCCTTATTTTCAAATAGGCCCAATCTTCTGGTTGTATATTAGAGGGCTTCCTGTTATTATTAGAGTAACGAGTCATATATGATTGAGCTCGTGCTAGATGGAACTTAAGTTGCTTTAAGGCTTCATCCCTGTCCATTAAGTCTTGCGCAACTGCCTCAACCAAAGTTTCTCCAGGTATAAACTTAGAAAGAGAGGGGGCTGGCCTCCCATACACAACCTCAAAAGGTGAACAATGTGTTGCACTATGAAAACTGATATTATACCAATATTCAGCCCAGTGCAGAAACTCATACCAAGCCTTTGGTTGCTCAGAAATGAAACAGTGTAGGTAGGTTTCCAGAGTACGGTTCAGTACTTTTGTCTGCCCATCTGTTTCCGGATGATAAGTTGTACTCATCTTCAATGCAATACCTTGTGACTTGAAAAGCTCCTGCCAAAAGTGGCTCAAGAAGGTAGGGTCCCTGTCACTAACAATGGAAATAGGAATGCCATGAAGTCGAACCACCTCTATAGCAAAGATTTCTGCCAAAGAGCGTGCTGTGTAAGAGTGTTTAATGGGGATAAAATGGCCATACTTGCTAAGTCTATCTACCACCACCAGAATTGCATCATACCCTTTTGACTTGGGAAGCCCTACTATAAAGTCCATGCTCACTTCTTCCCAAATTGCATTAGGAATCGGCAAGGGTTGCAATAATCCTGCCGGGGATGTCACTTGGTATTTGCTACGTTGGCAGATATGGCAGGCAACCACATATGTTGTGATTATCCCCTTCATGCCCATCCAGTATATAGATTGTGCTATACGTCTATAAGTCTTGTAAATGCCTGAATGTCCCCCACTTGGTGAAGCATGAAATTCATAAAGTAACTTAGGAATCCAAGCTGAAGAAGCTGAGAGAACTAATCTCCCTTTATAGTGTAGTCTATCATTTTCCAAAGTGTAATGCAAGTGAGAATTAGGGTCCTGTACCAGGTCCTCCTTTATTTTGGCCAGAGTTGGATCACTACGCACCTCCTCATCTATCAATGCATGATCTTGCCAAAAAGGTCAGGATATTGCTTGTGTCTCTTTATCTTCCTCTCTTCTAGACAAAGCATCCACTACCTTGTTGACCACTCCCTTTTCGTAGATAATATCAAACTCATACCCCAAGAGTTTGGCCAACCAATTCTGTTGGTTTTGAGTAGTAATACGTTGTTCTAGAAGGTAACGCAAACTTTTTTTGTCAGTGTAAACCGTAAATTGTCGTCCTAGAAGGTAGGGACACCAATGTTGAATAAACAACACCAAGGCCATGAGTTCTTTCTCATAGATAGACTTTGTAAGGGAGGACTCAGATAATGCTTTGCTGAAAAAAGCTATAGGTTGTCTGCCTTGTGACAGAACAACCCCAACTCCTTTCCCGGAGGCATCACACTCTATGGGAAAAGGTTTAGAAAAATCTGGCATGGCTAGAACGGGGGCTGTAGTCATAGCTAACTGTAGTTGGTGGAATGCTTGTTCTGCTGTCTCATTCCAACCAAAATTCCCCTTCTTCAGTAAATCATTGAGAGACCTAGCAATCTTGCCATAATCTCAAATGAAGCGTCTGTAATATCTTGTTAATCCTAAAAACCCACGCAAAGCCTTCGCTGTTCTGGGTATAGGCCATTTTAGAATTGATGCCACCTTCTTGGGATCCATGGAAACTCCTTCTTTAGAGATAATATGCCCTAGATACTCTACCTTCCTCCTCCCAAAACTACACTTCTTCTTGTTAATATAGAATTCATGGTGTTGCAGCATGCTTAAGACTTGCTCCAAATGAGCTAGATGTTCCTCCCATACTCTGCTGTATATCAAAATGTCGTCAAAGAAGACTAGTACAAATTTTCTTAGGTAAGGTTGTAGGGTAGAATTCATGGCACACTGAAAAGTAGCTGGTGCATTAGTCAAACCAAATGGCATGACAAGAAATTCAAAATGGCCCTGATGTGTGCGAAAAGTCGTCTTACATATGTCTGTTGAATGCATTCTTATTTGGTGGTATCCCATCTTCAAGTCAATTTTAGAAAAATATGTTGCACTGTGCAACTCATCCAGCAGTTCTTCAATTACTGGGATGGGATACTTATCTAGAACAGTGACTTTATTCAAGGCTCGATAGTCTACACAGAAACGCCAACTTCCATCTTTTTTTCTTACCAGAATCACCGGGCTTGAGTAAGGGCTAGTACTTGGTCGAATGACCCCAGCAGATAGCATTTCTGCCACTAACCTCTCAATCACATTTTTTTGCAAATAAGGGTATCTGTAAGGTCTCACATGGATGGGATCTGCACCAGCTTTGAGTGGAATCTTATGATCTACCTTTTTTCTAGGAGGTAAGCCTTTTGGCAAGTTCCAAACCGAGGCATACCTCTATAATAGTTGTTGTACCTGCATCATCTGTTGAGGAGTAACATCTGCGGCATCCTCTTGTTCATCCTTTAAATCCTCTTTCTCCCCCTCCAAATCTGTCTCAAAGACCCACAACATCGAGGCAGACTCAATGTCTAGCATTTTCAATAGAGATTTAGAGGATACAATAGCCTTAGTTAAACTAGGATCCCCTTTTACCACCACTATTCCTCCTTCGTCTGTAAAGGTCATCGATAAAGTACCCCAATTTACGTTGACATTCCCTAATGTAGCTAGCCATGCGACCCCCAAAATCACATCCACTCCCCCCAATTGAAAGACATAAAAGTCACCAGTAAAGTCTTATTTTGCTAGTTGAATGAGTAAGTCCTTACAACATCCTTGAGTGTTCCTTCTTCCGCCATCCCCTAAACACACGGCATATGATTGTGTGGTTGTCACCTGTAAACCCAACCTTTGGACCAACTCCTGAGAGATGAAATTATGGCTTGCTCCGCTATCAATCAAAATTAGCACTAGTTGCCCTTTTATTAGCCCTCTAAGCTTCATCGTTTGTGATGGGGTCATACCCACTGCGGAACAGCGCGATAATTCTAGCCGTTGACATAACACTTCAACAGAAGAATCAATCTCATCCCCTTCTGTATCATGGGTCAACGTACCCCCTCCTTCATCTTCGATCTCCTCATCCTCTGCTAGAATGGTAACCCTCATACTCTTTTCAGCACACTTGTGAGAAGGTTCGAAGGGTAGCCCACATAGGTAGCACAGGTTCTCGTCTCTTCTTCTTTGGTACTCGTTGTATGGGAGTTGGCGGGTTCCTCTATTTCTGCCAGCAGAATACTGGTTATTTGTTTTGCTCACTGAACCCACCGATGACGATGACGTCGTGTTGTTCCCCGCCTGTTGAGTGCACTCTGATCCCGGCAAAAGACTTGGTAACCCCACTGGTGCGACACCCACCTTCGAAATTACACCCCCACCGTCATAGCTATGAGGGCCCCAATTTGCACCCCGAGACTGCGTTCCTCCTACCCCCTTCACAAACTTCAACTCTTCTTTGATATTTCGAGCTAGATCAATTGCTCTGGCAACATCTGCAAGATCGTGGGGTCTGATTCTACACTTCACTTCTTGTTTCAAACCCCCCATGAAATACCCCAACACTTGTTCTTCAGGTATCTCCGCGGATTGTGCCACCAAGAACTCAAAATCTTGAATATATTCTTCTACCGCTCCTATTTGGCGTAAGGTAGCCAGGCGTTCATAGACACTCCCTAAATTTCAACTTTCAAAACGTTTAAGCAAGGCCACGGTGAGATTTTCCCATGAAAGAGTCGTCGTTTTCTATCTCCAGAATCTGAACCAATGAACTGTTGTGCCTCCCATGCTAATGAAGGCCAACTGCACCTTCTCTGATGGCTTAATTTGATGTACCTCAAAAATCTTTTTAGCCCGCGCTATCCCAATGGGTCGCTACCCTCGAAGATTGGCAATTCGACATTTCTTGCCCACAAACAACCATCGTCTCCTCCTTGATGACTCCCGCTACTTTATGGTGTTTCTTCATTCTTTTTCCCTTTTTCAAGAATCTTGTCGCTGGTTTCGTCCATCTCTATCAAGCCTTGTTTCTGTAGTAACAGATCAAGTGAGATCTTGATCCCTTCCACTTGCGTCTTGATGTCGTTGACCCCATCAAGTTTCGCTTTGATTTCCACTAGCTGCGTTCCTTGCTCCCACGTCACTTTTCTTAGCATCTCCACTGATTATTCCAAGGACTGCAATTGGGAATCCATTCTCCCCACGATAGATCCGGCAGGTCGGACCACTTGTTACGAACTGACAGCAAGGAAAGAATTGAAGGAATAATTTTTCTAGCAAACACTTTGTTTCCAAGGGTTTCCCCTTCTACAATAGAGCCACCACTCTATTCCCCAAATGTTTCTCTATATTCGATACCCTCTCTCACCACTTATGACCCCCTATTTATACCCAAATAGATTAACTAATTCACTCCCTCACTTATTCTTTATTCCTTCGTGTGTACACCTTCCACACTTTATTTTGTTGCTGAGGCACGTGCCTAACAGAGTGCTTTTTTTTTTTTGGTACAGATCTTAAAATACCCTGCTATTTTTCTTTTTACATAAAATGTACTTTTTATCAAATAATCATAAAAAAAATTGTATAGCACGTAATTAATGTTGATAAATATATAAGAATGTGTAGACCTATTTAGTAAAGTTTTAAGACTTGTTAGGATGCTTAAATCATAAAAGATAGATATGTGTGATATGTAATAGTATGATCCATTTAAGAATCCCACAAAGTGAAAAAAATTGGTTGCTAGAATTGAGATCGATTAACTTGTTTACCAAGGCTATGGCTTGTCCATTAGGTGAATGTCTGCATCAAGTTTCCTTGACCTTTTACTGCGAACATCAACTTTTAATGTTTGTGAATTTTCTTTTGCTTCATTGCTTGTCAATTGTCATGGAGAATGGCTTCACAGGTATATACTCTAATTTTTTATTATTTAAAGATTAAAATTCTTCTGGTCACTGAAGAAGGATGCCACACTATGAAAAGCAGTGTTTCCTCCACGTGAGATACGATTAACACATTTTATATTTAATGGCAAAAAGTAGATTTAGTGATGGTTCAAGAATCAAGACAACGTTGGATCATACCTACATAATAAAAAAAAGGGAGAGAATGAAAGAGACAGAATCATAGAGCCACATCAGTTTCAATGGGAATCTACCTCTTGAAATGGAATCTATGTAAAAATCATAATAGAGTACAGATTTTCCACATCAGTACTTTCGTCCCATGATGAGTTGAAAGGCCAAAAGTGTACTAAGATGGTGGTTAATGGTTGGACATTCCTAAATATTCAATAAATCTAAGAAATGCATGATGGCATGAAATGGTTAATAATACATGTCGTGTATCTCTTTTGTAGATATAAGTGGGTGATGGGGGTGTTTTATTTGAGTTAGGTAGAAATAAGGACAAAAATCTTGCACTATTATAGGTGTCATTCTTGGTGAATAGTGGTCTCTTTTTCCTTTTGGTGATATATATATATACATCTTTCATTCTTTGTCTCATTTTCATTAATGCATTGTGAAATTGAATGCTAACTGGTTGCCTCATTCTGATACCAGTTCAAAGAAAATCATTCAAAGAAAATCATGAGTTCATCTAACCAATTGAACCAGATCAGCAGCAGGTTTCTAGCAAATAAGCCAAGGAATGGTGTTAATGTGCAGGGAGACATCTTCAGAATTGATGGTAAGAACAAATATAAAGTTAGTCTTATTCTTGGCATAAAAAAATCAAGGTATGTTTTTATTCTGAGGCAAAATAAAGGAATATTAGGAAGAAAGTGTGTTGCAAAATAGATATTTTTGTCACTCTCCTCTCAATTCTATTTTCTAGTACTCCACCAAATACTTTAGTCGAACTTTTCCACCACTAGACATGCCAACTCAATTTTTAAATTGATATCCATAGGTATTACCTAAAATAATTGATATCTTTTGTTGCCAGAACATTAAAATTCATCTTCAGAATTGATATTCTTATTGTGGGTGGTTTGAATACTCTGTTCTTTGATCAGAATATTTAGAAAAGAAAACAAAAGAAAAATCAAGGGTTCTATTTTATAATTAAACTAGAAGAACAGAGCCCTCTGCAAAATCCACGGGGGAAAATGACAAACTTTTGGAACATAGGAAAACCAGACCTTCTCTTTACCAATTGACCCTCCTTAAAGAAAAAGAAATTTTTTGAAACATATAATTTAGAGGGTCATTATAAGAATATGAGTTCATACTTGTCTCTCCAACAAATACATATTGAAACTCTATATGTATTTGTTGGAGTGGCAAGTCCAAGAAGTTATGTGTTGGATATATAGGAATGAACATATTAAGTAACATAATAAATAAGAAGAATTCATAAGTTTAATTTCTTAAGATTGTTAGTTGAATATTGTGTCAAGTTTACTTGTGTATTCACTTGTAGTTTCATATCATTGATGGAGATTGCTAAGATTTTAGGTTGGATGCGTGATATTAAGTGCTCAAAACCCATTGATGGTGTTAAGTTATTGTATGGATATTTATTATTATTATTTGAAAAACGGGTTACGTAACTTGAATATGCCGGCTTGGGAAATGACAAGTTTACCTCATATATCAAAAGAGTTTTTTTTTTTTTTTCAAAATAAGGACAATTTTTTCAGTTAAAATTAGGAATAATTCCCCCCTCCCATTTTTTCTTCCTTAGTTTTCCAAAATATTGCTTGTATGTTAATTAAAGCTTGTCGTGACTTATATTAATTTTTTTTCCCAAGTATCTATGTCCTTTATTTTTTTGCAACTTATAAAACCAACTGAAGTTAAGAATTCCGCAGGAAACAGTACAACATTTGTGATGAACTATGGACGTTGGTTGGAAAAACATAACAGACTTATTTCTGAGATACGGAGTGCTTTGAATGATGAAGTTCTTGATGACAAACTAGTGTTTCTTATAGACATAGTCATGAAGCACTATTTTGAACTCTTCGAGATGAAAACAAGTGCTACAAATTTAGATGTCGTCAATGTTGCTTCTGCTATTTGGTGCACAACAGCTGAACGCAATTTGTGGTGGATTGGAGGCTTTCGCCCTTCTCAACTGCTTCAGGTAATGCTTGTTTTACTTAAAAATAAAATGCAATTTGGTTGGTGAGGGAAATAAAAAAAGATATTGAGCTAGTTAATTAGTTTAGATAAACTTCCTAACAAAAGAAAATTAATGAAGTAAAATAAATTAAACTTTTTATATAAATTAAAATTAACTTATACACTTCAATTTCTCAAAAAAAAAAAAAATTCTTATCAAACTTTTCCATATATAAACTTATTATAAAAGCTTTATGTAAGTTATGAATAAAAAAAAATTCTCTATTTCCTAACTGTTATATATTGTCGCTCACTCTGTCACTCATCAATTTCTTCCTAGTTAAACTTTTTAATTAACTTTACTTTTTATGATACAAATATTGTCACAATTATGTTCCCTAGCTAAGTGTGTGCTTTGGATCCAGGTTATTCTGCCTCAACTTCAACATTCGTGTTCCCAGCAACAACTTTCTGATATTTATAATTTTGTACAATCCTGTCAACAAGCAGAAGATGCTCTTGCACGAGGCATGGAAAAACTCCACCAAATCCTTGATAAAGCAACAGCAGCAGGTGAAAAAGGATTAAAACTGACGTGTGTCACACAACAAATGACATTTTTAAAGCAGGTAGGTAATGCACATGATGCATGACAATCCAATTTCTCTATTGTGTTAATTTTTTTGGCATAATTTCTCTATTATGTTAATGTTTACAATTTCACAGACAATAAACAATAAATGAAAAAAGTGAAAAACATTTCGTTTTAGAAATAGTACTTTGGTTGGTGGTATTTTCTTAATTTTAATGGAGTGCTAATATGGTTTTCTTGTTACAATAGGCAGATCATGTTCGGCAGCAATTCTTGCATCAATTATCTGGTCTCCTTACAAATTGTCAGTATGCTGAATTCTTACTTGCCATCGGTGAACGCCTCTATAACCCCCACCCTTGGAGCTCACTTTGAACATCATCATAATGAAACCATACTATATAATACAAATAAACTTTGCATTGGATCAATGAGTATCCTTTGCTTAGGTTACTATAGTTGTAACTTTTGCCAAGATAGCGGTTTATTGTTATTTTGACATTATTAAATAGAGTATAAATGTAATGTATTATATATGTCAAATTAAAATTTGAGATAGTGAATATTTTTTATATGTTCTCATGAATGTAGACAAAAAGTGTTGAACTATGTTAAATCCATATCTTTCATCATTTCTTCTTTGTGATGTATCTTTGTGCGTTCATATCCTTTGATCTTCATTGTGCATGAAGGAGATTTTTTTCTAACATAGAGGATTGAAACTTGTAGGAATAACTTGGGGTCCTATTGGGAAAATAAATGCCCTAATTATGTTGGTTATAAAAACAATCATCTTATGTATAACTTTTAAAACAATTATTACAAAAATCAATAATTTTACTATACATGAGAATTGAATAATAATGTTAAAATATTTAGACAGTGTATTCTAAATAAATTCATATAAATCTACTACATACACTATTGAACACAATGTATATTTGAAAGAGCAAAAAAAATATGAAGAGGAAAAGGACACATTTTGTAACGAATAATTTTAAGAAAATAATTATTTAATTAAAATAAACTAATTCAAATAATAGTTAATTTTTCAAAAAATCACATAAGTTAAAGTCATGACAATGAATAAATGATTTAATCATTTGAATTATATGTGATTTTAATCTCTCAATGTTTTTTGATTCAATTGTGTTTCTCTGTTTTAAAAATTAAGTGAATTTGTTTTTTACCTAAAACTTCCAAATTCTCATATTACTCAAAATATTTGCAAAATTAATTGATTAAATTGTTTTAGATCTTCTTTTACTCAAAACTTACCAACCAAAAATCAAATTTCACCTAAAATAAAAAATCTCAAAATTTCCCCTTTTCAAATATTAATTTTACATCCTACAAAAATTCTTCAAATTTTATTAAATTTCTGACTTCTAAACTTTTAAAATCATTTTATATTTTAAATTCATAAATTATAAAATATTTAGATAAAAAAAATAATATGAAGGAATGATCAAATTTACTTGATTTTAAAAATGAAGGAATTTAATTGCCTTTCAAAAATTAAAGAATTAAAATCACACATAGTCAAAGAATAAAAAGTGTAATAGCAGTGCTACAAATGGTAGGTTGAAAGTGAACCCCTCAAGTTTGTGTGGTTGACTTTGGTGTTAGGTTCGACCCAACGCAGTGTTTTGGAGGACAAAACGAGCCTACGTTTCTGAACCAGAAACTGCGTCTAAGGCCCAAGTTAATTTGATTTGGTTTGGAAGCGGGGTAGGTTATTATGTAGCAACAGAACCAGTCCCTGCCCACTTGGCCTTGTAACTGCATTATCAAGAAATGAATTGATTAAATAATTGTCACAAAGAAATGAAAATTTAATTTATAAATAAAAAAGATAATTACATCCATGACCAACGTGATTTATAGGAAGTATCATGAAATCTTAGAAGTCCAGCAAAAAGAAGTTAATTTCTCACATGACAAACTAAGATAGGTTCAACCGTTCAAATATGGGAGAATTGTCTATATTTAGTGTCCCACAATGCTTCGAGCAAAATGTTTCGAACAAAATTGTTTCTAAAGAATGTGGAGGAAAAAAAAAAAAAAACTTAACTACAAGTATTAGTAAATCTTAATTTTTAGGGTTTTTAAATACATTTTCTATTTGGTGGAGAATCAAAACTTTAATATCATATCACACTCACCACAAGCAAGGTAGAGCTGGAACCTTGGCAATATGTAATCTTGTAATTCAATTGGAGCCAACCCATTTATCTTTAATTTGTCACAAAAGTTACTTAGAAGATGTTAATGAAAGAAGTTAAAACAAATACAAATAACATAAGTTGCAGCATAGAAATGCATATTACAACATGAGTACTAGTATGTCATTTTGCTTTTGGGGTCTTACAGCAAGAGTGAATTGTAAATTGGGAAAAAAAAATGCATATTATCATTATCATTGTCTAGTAGTACTTTGTTGGAACCTAGGTAGAAAGAGTTTGAGAGCCGGGCCGGCACTCTGAGGAAAGTTTACACCCCACTCACTCCAATTTCCAACTGTGTTTGAACAAGCTGTCTCTACTCTAGTGTCTACCCTTGGATTTTCAGAATCTTGTTGTCACTGTGTCACAAAAACCTTATATATTCTAAATTTCCAAAACCCATCATTGTTTGTACCTTCATTTTTTCACCCTCAAAAAGTTTTCAACTGTCTTTCAAAACTATGTTACATTCTTCTCTCTCATCCTGTTTGAGAACCTTGTGTGTGTGAAGTGTGAACTTTACTCAATCACTGACACCCCTTTGCTGAAAAGATACAAACTTTTGGTTCATGTAACCCCTTAAAACAGTCTTTTCCCTTTCCACCCCACAATTTCCTTGCCATTGGTCTCCACAGTGCTACTTTTGTTGGTCTTGGTTTGAACTTGAAGTTTCCAATTTTCAGCCAATGGTGGTGAAGATGATGAGTTGGCCTCCATGGCCACCTCTCTCATCCAAAAAATTTGAAGCAGTTGTCATAGTGCACAGGCTTGAAGGGTTAACAAGTTTGGAGAAAGCTGAGGAGGTGAAGTCCTTGGTGGTTGAAATCAAGTGGAAGGGTCAGAAAGGTGTGGCCTTGAGCTCATTGAGGCGCTCCATCAAGAGAAATTTCACAAGAGAAGAGGGTCTTAATGATGCAGGAGTAGTTGAATGGAATCAGGAGTTTAGAAATGTGTGCACCTTTACTAGGTATAAGGAGAACGTGTTTTATCCATGGGAAGTTATGTTCACAGTCTCCAATGTGAGTTCCTTATTAAATTTATAATATCCACTTTGTTTTCTTTTCTTCTATATTATTTATTTTAATTTTCAATTATAATAATATTAGTTCCCTTTTTGGTTGTTACACAACTGGCCATGCATATTGAAATTTCTTCATCATATATATATATATATATATATATATATTTTAAATCATGGCCTGTCATCATTGGTCTTTTAAGCAGTAACAAGACTACAGTGCCTTTCTTGGTTCTGGAGGTGTTTCAGCACTTATGGTTCTTTGATGGTTATTGGCTGCAATTGAACTTCATTTGGGTTGGGGACTATGATACGCTTGGTAGCTGGTAGAATTAGAACATGAAGGAACCATGGTGAAATGCCCCTTTAGACATTCCTTGCTTGCACATTCGTCAAGCATGATTTGAGGCTTTTGCACATTGAAAGGAGCATTTCAAGCAAGAAATGCCCCTTTAGACATTCCTTTTGCTTGCACCTTTTTTGCAGAATGGGTTGATCAAAATGAAAAGATAAATTAGCCAAGTTAAATTATTTTATCTAGAACAATTTGTCATCGAGTTTATATATATTAACTTTAATGAATAAAGACATCCTTCGTAACACAAGGGTTGTCTTAACAAATAAGGAAACAAGCATTCATAATAGATATTTTACCTATACTCCAGAATAGCTCTAAATACATGTGATAGTTTTTTAAAAAAAAGTTATACAAATGAAAACATTGCAATAATTAAAAATGATTATTAATTAATGTTAATTTTTAAAATATTAATTTTCTCTTTTAATTAAAGATTTATTTTTTTATGTTAATTTTATATATTGTATAATGATCTTGTCATCTCATCTAATTTAAAAAATTTACAATGTATGTGTATCTATATCTATATTTATAATATTCCTTTCTCGTGTTGAGTCCTTGTTTATTAGGCACGCTTTTACTTTTGATTTCTTGGGTTTGAAACTTACCAACACCTAAGGGAATTAATTCCCTTAAATGCAGCTGGACATGAGAATATGCCCTTAAGATTGCTGGCGGAGGAGGGGTTTGGTCTTGACACAAGCTGTCATAAGAAAACCTTACAGAACCAAAAAGGAGAAAGACAGCCTTTAGAATGGAAATGAGATTTAATAGAATTTTCTTGGCAGGAACTTTTCCTGATTAGTTATTGATCTATCTATCACCTATTTATGGACAAATGACTTAAATGAGCTTGTAGAACATGAAATAATTTGATGGGGCCATGAAGCACATGAAATGTTTTTATCCACACATGGATAAAACAAAATGTGGAGCATCTTGTGCTATTCTGTTTTTAGTTCCATACCCTTCTAATGGAACTAAAATATATATCATTTTTAACCTCATGTCCTACTCCTATATGTTCCATTCCGTTTTACCAAATGCTATCAATTGTCACTATGTTTGGAAAGACTGAGTTTTTAGTTGCGAATTTCGGTTTTGTTATAATAAAATATACTATATCTTTTAGGATTCATAAAATAATTTGTTATGATAATTCTCTCTTAAAAAATTATTCTGGGATCTGATTCTTGTATTCATCCATGAGCTATTATCTTTCTTGGTTTTGTTTTCTTAGAAAAAGTTCTTGTCCTCCGTTTCTGTATTCTTATCTTTTACTATTTGTTTTTTAAAAATTCTTTTACAAAGTGTTATTACCAATGCAGGTGCATACTCTTGTATGTTTGACTAGCATTTTACAGTATTTCAACAAAGAATTTTATTCATGCTGAAATTTAATTTAATTTTGAGAGAGAATAACTAAGGTCCAATTCCTCCTCTTGCTTTTATAATAGTTTCTATTTTCTTTACTTTCTTTTGCATTGAATTAGGTATCTAAGCAAGAGCCAAAAACTAGGGCTTCTGTAGCTGGTGTTACATCAATAAACTTACCTGAATACGTGCCTGTAGCTGTGGATAAAGAGACTGAAATTGTAGTTCCTTTGAATGTCCCTGGCACCAATGATACTACTAATCTCTCACTTTGTGTAAGTTCTTTTTTGTTCCTTCCTTTTCTTTTTATGTCATTTACCCACCTTTGAAATTGATTAGAATATTATAATTAGTTTGATTTTTATGCACTAACAATGTAAGTGATTTTACATTGTTAACAAATCAGAAATCATTGTTGGTATAACTTTTAAAGTAGTTATTGTAAAAGTCAACAGACTTATCATAATGGTGTTTTGTGATTGAATGATAATGTAAAAACTTTTACACCATTAGTGTATGCACTATTTACTCATTATAATTACTTCTAATGATTTTTTTGCCTAACTGGATTAGATGCACAACCTACTTCCCTCATCCGAAAAGAGAAATTATATGGAACTTCATTTGTGTTTCTTTTCAGTTATCTCTTAGTTTACTGAAACTGGAGGCCCTTCAAGAATATTTGGATGCAGTGCAAAGTTCAGCAGTGTGTGCTCCTTCATCACCCTGTTCTGTAGAAGCTCTCTCAATAAATAAAGATGAGTTTACCACACTTAAAGCAGGTCTGAGAAGAGTAAAATTCTTTGCTGATTATGTATCAACTGGAAGAGCCAAGAAGGCAAGCTCCAAAGATGAAGGAAGTGATGGTAAGAGCTCCAACAGAAGCGAAGATTTTGAATATAGGTATACATCTGACGCGGATTCACTGGATAATGATGCTGCAATAAAGTCAGGGGAGAATGAGGAGGATTCTTGTGTGAGACATTCATTGAATTATGAGACTCTGGCCTCAGGAAACTATGCAGGAGGATCACCATATTCAAGTTCAATTGTTAATGGTAAAGATGAGTGCTGGATCTACTATAGTAGCCAAAAATCTGTTTATGGGGGTGCACATGTAGAGAATTATGATACATGTGATCAGATTGAGAATCAGAATTCAAAACACCGAATCCTTTCTTGGAGGAAAAGGAAACTGCACTTTAGATCTTCCAAGGTGAAAGGGGAGCTACTTCTGAAAAAACATTATGGAGAAGAGGGTGGAGATGATATTGATTATGATCGTAGATTGCTAAGCTCTTCTGATGATTACACTAGTGGAAAGGTATACATACCATATGCACAACTTGACACTTTGTTAAGTTTTTTTTTTTTTTCCCTTTTTTCTTGTATTTTTGAACAACCTTCGAAGCAATTTAAGTAAGTTTACATGTTTTTTGCAGTGGCATAAAGCAGAAAATATCACAACTAGTCCATCATTTGTTCCTGAATTTGGGGAGAACAGTTTCACTGTAGGGAGTTGGGAGCAGAAGGAAGTCATTAGCCGCGATGGACAGATGAAGCTCCAAACCCAAATCTTTTTTGCTTCAATTGATCAAAGGAGTGAATGCGCTGCTGGCGAGAGTGCATGTGCTGTCCTGGTTGCTCTCATTGCGGATTGGTTGAAAGTAAACCAAGTTGTGATGCCTATCAAGTGTGAATTTGATAGCCTGATTAGAGATGGATCATCAGAATGGAGAACTCTTTGTGAGAACAAGGACTACATAAAGAGGTTTCCAGATAAACACTTTGATCTTGAAACTGTTCTGCAAGCCAAAATCCGTGCAGTATCTGTAGTCCCAGAAAAGTCCTTTGTTGGATTTTTCATTCCAGAGGATCCTGAGGGTGAAGGTTTTGACTTCCTTCATGATGCAATGTCCTTTGATAGAATATGGGAGGAAATAAGCCATTCTGCATCAGAACTGCACATGGTTAGGGAGCCTTTGGTGTACATAGTAAGTTGGAATGACCATTTTTTTGTCCTAAAGGTTGAGAAAGATGCTTACTACATTATTGACACTTTGGGGGAGAGACTACATGAAGGATGCAATCAGGCCTACATCTTGAAGTTTGATACAAACACAAAAATTGAGAGACTAAGTAAGAAGGCAAATAAAGCATTGGAGCCTAAACCTCTCAATGTTGCAGTGGAGACAAATGGTTCAGAAGACAATGTAGTTAATTATGAAAGCAATGATAGAAGGGAGGAGATCATATGTAGAGGCAAGGAGTCATGCAAAGAGTACATAAAGAGCTTCTTGGCTGCAATTCCCATAAGAGAGCTTCAGGTTGATGTCAAGAAAGGCTTGAAAGCATCCATGCCACTTCATCACAGACTACAAATTGAGTTCCACTACACACACCTCAAGTAACCAATGATGCAAGATGCAATAACAGTTGATTTGTCAACAATGTGGTAGTGTTTGCAGTTGCTTAATGCAATTATAGGGACTCTCTAATTGATAACTCATGTTTTCCCCTTCTGAATTTGTTTTACACTGATTAACTAGTATTAGAAACATATTTATTTGAATTGCTTAACCTGAGCTGAAGATTCAGTTTTTTAGAATTTTCGTGGCCTGGTTTTCTAATTAATAATGTTCTTGATTTTGTTAAAGACTTTTGGGGTCTTAACACTGTATGTTACTTGTCACTCCCTTCCATTTTCTATTTTATTTTTTTAAGGCTGATAATAAAATGTAACTCGCAACTGTGTATGAACTAGAAGCATTCATAAACCGGTAAAGCACTAAAATAAAAAATGATCAAATTTAAAAAAAAAAAAAAAAAAAGTGACTACTTTTATTGGATTTGATTGAATTTCAGATTTAGTTTTTGAAAAATAATACACATATATACGTAATTTTATTTATATAATTACTATATAGCTCATACTTATATAAATAAAAATTTAAGCAATTACTATACTGATTTATTCCCTTCATAATTTCATGATTTCCTTAATGTCATATTAAGACGTGTAAGGGCTTTATTTCAATATTTATTTAAGAAATTTTAAGACTGTTTTGATTAATATTTATAATATAACCAACACTGGTTAACACAAATGATAGCGGCTTGTATCCGTTAACCAAGTGATCCATAGTTCAAATCCTAGTCTTGGATATCAAAAATACTCACAAATTATGATTAATGTAATAGTAGAAAGTTTGTACTATTAATCTTCATTATGATTACCTTGAACCATGAAACAACTCTCAGTTAATGTGCTCAATTAGTGCTTAATAAGATTGTCTCCTATGAAGGAAATCCATGGTTTCGTAAAAAAAAAAAAAAAAAAAAAAAAAACTCCATATATTAAAACCATGGTTTTAAATTTAATCTATTTTTATAATTAGAACAAATATATTTTATCTAAAAATTCATCTAAACCAAATCGTAAACATCCTAATACGAACGTATTTGCTTTCATCTAATAATTTTAAAAAGTATAATATTTTTCATTGTACACATGTTAAGTATTGCTAAGTGTCATGTGATATGGGCAATTAGATAAAGGAGCAAACCCCCCCCCCCCCCCCCCCCCCCCCAAAAAAAAGTCCCTTGTATGCAAATGGACGTTGGCAATTTGCTAAAAGCCGAAACAAAATGCTTAAATAGTTAAAAGAAAAAACAGCTTCCAATAATGGCATACTTGAAATAGTTAAAGAATGAAACATTAGTAATTAGTGGACTTGAGAAGGAAACCTACGTTGGAGGAGGAAAACAAACAATGAGGATGATATAGCACGTGTGGGTGTATGGAAAAGTTGACAAAAGTGGCCCTGTAATGGATAGAAGGGGTCTACTAAACTAATGTATGATGAAATTATATATATAAACAAAAAAAAATTATATATGATGAGATCCATGTATGAACACGTATATTATAAACACTCGTGATGTTCATTATTTTTTTTTTTGTCATGTCATATTATTTATTATATATATATTTTTCTCATAAGGTGTCAAACAATACGAGGTATTCATAGATCTTTATCCATGAGGCCCACGCTCTTTATCTGGTATAGGCTGCATGCAGAACACCTAGCTTCTGGAAGACATGGATTAACATATTGTAGCCAACACCAGCCGAATAATAATGGTTAATAAATTAGACCAACAAATACCTCCCATCTCATCTAACAATTTTAGGGATATGAATCAAACTAAAATGAAATCCAACCCGGAAGATGCTTAATCAGAACAATTAAGAATAATATATTAAATTTTAGTTCTACCGACTCAAGCAGAATGTGTTCTATAAAAAAATTCATAATAATCTAAGGAATTTTATTTATTTTTTGAAATCTAACATATTCCTAACATCTCATGAGATACAAAAGCTATATATAAGCCGATTCATTTCTCAGGAATTAATCAGGATGGTCCATATTAGTGCAGGGTTAACTAAGTGACAATCATGGATCATAGCTAGCGTTGAAATCCACAACACGACGACAATTGTAGGGTAAGTGTCCACGCGAAACCTAAACCACTGAAAAACGCATGCTGCGGTGTTATTGGAAGCAATGAGGCAAAACAGTTACCCTAGGAGGCTAGGACTAGGACTTTCATCAAAATATTTCAAACATGTTGGACGCATGCCATTGCAATTATGTGCTTTCTTGCTATATGTAGTCAGAGCCAAAGGTCACTATATGATTGATTCACCTCCATAGTGGCTTTTTGATCAATCAGTTATACTTGGAGTAGGATTATCACCAAAATCATCTACAATATTATTCGCAGAGGGAATATAGATTGTTCGCCTTAAGCCTAGGTCAGGATAAAACTTTTTTAAAAATCTATTTCATTAAAAAGTCAACTTTTAGATCATTTAAAAATTCTTAGATTTTATAATAATAATAATATATTAAATTT
Organism: Pueraria montana var. lobata; assembly: GCA_026413185.1. Lineage (NCBI taxonomy): Eukaryota > Viridiplantae > Streptophyta > Magnoliopsida > Fabales > Fabaceae > Pueraria > Pueraria montana. The sequence goes on from CM048647.1 coordinate 76,251,347, forward strand.
CTAATATATTATTTTAATATTATGCACTTGTTTTATTTAAAGCTTAAGCCACAATGTAGACTTTTTAATAGGTTTCTTAATGAAAATGTCTTATTATAAAATATACTTTTAAATAGGTTTTTAGTCATGTCAAGCTTTTAAAATATATTTTAAAAACTAGTTTTAGTAATGTATTATTTTACATTCGAAGAATTACTTTTCGAAAATCTTTTTTAGCACTTCAGAAACTAATTTTTAGTAAAGATATTTTTGTAAAAAAAATTATAAGAAAATAAGGAGGACAATGTAAAGAGAAAAAAGGGGTTACAAAAAGAAGTTCCGTTGTATCTTCATTTGGGCCCTGGGCTATTTGTTTCTCTTAGTGTGTTTTCCTCTTATGGACCAAAAATATTACAAAGAAAGCAAAAAAAATTTAAAATCTTTTGTGATCTACAGCCAGCAACATATAATATCAATGATCATCTCCAACATCATAATTAAATATATATTATTATTACTATGGATAGTGTAATTTAGTTATTTCAAATACACGTTACAGCTTCAAACACTGTCTATGCTTATTACAAAGCACTTGCACTAAGATCAGAGTTCAAATTCTCATAGATAGTCTCCTACTTGACGCAATTAATGTTTTGGTGTTCTAATTTTTTATGGAACCTGCCAAATGGTTATGTACACAAAAGCAAATATTACAGTATTATTGTAACAAATTAAGTAAATTAACTATGGCCTGGCATAATTAATCACCAGCCATGTCTAGGAAGGGAAAACTGGCAGGCATAACCATGCTAGAGGACAATCTGATAGGCAATATATATTGAGAAGAAATGGATCATATGCAGTTCAAAAACAACTGCACCTCATGCAGTTACATATCTGAATATGGCAATTTGTGGCAATTTTTACAATTTATATTATTCAGTAAAACAAAACATTTTAATGGTTGAGATTGTGTACGGTTTTCTTAACTATAGATAATACGAATTTCATAATGAGGAATCCTAAGATATACAAGACAAAAAAGAATGAGACTGCTAAGAATATATCATTGCTGGAAATAATCACCTCCCACTTGAACACATATGAGAGACCAGTTTGATAACTCCCCACATGGGTGCATCATTCTGCAGGTAATAACATGCAAGATACAGTTAGCTACTTAGTCATTCCTTCTCCAGGTATGATCACTTCAACCGAACATAATTTAGAAATAATATTATGTCAGTTAAATGTCATCAGAGTGAACAATATCAAACACAGCTGTAAGAGTAAACACTAGTCACCTAAAATCAAATCACATATGAACATGTATCAATGCATTTAGTTTAATATTCTTTTGTATCCAACCCGCAACATATCTTGTGTTGGTCAGGTTTTTTGCTTATTAAAAAAAAAAAGCATTTAGTTTAATATGATGTTATTCCTCACAATTGCAGAGGTACTTATAGAAGTAAAAAATAGCAGAATTGTTCACATACAAAAGAAACAAAGAATCTAAAGATATTCTACCATGCATCCAATCCACTTACCATAAAAACAACATCAAAAGCTTCTCGATAGCAGCTAAGTGAGTTCTCAATGTCGTGGTTCCTGAAACAATAATCCATTTCAAAGATGAAGATTCCAGAGAACAAATATGAGACAGTAAAATGGGGTGAATCCAACTCATAGGATAGCATTTTGGTACACATATCTCAAACTTTGGGGGGAAATGGAATTCCATTTTTCTTTCCCGATACTTGAATGAAAATAAAAATGAAGAATTCCTTCTACCACATGCCCAAGTCTAGAAGTTTAGCATTCAATAAACAAAAAGGAGTAACTGTTTAGATAAGTATTTTGATATAGATGTTTGTTAAATTTGAAAAAACTGTCAATCTATCATGGTACCCTGACTAACTGGCTTCAAAATGTCACAATAATATAGTAGAGATCAAGTCACATTCTTAAGTACCTTGTAGACATTAACTAAGCTCAAATTTATGTGTTACCCAGGCAATTAGAAGATAAGAAATTTGGCAAGGCAGATTCTTAACTTACAAGAATCCCATGGATATTCGAGTCTCATAATTCAAACCATCGGACATTCCCAAGTCTCCAATGTGATCACCAAGAAGGAGAACATTGGTTCTCTTCTTCAACGAGGCATTGTCATCAGTAGGACCATCCATATCACCCAATCTCTCGTGAACAGGAGCAGCCATATCAAGAGCATGCTCATTTTTATTTAAGCTATGAATCAGTTTTCCTGTAATAGAAATTTATAAGTAAAAAGTAAGAACTAATTTTATCAAGATGTTTAAAAGCCCCTCAAAGCGGGCCCTGGCACAGCAGTAAAATTGTGCCTTGGTGACCGGTTGGTCATGGGTTCGAATCTGGAACAGCCTCTTTGCATATGCAAGGGTAAGGTTTGCGTACAATGACCCTCCCCCATACCTTCGCATAGCGAGGAGCCTTCTGCCATTGGGGTATGTTAGTTTTTTTAGTTTAAAAGCCCCCCAAAATTGTATTTTATAAAAAATACTCCAATCCCATTCATCAACAAGCACTGGAATATGAAAAATTACTTTCAACTCAGCCATAAGCTGCAATTTTCCAACTCATAATATTAGTACATAAGAAAACACAATTATACATGAAAGCCAATATCAATTTACAGAGTTACAGTTAAATATTTGTTTTAAATTTTATGTCCAGCACAAAAAAAGCATCGAAAAAGGTTGAAGGAAAAAGTAGAAATTCCAAAGACTCTGGGAGTAAAGACAACATTTATATTTCTGCATGTTTTTTCAGTTTGCTGTTGCTGAATCCTTGTTAACTTCTGTGAGAAGTTTGGATATGCATAAGATAGATTTATTAAAACCAAAAAGAAATTCATCTGTTGGTCGTAACTTGCAAGAGCAATATGTTATTCAATTCTAGAAAGTGAATATAGAACTTACTAATGATAGGTGTCAATTCAACCAACATTTGAGTCACTTTTCATACATGTTTGGACCCATTAGTAACAAGTGGTATCATTGATGTTGTGATGAAAATATCCAGAGTTAGAGATTCTAGAAAGTTATTTGCTACCCTGAAAGAGACAGTAATACATGTATCCAAAGTTTTTATATTTTGGGAATCAGGGATTTCAACTAGGTTCAAGTCAAGTGTGTTTTAAAAACCTCAGGCATGGATCATATCCAGTTCACACTCAAAATAGTGGTCGCATTATTTGAGCAAGCTGCCATGCTACAAATTACAATGTGTTATGGTGGGAGACACTGTAGAACTTGCAATGTAATTTTACCCAACCCACTCACCAAGGTGTAAACAGAAATAAATAAACATATTTGCTTTTCTCTATTGACAGTGAAACCTAAAGGCACTTACGTAATGCCTCAGCCTCAAAAAGATGTATTTGGATATGAAAACCGAGATGAAAAGCCAACAAATATGTAGCTAATGAATGCAGGAAACATAGAATCACCTTTAAAAGATACAAGGCGGCCATCATCATCAAATACCATCCTGTTGGATACTATCCTCACATTCTTGAAGGATCTGTGAAGTTTTTGCCTTAGGACCTGTTATTATCAGAAAAAGCAATACATTGCAATTGAGAAGCATAAACAACAATAGAGAAGAAAATGAAGAACATATATTCAGCAACCTTGCCATCATAAAACAAAATTGATTTTTCAGACCTCTTCAATGATATCAGCAAGCCCTGCAGAGAATATTAACACAGGAATGTCTCTTTCCTGAAAATTACAAAATAGAAAATGGGAACCAGTGTCAGCAACTGAATTTTCACATATCTATATCACATTTCATAAATTTACTTGATATACATGTAGGAACTTATATCTGCCAAAAGATGGGAAATATACCTCCAGAAACTCAAAAAGTTCAGAAACACCTTCCCTGAAAGCTATGTTGGCATTAGCAACTGAGTGTCTTATTGAGTCATATGTAAGTCCTCCCTCAACAAGAAGACCATGTGTTTTTCCCCACCTGATACACCACGTTTAGAGTTACAGCAAAAAGCATTAATGTCAATACTGAATGTCTTCTGTCACTGTTTAACTTAGTGCCTATATCTCCACCATTAATAAATTCACACACCACTCTTCCATGAGCTTCGTTTTCTCTTCAAGTCCAATAGTCGGTGAAAACTCTAATGGATGGTAATACTCATATAACTGCTGCCTTTTGGCATCATATTCTGGATTACCCTGCTGCAAAAGGCCATGACTGGCTACAAAAGTACAAATGACTCTATTAGATATGACATTATAAAATTCCTAATGACAGTTTTTTTTTTTTTTTTTCATGCATCAAAAGGGAACCAAAAGGGGGAAATAAGGTGTTGAGGGAACATAACAACATACTTTGGCCACGAGTTCCATTAACACAAAACTTTGTCAACGTGGCATCAAAATCAGCAATCACCTGGTAGCAGGAATCTGTTAACACAACCATAAAAATAGAAACATATTGTGCTGGAAAAATCTCAAAAAACAAAATCGTTTTTTGAATGGTACCCGTTTTTATTGTCACTACATTGAGCCAATTCAATAAGCACACACACACAAAAAAATATGGAATATACAACACTTAAATTAATTATCAACCAAATGCATGAAGAAACCTGAAGCTTCTGGGGACCACCCAAACGAATTGCATCAATTTTCTTGTCCAGTAAAGCAGGGTCACCCACCAACAAGTCTGAAGCAACCTTCACCTCCTCCATTTCCAAATTTTTCCCGCAACTAAAACTAGAAAACGATACCCTTTATCGAAAAAACATCAGAATAGTTAACAAATTGAAAAAAGGAAAATAAAAATGCAAACTTTAACGTATAGATGTGCAATACAAGTATTATAAAATGGTGAATAAAAAATGGGATGCGGAGAAAATGAACCTTGTGGAAGTGTAACGGGAAAAGAAGGAAGAGTGGCGTTGGTGAAAGGAGGTGACGATAATGCCTTGAAGTTGGAGGCGATGACTCATTTCATTACAGAGTAGTGAGTGGAATCAGTTCGAGCTTAATGGCATCTATCACACGTCATTCATTCAACGATGTGACTCATGTGTGTGCTGACGTGCTGTTACCAGGGGAAAAAAATTAAATGAATAAAATATGATTTTAGTTTAGTCTCTTTATTTTTTTTTTAATTTACAATTTTAGTTCTTTCGATTAAAAATAAAGATATGAGAAAATAAGTTATGCATTAATAGTGTCACCATGTATTCTAATAATTACCTTAAAAAATATCAAAGAGGTCTAGTTTAGTTGGTTGAGAAGGATGCGTGACTATTATAAATCCCTTGGTATTGTCTTTGATTTCTATTGATAAAAAAAAATAACTATCTTAAAAATCATATATTTGTGATTCGATGACATTGTAAAACTGTTTCATTAAACTCCGAAGATATTTAATCTCTCAATAATGTGTCAGCTATTTTTTTTTTTTTTTGAGAAAATAGGTGACATATTGATAGTGTAAAATTTTTTTACACCGTCATTCAATCATAACAACTTAATACTATGTATCGTAAGTTTGTTAAATTTTATAATAACTACATTAAAAGTCATATAACAATAATTTGTTATTGTAACACCCTAAATCCGGGTTTACATATATTCTCATTTTTAAACTTATTTTAATTCAATAGGCATGTTAACTAACTTTAAATTTTCCAAAAACTATGAAGTTAATAAAGTAAATAGCTCTAGCTATAAAATATACATATATACATGAAATAGAGATTTTCATAACCCAAATATTTTTTAGAGTAATAGTAACATGTACATTTCCAAAGGGTATTCCAAATACATAGGGTAATAGAGTACGAAAGTTGAATGTACATACCACAAATCTGAAACCTAAGTCTACCCATATTCAAATACATAAAAAGGGAAAATCTAGTCTCAGAGCAGTCATCTCTAAACTCAACCCTGCATGTTAGACTAACCTCCAAACGAAAAGTGACGAAGCTGGTGAAGATAACATTTTTATGACATCCACAGGTACTGCCACATGTTCCTAAAAGAAAAATAAACAGAGGGTGAACTCTTTGCTTCATCAAGCAGTACACACAGAATGACTTGACAGTCACATACACAATCCTACTAGCCACCACGATGTGGTTCTCTAATGGCCACACCCGAAACCTATTCGTTTCCACATCTATTCTTGTAAATTATTTCACACTGGCCAGCTACCACTGGAACTCCCAGAACTTAGTGGTCTTACACATTTTTGAGTTTGATGACTATTGGGAGTACACCTTTCACCATGGTACAATGGCGGGCTCTCACCAACCGATGATGTCTCGTATTTTTGTCAGGGTGGTTGAGTCAGCTACGTGATCTATCGTCACAACTCAGTGCCTTACCCTCCAAGAACAACTTGCCTTACGATCATTTCCCAGGTACCAACTGTGGTCATCAATTACTCCAAGGACTAACTCATCAACCACTCTCCCTATTGGGATTCGTCTTTTACAGGTCTGTGTGGGCTTTTCTACCAAAGGTATTCGACGACGGTCCTCAATCAACATATGTCCCAGACATACCACACGGAGATCCAACTCCCCCACTATCACAGTGGTTAAACATTACGATCCCGTCATCTCACAAGCACAATGTTCACCGTAGATAAAGCCTCCGTACGACCTCTCAACACTTGCCCATTTGGCTTCCGGTCACGTAAGATTATCCTTCTAAATCGACGCGTAGCATTTATCCACTACACTAGTCACACTTGACCCCCAACGGAAAGGTTTCCCTTCTCATTCGATCCTCACCAACACAAAACAAGGATCACAAAATTATTTATGCCAACCATCAATTACTAAGTTCACACTCTTTTTACGGATTAATTCATTACTTTCCGTCATTTTTATCACAAAATCACCGTTTTCCACAAATGTGCTCCGCATGGAGTTCATTTGTTCCCACGAAGATTATAAATCCTCGTCCCCACATTCAACATCCAAAACACATCAAAATCATGCGCACACAACTTTTCCACAATGCCCAAGCTTCACACCCCCCAGGTCTCAGTCCACAATATACATAGTAAAGTTAATTTGTATAATGAATCAAGTCACAGATAATTAGTCAACACATAGCATATAGATGAGTATTCATCTTTAGAGGTAGAATATCATCTCTCAAGCTTAAATACATCATATCACATCAATAACACAAATATCAACAACCCTCCTCACCGGGATTATTCTTTCTCGTCACAGTGGGGTTCCGCTGCACATGGTACTGGACGGTTGAATAGATGCCGAGCCTGAGACCCCGTCTCTGCTCAAAATTATATATATATATGAGAGGACATTGCCTCCATCACCTTTCTATGGGTGACCGTCACATTACGTCGTGACACGCCTTTCGAACTCCGTCCCCTCTCTTTGGTATTCTCACAGTTGGAACACCCAACGCGACTCTCTTGACATCTTGCAATTCCAGCAATTTGTCGTACACCCGTATCATCCTTGTACCACTCTCAACTCAACATGATTCACCACGCGTAGACAATTTTATTAATGTTAACTTACCATTTATTCCTCCACGCAAAGGTGCTAAATTCTTCTTATGTCCAATGCATAAAATAAAGATTTAGTTAATTAATTTCTATTTAATAAAAATAAAATAAATCTTTTAGCCTAATTAATGTGCTCACTGTTCAAGTTTCATCTATTTCTTACATGGCAATCTAGCCACAAACACTAGAACATAGTTCTAATCCTCACAAGTACTCGCAACCGAGTCTTGTGAACAACACATCACACAGACAAACAACTTTATTCCAAAGTTCAACCTACAGTCAAAAGGACTGTATCACAAAAGCATACAAAACCACACTTTCAAAGATTAAGTACCCAAGATTCACATCTCTAGGACTTAAACCCAAAATAGAATAGGTCCATGGATATTACATATCCACTACCTTACAAAATCACAATTAATAATTATAATTGCCACAATTTAAAATAACACACATATAGTAACAAAATTGACTAAAAAGACAGATTTCTCTTTGACAGTACTGAATGTGAGCTCTCACTTATACAAGTAAATGACCTCAGAATTTAAAACTTTTTATATCAAATCAAAGCTCTTGAAATCTATTTTATAGAAAGGTATCCCACTTATAAAATCAACATCTACAAAATTTTATAAAAATTTTCTAAGTCAGCAGCCCTGAATTTTGAGTGCTCACTAAACATAGCTCAAAGAAATGTAAATTTCTCCCACTTCCCAAACTTGTTTTGAGCTGAAATTTTTACAGTAGAAAGGTAACATCTTCCCCCAAATTCTTTCCCTATTGTTCCCAGTAAATTTGTTTCTAACAGCCTAAGTTTCAGACTCAAAACAAAGCTCAAAAACTCTTGTCCTGTTTCTTTTTAAAAGTTAATTTAGAAATTGGATATGATAATTTTTGTAATTTATATGGTTAAAAATCTTATTTTGTCTAGTTTTTAATGGTTCAAAAACAAAAAAGAAACATTAAGCACACAAGTGAAAATTTGAGAAAAATCGAGACATGTTCCAGGAAAAATTGAAAACAGAACAGTCATTTTGAAAGCCACGAATGAACTTCAAGACGAGGTTTTCTCTCCATGGTGTCAAAATAAAAGTTGTTCCTTCTTGTGTGTATTTTCATTAAAAACAAATTTTGTGAAAAACCAACGGTTAGATCTCCCAAAAATCGTAAAATCGTGGGAGCTGTCCAGGGACACTCGAACCTAACAGTCACTGTTACATTGTTTTGGGGTTTGTTTTCAACATGCAACCTTCATCAATTAATTTTACGAAAATTGGGCATGGATTCCCTTGTTCCAGGGTCTTCCCACTCAGTTTCAAAAGAACAAAAACAACACTAAGGCCAGGACATGCACTCACACAGCCACTGTCAAAGGGTTTCCAACCCATTTCATCAACTTTCCATGTTCAAGCGTTCAAACAAAGCACACCCAACAGCCAAAGAGGGCATGCATGCTGTAGGTAGTTGAGCCCCCTAACTCTCAACCACCCTTAGACTAAAAATAGAATCCACAAAGAGTCCCCCTCACCTAATTGTTGATTTTCAGCCAAGAGGGAGAGGAGACGGCGAAGAGGAAGAGGAACTTGGTTGAGAGGTCAATGAAGTTGCTGTGTGGCTAGCATGCAAGCTTCAAAGCTCATCAGCCATGGCTTCCTTCTCCTTGCTGAGTGTCTCGGCCAGAGGGATCAAGGGAGAGAAGAGAGAAAATTGAAAAATGATGTTGAGTGTTGTGTGTTGTTGTGGCCGTGAGGGAAGAGAGGTGAGAGAAAAGAGGATTTGTTTGCCAACTTGTTGATTAAGTTTTTGGAAAGAATGAGAGAGTGGTGGTTTTGGGGTGGGGGATTCGTAAGAGAGGAGAAAGCTGCTGGAGAAGGAAGAAGAATGAAAAAGAATGAAGCTTGTGTACGTTATAAGCTTAATGTCGATCAGAAAAAGCATTCAAAAGATTGAATGGATCTGTGGCAGCTTAAGGGATAAGTTTGAAATTTTTTTTCTATTTGCACTCACCCTTCCTCTAAGGACACCCCTTTTTTTATTTTTTTTTCTACATTTTACGGAACTCACGTAAAAGTCCAAAAGAAAAAAAATCGCAATAACACTATGGCCAATAACAAAACATAGAAGTTAAGTTAATTATTATATCAATCAACATAATTTAAATTTAGTTTGCTTTTTCATTATTAATCAAACACTTAATCATACAATTAAGAAAATTACAACGTTACAATTCTCTCCAACAAGAAAAATTTCTAATTAAATCTCTCACGTTCATACTTATTGGGTTGTAATTTTTGGGGTGTTACAGTTATTGGTTAACAGTGTAAAATAGTTTTATACCGTCAGTGCATCTCTATTAAACTCATATTTTTTATATTAAATGTGACTTAAATGATGTGTCAGCTAATATTTTTTAATTTATATATTTAATAAAAAAAATAAAAATTTAACGATCAACGCATTAAATTGGACTAACTAAAATAACTTATTTTAAAAAATCAAGGAGCTAAATATCTCTATTTTTAATTGGAGAGACCCAAATTGTGGATTAAAAAAATAAAGAAACTAAAATTATATTTTTGTCAAAATAAAATTAATCCATCAAAAATTATTTTTAATATTATTTTTTATATTTTTAATGTAATTATAAATATAATGATTTATGATGAAATAATAGTGTAAAATATATTTTTATCGGTTTTTCTAATGTGTGTAGCATTGCGCATAATAAGAGTAATTAATAACTTAATTTTACCTAATTTAGATTAATACGTATTTCTAATGATTCTTTCAAATTTATTATTATCTTTTTCTTATTTAGATTAATAGATTTACTTCCAATCAAAATAGAAAATATTTCTCTCTTATTTATTAAATAGATTAATTTCCTATTATATTTTTCTTCTGAAAAAAATAATATCTCTTTCTTATTTATTAAATAAATTTAATTTCTATAATATCTCTCCTTCCAATAAAACAATAATAACTATAATGAACCTATCAAAAATAAAGAATGTTTTGATTCCACCAATCACATGATTGATAAATCCATTGGACGTCTTACCTATTGCACTCTATAAAAAAAAACAAACAAAGGAACACATGTCACAAATTAGAATATAATCTTGTGGGTAAAAAATAAATAAACAATACTGGTGCTTTATATTCCAAAAAAAAAAACAATATAAGCTTTATAGTTAAAAAAGTAATATAGAAAGAGATATTATTTTTTTTGGAGGAAAAAATATTATAGGGAATGAAAAATCGATTAATAGAATTATGGCGTTTAAATATTATTTTGATTTTTTTTTTAGAAAGAGAGAAATTATTTTTTTGAGGGAAAAAATTATAGGAAATGAATCTATTTAATAAATGAAAGAGATGTTTATTATTTTGATTGAAAGTGCATCTATTAATGTAAATGAGGAAAATATAATAATTAATTTGAAAGAATTATTAAAAATAAGTATTAATCTCAATTAGGTAAAATTAAGTTATTAATTACTTTTATAATTGTCTGTAATGTTGCACACGTTAGAAAAAACATATTTATATTTAAGTAAATAGTTTATACATTGATAATGTAAAGAGTTTTTTACTGTACAACAAAAAAGTGTAAAAAAAAATACATTTGTAAATAGTTTATAGACTAGTATGTAAAGAGTTTTTTTATTGTAAACAAAAAAAATGTAAATAATATTTACATTATCATTGAATTATAATTTTTTATATATGATAAGATTGTTAATTTTTATAATAAATATTTTTAAAAAATATATTAATAATGATTTTTGATTAATTGATTATACTTATGAGTGTATAGAAACTAATACTTTATTTAAATTTTGATCTCTATAGTTTCATGTCATCTAGATTTATCCTTTTTTTTAGGCCATTTAGATTTATCCTTATAACTTATCAAATGCTACTCTTGATGATTGTCTTTTAAATAAACTTGTATGATGACACGTTGCTTGTAACGAGGACCAAAACTTAAATATTACAAAGATGATAGAAACTATAAACAAATATTTAAATATAAAAATCAAAATTAAAATAAATTACGAAGAAAAAATTCATTTAAGCTAATAAAAAAGATAAACAAATCATGGAGTATTCTTATAAATTTGTTTGAATCACTAACAATAACAATTTGTGTCTCTAGTTGGTAAAAATAATATGATTAAATTACTATTTTAGTTCTTGAAATTGTGTGATGCTGTTATAATAATCTTTAAAATTAAGAAAATGTCAAATAAATTTTTAAAATTTTATTTTAGTTCCTAACATGTACAACTTATCTATCTCAAAAAAAAAAAAAAAAAAAACATGTACAACTTATTATCATTATAATCTTGAAATTTTATAACTTATCATCATAGTCCCTAAGGAAACTAGCAATAAAGATTAATAATATGAGTAATAAATTTCAATTTTAAGAATTTATTTAACATTTTTTAATTTTAAAGACTATTACGAAAGTGTACTAAAAAAGCATTAAGAAAATGTCAGAAATCTAAAAATAAAATAAAATAATTAAAAAAAACTAAAAATAGATTGATTCATATTTACAAGGACTTAAAATATATTTAATTTTTTTTAAATAATAAATCAAACATTGGCAATGTTTTCCAGTGTCAAACGCTTGAAAAATATAATATAAGAAGTTGAAAAAGAATAATATCAACCCTAATAACAAAATTAAATAATTGTTTAATTGTCTTTTTAACTGAATTTCCATATTTACAAATTGTTTACTTAACTTTCTTAATAATTATATTTATAATTAATATTTCTTTCTTAATTACTATATTTACAAATCAACAAAATGTATTATTTCCTAAACAAAATCAAATTTTCCAATATTTATAGTAATTTAAAAAACTAACGCTAATTTCTCAAAGACAAATTTAAAAGATCTTAAGTAAGAAAAGTCAACATCAAAACGAAAAAAGTAACCTAAAAAGATGAAAAAGCAATTATGCATTGCATTTGCAAAAACGCTAGAAACGGTAGGCCCCTCACAAATCCGGAACGCTGTTCACAAACTTTTTCTTTCCAACACAAAACAACAAAAATTCAAATAAATCACAGTTGACAGTTCTCGGTGTTTTTACGTAAATATTCCACAGAAAACAATTAATTACCCAAATATATCCAATCCCAAATTATTCTATCTATACCATTTTACTGTTCTAGGTGAGAAATTAGTCTCTCACCAACCGATTTCTCACCTTCAAATGTTATATATTTTTTTTTTCCACCAGTAAGAATTTGGTTATCCGAAAACCAATTTCTCAACCGGTTTTTTTTTTTTAATTTTAGATTTCTTATTTTTTTATTTTAATTTTATTTAAATACTTTATTTATTATTTTTTTATTAAAATCAAGAAAAATATTAAAGTGCAAAAAGTGATTTTTTTTTATTTTCACGCACGATTTTGAAGTTTTTTTTTTTTTTACCAATTCAAGTCATCAAAGTTATACCGTTGAATTTATCTACATGAAATGTATGGAAATACACTATTGTACAAACCAAAAAACCTCGTATGTGAGAGAAAAAAATGCAAAAACTTATCCTAATGAAAAACTTTAAAAAAAATTCAAATGCCTATTTCTCAGCAATTAACAATTGAATTTTAAAAAAAACAAAAATCAATAAAAAAATATTATTCTGATAAAAAAATTAAAACCAATATTAACAAAGAAAAGAAAAGAAAATTTAAAAAAAGGAAATCCAAAATTTTAAAAAATAAAATAACATTAACTGTTAAAAAAATCAAGAAAAGAATGACCCCAAGGAGAAATCGAATTCTAGATAACAGTTAATGTTTTTTTTAACCTTATGGATGTATGCAACAGTTAATGTTATTTTATTTTTTAAAATTTTGGATTTCCTTTTTTTAAACTTTCTTTTCTTTTCTTTGTTAATATTGGTTTTAATTTTTTTATCAGAATAATATTTTTTTTTTATTTTTGTTTTTTTAAAAAAAAATCAATTGTTAATTGTTGAGAAATAGGCATTTGAATTTTTTTAAAATTTTTTCATTAGGGTAAGATTTTGCATTTTTTTCTTTCACATACGAGGTTTTTTGGTTTGTACAATAGTGCATTTCCATACATTTCATGTAGATAAATTCAACGGTATAACTTTGACAACTTTAATCGGTAAAATAAAAAAAAATAAAAAAACTTCAAAATCGTGCATGAAAACAAAAAAAATTACTTTTTGCACTTTAATATTTTTCTTGATTTTAATAAAAAAATAATAAATAAAGTATTTAAATAAAATTAAAATAAAAAAAATAAGAAATCTAAAATAAAAAAAATAGTTGAGAAATCTGTTTTTGGGTAACCAATTTCTCACTGGTGAAAAAAAATATATATAACATTTGAAGGTGAGAAATCAGTTGGTGAGAGACCAATTTCTCACCTGAAATAGTAAAATGGTATAAATAGGTAAATAATTTGGGATTGGGTATATTTGGGTAATTAATTATTTTTTGTGGAATATTTACGTAAAAAAGTCGACTTTTTTACTGAAATATACCAAAAATGAAAAAAAATTACCCAACTAAACCATGTTCCAAATTATTTATCTGAATGACCCAAATTACTATTTGCTTTGAAAAATCAGTTGACCACAAACCGATTTCTCATGTATATATTTTTTTCTTTTTAAAATTTGCCTATGAGAAATCGGTTGTCCCAAAACCGATTTCTCAACAGGTTTTTTCTTCTTCTTTTTTTTAATTTTCGTTTTTGTTTTTTTTCTTTATTTTTTAAATAGTTTAATTATTTATTTTTATTTAAATCATAATTAAAATAGTTTTTTTTAATATTTTTGTTTTAAAATGTTAATTAATTTGTTTTAAAAATAGTTAGTTTAAATTAAATTTTATGTATTAGTTAATTAAAATGTTAAAAATGTTAATGTTAATTAATCTATTATCTATTTTTTCTCTTTAATTGTTTTGGTAAATATTTTTAAAATATTATTCTGACGAATAATAATTAATTTTTTTCTTTTTTTAAAAAATAATTGTTAAATTGGGATGAAATAGAACTTTGAATGTGTTTAAAGTTTTTCATTATGATAAGTTTTTGTGATTTTTTTATTAGTCATATTGGGTTTTTTGGTTTGAACAATAATGCATTACCACACTTTTCATGTAAATGAATCCAACGGTACAACTTTAGCGACTTGAATCGGTTAAAAAAAGGTTAAAAAACATGGCTAAAAACTTAAAAAAAAATCACTTTTTGCACATTAACCGTTTCAAACTTTAGGTCATTCAAAAAACAAATGTTCTAATCGTGGTGAAAACACAAGCTCAAGCCAATAACGTTAACTTGAATAGCAAAAAATATTGTTTATAATTTTCATAGTATTGTTTCTATTTCTAGTTTATTTTAATTAAAGTTAATATTAATATTATATTGTGTTGTTTATTAATTTTCAGTGTATTATTTGTTATTTATTTTAATTAAATTTTTTAGTTTTTCTTTTTAAACATTTATTAACAACAAATATATAAAATTTAATTTAAATTAACCATTTTTAAAACAAACTAATTAACATTTTAAAATAAAAATATTTAAAAAAAACTATTTTAATTAATATTTAAATAAAAATTAAATAATTAAACTATTTAAAAACTAAAGAAAAAATACAAAAAGAAAATTAAAAAAAAAAAGAAGAAAAAACCTATTGAGAAATCGATTTTGAGGCAACCGATTTCTCATAGGCAAATTTTACAAAAAAAATATATATATATATTTACTAGAGAAATCGTTTTGTGGCTAACTAATTTTTCATAACAACCAGTAATTTGGGTTATACAAGTAAATAATCTGGAACATGATTTAATTGAGTAATTTTTTTTGGTTTTTGGTATATTTTCGTAAAAAAGTAAAAAAAGTCACAGTTTTCACTCTGTTCTATTCTCAATTTTTTATTTTATTTTATTATTATTATTATTATTATTATTAAAAAACAAAAAAAAATACTTGTCTCCGTCTAGTCGTACACGTGGCACGCATTCACCGGCGAGTCTTTTTTCGTAACATTTTGGATTTTAAAATGCATTCAACAAAATTTCTAGCCGTTGGAACTCTGTCACATCACAAGCACACACTCTCTCTCTCTTACTCTGTCCGTAGAATCCAAGAAGAAGAAAAATCATTGATACTCTCTGTTTTCACACTCATTATTCTTTAACCCCATTTCAATCTTCTCTGTTTAACGGATAACTCCGTTGGAAAATCTCACAGCAAAAAATGAAGGGGATGAAAGGAAAATTCCTGAAGAAGCTCAAATCAATCAAACCAATCCTGAAGCAAGACCGAATTCTCCAGCTCAAGGCCTCAGATGGGTACGTCGATTTTCTCCCAAAGATTCCGAGTTTCAATCTGCATTCTCCGTTTGTTTCCCGAGAAAACAAGCCTGAGAAAGTTGTTCAGAGCTGCGAGAAAATGCAGAAGGAGGAACCGGAGGTCATCGACGTGGCAGAGCTCATGAAAGACCTTGAAGAAGAAGATGATGGTGAAATGGATTTGGATGATTACAATGACAACAAAGAGAACATAGGTCCATGTTCACAGAAACCCCAACAACAACACCACAAGGGTGTTTTGCAGAATGGGAACAGAGCAAAAACAGAGCCAAAACAGAGAGGGGTTTTGGAGGAAAAAAAGTGTTCACCAGCAAGAGCTGATAGTAACAGCAACAGAAAAACCCCTTTGTTGGATACTGATGTTCCATCGTTCCGGCGGCCAGACTTGAACTCCGGCAGCCTATTCGATCCGAATCTACTGGCCGCATTTGAGCAAGCTGTGAAGGAACATACTAGATTGACAGAGGAACAGAGGGGTGCCAGAGTTGAAGAAGAGTCTTCACAGAAAGTGGAAGATGATGACCCTGACACTGAGCCTGATCCTTTGATGTTCTTTGAAGAGACGTGTCCACCCGGGGGCGATGGCACGGTTATTTTCTACACCACGACGCTTAGGGGAATCCGGAAGACATTCGAGGACTGCAACAAAATTCGCTTCCTCCTCCAGAGTTTCAAGGTTCTGTATTTTGAGAGGGACATTTCAATGCACAAGGAGTTCAGGGATGAGTTGTGGAGCAGTTTGGATGGGAAAACAGTGCCTCCAAGGCTTTTTGTTAAGGGGAGGTACATTGGTGGAGCAGAAGAAGTTCTGAGTTTGCATGAACAGGGAAAGCTGAGGAAAATCTTTGAAGGGGTTCCAAAGGATTATTCTAATGGTCCTTGTGATGCATGTGGAGGGATGAGGTTTGTGTTGTGCTTCGAGTGTAATGGTAGCCACAAGGTCATGGCGGAAAATGGAGAGAGCAATCAGTGCCCTCAGTGTAATGAGAATGGGTTGCTTGTGTGTCCTTATTGCTGCTAGCTGATGAAGAATATCAGTTGACACTTCTGTGTTCTACCTACAGTGATAGAGATTTTTTTATACTTCGTGTGTTCTATCCATTCTGATAGAGTATGTACGTAGTTGAATTTGTGGGAACTGGATTTTTTTTTTCTTTTTTTGGGTAATGATCATTCTTTCAATTTTTTTTACTGGTGATAGGCACTTGCATTGCCTGTTTGTACTGTTCTTGGACCAATCTGAAGTCCTTAGAATTTCAGATTCAGTGTGCCTTTTCAATGTATCTAATTTTATACCTTAATAAAAGGATTCTACTTGTTGAAAGGTATGAATATTCTAGAGCAATTTCTTGAATCAGAAGCCAGTGGAATATCCTTCTCATTGAGCAAATTTGACCCCTACAGTAACCCCTCATAACTGTTTGAAATACGTTACACTCACACAATGACACTCGCTCTTACCTAAAACACACATTATATCGTATATCTCATAAGGAGAGTTACTATAAACGTTAAAAAGACAGTGATATTATGTACAATCTTAAAAAACTGAGTGTCAACGTAATTTGCTCAATTTTATTTTACTCTCTTATCTTTCTTTTGTACGGATAAGTGCATACATAATCAATATATATGAGAAACACGAAAACTACAATAACATAGTCATCACCAAGAAGCTAAATATGAGTATGAGCATTATGCAGCAGCATAAGATCTTAAGAAAAATAAGATTGCTGAGAACCTTTGCTTTTTTTTTTTTTTTTTTTTAATTAAGCATTGAAACAGTTGCATGTTGAGAGTTTCCAACACTCGGTTACCTGGTTCATTATGTCTTGGATAGGTTTCATCTTTTCTAGTGTAGTAATCACCATAAATAAATTCATAACTGGTTTTAAAATAGTCGAAAGACATCAATTCAGCAAATGCAGTTTAGTCTCATTCTCTCTATAACGTTTAACGTAAAACCATCAATAAATGTTAATATTCCCCTCTCACCTTTAAATGAACAGTTACATCTCTGGATGGTTTCATTTGCATGCCAAACATTTTAAACACCTCTTTCTCGTGCTCCTCAATTTTTAGCCTGCGCTGTTTCCTTTGCTCAAAAGCTCAACATGTTGCAGCATCAAAACCCCTTTGTTCTCTCATTTTCAGCATTGTTTTTAGCCTTCTTTTGTCACTGTTCTGCTACGAAATTCACAGTGGGGGATTCAGCAGGCTGGATTATTCCACCATATCCAACATACTACAATAATTGGTCATATTCCCATTTCATAAGAGTAGGCGATTCTATAGGTAAAAGCCTAATGAGAAATGCTCTTATATTATTTTGGAGGATTATTGTTGTCTTACTTTTGCTTTGATATATTTATGCTTAGATAGGAACATAATAGGATAGTTCAATTCCTTCCTTCCATAAGATCTCAAATTTATTTCTCATGGCTATAAAAGATCACTTCTAAAACTGTTGTATGTTTTGAATCTTTATACAGTTATACTCTAGCTTCATTAAGCAGGTTATTTAAAAAATTACATTCTTTCTAGTTTTATGTATGTCATTTGACTGCAATGTGAGGAATATCATTCTCTTAATAAGCATATATGATCTATTTGACATCCTTCTAAAAATGTGCATTTTATATTTGATAAATGATGACAACAAACAGGTACTTCCAAAATTATCATTATCTTAATAAAAAGGTACATTTGATATTAACAATTTAATTTGGGCTACAACACATGGATTTAGATCTTTTAAAATGTACAACACACTACATAGAATAAAGGATCTGTAATCAATTTTATTATTAATTCCAAAGGTTGGTGGAATGATGATTGCTTGTATATATGTACACTACTTAGTATTGCTAAATTTATCATATATATATATATGGCAGTTCTCATGAATTTTGATGTGTTAACACAGAATTCAAGTTCGATGACAAATTCTACAACCTAATTCAGGTATCACAGAAAGAGTACGAGCATTGCACATCACTTGAACCTCTAAGGATATTCAATAGTAGCCCAGTGATTATTCCACTGAAGGAGAGAGGTGTGTTGTTCTTCATATGCAACATCCCAAACTACTGTTGTCTAGGCCAGAAGATTGTGATTTCTGTCCATGAAGGTTCCTCAGAAAACCCCCCATCACCATCTCCATCACCTTCTCAAGTGCCAATCACAATCCCTCCACAACCATCACCAAATGGGTCTGCTCCTCCACCTCATGGACCTAGTGGCATGAGTAGCCCTCCACCTCCTACTACAAACACTTCAGGAGGTAATGGTGGGAACTCTCCTGTGCCATCTTCCACTCAAGGGGGAAAGTCTAATGCAGTGGCATTGGTAGGTGGGAAAAGTTTCACTGTGTCTCTGGGGCAACTCTTATCTGTGCTTGGTGCTTTCTTGGGATTTTGGGTTATGTAGGGTAGGGGGGTACAAGTACAACATGCATGCAGGGTACGTGCATTTTAGGCTAATTAGATTGATTTTATAGTGATTTGGTTTTCAATTGCGACTCTCTTCATATATATGGTAGTTTTGTAAGGGGATATTTGGATTTTCTTGCTTGCTTTTTAATATCTTGAGTTTGGATTCCTTCTATGGAGGCATATCTAGCTTCTTTGTTTAGATATATATATGTTTCTCTATCGTTTAGTAGAAATTCAAGATGCAAGGATGGGTTAAGTTGAACTTGTTTCCCTCAGTAAGTAAGAACGAAGATTGTGACAGTAATTTTATATATACATATACTGAATAAATAGTCACTTTAGTCTGAGATTCAAAAAGTTTCTGAAAGTGCAAATTGACAATTACATTAGTCTAAAATTAAAATAAAAAAAACTTATAACTTAAATGATAATATTAACACATGTTTAAGAACTAAAACAACAGTAAATAATTTAGTGGTTGACTACTCTATATATATAAGCTAAGGAGTATTGTTAAAAGGAGTTTAAGAGATATGCCAACTCGTTTACAAAAAAGGTATCAACCTTGATTAACCAAAATATTTCATGCAAGAAGTAAGATGATCAATGCAGCAGCTTGAGAAAGTAAAATTTTCCCTTCCAACCTTGTCTGAAAGCCAAAACCATGAACGGGTTGATTATCCTTAAACATCACATCATTTCTCGTCAACTAAATAAACCATACCACTACATGCCACACTATATAGAAGAATCTTCTAGTTTTCTTTCTCTTCAATTAAAACCAATACTCAACATTCAACCTCCCTATATATTATAGAGTCAATTAAATATGAAACATTTCCTCATTAATTATTACAAATTTTTACATACATCTTGGAGGACTATTGGGGTCCTACAAACTGGGCAGGTCAAATTGATCCTCAACCAAGGATCAACACACTTGACATGGAAGAAGTGGCCACAAGCAGGAAGCACTCTCAATGAATCACATTCTTTGTAATCCATCAAGCATATGGAACAACTTGAAGAGCTACTGCTAGTGCTACTACACAATTTGGCCTTGGAGAATTGGAAACTAGGATAGCTTCGCACACTGGTGTGATCTAAGCGTGGCTCAGGTGGCTCCACAGTGATTGTGGTGTGGTTGTTGGAGTGTGTGGCACCAACAGGCACAGAAGGAATAGTGCGTGGAATATTACTAGAGCACACATAAGCGATGAATGTAACCATAAGGGCTAGAATAATAAAGCTCACAAGCAATAGCACAGTCTCCTCTGAACTCTTCATTTCATCATATGTTATAATTCATCACAGATGAGAAAATGGTTTATGTGAGGCTCAGTATATGGATTAATATATTTATGCATATAATATGTATGATTTTGTTAATGCTTAATTTCCGTGATGGAAATCCTATTACGGAGTGACCTTGAACATTACCTTTTAATTTTCTCATGTTTTTATAGGAAGTCTATTTTGTCATGTAGCCAACATTATATACCTTATCTTTAGTTTAGTTTGCAGCAGCTGCGTACCGTTATATCATAATTTCAACACTCTAGCTGATATATCTTCGATGCTTCTTATGATTGATCGTGACATATCAATCTAATAGGTATTTCATAGCATTCTTGGTCAAAATTTAGGGGGCGATGTTAATATAAAAAATAAGTATGATTTTTCTTTTGTTTTCATTTATTTATTCATATTTATTGTGAATGAGTTACAAGAGCAATCTTCGTGAAAAGTAAATAGTTTGGCCATGCCATTTAGGCATTTACACTTTTTTTCTCCTTTCCGATGTGGTGATTGGTCAATTTAAAATTATATCTTAATTTCAAAACTTTTTTTTATGAGTATTTCAAAACTATCTATTTAATATTTGTATTAATTTTCTTGAGTCTTTTTAATTGTTTCTCCCACATGCAGTAAACTATGGTAATTCTGAATAAAAAAAATTATGGTAATTGTTCTGCACATGTCCACTGTATTATTAGGCTCACAACATTTAAGGTATTATCCGTTTCACTTCTCACACACCTTCACAGTTTTATCCTTTAAAAAGACTGTATACTAGTTAAAGAAAAAGATGTTTATAAATTTGCATTTGGCCTCCATATCTATACACACTGAGACTTTTGATAGAACAATAGCTAAACAAATGTTAATTTTTTATTATATACTCATGAATTATATGGCTAATTTTAAATGAAATTTTTTTATAAAACCTTTTAATATTTAAAAGTCAATGTAATTAGATCCTGATTAATTTAAAGTCTACTAAGATAATTTTATTTAAGGATTTTTTTTTCAGTATTTATTTTTATATTCACAAAACTTATACAACATGATATTTATTTAAGAATTTAATTTTTATACATTGTTTACACTATAAATATGACTTCCGAAGTAATTATTTTAAAGTCAATAATCTTATCTTACATGATAATTTTTTATTAGATGATATAAAAAATAAAAAAAAACTTTTCTAATATCAGTACATTTTAATTAAATTCCTTATTTAAAGATAAGCAAGTCACTTGCCAGTTTGCCACTCTATTTAACAAGCATTGTTAATTTATTTTAAAACGTTAAAGAACAATCATCAAGACACTATCGAATAATTGAGACGTCAACATTAAAATGAAAAAAAAAAAAAAGTTAGACAATAAAATAAAATAAAAATTGCATAGAATATGAAGAAGAAAAAAAATACAAGTTGTAGGTATCATTATTATTATTTTATTTTTCTATCTACAGAAACCACGACTACTGCTCTAGAATATCCAAATGGGGTAAGGACAGCAAAACTCTCTGCGCACTATCATGAGACATAACACAGTAACAATGTGCAATTCAGCAGAAGTGCAGAACAAATGATTGATCATACATTCCTAAGTTGTAACCTGAGATTTAATTGAACAACTCTATCATCTATACAACACGGAGAGGTTCTTGATTTCCCAAGATTAATTGGAGGCACTATGTGAAGCTTGAATAGATGATGATTTTCTACATATGGGGCAAGTTGAATGCAACCTAAGCCAAGGATCAACACAAGCAAGGTGGAAAAGATGGTCACAGTGAGGAAGCAACCTCAACATGTCACTTTCTTTGTAGTCCCCTAAGCAGATGGAGCAGCTAGAAGAAACAACACTTGAACTTGAACCTTTCTTCTCTACTTGAGAGTAAAGCAGCTTTGGATAGCTCTCAAAGCTTGTGTCAATGTGATGAAGGCCAAGGCCTTGTTCAGCTGAGTCTTCCTCTGATCTTGATCTTGTGTGATGAGATGGTGGAATACCAGCCAAAATATTGAGCATGTTAGGACCACGAGCCATGCGAAGACGCACACATGCAAAAGCCACCGTGAGAAGTAAGAAGATCAACCCAACAACAAAAGCTACCCCATATGTGAACCCACTTGGATCAAAACCATTGTCTTCCTTGTTGTTGGTGCTGTTGTTCATCTTCGATTGAAAATTGGAATTGGGTGGGATTAATTTGTGGGATGGAATTGCTTATTGTGATCCTTAATTTGGGTGATTAACGAGGTTTAACAGAATTTGGTGACCTAGGCATCATCATAGTTTTTTTTGGGGTCAACGTTTGTAAATGTCGTTTTCATATTTCATATGTTAGCCCTCTCTTAATTTAATTATTAATTTGTTGGTTGGCTTCTTGTTCTGCGAGAAGTTTCCTTTGGAATGGACATGACAAGGACTTTGTGCAAAGCTAAATTCTCTCTCGCTATCTCTCTCTTTATATGCGAATGTGACAACCTAGTAATCAATTAGTTTTTAATTGTTATGAATGAGATTAGAAAATTGGAAGAGAAAGTACATTAGAGCAGCCAAAATTCGAGAGTAAAAAGCATAATTTAAATTAATGGTCACTAACGACTTCTACAAGTTGACCATATATGCGAGTATTTAATATTAAAAATACCAACTTTGCGTGTACGGGATTGCGGGTTACAGTTTGAAGCATTCAAAATCAATGGCAATATTTTGAGTGGACATTAGGATAATTTGATACTCACTCATCAAATTGTTGATTCACTCATGAAAAATAATTCACTTTCCCTAACATTCAACTCTAGTTGATGACTTTATTACCAGGAAGCAAAAGCTTTTAGTTTAAGCACAGTTCAAGCTTATTATCTGTAAAATATAAATACAATTCCTTTTTGAAATTCCTTTGGCGTCTAGCCGTCTACTGAAGTTGCACTTAAACCATGGTTGCATAATTAGCCAAAATTTGAATTTGAATTTGAATTTTTTTATTCTGATTGGGTGAGGTCATCTTCGCAGCAAAAACCCATATAAACCAAAATCCATGCACGATGTTCATCCCCAAAAAATTCAAATTTTAAAAGCATGAAGCACCTAAATGATGGCTGCATAACTTGCCAAAATATTAAAGAAATCAAGGTCTATTTTTTTCATCAACTGCAACTGCTCAAGGAGTAATGGAGTTCCTTTGCTCAATACTATAATCACATTTTCAACTAATAAAATCAAATCAAACGTCTCAATGAATTATAACAAAACCCAACTGGATGAGGTAAATGGAAATAAGAAATAAAAATAAATGAAGAAAAAGAAAGTGTTAAATGTGTTAATTGACCGCTCTGTTTGGTAAAGGTGATTTATGGAAAAAGAACGAGGACAGAAACAGTGGAAGGTGTTTGGTGAAGGTGATTGACCATGAAAATAAGTTTGATATGTGTGGGTATCACACAATTTCTTTTGTCTCCCAGGTAACGAGCTAAACACATGACCATCATTTGTGAGGTGAAGCATTAATGATCCTTTTGTCTTTCATTTTTTGGCCAATCACACAAAATAATCAATTTTCAACATTATGTGACTTGAATTAATTAATTATTTGTAATGTATAATTGATTAAATCTTACAATTTAATCCATTATGTACTAATTTTAATTGATTAAATTTTGTGTGCTAGGCATGAATATGTTAAGGGTATAACAATATTTTTACAAGTTTTTTAAATTCTTCCTTTTCTTTTCACATTCAAACCAAACAACTTTACTATTTTATTTCAACCTATTTTTCACCTATTTTTTCTTAAACTAAACAACTCACAATTTATTTTCACTTTATTTCTCTCTTCTTTAATTATTATCTCTTTTATTTTCTTCCATTTTATAAGAGAGAAATAAAGTGAATAAAAAAAGTGTGTATTAGTAATAATCCAAAAATAAAAGTTTAAGCCCACTTGACTCAATTGCCCTTTGTTTTTTTTTTTTTCATAATTCATTATCAGAATCATTCGTTTAAAAATTCATTATGCCACCGGACCAAACTGTCATGCAAAATCAAATTACCCACATTTTTTCACAATTTCACGATTTCCCGAAGACAATGAAATTTGGATAACGAAGATGTATATAAAAATTTCCTTTAAACATAACTTACAGGTTCCAAGCTTTTGACAAACTCCAGTAATATTTTTCCTTTTTTCCCCGTGTCCAAAGCTTCATACAAATAACAAAGATGCTTCCACATGGTTTATTACAAGGGAAAACAAAAGGTACCAAGTCTATAATGGCAACACCGGACCAATTAAATCATTGTATCAATCAACGTTCTCAAGATCTGCACATCTTTACACGGGCTCGCTTGTGACTGCACTAGCAACGCCAAGATATAAAAAGCATTCTTTAACCGCGTATTGATGCCCGAGGGACAGCAGGTAAACCCAGTTCATCCTCAGTCTGTCAGTATCAAAGTAATCAATCAGGAACAAAAGGTAGATAACATTTAAAACAAAAAAGCAGATAATAGAGTAATTTATTTAGTTCAGATTCTTGTATTAAGCAGAGTCAAGAATCACTTGTCAGTAAGCAGTTAACCACACCATTTAATACAAAGGTTGACACAAATAATGAACATAAGGAAACTAAGCAGTGATTGAGGCATATCTTTACAAGTTATATCATCATACATAAGAATGCGACCTCAACATCCCTAAATTTACCATGCAATACAGTTGTCGCAAAAAATGGTACTAAGAATGGGCTTCCCCTTCTCCCTATAATGAATAAATCAGTGGATGATGCGTTGAAACTACCATACTACTTTCCACTTATTGATTCAATTCAACTATAGCCAGTTTAAGTGCTTGAAGTTCTAGCAACCTTGCTATGGTAATTATTAATATTCTAATTCCAGCATTTGTATTTCAACCTTCAAAATTCAAATCTACAGAAAAAATCAGATTCAATTATCTTGGACAGTTTTGGCCAATAATTAAATAGCCTAAGCTATCATCTTTTTCTGATCTGCTTTAGGACCCCAAAACCCCATCCTTCTAAAAGGACTTCAATCAAATTACCAAGACTGTGCCACGATCAATTTTATATGAAGAAAATATCTTGCTGTCTAGACATCCTATATCCAAGATTGCATTGAATAACAACCATTTTTCCAACATCTTTTCCAGCATTATATAAATTATCTCATACTCTTGCCATTCCAGTTAGTTAATCACTTCACAAGAGAAACAATGTATGTGTCTACCCAACAGTCTACCCAACATATATGCCATGACCAACCTGCAGCCAAATAATATTCTAACAAAAGACAAAAGTCACCTGTGTTTAACACCAAGCAAGTATTTCACAATGAGACTTGACTGTCCCCCGTCCAAACCAACCACCCACCCACCACCCACCTCATTCTAAGTACAGTTAACAACTAAAAAAAGCAGCAGAATTTTATATATATATATATAAGGGGCAAAACATTATACCTGGGCATTGGATCTGCCAGGTGGCACTTCCGTTTGTCCTGTTGGAGCTGGAGGTAAGTTAAGCTCTGCCTCCAAATCAGGTTCTTTATCAGGTTGTAGGTAGGATGGGACCCCATCAGCTTCAGTCTCATTTCCCATGTCTAATTCCAACGCATCAAGTTCTGTTTTACCAAAACCAAAATATAAACAGATCATTCAAGCCGCTTCATGACAAAAGAAAAAAAAAAGGTGAGGGGGGGGAGGGATTTTCCCCCCTGAAAAAATGATGGAGTGCATGATCTCAGACACAAAACCAATTTTTAAACAGCCACAAAATCCCATTACCCTACCCAACCATGGAGCCATGTTAGCTAGGAGTTTTTGAAAAAGGTTTCCAACAAATATCTCAAAGGCCTAACCAATTTCTTAACTTACCACCCATAAGTTCATCCTCGTCAATGTCATCAGGCACATTATAGCTTCTACCCAAAGTCTCTTGGATCTCATTACTTACATCCATGAGGTCCATCATCTCATCTTGCAAGTTCTACACATTGCATGGATCAACAGTTAAGACCTAAAATTTTTTATATTAGCTAGATAGAAGCTATAAGAGAAAAGGAAAGAGAATACAGACATCAATGTCTTGGATCTTCACAGTTTTCATCATTCCCTTCAACTCCTTGTTAGCAGACTTCAAAGCTGACATCTGAGAAAGGGAAGGGGAAAAAAGAAAGAAAAAAAAATTGTAAAAAATTGAATTTAAATTCTATATCAGCATGAAAAAAATATTCTCTGAGGTCATCTGATTTCTGAAAACCAAAATATAGTAGAATTTGTTATAATAGAAGTATAAGGCATAATGTAAAACATCTCTATGAAGAGACCCCTCCCGAATGACAGACGATTCATCCCCTACCTCATGACCTACCTCTCATGAGGTAGGCAGCAGGTTCCAAACAGGGTACAGACAAAGCTCCGCCTCGAACCATGCCCCTTAAAGCGCTACCAAGACAAACGAATGTTTTATAGTGAATATGGGTACCCCAATCAACCACACTTTATATAGCATACAATTGGCATCTTTAAACTTCTAGATATTTTTACAAATAGTGACAGAAATCTAAATAATTTGAATTTAATATTAAGATACAATAAATCATAAAACAAAGGGCAGCCAGTATTGCACAAGGCTACCATTATTGTGGGGTCTAAAGAGGTTCAAATGAACACAGCATTACCTAGCTAGTGGAGAGGCAGTTTTACTGACTAAAACGTGACCAATAGGTCACAAGGCAGTACCTATGCCACCCTCAGGGTAAATCATAAAACAAGAACCATAATTTTCCCCATTCAATAAACATACCGACAATAAGCCTCATTGCTTAATAACGTTAGCCACAAGTGCAATAATGCAACCAATCATATCACTTGATTTCAAAGAGGGAAGGATGAAGCTATGCCATAAATTATTTGGATTTAATTTGTAGAATTATTTTTTTTATGATATACATCTTCTACAATGAATTAAACCATCCACATATTCTTGCACAGAACAAAGAAAAATGATACACGGATGGATGTGGGATAAAAGAGAGTTCAATATAAGGGTCACAAAGAAAACAATAAGTGCTTTGATACATACAGTTTGTTGAGCATCTTTAATGCCCTCAGCAGCAAATTGAACTTGATCGAGATTGAACGTCTGATTATAAAGCATGTCACGCTGACCTTCATACCTGACCAAAGGCATAGTACATTGCTATATGAATACAGATATATAATATTAATTTCATGTGTATTGTTATATGAATAAAGTTATAAATTATTTCCTTTACTTAAGTCCAACTTAGGACATATAGAAAGTAAAAATGCCAAGTACTCCTAGTCACTCTTAGTCTTGGTTTCAAATAGCTATGCAACTTCCACTATTTGCCTGCGACGCTATCTGCTATATGATATAGCAGATTATCGGCTTTCCACCATTTTCCGAAATCCATAATTGATAATGCTTATTTGGAATAGTAGCTCAGCTTTACTAAATTTCTGATCAATGTCTAATTTCATTAACGCAAAGCTCTCCTATTCTTATATATGCCCACAAACTCAAACCTTTCAACAAATTCCCATCTTTGATCCATAACTTTGGCTCAATCAATTAATAAACGATGACAAATAAACTAAGCAAATAAAAAATGCGTAAACTCACATTCGTTTTTGCTTAAGAACTCTCATGGCTCTGGCTTTAACAGCTTCCTGGGCTGGCCCAGGTCTAGTTTTCTTAATCTGCTCTTTATATCTACTTAGCTCAGCATCAAGCTTCTTAATCTTCTCATCCACCGTGTCCCCTCGTTTAGTAATCTGGAATATATACACAACAATTAGCAACTCAATAAACCAAGTCAACCAACTAAACATAGAGTAATATAACATAGGCATAAAAACCAATGTAAAAGTAAAAACTTATGAAACAAAATTAACTATTCTCAAAAAAATCCGAATTCCAAAATCCAAACAACATAAGCATTCAACTGATAGCATCCTAACATAAAAAAAAGTTAGCTATGATCTAAATTATCGTTCATTCCAATTTAGGGTTTGGGCCATAATGACATTCATTATCTTAGCTTCAAAACACGAAACCAAATGCGAAAATTGAACAGATCTGCAAACAAACGAAATTGATAATTGAGAGAGGGAAAGGGAAGAACCCTTTCGGTAGTATCTTGAACGGAAGGAGGAGGATCCTTGTTCTTCTTGACACCGAATACTCTCTTCATCGTTCGGATCTCACACTGCGCCTTCGAAATTGAATGTGAGAGAGAAGAGAGAAGAAAACAAAGCAATGAGGGAAACAACGTAAACAAAGAGACTTTGAATTTTGATTGGGTTTTTGCTTAACGCGTTAAACCACCGAATTGGGATGGGAACTTTCTCATCAATTTCTGCAGTGATAGAATAGAAGCTTCCACCGAATATATTGCTATCATCGAGGGAAATTTTGCGTTTGTATTACGGTGCGTAAAATTAGCCCAATTTCTTTAATGAAAGAAATTATTAATTACATTTTCTATTTTTCATATATCAATCATAATCTATCCATCCATACTATATCCATCTATCTATCTATACTATATACAAAGTAATTCCTTCCTATAATCCCTATCTATCACATGTCAGCATATTAAAGCATTTGCCACGTGTTCTCCTTATTATATGTCCTTTAAATTATTAATTATAATTAGTCCAATAATTAAGCTATCATTGATTTAAAATGATTGACCAAATAAAAAGAAGATGATTATGTATAGAAATAATTAAGAATACAAATATTTTCAAAAATATTTTAATATGAAATATATTTTAAGAAATCATCAACATCTATTATAATAATAAATAAATAAATAAATTTGTAAATAATAATAAATAATTATGATTATTACATTAATGAGATTTAAATAGCTACATTTGAAATTTGAATTTTGAATTTGAAAATTCAATTAAATAATTATCTTTTAAATAGCTACCTTAATTATAATAATTATAGAAAAAATTATATTTGTTTCAGCCGAATTAATTAAATAATACTATTTTGCAATTGAATTTTTACACTAAGTATTATATGGATATAATTTCTATTTTCTTTTCTTATATAAGTTCTATTTGGTGTATATTTTAGTTCAAATAATAATATGATAAATTGTTGTATACTTTATAATGATTATAAAATAATTGTACAAAATTATTTAATAACGGTTTTTTTACTATACTAAAATTTAGACCTTGCAAATGAAAATGATACAAGATTTCATCATTGATGAAAATAATATCTTTCAATGAATATTTAATTGAAAGTTAATTACGGGAGAATTTATTTATTTATTTGTTTAATAAAATTTCATTTGGTACGACATTTATTCACAAAAATCATTTAATGTGAAAGTTGTAACACCCCGTTACATTAGACACAACTCACAGTAACGTTTTATTTGTTTTAGTTATTATAAAAATGAGGGTAAATTTTTCGCGATTAAGTAAAACATTTATTAACCATATTTAGCATATAGAAAATATTTTATAAAGAACCATGATCTTCTTTTAAATAAAGAAAAAAATTCATATAACAAAATAAATGCAGAGAAATTATGTACTAGCTAATTCCAATCCATACATCAAATAATCATAGTCAGAGCAGTAGATATCCTAACCCAAATACAAGAATAAATAAAACTAGCCTTCGAAGTTGGCATCCTTGCATCGTCCTCTGCAACCTTTGAACCATCTGCATTGGCGAAGAGACTTGATCGCTAGACATGGTTGTCATCTTCGCGCATCCATCCAACAAGTACATACAAAGAAAAGAAAAGCAAAGGAGTGAGACCTGATTCTAATATATATATATATATATATATCACTAACGGTAGTAACTACCGTCAGTTAAATAATTATATAATAGCTGGGAACCTAATGTTTTTCTAGTCATAACCTCTCAGTCTCTTAACAACTCAATCCTCTAGACGTAATATGGATCCATACTCCCCGATTAGAAGTGATTGGGAGTACATACGCCTCAACCCATGGCAAAACCTTCACCTTCCATAGATGAACTCAAATTATCTCAATTCAGGACATCCACAGTCCTA
Organism: Pueraria montana var. lobata; assembly: GCA_026413185.1. Taxonomy (NCBI): domain Eukaryota; kingdom Viridiplantae; phylum Streptophyta; class Magnoliopsida; order Fabales; family Fabaceae; genus Pueraria; species Pueraria montana. The sequence goes on from CM048647.1 coordinate 76,282,124, forward strand.
TATATAACTCAGACGTACTCTCGCACCAATCAATGGAATGTTGAGCAGTTGTTAGGGTTGCCAAGCTTGGTCAGATGAAGTCCCCGACACAGGGTGCTCCCCCTGGCCCTTTAGTTACTTCATCACTCGACACCGTACCCCCTAGACTTTCGTCAATGAGTCCCTGCCTTTCATTCCTCAACTTGCCAAGTTGTGTCTTCCACTATAGGCAACATGCCACTGCATGTTCCCCTCTTAACAATACTCACACTAGAGTACTCACAATTCATTACTCATCATCATTTGGCCTCAACTACTGAGTACCAATATAAGGAAATAACATCTCTGTCCATAAGACAGATCAACACTATAACCAGTATACGATCAAACAGTGCATCATCATTCATGTAACACCCTAAATCTGGGTTTACATATATTCTCATTGTTAAACTTATTTTAATTCAATAGGCATGTTAACTTACTTTAATTTTTCCAAAAACTGTGAAGTTAATAAAAACATAGATCGAAATTTTACTAAGTTTTTAAAACTTTTGATTAATTAATTTTGAAAGTTGCGTATCGCCGCCTCAATTGTAAATATACATTTAAAAATGAGTAAAATAGAATAAATAAAGTAAATAGTTCTGGCTATAAAATATACATATATACATGAAATAGAGATTTTCGTAACCCAAATATTTTTCGGAGTAATAGTAATATGTACATTCCCAAAGTGTATACCAAATACATAAGGTAATATAGTAAGAAAGATGAATGTACATACCAAAAATCTGAAACCTAGGTCTACCTATATCCAAATACATAAGAAAGAAAAGATCCTAGGACTCAGAGCAGTCATCAATAACACCCAACCCTGCATGTTAGACCAACCTCCATACGAAAAGTGACGAAGCTGATGAAGATAACATCTTTACAACATCCACAGGTATTGCCACCGTTTCCTAAAATAAAAACGTAAGGGTGAATTCTCTGCTTCATCAAGCAGTACACATAGAACGACTTGGCAGTCACATACACAATCCCACTAGCCATCACGATGTGGTTCTCTAACGGTCACACCCGAAACCTATTGGTTTCCACGACTATTCTTGTAAATTATTTCACACTTGCTAGCCACCACTGGAACTCCTAGAACTCAGTGGTCTTACACATATTTAAGTCTGATGACTTGCTGGGAGTACACCCTTCACCATGGTACAATGGCAGGACTCTCACCAACAAGGTTGTGCCTCGCATTTGTCGGGATTGCCAAGTCGGCACTGTGGAAGCACAACCACAAACTCGGTGCCAGATCCCCAAGAAACAGCAAGTCAGCGAGCACACCTCAGGTACCACTCTGTGAGGTCATCGAATCTCTGAGGACTGACTCCTTAACCACTCCCTCTCATCGGGCTCATCTCTTATAGGTTGGTGTGGGTTCACTGCCAAAGGTACTGAATGGCGGTCTTCCACGACGTATGTCCCCGACATACCATACAGAGATCCACTCTCCACCACCATAGTGGTCACAATTCCGACCCCATTCCTCACGAGCATATCGCTCACCACAGGTGAAGCCCCCACACAACCTCTTCCACAATTGTCCATTCAAGCTTTGTCCATGAAAACATTCGTTCAACCGTCTCACACGACTTGGCGCTGGAGGTTCCTTCCTCCTTTCAGTTCTCACCACGATTCGGACAGTTTTATTATGTTTTTTATATATTCCTTATCCTCTCAAATGTCTTATAATTTGATAAAAGAAAGATATTTATACTTACCCTTATTTCTCCACACAAAGGTCCTAAATTCTTTTCTATGTCCAATGCATAAAAGAAATAGTTCATTTATTAATTTGTATTTAATAAATTAAATGAAAATAAAATAAAATAAAAGTCTCTTAGATCATTTAAATGTGCTCACTATACAAGTTATATTTATCTTTGAATAACCATCCTGCTATTGACACTATAAATCAATTATAGTTATTACAAGTACTCACGTCAAGTCTTGTAAACACATCACACCGACAAACAATTTCACCACAAGATTCAAACTACAGTCAGCAGATTGTATCACCAAAATAGAGAAAATCACACTTTCAAATATCAAATACTCAAGGTTTTCCTCCTTGTGACTTGAATAAATCAATCATAATAATGGTTGTATTCTATCAATTATCTCACAGAATTAAAATATTAATTGAAGTTAAAGTGACAAAAATACAAGTGTTAACAATTACATTTGACTATTTAGTCAAATTTTCATTGACAGTACTAAATGTGAGCTCTCACTTATACAAGCAATTGACCTCGGAATTTAAAACTTTTTATATCAAATCGAAGCTCTTGAAATCTAGTTTACAGAAAGGTATTACACTTATAAAATAAACATCTATAAATTTTTTATAAATTTTTTACTAACAATATTTTTTTCTTTTTAATTTACAAATAACCAATAAAATAAATATAGGTGGATTACCAAAGGGGTCTAACTTAGTTGGTTGAGCAGGGTGCGTAAGTGTTGTAAACCCCTTGGTACTGTATTCGATTCCTACGGATGGATAAAAAAAAAGGGTAAAATATGTTTTTGGTCCTTCATTTTATCTTGATTTCTGTTTTTAGTCCCTCATAATTTTTTTTACTGTTTTTAGTCCCTCATAAATTGTTCTAATCTCTTTTTAGTCCATGACATTAATTTCAACTGTTAAGTGATGACATGACAAATATAAACTGTGTGTGTGAAAATTTCCTAATTAAGTTTCTAGTAACTTTTAACCGCTACAAATTTTTTGGCGGTCAGAGATGTTTACTTTTGTAACATTTATTGTGATTTCAGAAAATCCAGTGTTTGAGGTTTTGATTTATTATTATTATTTTTTTAACATTTCTGACAGTTTTAGTTTGCCAGAAAATTTACAGTAGTTAAAAATCACTAGAAACTTAAACAGAAAACTTTCAAGCACAAATTATGCTCATCACGACATCACTTAACAGTTAAAATTAATGTCAGGGACTAAAACAAAAGAAAATAATTTTTGAGGGACTAGAAACATAGAAAAAATTTATGAGGGACTAAAAACATAAATTTAGATAAAATGAGGGACCAAAAACATATTTTACCAAAAAAAAATTCAAGTGGATTGTGCAAATTCGTACCATACTTTTTCATACTTTTTTTTTATAATTTTAAAATATAATAATGTTTAACTAACTCATTTTTTAAATAACACTATTTTATATATTATTCCATCATATTTAGTATCTTTTATTTTTTATACTAGTTTCCAACCCGTACATTGCACGAGATTTTTTTTCATGAATAAAAGAATAACTATTAAAATCAATGAAAAAATAATCAAATAATTATATAAATTCATCAAAATGCATTTAAATAGTTATTGTGCACTCCGCGTCGAGACTGTGAACTTTACTTTGGAGGTGTTCCTCAGCCACATCGGAGCCTCCTTTTCCCTGCGTGCGGTGGTAGGAGTTGTGCTGGGTTATGGCATTTTGAAGCTGGATGAACTTTTTGCCACCGCTCCAGCCGCCGCCTCCTGCCGCTCCTCCCTAGAAGTCTATTGATACCACAGATTCATATTACGCTATGACGTTGATACCATGGATTCAGTGATTTGATATATTACACTATTTTGATATTAATACGTTTATTTCGATCATTAACATGGTGATTGGTGATTTGACTTGTCCAATGTGTATTGTTGTGATTCAAATTTTTGTGTATTGTTGTGTTTAAAATTATTCTATATTATTAGTGTATAACTTTGTTTTTTTTTAAAAAAAAAAAACCTTAAATGCGATTAAATTTAGAATATTAGAAAAAACAAATGATTGTCTACCAAAGCCAAGGGTGACAGTGTTAGTAAAAGTGGAACTACATGATACTCTATTAAATGATACTTTATAACTACCAAAACCATAAATTTGTTTTATTTTTATAACTAATTAAACTTTTTGTGTAAGCATTATAATTTGATTATGATGTTTTTTGTACGAATCTAATTAATTTTTAGCATGACTCCTCCATATTTTTTCAACTTTTTTACATTATTTATATTTTATTATTTTTGAAACTTTTTAAAATAATGTTATCACCTATAAATATTTTGTAGTTTTTGAAAATATTTTTATTTACTTTTAACTTTCTAGTTTGTAATAATTTTGAATATACTTATCATCATTCTTCTTATATTATAATTCGAACTTTTCACAATTATGTATATTATACTAGTTAAAAATTATATTTTATATAAATGTTTTAAACACTTGTACTGTTATTTTTTAAATATATTTCATAATATTTTTTCTACTTTGAACATTTTGATTTTGAACATATTTTTCATTTCAAGTATAACCATTTTTTTCAAACTATCTATATTCTTTACATGTTATTACTTTTCAAACCTTTTAACGTTGTCACTTATAACTCATGCAATAAGAATGAATAGCTTGTGCACATGATTTGATAAGTACTTTCTTGTCAACTTTTAATAAATGCCTTCCAGACCAATGATTTAATGCATTTCCAGAATTTATCCTTCAAGAAGGCAAAAGTAAAAAATTGATCTTTTATTTCTACCAATGATTGAGGGATGTCCGAGATATTTTGTTGAATCAGTCAAACTAGAAACTCCAAAAGAAAGACATGATGGCATGCTTCATAGATTGAGAAGTATTTGTGCCAAAAAAATCTCCAACTTCTAAAAATTAATCAATTGACCAGAAGTCCTTCCATAAGTGTCAAGAATGGTCATAAAATTATTATTCTCCTTCTCATATGTCCTACAAAACAGAAAATAATCGTTAACAAATAAAAGATGTGAGAGGGTTGGAGCCCCTTGCACACCTTAATACCATGTATAAATCTCCTCTATACTCTTAGCTTTTTTTAGAAGTGAAGAAAAACCCTTAGTACAAATCAATTATCAATTATATATATATATATATATATATATATAAAAGAAGGTTTTGTCACGTGGACAGATGCCACGTGGCATCACTATATTCAATTTTTCTCGCCTAAAATTCATCGATTTTTTTCATTTTTTTAATTCATATTACATTAAACATAGTAATTTAGGTAATTAGAATGAGTATATATTCTGATTCAATTAATCAATTAAATCAACAAATCTTAAATAGATTTTAATTTTATATAATATAGTAATCAATTATTAATTTTTATAGAATATTTTTTTATAATTATGAAATATTTTTTATTATCATGATTTTACAGAATATGTATACATTTGTTTTTTATTATACACTATTATTTTCTTAAAATTATTTTTTCAAACATTTTCAAAATTGTGCATATTATACTATTTAAAAATATTTTAGAAACTATATTTTTAAAGAAAACATTTGAACACTTTTACTGTTATTTTTCAACTTATTTGATAGTATTTTTTCTACTTTTTATCATTTTTATTTTGAACATATATTTTTTTTTAAATGGTTTTATTTACTTTGAACTTTGTACTATGTAATATTTTTCTTTATACTTTGTATCATTTTTCTTCAATTATATATTTTTTGTACTTTTTCAAATTTGTGTATTTTATACTGTTTAAAAAATTTTAGAATTATATATTTATACAAAATATTTAAAACACTTTTGCTGTTATTTTGAACTTATTTCATAATATTTTACTACTTTAAATATTCTAATTTTGAACTTATTTTTATGTGTAGCAAACTGTGTAAATCAAACAAATTTCAACGTTTCTTTAAATAAGTTAAGGGTTCATCATATCAATAAGACTCTACCAAGGAAGATTAGTGTACATGAGTTGTTTTAAACTTTTGATACCTAAATTTGATTCTTATAGATAAAAAAAATTGTCACTAAAACTCTTTTTTTTATGGCGTCAATAAAACTCTTTGAACTAAACTACCTTTTGACGAAAAGAAATAAAAAAAAAAACTCTTCTTTATATAAGATCGTTGGTCTCAAAAATATTTTAATTGTAATTTTAAAAATAATAATATAAATTTAAATATTGATATATTTTAACCATTTTAAAATCCTTATAATTATTTTTATTTTAATAGTGCAATGCGTGAGTTTGATAAAATCATATGCGTATAATTTTTAAAATATTTATTATAATATTTTCAAATACAAAACCGTAAAAATTTACAAAAATTCTATTTGTATGTTTTTATACGTAAAAATAAATGGATGTTTTTCTTAAACTGTTCGCAATATAAAATTTATGTATAATTCTTTATAATACTTTTTTATTAATCTTCTTAATTATTAAATAAAAATATTTATTTTTATATTTATAAAAGATTAAATATACTTATCTACTTTCTATATAGGAATTTTTTAGGTTAACAAAAAGACTCAAATATCCCTTTCTATTTTTTGACATCTGTTATTAATTGGACTATTTTAGACATTTGGCTTGCTCTGGAAAACAGACATTGGAAAGACATGTGTCATCATTTTAGAGAAAATTTTCTCTCTCAAGCTTCTCTTTCTTCCTTTTCAGTTTTATTTCCTTTAAAAAATTTCTTTCTTTTTTTCCTTTAAATTTTTTCATTCTTTTTCTTTTAATATTTTTTCTTTCTTTCTTGCTTTTTTTTTCTTTTTATATTTTTTTCTTTTTACGTTTTCTTCTCTCTCTTTTTTCTGTTTTACGTTTTTTTTTCTTTTAATGTTTTTTCTTAATTTTTTCTTTTATATTTTTCCTTTTTAGTTTTTTTCTTTGTTTTTGTTATGAATTATCTATTTGTAGTTGTACATATCTTTTTGTAGTTGTACATATCTCTTGTATCTTTTCAGATATCTCTTGTATCTATAAATAGGTTACTCCTCCGAAAAGAATACACACAATTCTCATTCTCTTTAACTATGGTCTTCTCTTCTTCTCTACCTTTCTCTCTATTTTCTTGCTCCGAGTTATATTTTATTTAATACATTATCAGCACGAGGCTCTAACCAAGGCTCTAACCAGCTCTTAGTGGCAAGGTTAGATTTTCTTTTCTTTTTCTTAATTTCATTATTTGTGATCTGTTTACAAATAAATTATTTGAGAGTCCTGAAGACTGTGTCAAAGAAAAAAAAATATTTGAGAGTCCTGAAGACTCTGTCAAAGAAGGAAAAATATTTGAGAGTCCTGAAGACTATCAAAAAAAGGAAATTATTTAAGAGTCCTGAAGACTCTGAATTGATTATATTTATCAATAAAAAGGAATTTCTCACCGAAAGTGAGAAAGTAGTATATCTCCTGAAGATTAGGTGTACTACTTGATATTTGATCAAGATATTATTGATACCAGTGCCTTTTTTTGAAAATTCTTATACGTATACTGCAATTTATTTAAATCAAATCCAAATTATATGGGTCGTGTATAATATTTTTGTATACAACTGTTTTCAATTCATGATATATTATTATATTGAAAGAATTGTGAAATCGATCCAATCCTACGGTGACTTTCGCTTATAGATTTAAATATAATATCACTTTTAGAATTTAAATATAATATTACTTTATATATTAAATAACAGCGCACCCTGGTATGTAGTGCTTTTTGTGTTTCGTACAACATGCACTTTATTAAATGTTTATTATGAAAAAAAATTAAAAAAATTAAAAAAATTGCAAGCTACATTATATTTGATTTTTGAGTATAATTTTGAGCCATTTTAATCTCTCTAATTATTATGTTACATCATAATTATTAATTCATTATTCTAATTATTTTTATTTTTATGATAGTATTTGAATATGTCAAACCTTGCAAAACTTGAATTTGTGGCCCTTGACATTACGGGAAAGAATTATTTATCTTGGGTATTAGATATGGAAATACATTTAGCTGCAATGGGTCTTGAAGACTCTATTAAAGATGGAAATAAAGCATCTAATCAGAACAAAGCTAAAGCCATGATTTTTCTTCGCCACCACCTTCATGAAGGGTTAAAAGCTGAATATCTTACTGTGAAAGACCCACTTGTCCTTTGGAACAATTTGAAAGAAAGATACGACCACCAGAAAACTGTGACACTCCCAAAAGCCCGTTATGAATGGATGCATTTACGTTTACAGGATTTTAAATCTGTAAGTGAATATAATTTTGCAATATTTAGAATTACTTCTAAATTGGCCTTATGTGGAGAAAAAATTACTGATGAGGACATGTTAGAAAAAACATTCTCCACTTTTCATGCCTCAAATATGCTTCTGCAGTAGCAATATAGAGAAAAAAGGCTTTAAGAAATATTCTGAATTAATTTATTGCCTCCTTGTGGTTGAGCAAAATAACGAGCTTTTGATGAAAAATCACGAGTCTCGCCCAACTGGTTATGCTCCATTCCCAGAAGTGAATGCGACAACTTATGATCACCATAATTATGAGCAAACTCGTGGTCGTGGTCGTGGTCGCGGCCGTGGACGTGGTCTTGGTAGGGGTAGAGGACATGGTCATGAAGGAACTTTCAAGAAAACTTCTTCCCACCAGAAGTGGAAAAGTAACGTGAAGAATGAGAAAGGGAAAAATGGACAAAGTAGCAAACATGTGGAGAATATATGCTATCGTTGTGGTGGCAAAGACCATTGGGCACGTACCTGTCGTACACCAAAGCATCTGGTTGAACTTTACCAAGAATCACTGAAAAATAAGGAGAAAAAGATAGAAACATATTTTGCTTATGAAGATGGTGATTATGATTATATGGATGCTACTCACCTAGAAGTTGCTGATTTCTTTACTGATCCAGATGGGAAAATTGATCACCTTATTGGTGATGGAAGTGTTAAGAAATAATTTTATCTTGTTGAACTTTATGTTTTAGCATAGTGGTTTGGATTTTCTATGTTTTTGATTTTTTTTTATACTTTGATGTTATTGGATTTTATTAGACTTTATATGCACTTTTCTTTTCAAGGCAATAAATAATTCACTTATAAGTTTTGTTATCTTTTTTTTTTTTTTCTTCTTATATTGATTTTTTTTATATACTCCTTGTTTTTGTGAAGAATGAATATTGATAGTAGCATCGATAATGAAGATATGTGCATTGCTGATAGTGCAACGACTCATATGATTCTCAAGAATAATAAATTTTTCTCTCATTTAGTAATGCAAGAAGTCAATGTTAGCACTATATCTGATACTAAAAATATAATTGAAGGCTCTGGAAGAGCCAATATATTGTTACCTAGAGGAACTAAGCTACACATTGATAATGCATTATATGCATCCAAGTCTCATTTGTTAAGTTTCAAGGATATTCGTCTAAATGGATACCATATTGAAACAAATGATGAAGGAAATATGGAATATCTTTATATCATGAGACTTAACTTGGATAAAAAGTGTGTATTGGAAAGGTTACCAGCCTTTTCCCATGGTTTGTACTACACGCATATTAGTACAATAGAAACACATACTGTTGTAAACCAAAAGTTTACAAATCAGAATAAATTTGTTGTTTGGCATGACCGGTTAGGCCATCCCGGATCTATTATGATGCGAAAAATAATTGAAAATTTATGTGGACACCCATTGAAGAGCCAAGAGATTCTTCAATCAAATAACTTCTCTTGTGCTGCTTGTTCCAAAGGGAAGTTAATAATTCGACCATCAGCAGAAAAAATTGGAAACGAATCTATCATATTTTTAGAACGGATACAGGGTGATATTTGCGGACCAATACACCCACCATGTGGACCATTTAGATATTTTATGATTTTAATTGATGCATCAACTAGATGGTCACATGTTTGTCTGTTATCAACTCGCAACCAGGCATTTGCGAGATTGTTAGCTCAAATAATTCGACTAAGAGCTCATTTTCCTGATTACCCAATTAAGAAAATCCGTCTTGATAATGCTGGTGAGTTTACATCTCATGCTTTTAATGAATATTGTATGTCTATTGGCATTGATATTGAACATCCTGTAGCACATGTTCATACGCAAAATGGACTTGCTGAATCACTTATTAAACTTATAAAATTGATTGCAAGACCATTGCTCATGAGATCAAAACTTCCAATGACTACTTGGGGACATGCAATCTTGCATGCAGCTTTATTGATTCGCATCAGGCCAACAAATTATCACAAGTACTCCCCTTTGCAGTTGGTTTTTGGTCAACAACCCAACATGTCCCATTTAAGAATCTATGGGTGCGCTGTATATGTTCCAATAGCCCCACCACAACGAACCAAAATGGGTCCTCAAAGAAGGTTGGGAATATATATTGGGTATGAATATCCATCTATAATAAAATATCTTGAACCATCAACAGGAGATTTATTTACGGCTCGATTTGCCGATTGTCATTTTGATGAATCAGTTTTTTCAACATTAGGGGGGAGACTAAGCAGTTGGAAAAGGATATCAATTGGAATGAATTATCATTATCTCATCTTGATCCTCACACAAAAGAATGTGAACTGGAAGTTCAAAGGATAATTCATTTACAAAACTTAGCCAACCAGTTACCTAATGTATTCACTGACCCAAAAAGAGTGACTAAGTCACATGTTCCAGCTGCTAATGCTCCAATAAAAATTGATGACCCAGCAGGACAATTTAACATTGCAAATGAGTCCCAAACACGCATGAAGCGTGGTAGACCTGTTGGTTCCAAAGATAAAAATCCTCGAACAAAAAAGGGAGCTATAAAGCAAGATGGTCAAATTGAGGATGTGGAAACTCCAAAAGATTCCTTAGACATAGTTAATTGTTCAGTTCCAGAAGAAACTCAGGTACCTGAAATTATTGAAAATGAAGAGATCTCAATAAATTATGTCATGAATGGAGTACGGTGGAACCAAAATGAAGTCTATGTTGATGATGTGTTTGCATATAATATAGCACTAAATATAATAAATGATGCAGAGGATCAAGAGCCAAAGTCCATTAAGGATTGTCGACAAAGAAATGATTGGCCAAAATGGAAAGATGCAATTAAGGCAGAATTAGACTCGCTTTCTAAGCGAAAGGTTTTCGGACCTATAGCCTGTACACCTGAAGGTGTAAAACCAGTTGGATATAAATGGGTTTTTGTGCAAAAACAAAATGAGAATGGTGAAATTGTGAGATACAAAGCACGACTTGTTGCTCAAGGAATTTCACAAAGACCCGGCATTGATTTTGAAGAGACATATTCACCTGTAGTGGATGCAAGTACTTTTCGATACTTAATTAGTCTGGTTGCACATGAAGGACTCAATCTACATCTATTGGATGTTGTTACAACCTACTTGTATGGGTCTCTTGATAATGACATTTATATGAAACTCCCTGAAGGATTCAATTTGCCCAATAAAGCATGTTCTAGAGAAGAATACTCAATTAAATTGAACAAGTCTCTCTATGGGCTAAAGCAATCAGGACGCATGTGGTACAATCGTCTTAGTGAGTATTTGCTTAAGGAAGGATATAAAAATGAACCTATTTGTCCATGTATTTTCATGAAAAAATCTGAAAATGGATTTGCCATAATTGCTGTTTATGTAGATGACATAAATATCATTGGAACTCCTGAAGAGCTTCCAAAAGCCATAGATTGCCTAAAGAAAGAGTTTGAAATGAAGGACCTAGGAAGAACAAAATTCTGCTTGGGATTACAAATTGAATATCCAAAGGGCGGAATTTTTGTGCATCAAGAAACTTATATAACGAAGGTGCTTAAAAGGTTCTATATGAACAAATCACATCCATTGTGTACTCCAATGGTTGTAAGGTCTTTAGATGTGAACAATGACCCTTTCAGACCTAAAGAAGAGGATGAAGAACTACTTGGTCCTGAAGTACCATATCTCAGTGCTATAGGAGCATTAATGTATCTTGCTAATTATACACGACCTGATATATCATTTGCAGTTAATTTATTAGCAAGATATAGTTCTTCACCTACCCGAAGACATTGGAATGGAGTGAAACACATACTTTGTTACCTTAGGGGCACTATGGACATGGGCTTATTTTATTCAAATGTTTCAAAGTCATATCTAATTGGTTATGCAGATGCAGGATATTTATCAGATCCTCATAATGGTATATCACAGACAGGATATTTGTTTACATGTGGTGGTACACAGAGACGGATTTAAGGGGGGGCAGGCAGGGGCCTGAGCCCCCCTCCCTCACCAATTTCTTTACCCCCTTCAACTTCATAGATCATTTTTTTAACTAATGCAAAGTAACCATCCTCAGTCCCCATTGATCATTTCCCGCTGTGATGTGCACGTGACTTTACTTGTGGGAATTAATTACATCTAATCAATGAAACCTATATACAGAGGCATATATTTTTTAACATTATTATAGTTTTCTGTAAAAAAAAAACATTATTATAGTTTTATATTCAATACTGTCATCCTTACTTTTGTAATTTTAAGTTTTTAACTTTCATGCATTTGATCAGTACCGCTTCAGTAAAACTCATGTGTTTTGATAATAGATACAGATGTTTAAATCTTAATACTTAATAATTAATCTTAAGAGTAAGTTAACATGAATAATGATTTTTATATAATAAAAAATTTGATTAAATGGATTGAAAATTAATAAATAAATTTAACAAGTAGAGAGAATATTCAGACTACTCAATTATCTAATAGATTTATAGTAAGTTATTATTACACTACTCAATAATTTTTTTAAGAAGTAGATATCACATCTCCTTACCTTTTTTTTTTCAAAAAAAAAAAAAATTGACTTTCTATCATTTATAGGATTTTTTCAGTGATAGAAATTTTTATTATGTTTTCTTATTTTTATTGTTTGAGATAAAAATTAGTTTTTGTTTTAAGTGTAAAACTGGTCAATGTTTTTATAGAAGTTAGATATTTAAATAATTACGAAAAACAATCAATTGTGTAAATCAATTGGGATAACTAGGATTGTTTTAGGTTAATAAGTAATTTTGAGTTTGAGTTCATAATAACTTTATCCGATTCGAATTTTCTCTTATAGAACATATTATTGTTTTTATAAAAAAAAGTAATTGTAAAGGGAAAAAAATTAGCCTTAGCCCCCCTTCTGCATATTTCTGGATCCGTCCCTGGTGGTACAGCTATTTCATGGCGGTCTGTGAAACAAACCATAACAGCAACATCATCTAACCATGCAAATTTTTTAGCATGACACGAGGCAAGTCGTGAATGTGTTTGGTTGAGATCTGTAATTCAACATGTGCGAGAAACTTGCGGTTTATCCTCAGGAAAAATGGCATCAACGGTCGTATGTGAAGACAATGCTGCATGTATAGCTCAGTTGAAAGAAGGATACATTAAAGGAGATAAAACAAAACATATTCTACCAAAATTCTTTTTCACTCATGATCTGCAGAAGAATGGTGACATAAATGTTCAACAAGTTCATTCATGTGAAAATCTAGCGGATCTCTTTACAAAGTCATTACCAAGGAAGACTTTTGAGCAGCTGGCCTACAAGATTGGACTCCGTCGTCTTAAAGATGATTGTCTGTATGAGGGGGAGAAGTAAATACGTTCTGCACTCTTTTTCCCTTCGCCATGGTTTTGTCCCATTGGATTTTCCTGACAAGGTTTTTAATGAGGCAGGGGATAACGTATTGAAGGATGATGTACTCTTTTTCCTTCACTAGGGTTTTATCCCATAGGATTTTTCCTAGTAAGGTTTTAATGAGGCACATTCTTAAATAATGGACATCCAAGGGAGAGTGTTATGAATTATCTATTTGTGGCTATCCATATCTTTTTATATTATCTTTTATTATCTTTCCTTATTTCTATTTATCTTTTGTAACTTCCCAGATATCTCTTGTATCTATAAATAGGCTACTCGTCCTAAAAAGAATACACACAATTCTCATTCTCTCTAACTCTGGTCTTCTCTTCTTCTCTACCTTTCTCTCTACTTTCTTACTCCGAGTTTTATTTTATTTAACAGTTTTTTTATTTTTACGGTTTTAAACTTTTTATATATTTATATATTTATATTATTATTATATTACTATATTATATCTTTTATTTTTACTTTAAAATCCTATAAAATAATTTTTACTTAGAAATCATATAAAATAAGAGAAAATAGGTTATGCACAGACAGTGTAAAACAATTTTACACTGTCATCCAATCACAATCCACTATGTGTGGTAAGTTTGTTGACTTTTATGATAGTTATCCTAAAAGTCATATCAACGGTAAAATAATTTAAATAATTTCAAAAATAAATATTCTGTTGATTAATATTTATTTTATATGATTGAAACTTTTATACTAAAAAACAATTTAAACTTAATTAGTTAATATGTATAAATTAATTTATTAATATATTTTTATTACAAAATAATTTTAAATTACTTTAAAAATAATATCGTAAATTAAATTAGTTTTAATTTATTTATGGTATAGACCTCAAATATCATTCATGGAAGACAAACCTGCTCAACATCATTATGGACGACAAAGTTTTTTTTTTTTCCAAGTTTTTAACACAACTGTATATCAAAGACTCAACAATAATTATTTTTTTACTTTGAAATCCTATAAAATCATTTTTACTAGAAATTTTATAAAACAATTTTAAAAAATTTCATAAATAAATATTTTGTTGAATAAAATATATATTATGAGGTTGAAATTTTTGTACTAAAATCAATTTAAATCTAATTAGTTAATAAATTTATTAAAAAATAATATTTTGACTCTATGTTTAATAACTTCATATACGAAAATTTTATTGATTAATATTTATATAATAATGTTAAACTTTTTTTTACATAAATATGCAATAAATATATTAAAATTAATTTGTTAAATATATTTTTATTACAAAATTGTTTTAAATTACTTACTCAAAAATATCAAAAATTAATTTTTTTTATGATAGAAAACACAAATATCATTCACGAGAGACAATCCTACTCAACACCATTATGGACAACAAAACCCTTTTTGCGAGTATTTAACACAATAACATATCAAATACTCAACAATATTTATTTTTACTTTGAAATTCTATAAAATTATGTTTACTTAGAAGTCCTATAAAATAATTTTAAATAATTTTATAAATAAATATTTTGTTGAATAATATTTCTATTATTTGGTTGAAATTTTTATACAAAAAAACAATTTAAATTTAATTAGTTAGTATATTTATACAAAATAGTATTTTGACTCTATGTTTAATAACTTAATGTACAAAAATTTTGTTGTTTTAATATTGGCTTAAGTACCTTTTTAGTCATTGTAATTTAGTGCTTTTTTGCTTTTCGTCATTACAATTTTTTTGTTGGTTTTAGTCCTTGCAAATTATGTTTGTTTTATTTTTCGTCCTTAAAACGGTTTAGATAGTGTTTTTTAAGCCAAAAATAAATTAGAGGACAAAAAACTAAGAGAAAAAAGGCAATGCACTATTTTACACTGTCATCCAATCATAAATCACCATTTATGATATGTTGACTTCTGCAAAATCGTCTTAAAAATCATACCAGCCGTGATTTGTGATTGGATGACAGTGTCAAATTATTTTACACTGTCAATGCATCACCATTAAACTCTAAAAATAAATTTAATAAATTAAAAATAATTTAATATTATTGAGTAAGTAATTTAAAACTATTTTGTCACAAAAATTTATACAATTCCTAAGTAAAAATGATTTTATAGATTTTCAAAGTAAAAATAAATATTGTCAAGTCTTTGGTATGTAATTGTGTTAAATACTCAGAAAAAGAGCTTTATCATCTATATCTAGCTGACTCGAAGTATATTAGCTAGTTAATATTGTATGATTATGTTAATTAAAGAGAAAAAAATACCTACATTAGAGAACTTAGTAATTAGTAACTTAGTACATTTTTTTCTCACAAAACGAAGATAATTCTAAACACATATAATAACACGTCGCATAAGTGCTAATGTAATATAAATTGTCTATTAGAGATTATAAGTAATATTGATTTCAATAGTTAGCATCAAATTTAATTATTTTTTTATTCTTAATTATTCAAAATGTTTTTTTATAAATTATAATATTATAAAATTAATATTTTTTTTAAAGTATAGTTGTAAAATAATTGAATTATTTTACCATTTAAATTTAAAAATTATAAAATTAATTAAATTTAACAAAAGTTAAATTCTTTTTAAATTTTTATACATAATAAATTTCACACAAAATTTTATAAATATTTTAAATTAAATAAAAAATATATATGGCAATATAACTAAATATATGTTCTCTGCCTAAATACTCTTTTTTACACTTTTTGTCATTTTTGAGAATTTAATTAATTAATTATGTTTGTCTCAATGAAATATTTAATTTTATAAATAAATATATGTTAAACATACATGAAAACATAAATAATCCGTACGAATGCACTGATATCTTGCTAGTTTTTAAGATGTTCTTTACAGATATTTTATTAAAATAATAAAAAATATATTACTCAATAATACCCAGCATTAGTAACCGCCGAAGCAATTGAGCCGAAAAAGTGGACAGATCCGCGTTTCCACCTGCCGCAATTCTTAAACTAGACGTTAAAACCAAAGTCAAGAATCAAGATTGTCAACTTAATTTTACTTTTTTAAAAAGTAATATTCTCATATTTTATCTAATTTTTATTTGTATGATAAAGACTATATAAGTGTCTTTTTATGACATAAAATATAAATGATCGTATAACATAGCTATTAATTTCATTTTTATATTCAGCAAAAAAAAATTCATTTTTATTTTCACATTTTTCCCCATCATATAAATCTTGAAAAACACTTCAGAATATTAAATAATACCTAACTAAATACACTTTTGAGATTGTAAAAGAGAAATATTTTTAATAATAACGCACCTCCTAAAGATATAAATGATGGAATGCTGCTCCAACGACTTGAATTTCAACGCAATCTTTCTTGACCTCAAAATTGTCAAAAATGACTTCTAAAATCTTCTCAACGTTTTAGTAGAATCTACTTTATCCCATGGAATATGACCTACTTTATCCTTCTTTCTTAATATGTTGGCTGATTTTAGTCTTTTTTTTTTTTTTCATTTAGATTTAATTTAATCTTTTATCTTTAAACAATTCAATTTGATCTTTTATCTTTTAAATTTAGTTCAATTTGGTCTAACGAGTAACCAAAAAGTGAATTCAAATAGTAATTGAAAAGTTTAATATCGTATTATTTTCTAATTGCTTGTAAGACTCATTTTTACTGTGTTTATGGTCCTTTTGTTCAAACATTACTTGAGTTTCGTAATTTTTATACAAGTAAATCTAATAGATTTTTGCTGTGTTTATGACCCTTTTTTTTTTTTTCAAATATTAGTTGGATTTTATAGTTTTTATTTACATAAATATAATGTGACAAGTTTTATGTTTTGAATTGATTCAAAATTGTGTTTCAAAATTGTAAATGATTATCATTTCGAAGGGATCAAATTGAATCAAATTTAAAAGATAAAGAATCAATTGAATCTAAATGAAAATTTAAAGAATTAAAAGTATATTTTAACCTATTTATTTATTAATAAAATCAATATGCAAGGCAGCCGGCCTGTAATAAAAAAAGGCTTAATTGCAGATTTTACCACCCAACTTTCATTATTTTGCAAATTTTACCATCCAAGTTTCATCATTTTGCAAATTTTACCATTCAAGTTATTTTTTCGCAAATTTTACCATCAAACTTTCATCATTTTACGAATTTTACCACCTAAGTTTTTAATTTTTGTGCATTTTACCACCTTGATGTTTCAAAAAAAAATTCAATTCTTTAACTTTTTTTTTTGAAACATCAGGGTGGTAAAATATGCAAAAATTGAAAACTTAGATGGTAAAATTTACAAAAATAAAACTTGAATGGTAAAATTTACAAAATTATGAAAGTTTGAGGTAAAATTTGCAATTAAACCTAAAAAAAATGTTAAAAGGGACGAGTTGTACTTATAGTCTTTTTTTTTTTTTTTGACGGGTGTACTTATAGTCTTTGATTCCTGAACAGTTCGACTTTTCTACCCAAAGACTTTTGATTTTTGAACAGTTCGATTATTTTATCCGAAGATGCTTTCGTATAAATTTCATGAATTGACAAATTAATTATTTAAAAAACACTAATGATGAAAAATAAAACAAAATATCGGAATCACATTTCTTGTCATTTAATCTTATGAAAATATCAATAAATCGTTGATCCAAATGTACTAATCTCGATTCTCTTAAGCAAAGCCTGTCAAGTTTTTTTGGACAAAATTGATAAATATTTCACACCAATGTTATAATGACCCAAAAAAAAACTTAGAATAAAGAAGTGTTTTTTTTTTTTTTATTGAAGAATAAAGAAGTGTTATGTATTATTACTCTTAACCTTATTATTTTCAAATCACTACCTGATCCTGTTAATGCATTTTTGTATTTTAGCCAGTTCGCACGTACTAAGTAGATTCTAATTAAATTATTTAGTATTTCTCTAATATTTGTATTTTCCAACGTCTGCAACTAATTCTTTCATAAATGGAAAACAAAAACTAATACCAAATAGGTCAAGTGGGTGAAAAACAATACCCACAGTTTCTAGACCTGAAAAAAGCCAAAAATAACCAAACACAAACTATGCTCCAAGTTGCATGGTTCAACATCAACGACTTATATGAAGAGCAAAATAGATTCCTCATTTTCAGCTTCTACCTCTTTTTCTCTTACTTCATGTGCACTCACTCTTGTATCTCAACTTTCTTCTCTTTCTTCTGTATAGTGAATTGTTTCCAGGAAATTTCAGTTCCTCCATAACAAAGTCTAAAGCCCAAAACAACTCAACACCTTCCTTTGGTCTTCTTGCAAACTGCAAGAAGGTAAGTGCTTATTCCCTCTTAAAGCTTTGCTACCTTTGCATCATATTTGTCTTTGTGGTACCTTGTGGTGGCTCACTCCTTCTTTCTATGGGGTATCTGTATCTCTTGCTGCTTCTATGTTTTTCTACTTTGTTTTGTGCTGCTTCTGCATTGAACTCTGATGGGTTGGCTTTGTTGTCCCTCTTGAGGAACTGGACTATTGTGCCTAGTGACATAAACTCCACATGGAAGTTGTCTGATTCCACTCCATGCTCATGGGCAGGAGTGCAGTGTGATAATGCCAATAATGTGGTTTCTCTAAACCTCACTAGTTATTCAATTTTTGGTCAGTTAGGACCTGATCTTGGACGTTTGATTCACTTGCAAACCATAGACTTATCAAATAATGATCTCTTTGGAAAAATTCCCCCAGAATTAAACAACTGTAGCATGCTTGATTACTTGGACCTTTCTGTAAACAACTTTAGTGGAGGAATACCCGAGAGCTTCAGAAACTTGCAAAATTTGAAGCATATGGACATTTCATCTAATCTCCTTAATGGTGAAATTCCTGAATCCTTGTATGAAATTTCTCCCTTGGAAGAACTGAATCTTAGCAACAACAGTTTAACTGGTTCCATTCCCTCGAGTATTGGGAATATCACTAAGCTTGTCACACTGGATCTTTCTTATAATCAGCTGTCAGGGACAATTCCCATGTCTATTGGAAATTGTAGTAAATTAGAGTATCTGTATCTGGAAAGTAATCAATTAGAGGGAGTTATTCCTGAGAGTTTAAATAATCTCAAAAATCTTCAGGAGTTATATCTCAATTATAATAATCTTGGAGGTACTGTTCAATTGGGATCTGCAAATTGCAAAAAATTATCTATTTTGAGTCTTTCTTTCAATAACTTCAGTGGGGGTATACCATCAAGCTTGGGGAATTGTAGTGGTCTTATAGAGTTTTATGCTTCGGGGAGTAACTTTGTTGGCATTATACCATCAACCTTGGGCCTCCTGCCCAACCTTTCTATTCTAATCATTCCAGAGAACCTATTTTCTGGGAAAATACCTCCACAGATTGGTAATTGCAAATCACTGGAAGAGTTGCATTTGAATTCCAATGAACTTGAGGGAGAGATTCCAGCTGAACTGGGAAACTTGAGTAAATTACGTGATCTTAGATTGTATGAAAACCTTTTGACAGGAGAGATTCCACTTGGGATATGGAAAATTCAAAGCCTTGAGCATATCCTACTGTACAATAATAGCCTTTCAGGTGAGCTACCTTTTGAGATGACAGAGCTAAAATATCTTAAGAATATCACATTGTTTACAAACCATTTCTCTGGAGCCATACCTCAAAGCTTAGGAATCAATAGCAGTTTGGTGGTGTTAGACTTAATGTATAATAATTTCACTGGTACCCTCCCACCAAATCTTTGTTTTGGAAAGCAACTGGTCAGGCTGAATATGGGTGGCAATCAATTTTATGGCAGCATACCTCCTGATGTAGGAAGGTGTAGAACTCTTACAAGGTTGAGACTTGAAGATAATGAATTAACTGGGGCACTTCCTGATTTTGAAACCAATCCAAACCTCTCTTACATGAGCATCAACAACAACAATATAAGTGGAGAAATTCCATCGAGTTTGGGAAACTGCACAAATCTCTCTCTTTTAGATTTATCCATGAACAGCTTAATGGGTCTTGTACCCTCAGAGCTAGGAAACCTTGTGAATCTCCAGAGTTTGGATCTTTCTCACAATCACTTGGAAGGTCCTTTGCCACATCAACTGTCAAACTGTAACAAAATGATCAAGTTTGATGTTGGATTCAATCTCTTGAACGGTTCATTTCCATCAAGTTTCCAGAGCTGGACAGCATTAACAACTTTAATTCTCTCAGAGAATCATTTTAATGGCGGTATCCCAGCTTTCTTGTCAGAATTTAAAAAGCTCAACGAGTTACGACTTGGTGGAAATATGTTTGGAGGAAACATTCCTAAATCAATTGGAGAACTGGTGAATTTGTTATATGAGCTAAATCTAAGTGCCAATGGGCTGATGGGTGAGCTTCCTGGGGGGATTGGAAACCTGAAGAGTCTGCTAAGCCTGGATCTATCTTGGAACAATTTGACAGGAAATATACAAGTTCTTGATGAGCTCAGTTCATTATCTGAATTCAACCTCTCATATAATTCTTTCGAAGGTCCTGTGCCACAACAGCTAACAACGTTACCAAATTCTTCTTTATCATTTTTGGGCAATCCTGGCCTATGTGGCTCGAATGTCACTGAGAGCAGCTATTTAAGGCCATGTGACACAAATTCCAAAAAGTCAAAAAGGCTGAGTAAAGTTGCAACTGTGATGATAGCACTTGGATCCTCAATATTTGTTTTTCTGGTGATGGGGTTAATCTATATATTCTTTATCAGAAAAATTAAGCGGGAAGCCATAATCATTGAGGAAGATGATTCTCCAACCCTTCTCAATGAAGTGATGGAAGCTACAGAAAATCTAAATGATCAGTATATTATTGGCAGAGGAGCTCAAGGAGTTGTTTACAAAGCAGCAGTAGGTCCAGACAAAATTTTGGCTGTAAAGAAGTTTGTATTTGCTCATGATGAAGGGAAAAGCTCAAGCATGACCAGAGAAATTCAAACCCTTGGAATGATTAGGCATCGAAATTTGGTCAAATTGGAAGGTTGCTGGTTGAGAGAAAACTATGGTCTAATTGCATACAAATACATGCCAAATGGAAGCCTTCATGATGCGTTGCATGAGAAGAATCCACCACACTCCTTTGAATGGAATGTCCGAAACAAGATAGCTCTTGGAATTGCACATGGATTGGCTTATCTCCATTATGACTGTGATCCTGTCATAGTGCACAGAGACATCAAAACAAGCAATATACTTCTAGATTCTGAGATGGAGCCTCATATTGCAGATTTTGGTATTGCCAAGCTTTTGGATCAGCCTTCTTCCTCAACACAGTCAACATCTGTTACTGGTACACTTGGTTATATAGCACCAGGTAATTCTTCTACTCTATTGATATGATAACTGCACTCTTTTTTTGTCAAGAGTTTAATTTACATGCACTGTGAGTGTAAAACATTTTTTTCACAAACATCTAATAGGAATTCAGCAAACCGCCACATCATATCAATGAATAAAATGATGTGCAATAGGGTGAATTCTTATTAGATGCATGTGTTAAAAAGTTTTTACGCAGTGCATAGAAATTAAATTTTTTTGTTATTAATATAACAGTATCTTTTATTTCCAAATCCTCCTAATAACATGTTTAAATGTTGGCCTGTGACAGAGAAAGCTTATACAACAACAATGGGTAAGGAATCTGATGTATACAGTTATGGGGTAGTTTTGCTGGAGCTGATATCCAGAAAGAAGCCATTGGATCCATCATTTATTGAAGGAACGGATATAGTTCATTGGGCTAGATCTGTCTGGGAGGAAACGGGAGTTGCTGATGAAATTGTTGATCCAGAGCTTGCTGGTGAAATTTCAAATTCTGATGTGATGAAACATGTTACCAAGGTGCTTTTGGTGGCTTTGAGATGCACAGTAAAGGATCCACGCAAGAGACCTACAATGAGGGATGTTATCAAGCAATTGTAGATGCTGAAAACCCCACGTTAGAAAGATATACTAGTTTTCTTAGGGCTTATTTATAGCTTGTATAATCATGCCAGTTTTATGTTTTGCCGCTTCTGATTTTGGTTTTAGTGTACAAACTACAAAGTTTATGTTACATTCAATCATGCATTTATTTGTGCATAGAAAGGAAAAGATGACTTTGTTTAGCTGCAACTATGATTTTGGGTAATTAATTTTGTTCTAAACTTGGAGTTATACTTTTGGGAAGTTTACTAGAAAAGAAGTTCTAAATATACGTATAGATACGAACTTTGACACTGGATAGTATCCTCTCAAGGCATTTTTACCGAGTAAAATATGGTGATTCTGGAAAATAAAAAAATAAAAAGTGAAAAACGTTTTAGACAAGAAAATTTAAGTGAGAATTTAAATTTGTTTGGATAGTGTATTTAAAAAGCATTTGAAATTTCAGTAATTTGTGGGAGCATTTTGATTATTTAAATTATATAATTTCAAATTACTCAGAAAAAACAAGAATTTGAAATTCTTCATAATAAAGGGTTAAAGTATAAAAACAAATCAACAGAAACTAATGAAGACAAACAACATCACAGACAATATTAACTAAGCATTACAAATTAAAAAAGGGAAGTGGGCAAACATCAGTACCAAAAAATTCTATACTTGAAACAAGCCAATAACATTTAGCCACCATATGCTCCAAGTTGCATGGCACCAAATCGATGCTACTATTTAAATGCAAGAGCAAAAAAAAAGCTCCCTCAGTTTCAGCTTCTACCTGCCTTTTCTCTTACTCCATGTGCACTCACTCCCATGTCTCACCTTAACTTCTTTCTTTATACAATGAATTGTTTCCTGGCAATTTCAGCTCTTCAATAACAAAGCTAAAGCCCAAAACAGCACCTTACTTTGGTCTTCTTGCAAACTGCAAGAAGGTAAGTGCTATTTCCCTCTTAAAGCTTTGCAACCTTAGCATCATATTAGTCTTTGTGGTACCTTGTTGTGGCTCATTCCTTCTTTCTATGGGGTATCTGTATCTCTTGCTGCTTCTACGTTTTTCTACCTTGTTATATGCTGCTTCTGCATTGAACTCTGATGGATTGGCTTTGTTGTCCCTCTTGAGGGACTGGACTATTGTGCCTGGTCACATAAACTCCACATGGAAGTTGTCTGATTCCACTCCATGCTCATGGGCAGGAGTGCATTGTGATCATGCCAATAATGTGGTTTCTCTAAACCTCACCAGTTATTCAATTTTTGGTCAATTAGGACCTGATCTTGGACGTTTGATTCACTTGCAAACCATAGATTTATCAGATAATGATCTCTTTGGAAAAATTCCCCCAGAATTAAGCAATTGTAGCATGCTTGAGTACTTGGACCTTTCTATAAATAACTTTACTGGAGGAATACCTAAGAGCTTCAGAAACTTGCAAAATTTGAGCTTATGGACCTCTCATCTAATCTACTGGATGGTGAAATTCCTGAGTCCTTGTTTGAAATTCCTCATCTGGAAGAAGTTTATCTTAGCAACAACAGTTTAAGTGGTTCCATTCCCTCAAGTATTGGGAATAACACTAAGCTTGACACACTGGGTCTTGCTTATAATCAGCTGTCAGGGACAATTCCCATGTCCATTGGAAATTGCAGTAAATTAAAGAATCTGTATTTGGAAAGCAATCAAATACAGGGAGTTATTCCTGAGAGTCTAAATAATCTAAAAAATCTTTATTTTTTAAATCTCGATCATAATAATCTTGGAGGTACTATTCAACTAGGATCTAGAAATTGCAAAAAGTTACTTTATTTGGGTCTTTCTCACAATGCATTTAGTGGGGGTATACCATCAAGCTTGGGGAATTGTAGTGGTCTGATAGAGTTTAATGCTGCAGAGAGTAAATTAGTTGGTACTATACCATCAACCTTAGGCCTCCTGTACAAGCTTTCCATTCTAATGATTCCTGAGAACCTAATTTCTGGGAAAATACCTCCACAGATTGGTAATTGCAAATCATTGGAAGAGTTGCATTTGAATTCCAATGATTGAGGGAGAAATTCCTATTGAACTGGGAAACTTGAGTAAATTACGTGATCTTAGATTGTATCTAAACCTTTTGACAGGAGAGATTCCATTTGGGATATGGAAAATTCAAAGCCTTGAGTATACCCATGTGTACGATTATAGCCTTTCAGGTGAGCTACCTTTTGAGATGACAGAGCTCAAACATCTTAAGAATATCACCTTGTTTAAAAACCATTTCTCTGGTGTCATACCTCAAAGCTTAGGAATCAATAGCAGTTTGGTGGTGTTAGACTTCATGTATAATAATTTCACAGGTACCCTCCCACCAAATCTTTGTTTTGGAAAGCAACTGGTCAAGCTGAATATGGGTTGCAATAAATTTTACGGTAGCATACCTCCTGATGTAGGAAGGTGTACAACTCTTACAAGGTTAAGACTTGAACATAATAATTTCTCTGGGCCTCTTCCTGATTTTGAATTTAATCCAAATCTCTCACACATGAGCATCAACAACAACAGTATCAGTGGAGCAATTCCATCAAGTTTGGGAAACTGCACAAATCTCTCTCGTTTAGATTTATTCATGAACAGCTTGACAGGTCTTGTACCCACAAAGCTAGGAAACCTTGTTAATCTCCGGATTTTAAATGTTTCTCACAATAACTTGGAAGGTCCTTTGCCACATCAGCTGTCAAAATGTACCAAAATGATCAAGTTTGATGTTGGATTCAATTTCTTGAACGGTTCGTTTCCATCAAGTTTTCGGAGCTGGACAGCATTAACAACTTTAATTCTCTCAGAGAATCATTTTAATGGTGGTATCCCAGCTTTCTTGTCAGCATTTAAAGAGCTTGACGAGTTACAACTTGACGGAAATATGTTTGGAGGAAACATTCCTGAAACAATTGGAGAACTGATGAATTTGTTTTATGAGCTAAATCTAAGTGCTAATGGGCTGATAAGTGAGCTTCCTAGGAAGATTGGAAACCTGAAGAAACTGCTAAAATTGGATCTATCTTGGAACAATTTGACAGGAAGTATACAAGTTCTTGATTGGCTCAGTTCATTATCTGAATTCAACATCTCATACAATTCTTTGGAAGGTCCTGTGCTACAACAGCTAACAAAGTTACCAAATTCTTCTTTATCATTTTTGGGCAATCCTGGCCTATGTGGCTCGAATTTCACTGAGAGCAGCTATTTAAGACCATGTGACACAAATTCAAAAAAGCTCAGCAAAGTTGCAACTGTAATGATAGCACTTGGATCCTCAATATTTGTTGTTCTGCTGCTGGGGTTAATTTATGTATTCTTTATCAGAAAAATTAAGCAGGAAGCCAAAATCAAGGAGAAAGGTGATTCTTCAACCCTTCTCATTAAAGTGATGGAAGCTACAGAAAATCTAAATGATCAGTATATTATTGGCAGAGGAGCTCAAGGAGTTGTTTACAAAGCAGCACTAGGTCCAGACAAAATTTTGGCAATAAAGAAGTTTGTATTTGCTCATGATGAAGGGAAAAGATCAAGCATGATCAGAGAGATTCAAACCCTTGGAAAGATTAGGCATCGAAATTTGGTGAAATTGGAAGGCTGCTGGTTGAGAGAAAACTACGGTCTAATTGCATACAAGTACATGCCAAATGGAAGCCTTCATGATGTTTTGCATGAGAAGAATCCACCACACTCCTTAGAATGGAATGCCCGGAATAAGATAACTCTTGGAGTTGCTCATGGATTGGCTTATCTCCATAATGACTGTGATCCTGTCATAGTGCACAGAGACATCAAAACAAGCAATATACTTCTAGATTCTGAGATGGAGCCTCATATTGCAGATTTTGGTATTGCCAAGCTTTTGGATCAGCTTTCTTCCTCAACACAGTCAACATGTGTTTACTGGTACATTTGGTTATATAGCACCATGTAATGCTTCTACACTTTGGATATGATAACTTCACCCTTTTTTTGTTGTTGTTACATAACAGCATCTTTTATTTGTCAATCCTCCTATCCTAATAACATGTTTAAATATTGGTCTGTGACAGAGAATGCTTATACAACAAGAAAGGGTAAAGAATCTGATGTATACAGTTATGGGGTAGTTTTGCTGGAGCTGATATCCAGAAAGAAGGCATTGGATCCATCATTTATGGAAGGAATGGATATAGTTAATTTGGCTAGATCTGTCTGGGAGGAAACGGGAGTTGTTGATGAAATTGTTGATCCAGAGCTGGCTGATGAAATTTCAAAATCTGATGTGATGAAACAAGTTACCAAGGTGCTTTTAGTGGCTTTGAGATGCACAGAAAAGGATCCACGTAAGAGACCTACGATGAGGGATGTTATCAAGCATTTGTAGAGATGCTAAAAACCCCACATAAGAAAGATGTTCTAGTTTGCTTAAGGCTTATTTATAACTTGTATAATCATGACAAAGTTTTATGTTTTGCCTCTGCTGGTTTTGGTTTTAGTGTACAAAGTATATGTTCTATTCAATCATGCATTTATTTGTGTATAGAAAGGGAAAAAAAATTATATTGAGATTGGGTGGAGTTCAATATTAAATAGTTCACAGCTGGTTCTACCAAAAAAAAAAAAAAAATAGTTCACAGCTTTTGTGTTCAATGGGGGAAACATACCTCTCAGTTCAATGGGAATGAGGTGAATCTTCAACGGTAGATGAGCACGATCTTCAATGGTGGTCTTTTGTGTTCTCTGCATCTGAGGGAATGTATCCAGTCAGTATGAGTTAAAGTAAAGAGGTTAAAGATGATACTTTGCATACTCTTTTTATAACCTTTTATTTTCACCAATAAGGGTAGGCTATTAGTAGACCCTTCTTAGACGTAGAATATTCCAAGAACAAGTTCAAAAACAAACCTTGACATTGAAAAGTATTCCTGACAGCTTGGTTATCTTTTGAGGCATTTTTACTGAGTAAAATATGGTGACTTTACCAAAAAATGTGAAAAACGTTTGGGGTCCTTCAATGACATTATAGACCCAATAAATAAAGAAAAAGGAATATGGATTGATTTTTATTTATTTTTAGCTTAATTGTAATTTTTACTTTTAATTTTTTCATTTTTGACAAATTATACCTCCAACAAATTAATTTGGTGCATTTTACCTCAACTTTTTGAAAAAGTTGTGAATTTTACCCTTCACAGTTTTGATGATGTGACATGTTGACATAAGCATAAAAATGGGAATAAAATTCACCAAAAAATAAAAAGTTAGGGATAAAATTTGTCAAAAATGAAAAAATTAGAAATAAAATTTGCCAAAAAGTAAAAAATTGGGAGTAAAAATTATAACTATTTTAGCATGCCACATCATCAAAACTGTGGAGGGTAAAATTTACAATTTTTTAAAAAAATTGGGAGTAAAAATTATAATTAAGCCATTTTTTTTACAGAGAAGTATGGATTGAATTATCACGCACTGAGTTTATACACATATTTATTACTTGTGCGTGTCGTGTTTAGAAGTAAAATCCTAAATAGTTCATGAAACAAAATTCCTAAATTCCTTTCTTTTATAAGCATAATGAAGAAGTAAAATCAAGTAAATCTATCCCCTGTTATAGTTCCCGAATAAATATTTGTATCTTTAACTTTGTAAAATCCTTACTTCTTAACTTTGGAATATTAAAAAAAACTTGGCTTAATTACAATTTTAACCCCCAACTTTTTTATTTTTGGCGGATTTTACTCCCAACAAATTAATTTGACGCATTTTACCTCAAACTTTTTGAAAAAGTTGTGAATTTTACCCTCCACAATTATGGTGACGTGGCATGCTGACATAAGCATAAAAAATGGGGGTAAATTCACAAAAAAAAAATAAAAAATTAGGGGTAAAATTTGTCAAAAATGAAAAAGTTAGGGATAAAATTTGTCAAAAAGTAAAAATTTGGGGGTAAAAATTATAATTATTTTAGTATGCCACATCATCAAAACTGTGGAGGGTAAAATTTGTAACTTTTTAAAAAAATTGGGGTAAAATGCGCCAAATTAATTTGTTGGAGGAAAAATCCGCAAAAAAAATGAAAAAAATTGGGATAAAAATTATAATTAAGCCAAAAAACTTTGCAAGGATTTCTGTAAAAAAAAATTGCAAGGATTCTTTATTTTATTATTTATTATCGTTTTACAAAAAAAAAAAATACAAAAATAAATAACGTTTTACAAAGTCAAATATTAAAGTGAAAATTTTACAAAATTAAAATAATCGTCCCACCCATTTTCACTTGAAGCTGTAGGGTTTACAAATAAAAAAATTGTAAAATAAAATAAAATGTGGAGCCAATGAAACAGTGAGTCATCAGCAAAAGTGCAACACTAATTAGGGTTCTCCAGTCCCAGGAGAATGAGGAGATTTATGAATTTATCATTCTCCTTCTCTCTCTAGAAATGGGATCATTTGACTTCTCTCATTTTCTGCCTTCTATAATCGTAGTGTGATTCCTACAGCCATATATGTTGTCATGAATTCTTCTGAATCAAACCACCAACATGTTCCCCCCAATCCAACAACCCACCCCTTCATATCAAAATTCAGAAAATTTACAATTCACACACTCTCCTTATTGGTTCTCTTTACAGCAATCTATTTGGGATTCACAAGAACAAACTACTTCAAAGTTCACTACTTGAAATACTCCCTCACATCACCACCACCCCTTTTTCATGCAATTAGGTCTCTCTTTTCACCCCCAAAACCAGTTTCTTTGCCCTCCCATTGTGTGCTATGGATGGCTCCCTTTCTTTCAGGTGGTGGGTATAGCTCAGAAGGTTGGTCCTATGTTTTGGCCCTTCATGGCCACAGAAAAATGCAATCTTTTAGGTTGGCAATTGAGCACCATGGTGATCTAGAATCTTTGGAGTTTTGGGAGGGTTTGCCACATGATATGAAGTACTTGGCACTTGAGTTGCACCAAACTCAATGTAGAATGAATGAGACGATTGTGATTTGCCATAGTGAACCTGGTGCTTGGTACCCTCCACTGTTTGAAACCTTTCCATGCCCTCCATCTTCTTACCATGATTTCAAGGCTGTGATTGGCAGGACTATGTTTGAGACTGATAGAGTGAATGATGAACATGTGGAGCGCTGTAATAGAATGGACTATGTTTGGGTTCCTACAGAATTTCATATGTCTACATTTGTGCAAAGTGGGGTTGATCCTTCCAAGGTGGTGAAGATTGTTCAACCTGTTGATGTGAAATTCTTTGATCCTGTGAGGTACAAGCCAATGGATCTTGCTTCTAGAGCAAAACTTGTCTTAGGTTCTGGTGTGAGGAAGAGTTTTGTGTTTTTAAGTGTCTTCAAGTGGGAGTATAGGAAAGGGTGGGATGTGTTGCTAAAATCATACTTGAAGGAATTTTCAAAGGATGATGGGGTTGCTTTATACTTGTTAACAAATCCTTATCATACTGACAGGGATTTTGGGAACAAGATATTGGATTTTGTGGAGAGTTCTGATGTGGTAGAACCAGTTAGTGGTTGGGCTCCAGTGTATGTGATTGATACTCACATAGCATTGAGTGAGTTTCCAAGAGTTTACAGGGCAGCTGATGCTTTTGTTCTTCCTTCCAGAGGGGAAGGATGGGGGAGACCACTGGTGGAGGCCATGTCAATGGCATTGCCGGTGATCGCGACAAATTGGTCTGGACCAACTGAGTATTTGACAGAGGATAATAGCTATCCACTGCCTGTGGATAGAATGAGTGAAGTAACAGAAGGTCCATTCAAGGGACACCTTTGGGCCGAACCTTCTGAGGATAAACTTCAGGTTCTTATGCGACAGGTGATGAATAATCTCACTGAGGCTACAGCTAAAGGCAGAAAGGCAAGGGAGGACATGATAAGACAGTTCTCGCCTGAGATTGTGGCCGACATTGTTGCAGACCACATACAAAACATACTAGGGCAATGAGGACTATGAAGTTTCTTGTTCTGTTTCTCCACTGCTGTTGTGCTCCAAACTTGTCTTGTGATTCACTCACAAGGAGATTGAGATTGTAAGTGGAAGTATTGTTGATTTCTCAGGGAATGATTGAGGCACAGTAACTTAACCACCAGACGGTAATGTCTTCGATA
The DNA here is from genome assembly GCA_026413185.1 of Pueraria montana var. lobata. Classification (NCBI taxonomy): domain Eukaryota; kingdom Viridiplantae; phylum Streptophyta; class Magnoliopsida; order Fabales; family Fabaceae; genus Pueraria; species Pueraria montana. The sequence continues at coordinate 76,312,701 of CM048647.1, forward strand.
ATTAATTCTTTTTCTTTCTGAGAATTTTCACTTAAGGGGTATGCATTTGTGGAGGAACACAATACTGTTTCTCATGGAAAATCTTCATCATTTTGGAACAATATCTGGCTGTTTAGAAGGTGTTTTGATAAGATAAACAACATCATTTATGCTTCCTCTATTGATCAACTTGAAAGAAAAATAAAATTCCATCCTTGTGCAAATAATCTGATTTTTGAATTAGAAAATGAAGTATTTTTTTTAGTTTATAGAGGACACAAAAATCATTGAATTCTTTCTTTTTTAATTTAAATCATTCGATAAAATATGTTTAATGTTTTCATACTATGTACCTATCTGCACACAATAGACAACCCAAAAAAATGAAAAGAACACAAACTGTCTCACATTCATTGATCCTTTTGTGTAAAGGTGACACAATTATCCAGCAACCCGTCATCCACTCAGTCCAACCATATACATGAATTGTTGCCAGTCTGGTGTCAAGGGTTGAAATTGATCAAAAGACCCATCTATTATATCTGCTTCTCTAAAATCTCTCAAGTATTGCACCTAATTCCTCTTGTTAGTTTAAGTGTAGGAACATTTCTTTGGGATTAGAAATGCTGCAATTTAATCTGATTTTGCAGTTTATGTGATTTGAGTCTGTATTTATTTGATTTGAATCAAGCAATTGTCAAGTATCTCAGTTGAAATAGATTAAATTGCCAATTTGGAACAGTAGCCTCCAAGATGTTATTGGGACCTTAGTTTTTTATTGTGGTTGTTCTATGTTGCCATTGTTGAATAATGACTATGATCATGTTGTAATCAACTGACTGGTTGTTCTGGTACAGGACGTTAAGTGCATTATTGAGCTGTGGTTTCTGAGTCAATAAAACATCGCAGCTCTGAGGATCTTGTTTGTTCTTATTGTGCTTGTTTTGAACTTGCAAAATTCTGATTGAGCCATAATTATATGTTGGTGCCCATGATATTCAAGGGTGTTTCAAAGTATCTATAATCCTCACTTATCCCAAACAGTTATGTAACATTTTTTATTTTGTCAGCTAAATTCCGCAGACTTCCATGCACTTTCAATTTACCTGCAACATCATAACTCAAAATACACATATAAAAAGTTTGAAATATCATTAACCTTGATTTATCTTTCGATCAGTACCAGCCAATGATAGATTTAGGACCCTGAATAAGTAGGGACAATCTATTTAAAAAATAAAAATTAATAATAAAATAAAATTTCAAATCAAATACTTAAATAAAATAATAAAACATTAGATGAGTGAGAAAATGGGGACAGAGTTCAAATATAAAATTAGGGGGTCAAAGTATAAAAATGTAAGATATTTACATGTAATTTTCTCAAAATAAAGGGGTGCATTTGCACACCCTCATTCTAATGTAGGTTTGACATTGGCACCAGTAGTGTCACCCTCGCCTTGCAAACATCATTTTTTACGAGCGTCCTGATCTGTAATAGCCCGCTCCTTTAAAGCATTTTCGTGTCCAGATTTAGAGTTGCTCCGACTACGCTATGTGTCAATCTAAGCATTGGCATTTTACTTCTGCACCAGTACATCCATGAGTGATTGTATTAGAGTCATCAAAATGGGCTAGCTCACCTCACTTGAAACACACGCAAAATGTGTGTAGAGAGAGAGAGACTTAAAACAACAAATTCCAAAATTTTCAACCAAAGCATTCAATTGCGATTTAAAGAGTAAATGGTCAAATTAAATCTTGAAATTGTATCTCTATGTTACATCAATCCCTGAAGCTAATAAAAACTCAAATAAGTCTCTGAAATTTTTTTAGAGTTTTATTTTAAGTCCTTAAAATTAACTTTTTTTTTGTCCTTAAACATATGTTATCATTATCACTTAAATTCCTAGACTAGGGACCAAAATGAAAAGAAAAAAAAAATAGTTAATTTTAAATACTTAAATGAAACCCTAAAAAATTTAAAGTAATTATTTGAGTTATCCTTAATTTTAAAAATTAATTTGATAGCAGAATACAAATTCAGGACCAAATTAATCATTTACTCTAATGATAAAAAAAATAACCATTTACTCTGATTGAAAAAAAAAATGTTGACAACAACTAACTTAAACTGGAGTTAGGGATGACAATAAGTCTTATATTTATTAAGATCTGCAAAATATATTCACCAAAAAAAATCAGGTATCTATATAATACAACCGCAATTTATAAAGTAGTTCATACCTATTTACCTGCAATATATATATATATATATATATATATATATAGAGAGAGAGAGAGAGAGAGAGAGAGAGACTTAAACAACAAAAATACATGATTTTTCAACCAAAACTTGTAACACCGTGATTGAAGAAAACAATGTTGATAACAACAAACTTTAAATTTTAATTTGTTTTTTTAAACCTCAATCGCTCATCTATAAATTATCTATTTAAATGGTCATAAATTTGACAATGCACCGTTACAATATTTCATCATGACAAAAAAAGTGGACAGATGCAATACATGGCATAACAATTTTCATAACAATACATTTTTCATTCAGACATAAAATAAATAGCCTCTTCTCCTGCCCTATGGTTATTATGGCCAAGAGGAGAAAAAGAGAATAATGGTCTCGTTAGTTATTTGGAATACATTCTTTTTAAAAGCAGCCCTCAGAATCACCCAAGGCATCAGTAACAATTTCAGCCAGAGATTAGATTATTGGAAATATGGAGCAAACACTGCTAAGACTTCCTTGTAGACAGGCTTCTTGAAATCCACTGCCTGCACAAAGAAGATAAACCGAGTCATATATTGTCTACAGTACCCCATCTTAATTGGCTTTGAACAAGTATGAAAAAAGTTGTCATCATCACGTATACTTACAAGCTCAGTTACTTGTTCAGGTGATATCCATGACCATTCCCCAAACTCAGCTTTCTCAGTACCATCACCCAAAAGATTGATTTCTTGATCTTGCCCAGTAAACTTAAAAAGAAACCTGTGTATATCAAAAGTGTCAATAACACTATTTAGCAAAGCCAAAACAAAATATCCCTTCTTCCATGCCTTAAAATTCTAATGCCTTGCCCCCTGCACTAATCCATAGTTACAAACACAAGTACACAAGTACGCATATAAGCAGAACTCTATAGCCTCATCATTGAATAGGAGGGTAAAAAAAAATTGTCAAATATATTTATTGCCCCACAAATTGTTATCTGATTGGTTATAGGTTGTGAAACATTATATAATTTGGTTGTGTACTGTTCTTATGAGTTTTATTCTATCCAGACAGAGCATATCCAACTGTTTACCATTTCTGTGCCTGACCCTTCCAATCAGATCCCCACTGAATATTTAACTTCTCCCTGACTTTTGGTGGGAAGTCATAAGTTAACCAATATGGTACCTACAACGGAAAGCCACCAAGATGAACATTTATCATTATAGGAAGGGAAAAGAGAAGTTTCTTTATAAGGATTTTGTGCTAGATGAAAACTAATAATATTAGTGAGTGGATTAATTGACATTCATAGATCAGATTGCAATGATTAGATGTAACATTGTAACTCTAGCATAATTAGCAACATTGTAACTTTATTAGGACATTTTTACTAGCTGCAGAGTGCAGACTCCTTATTTTGGAAGCATCTTCGATGGTAATTGGAGTTATAAACCATTCATAGGCCTCCACCAACAATAAAGTTTTTGGAATATTATCCATTTTGGTCCTCCAAAGATGTATGAAACATCACATTGGTCCTCCATTTACAAATACGTCAAATCAGTTCTTCAAAGATATGTATGGCATCAAATTTTTGAATGGGTCACTGAAGAACATAATTGATGGCATTGATTATCATCAAAGGACCAATTTGATGTAACTCATAAACAGAGGATCAGTGTGATCCGTGACATGGAATCTTAGCATCTACGATCTAGTAGTTGGGGGTATGATACTTGCTGTTCTCGTGCTTCTAACTAAACTGTATTTCAGCAGAAGAACTAAATGGGTTTTTATGTAAAGGGAGAGATATAAACCATTCATAGCCCTATCTTTCAAGTCCAAAGGGTTTTTTATGCAAAGGGACATGTTAGAAAAAAAAAACCATTCATAGGCCTAATTTAAGCTGTAACATTGAGTTGGTCTGTGAAAATGATTTAGTAGGTTTCATATTGAAAGACTAAATCTAGATAGGAAGAAGTAATAAAATCCTGTCTGCACATGATATTACAAGGAAAACTTAGGGGCCATTCAATTTGAGAAAACGTTTCCTATTTGCAAAAGTTTATATAAGAAACAGTGAATTTTTTTTTTATTGTTTTCTGTTTTCATTTTCTCCTGTATAAACTAGTAAACAGGAAACAAAGTGAAAACATAAAATAAAATAAAATAAACATTTTCTCAAACCAAATGGACACTTAGATATCTAGATATGTCTATATGAACTAAAGATTCAAGAAAATTTTATGGTAAAGAGAGTTTTATGATTATTAGGCTAGAGCCTAGATTGAAGCAGGCAAGCTGTTGTTTTCTCTACCATATTCGTATGTTCTTTCTTGTACCACTGTTCATGATTGGAAGTTTCAGGTTTCTCTCAACTCGCAACCAGAAGAATAGACCCATCCTTGTGCCAAATTGAAAAGCTACCAACCTATCAAAATTCCTTTCTTTCCTTCCATGAGAAACCAACTTCTAACTATCTAAACCTTAGTCCTTGGCTGTCAGAAAAAGTACTCTCTTAATTAGACAATATAAACAAACTAAAATACTTGTTTTCAAAGATTCAAACATCGCATCCAATCAAATCAAACGGAGTTTAACACATACAACACCACACCTTCAGAAGGCCTTGCCCACTTCACTCATTCTAAAGCCTCTAAAACTAATCAACAATTAAGAAGAAAGGATGCAGCTATCATACAAAGCACTCACATATCCTAAAAGGAAGGTGAGATGCAACAGTTTAACGTTTAGAATCACATGATCCAGTTATTAAAATGGTGAAAAATGATTTGGCACTTACAAATTAACGACAACCAAGCATGTAATTTGTAGGGTGTTAGCAAGTAAAGAAATGTATAATTTGCACCTCAGCGATCACTTCTGCTGAATTAACTCCTGTCTCTTCTCTTAATTCCCTGATAGCTGCATTTCTTGGATCCTCACCTTCATCAACACCACCCTAAAAGATGCCACAATTAACATGATTATTATAAACTTACAGTACATCATCTCTTTCAACAAACAAAACACTGAAAGAAAAATAAAAGCACAAACTCATCAGATTTCCTTTTTTGTTTGTTTATTTAATCACCATCAATAATTTTTTCACAATTCTCACACTTGTGCAACATTATGCTACTGTTTAACACTCTTTTGGAATTTTTTTTTTCTGTTTCGAGTTCTCATAGAAAGATGATGATAATTTTTTATAGTTGAATTTAGGTTAAATTACTCAGCTGATCCCTAATCTATTTAATAATTTTCAAATAGGTCCCTGGGTAAGAAAATTAGAAACATAAATAATTTTAAAAATAGTTTTTGGCCACTTGAAACCTTAAGAAAATGACAATTTACAACTCAGTTAAAAAAATTACATGAGAACGTATTTAAAATTTCCCAAATAGTTTATGCACCAACAGGTTAATTTATTTATCCTTGGATTTATTTTTAGTTTTGAATTGAATTTATAGAGATAAGCTGCAGCAAATAAAAATGAATGACCTGAGGCATTTGCCAAGCATTGGGAATGTCGAGCCTCGAAGCCGCGAAAATCTGCACAGCACAGATGATTAAGCTTTGATGAATAAAAAGCGGAAAAACCAAAATCATGAGGAATTAAGAACGAACGAACGAACAAACGAACGAACGAACCTTTTTGTGATTGTTCATGAGACAGATACCAACGTTCCTGCGATAACCTTCTGGAGGAGCTTCCATCGTTGCGAATGAGAGTGGCAGCAAAGAGAATTTAACGTGTTTCGAAGGGTATTTCGGGAAACGAAAAATGGTGGAAGCAGAAGCAGAACCAGGAGAAGAGTGAGCGAATCGGCATAAAGCCATTACATTAGGGGAAAAGGAAAGAGAGAAGCAAAGTGTAAAATGGAAGGCTTTATAATGGGCCATTTAAGCCCACTTAATGGAGGGGGCTTGTTATCGTCACTCCTATTTTTTTTTTAATTTCACCCCATAAATCTTTTTTTTTAAATGTAGTAGGGGGAGGACTGGGATAGATAGGGGGAAATGTTTTATGGAAGCGTTGAGAGTGGACTCCAAGATGACAACATTTAAGGAGTCATGCTTCATGTCTTTCTTGACAAATTCATATAATTCTTCCGAAAAGTAAATTCTTGAGAGATTACTCTCATAATTTTTGGTTGTGGATTGACAATTTTTAAATTCATGTGATTTTTTTTTGTTACAAGAAAGTTTAGGTGAGTTGGGTCCTGGGAGCTCACCAGGATTTTGACAGGCCTCAAGACTCAATGAACGCTTACAGAGGTACCTACAGATTATCCATTAACAAGGCCCTCACATCGGTAGCAGAAATCGAACTCACATCCTTATGGGATATGAGTTCGTTCCTTATCAACTGGACCAACCTTTTCATCCTTATAATTTTCATACAAAGTAGCATCCCTCATGAAACTTTGATGAGTAAACCACTAAATTATATCCATAATGGTTAATCATAATAAAGGTAAACTTAGATTTCAAATAAATTTTAGAAAAAAACATTTTTTTTTAATTTTTATAGATATGGTTAAATTTTATTTTAGTTTTAAAATTTAATTAATTGGCTTTGATTCTTTTATAAATTTTAAAATTCTTAAAAATGATCTTTTATCATCACTTACTAGAGATGTGTAATGTGTATTTTTTTCATTTACATCTGGAGAACGATCTATTTAGCGGGAGAATCCGTATTTGATTCCCTCCGTGTGTAAAATTTTCTTGGGCCAACCGCAGTCATGCACTACTAGCAGGATTAGTCTCTGACACAGTGGGTTGAGGGACACCCGTGATCTTTGACACAGAACAAAAAAAATAATGTATTTTTAAGTACTTTTTTTGGGTACTTTATAATGTGTATTTAGACATGTTACATCATATACTAGATTTACTAAGGTTGGTTTCTATGGGTTAAGTCTGATCTAGACCATAATTGGACCAAACCTAGATTTACTTTGTGCTCAAAATTAAAAGCTCAAGCTTTACATCTTATAAAAGTGGTTCACATCAATTTTTGATGTAGGTCGTAGGCTATATTGGGTCGAGGCAAAAAGGCTTAGATTCAATTTAGGCTTCTAAAATGATATTCAAGCCTGCTTTGTATAGGTTTCCTTTGCATGTTAAGCCCAAATCAGCCATGATCAAATTAGATTAAAAAAATTCCTCTTTAATTCATTCTCAAAACAATATTTGAAAGCTCCACATTTCGTTTGATGAATATAGGCTGAGCCAACCTATTTTGTCACCTCTAACAAAAACTGGATGAATGGAGGAGAAGATTGAATGATAAGCATAGAAGATTGAACTAGAGGTAAATAATGGTTGATAAAAGTATGAAATGGGACGTGTCAACTTGTAAAAACTTAAAATTGAGTTTTTTTTTTCTATTTTTAAGACTGAGTTAAAGTGGTTTTAAATTTTATTTAAATAAAACTATTTTTAAATTTAAGTTTGAAAATGAAAAATTGAAAAATTCCCATCACTCCAAAAAGAGTTGAAGAATAAAAATCACACAAATCCAATAATGTCATTAAACGTTTAATATTGTAGACTCTTTAGTTTATTTAAAGACTTCAACTTATTATGTTATATATAAGTGTAGATCCATTGAATTATTTAAAAATATATTTGTAACCTTATTTAATAGTAGAACATATTACAAAATAAGTAAACTAAATTTATTTATTACTAAAAAAACAGTCTAATGACAAGTTCGTTATTTTGTTAGTTGAATTTAAAAAATGGCAATGAAAATGAGACATGGAAGATGGAACATTAGGACCGAAACAGATGTACATTCAATGTGCAAAAGGGGAGCCTATTTTACACATAAAAACAAAATTGTTTTTTTTTTTTTTTTAAGAACAACAAAATTGTTGTTGAAGGGGTAAAAGTATGGCTGAAGGAGTAAAAGTATGGTATAAAATAATTCAACAACAAGTATGGGGAACACAAATAATTCAACAACTATTGTTTTTTATTTATTCAACAACTATTTTTCATACACAACCAACCAAGTCCAAACATATGAAACTTAAAAATACAGCAAATCGAGATTTTTTTTATTTACTCATTATTCACAGAAAAATAATCCGTGACAACAGTGGAAAGACCGGAAAAGTACCGAAGCCAGCACAGGCAACTGTGGGACCATCCTAATTCCTAACATCACCTTCACAGCCTTCTACCGATTGAAAGAAAAACTCTACCAGCAATAACCTCTGATTTCTTCTTCCACTTTCTTTAGGTTATAGTTTTCTGACAACATTGAACTTAAACAACAACAACAAGAAGAAAGAAAGAAGATGGGAATTGCAGTGGTAGGTGTTGATTTGCTGAGTGAAAAAGCGGCGATGATGAGAGTGTCTCTGCAGAAGAGTCAAACCATCACAGACAACGTCGTCACCATTCTCGGTTCCTTCGACCACCGTCTCTCCGCCCTCGAAACCGCCATGCGTCCAACTCAGGTACCCTTTTTCTTCTGCCCCACAAAAATGGGGGAAGATTTTGGGAACGGGTTTGGTTTGTTTGGCTTCAAGATGGGGTATTGGGAAATGGGTTTTGTTGGGTTGACTTGTCTTGACTTGGGTGCAATGGGGTTTTGTTTTAGGGGGTTGTTCATTTTTTTTACAAGCGGGGATCTGGAGGGTGGTTGAATTGAATGTTGGATCTTTTTTCATTTGGGTTTGCAGATTAGGACTCACTCTATTAGGAAGGCTCATGAGAATATTGATAGGACTTTGAAGGCTGCTGAGGTTATATTGGCTCACTTCGATCAATATCGTCAGGTTGGTTTTGTTTTGTGGTGCTATTTGATTCACCCATTGATCCCTTTCTCATAATGTACTCCCTCCGTTCCAAATTATATGACGTTTTAGAGAAAAAAATTTGTTCCAAAATAGATGTCGTTTTACAAAACCAATGCTGCATTAAATGTCTTTTTCCAGGACTACCCTTAATTAATACTTAGTGAGAGTAGTGTACTATGAGTAATTAATTAGAGAGATAAAGGGTATATTAGGAAGTTACCTAATATTTTCTAGGAAATTCAACAAATTAATTGCATTCCTTAATACCTGTGCCAAAACCTTAAACGTCATATAATTTGGAACGGAGGGAGTAGCTTTTATTGAAATACGTAAAAATGCTAATAAGTGTCCGGCACTGACTAAAGAAGTAAAAGGGAGAAAGGTTTTTATTGAAATACGTAAAAATACGTTTTACTATGATTTTAAAATGTGTTCCCATATGATTTTCAATAAAATGTTTTCCTTTTTAATTCCTTAACCAGTTGAATTGATAAATTGAAATTACAAAATCAAATTCTCTGTCACGGTGAATGTGTTGTTAAATTCATGTTAAATTATTTATCCTTTAATTTAGAAAAACATTGCATGGCTCATTTCTCCTTGTCACTTGTGTGTTTTTGTTGTTGCAATGCTGCTTAATTTCATTTTAGCTTTGTTTCTATAATCTAGCTGAAGGCATGCTTGTTTGTTGCCTGTGTTGCTTTGATCAATATCATCAATTGCAAACCCTTGTCTCATTTAGTCAACTTAACTGATTTTTGCATTATGATGTTATTGCAAATTTTGTTTTTGCTTTACTATAATGTTATTGAAATCATTCCAAAATAGATGAAAGAGGAGATATGTTAAAGTTAAACCTGAATCTCACATACAATTCTCAACAAAATGACCAAGAACATGCCTTGAACAACTACAAAATTGTTAGGTGTTTGGAGCAACAAAAGTTGAAAATTTTGTTTGGATCACTACCCTAGGAACTCATGAACTTAGAGATACAAGACAAATCTGCCAAAGGGATAAAAAAATGCTGGGATAAAGTTCAGCACTCTATGAAATCTTCCCAACAAACACAAAACTTAGTTAAGAACACAAAAGCTCTTTAAATTCCCCACAAATTACTCCAGAAATCTCTTCTCTTTTACATGAGAAACCTATATATAGATAGCCTGGAACATCCTTTCAAGCATGGGAAAATGGAAAATAAAGGCATATTTTATGCATAGCAATCTGATACAAGTTTCATGAGTCATCAACCAAGTATTTGTTATAAGTACCAGTCTACCAGATGAGCCGTGGAGAATAAAAAGAGAAATGAACACATAATTTGATGTGGTTTAGCTGGCAATAAACTGTAGGTACTTAGGTCCATGGGCGAAACAGAGAGAAAATTTGCTACATTCAACGAAGATTATGAAGAGTAGCCACTTAATACCCAAACCCTAATCCCAATATACTCAAGCTCACTGTGAAAGATATTTTTGTGTTTTCACTTTCTCATTTAGTTTGTTTCCTTTTTATTTTATTGTTGTATACACCTGTGCAAGCTTGGACCAAGAATTGGTTTTTAGCAGAACACAGTGGTGTCTAAGAGGTCTACAAGTGGCTATGAGGATTGCAGAGATTACAGAGAAGAGGATTGCAAAGAATCAATTTGGTTTTATGTCAAGAAGGTCTATAATAGAAGCCATTTATTTTTTACGGGGCTGATGGAAAGGTACCGAAGCAAAGAAAGAAGCTTACATATGGTTTTTATTGACTTGGAAAAAACTTATGATCGAGTGCTAAGAGAAGTGTTGTGAAAGACTTTGGAAAAGAAAGGTGCTCACATGACTTATATCCAGGCTACAAGACATGTATGATGGGGTAACTACTAGTGTAAGAACTCCAAGAAACAACACTAAGGACTTAACTATAGGGATAGGATTACATCAAGGGCCTTTAAGTCCTTGTTTAATCTAGTCTTAGATGGGTTTGCTAGTGACATACAAAAGATTATCCCTAATTGCTTGCTTCTTGTGGATGATGTAGTTGTGATTAAGGAATCTAGGGAAGCAGTTAAATTTAAACTTGAGCTTTGGAGACAAACTTTAGATTATTCCTAATTGTATACTTTTTTGTGAATGATATAGTTGTGATTTAGGAATCTAGAGTAGAGAAGCAGTTAAATTTAAACTTGAGTTTTGGAGACAAACTCTGGAATCAAAGAGTTTTTGCTCAAGTAGGAATAGCACAGAGTATACACATTACAATTTTAGCAAGATTTGACGAATATGACTTGGATGTAAAAATGGGAGAAGATGTCTACCACAAGTTTGTAAGTTTAAATATCTGAGATCAATACTACAAAATGATGGGGAAATTAATGAGATGTCACACACAGGATACGACGGGATGACTAAAAAGGTGAAAGACATTCAAGGTTATTTGTGATCACAAAGTACCTATCAAGCTCAAAGATAAGTTTTATTGTATTGCTATACGTTTGACTATACATACTCTATGGTAGCAAATGTTGGACTTTAAAGGGACAACAAGAGAAAAAGGTGGGGTAACATAAATGAGAATGTTAAGATGGATGCACAACCACACAAGAAAGGACATGATATAAAATGATTGTATATGAGGAGATATTGGTGTGGCATGGTTTGAGAAAAAGATGACAGAAAACAGATTAAGGTGGTTTGAACACATACAAAGCAAGCCATTAGAAGCACTGGTGGGGAGAGTAGATTGAATGGTATTTAGTCCTGTGACAAAGGGGAGGGGGAGGGGGAGTCCAAGAAGGACATTGGAGAAGGTTGTTAAGGGGGATCTCATGGTGAATAATATCTATGAAGATTTGGTCTTTAATTGAGCTGAATGACTTCATGTGATCTGTGTTGCTAACCTTACGTAGTAGAATAAGGCTTTTATTGTTGTAGTTGTTGTTGTTGTTTCCTTTTCTCCTCCAAGTCGTGTCTTCTTTTCCTGTTTTTATTTATAGTTGTGAAGTGCTTTCCGTTAAGCCAAACTTTGATACTTTAGCAAGTTTGGAAGAGGATGGGTAGAAAAATTTCATATGCTTTTACTTAAAAAATTGATTTACAAGATGACAATTTCAGGACTTTTCTCCTCCTTTTTAAAAGATACGTGGTACATATATTTGCATTGTTTTATGTTTGCATTGATCTATTATACAGGCAGAGGCAAAAATACTTAAAGGGCCACATGAAGACTTGGAAAACTATCTTGAAGCAATTGATAAGTTGAGAAGCAACATTCAGTTTTTTGGCAGTAAGAATGGTTTTAAGAGTAGTGATGGCATTGTCGTCCATGCTAATAATTTGCTAGCTAAGGCTATTTCAAAGCTAGAAGACGAGTTTAGGCAGTTATTATTATCTTACAGGTATTTATTTTTGTGCTTAATGTTCATCTTTTGGCATGTTTGGTGAAAAATTTATTTGCATACATGAACTCAATAATCATTGATGGTTGTGTCAGACTGTCAGGAAAATGATGTTTCATCAGATAAACCGATCTTTAATGCTAAACCAGTACAATTACCTGTGTAATAGTTGGTTAATAAAAACCAACTTTGATGAGTCCAATGTAACTTAGTTGTTAGTTGCATGGTGGTTTCCTTGATGCTATTTATTATTGAAATATCCTCAAATTATTTAGGAATATGATTTTCCTGATAAAAGGATATGGTTTCCTTCAGGCATCTATGGAAATTTGCCTATTAAGGATGGCTATTTAGTAAACATGTGATTCTTTTCTTCCCCCTGCTTTGAGAAAATTTTATTTATATTATCATGATATTTTCTTTTATTATGTGTGCTTGCAGCAAACCTGTGGAACCTGAGCGCCTCTTTGACTGCCTTCCAAACTCAATGCGACCTTCATCACCTGGCCATGAGGGTGATCCTAGTGGCAAGAATCACCATTCTGAGTCTCACAACAATAATGCTGATGCTGTTGTATACACACCTCCCGCTCTTATACCGCCAAGATTTTTGCCATTGCTACATGATTTAGCTCAGCAAATGGTTGAAGCTGGTCACCAACAACAGTTACTCAAAATATACAGGTAATGCTCGTTGTTTAGTTGTCTGATGTTACAGAAGGAAAAGTTTAAATTGCCTTGTTGTAGACCTCTATATTTGAAAAATTATACTGAGCACGAAAATTAAAAATTTACCATTTAGAATATTACCACATTCAAGGATGTTTAAATTAAAGGTATAGGAAGGAAACTATTTAAGAAATGTCTTGTGAATTAAGGAAGTGTCTATTGGGGATTGATTCTAAGTGATTAATTTATATATGCCTGTTAGAGATATAAAATCATTCATAGGCTTGACAGCTTTAGTTTTTGGGAGAGTTGATCTTGTAGATGTTAAATTGAGGAGTAATTGATTTTAGGTATACAGTTGAATACTCTATCCTCTAGTATACATTGATGTGGGCCGGATGCAATATGTTTTGCAACATTTTATACTGTCTCCATCTTCGCTCTATAACTCTCTTTTCAATCCTTACTTTTTCTCGCTTGATGAGAACTCGAATTTTTTCTATGGCATCAAAGCAGTACCATCTACCTTGATACAAAATTCAGCTACATTAGAGGACAATGAAAGGAAAAAGGAAAGAAAATGTGAAACAAGATAAAATTCCCGAACAATGGAGAAGGGCAGAAGGCTGGCTATCCTTAGGCCATCATCTTCTTATGTTTCTAGCTTGTAGTTTGGTGGGTTAATAATTAGCTAGTAGTTAAAAAATTCTGTTACTTTATCAGTTTCAGCATTCTGTTGTCATTATTCTGGTCAGTTTCCAGCCAATCATTACCAACAATCTCTAAGATTCTCTGTTTTTAGATCCCAACCTTGGCCTGTTTGTGTTACATATCATCAATTGACAATCAGGGGTTCTAAATTTGGGGAGGCAAGCTTTTTTCTTTTCTGGTGGTGCTGGTATATCTTAGACACATACGCCATCCTTTGTTGCTAGTTCTAATTTTGAGATTGCTTTTTAGGAAGAATGAAATGGCAGTCATCTTAACATAAAACAGAACTTTTATGTAAGAAGCTCTACATGTTTATCCCAACATGTATTTAGCATATGCTACCATGCTTATATCTTAAGAAAGTGCTTGAATATTATGGCCTCAATCTCTACAGTAGTAGATTAAGGCTCTTTTGAATGAATTTGGAGGCTGTTTATGTTATTGGAATGATCCATTTATTAGTCTGTGGGGGACTGTGGGTGGTGTCTTCTAGATACTGATCCCTGGGAAAAACGCTTATGCTTGGATTCTAGATTTTTTTAGTTTGCAGACTAGAAGTTATTGTAATGTGGTTGGTAAGAAAATCATTCCTAGGTCCTGAACAGGGTGTTTCATTGCTACCTCTGACCTGTTTTAACGCAGTCTAATTTATGCTGAGACTTGAAAATTAATTAGACTGCATCAGAGAAACGTAATTTTGTAGGCTTTGTGGCAGTGGCTTAATAAACAGCATGATTTTGACACCCCTAGGTATAATTCATAAATGTACTTATTATACACATTTCCCACAATGATTAATGTTACTACTATAATTAAATTATGATTATCATCATTATTATTACGTAGGGATGCCCGTTCTAATGTATTGGAAGAGAGCCTCCAAAAACTTGGAGTGGAGAAACTCAACAAAGATGATGTTCAAAAGCTGCCGTGGGAGATTTTGGAAGCCAAAATTGGAAACTGGATTCATTTCATGCGTATAGCAGTAAGATGATTGTAGGATTGATGCTGTTTTTTTTTCTCTTCATTATTTTTTTAATATGTTTCAAATATGTAATTGTAAATGAACAGGTGAAATTGTTGTTTGCTGGAGAGAGGAAAGTTTGTGATCAGATATTTGAAGGCTTTGATTCACTCAGTGAACAGTGCTTTGCTGACGTGACTACAAACAGTGTCTCTATGCTACTCAGTTTTGGAGAAGCAATTGCCAAAAGCAAGAGATCCCCAGAAAAGTTGTTTGTACTTTTGGACATGTATGAAATAATGCACGAACTTCATTCAGAGGTATGGCTTTTGACATGCAAAATCATGAATCTTGCTGCAATCTCTTTGGTTTACTGGTTTCATAAATATTATGAGGTCAATTTGTAATGTCTTATTTTATATTCAGTAGCCAGTCACAACTTTCCTTATTTATCATAACAGTGTTAGTGGCTATACATGTCAGTGACTTTTCACTTGGATTACTAACTTATCTGTAGTTTCCTTTTCAGTTGTGTCTGAGACTAGTAAAAGGCCCCTAATTTAATTATTTATTATTTTTTTAAGAAAATTCTATCATAAAATCCCATGTGTCTGTGCCTTTTTTTTGTGTGCTTTGACTTTCATGTCACGGCAATCATGAAATTTTTCATTATTACTGAACTCCTATACTTCAGCCTTGCACTCTGCCTTTTGTTTTAACATTTTTATGGATGTCTTCTATAACTTGGGACTACCATGATAGGGAACTTCAATTTTGATCTTTCACATATACGTAAATTTTATCCAAAAAATCTTAAGTAAAAATTTTGAACTATAATATTGACACTTTCACTATTTCTAACATTCATGAGAAAAAACTATTTAGTAAATATAAAATGTCTCTGACAGGTGCTCCAGCTCATGTCTAGAGGCTAATTTATGTCAATTAAAGCATCATAATTCTCTCATTAGTGTCATCTGGCACAGTTTTTACTTTCAATCTCTAACTGATAGAGGTTTAGATTAGTCACTACACTAGATGTGATATATTTGACATTCATGATACTGAGTAGGTTTGGGTGGTTGTTTTGTACATAAAACAAGTGCAACGTATATTGCAGTGGTGTTATAATCTTGCGATAAACTATTTTACCTGACAATTTGCAGATTGAAACTCTTTTTAAAGGCAAAGCTTGCTCAGGAATAAGAGAAGCTGCAACTGGGTTGACAAAACGACTTGCGCAAACAGCCCAGGAGACCTTTGGAGATTTTGAAGAGGCAGTTGAGAAAGATGCTACGAAGACTGCAGTAACAGATGGAACTGTCCATCCTTTGACAAGCTATGTAATTAACTATGTGAAGTTTTTATTTGAGTAAGTTCAGCTATGTTGTTGTCTAATCCTAATTTTGTAGCCATACCATCAAATTATTTCTAGCATTTTTTGCTGTGTTAACTGATGGCAAAGGTATTAGTCATTATTATTTATCTAACATTATTTTTTAAAAATTTATTTTACAGTTCTGTGGTTTTCTGCTCATGGACTTTTTAGTGCATTTCTTCATCATAGATCTGATCTTCACATATTTGATCTGATCAGAATTCTTTAAACATTGCAGCTACCAATCCACCTTGAAGCAACTTTTTCAGGAATTTGAAGGTGGTGATGATTCTTCACAGCTAGCATCCGTAACAGTGCGAATAATGCAAGCTTTGCAAACCAATTTAGATGGGAAATCAAAGCAGTATAAAGACCTTGCATTGACACATCTTTTTCTCATGAACAATATTCATTATATTGTCAGATCGGTTCGGAGGTATGTCTTTGACATGTTTTGGTTATTAATTTCTTTGAATCATAGTTTTATTGCATATTTTGGTGGTTCAAAGTCACTTATCCTCCTCATTAGAGTCCTCACTTCAAAAAAAAAAAAAAAAAATCACTTTTCCTCCTAATCCTCTTCTATTTTAGGTCTGAAGCCAAGGATTTGCTGGGGGATGATTGGGTACAACGGCATAGGAGGATTGTGCAGCAGCATGCAAATCAATACAAAAGAAATGCTTGGGCAAAGGTGTTATTCTAGAGACCTTGCTGACCATTACTTGTCTTGCAGCTTTCATAGATGTCACTTGGATATTTTGTTATTACTAATAAAGGCGTTTGAGTAGATTGATTTACAATTTCCTGATGTTTGGTTTCATGTTAATGCTCCATTTCTTCTAACATTAATATTTGTTAAGTTGTCTATTTCTTCATTTTGATTCTTTTCCTTGGCAGATTCTTCAGTGCCTATCTATTCAGGGCCTTACTTCATCCGGCGGTGGGAGTGGTACTGCTGGTGGTGATGGTGGAACTGGAAGCAGTAGTGGTGCTTCAAGAGCAATTGTTAAAGACAGGTAGCCTTTCAGTTGCTCCTTTATGGACTTTTTTTAGGGAGAGTATTTTTGTACTTTTGACACGACTATGTGTATTGTGTTGTCAGGTTTAAGTCATTCAATATTATGTTTGAGGAACTCCATCAGAAACAATCTCAATGGACAGTTCCTGACACTGAATTGCGAGAGTCTCTTAGGCTTGCAGTTGCTGAAGTCTTGTTGCCTGCCTATAGATCGTTTGTCAAACGTTTTGGGTGTGTTCTCATTTTAGTTCTCTTCCAACGTTATTATGTCATTCCTATTTATTATGTAGGGAATTAGTATCCATGGATGTGAAATGATGTCTTTGTCCCCTTTGTGGCAAAAATGCATCTATAATAATATCAAATCCTATTGAAAAAAATATTATAATAATTTTAAATTGAAGATATTTTTCCTATCCTTAAAATTAAGGGTAAATTGTACTTTATTCCCTTTAAGTTTTGTGCAAATCAACTTTAGTTTACCAATTTCAACAATTCCAGTGTTTTTAAATCTTCTAAGGGGTTCAAGGGAGTTAAAATATGTTTATCAAACATGAATGGTTTATTATGCAAGTCAACTTTGTGTACTGAAAGTGTTTAGGATGTAACTTTTACGGATCTCAACTGAAATTTATCCTGAAATATATATCAGCCGTATATGACAATCCTTTAGTGGTTAATGTTTCCTTCAACTTTCTTATTGGTAAATTAACCCATCTTACAGTTTTATCTAGTTACTGTTTCACTATTTAACAACTCATATTTTAATATGTTTGCATTTGATGCCTTGTGGTTTTTGTATGAACTATTATTTTGCAATGATGCATAATTGGGAACATGCTGTGTTACAGGCCTCTAGTGGAGAGTGGAAAGAATCCTCAGAAGTACATCAAATACTCAGCAGAAGATCTAGACCGAATGTTGGGTGAATTTTTTGAAGGAAAAAACATGAGTGAAACCAAGCGGTAGAATAATTGCTTATAAGGTAAGCGTGTTTTAATTTGTGCATGATAGTATTTTACTATGTAGTGGTTAATGCCTTTGTTGTGGATTGGTTTCTTTTCTCTCTTGTTATTATTATTCACCAGGTTGTATTTGGTGGCTGAAAAGGAGTTGTCATTTGTGTCTCTTGGGTATTGCAATTTGCAACAAGTGTGATGAGATGGTGAATTGATTCTGCTTGCGTACATTTTGTGTATAGTTCACTTGATTTGTTGCGTGAGATGTTAGTCTTCAAAGGAAATGCATGTCTGCTAGTAGAAGCTCCATTTACTGGAGCATTGAGTTTTTGAACCACGTGTACAAGTGATTGTGATTATATGAATGAAATTTTAGCAGTCTTGATGGCCAATGCATATGTAACACGGGATTTGGTGTGTAATACTCTACCATCAAATTTCAAACATTATTTTGTAATTCTTTTGTTATTTCCATTTTTAAATTTTGCACGCTATAAATGGTACATTGGAATGTTAGGGGGGAATCTGCTGCCCACCGGTTGGAAGTTTAACATCTTTCAAAATTATGGGAATGGGAATGTTAAAATAAATATGGACAAAAAAGGGAGAGAAATGATGTCAGAGGATTTATATACACATTAAGCAATATTATTTGTTGTATTTACTAAATATAATATATAATTAACCTTTATAATCTATAGTTTCTTTGCCATGAATATGAGCGACCTTCCTCTAAAACTAGAAAATGTGAATTTTTTGCTACCTTCTGACCTTTTTAATGAATTGTTTTGTGAAAGCAATACACAAAAAGAAAACCAAGGTCAACTCGATAGTGGTAAAGTCATCAACGGCGACGATGGAGTCACTATTAAAGCTGTTATTTGTCAGAAAAAATCCCTTTCACACACACTGAAGATCAAAAGATATGGACACACACAAATAATAATACAAATAAAAATAGCAAAAGACACAAATTTAATGTGGTTCGACATCTCTTACCTATAATCACGAAAACATCTCAACAAATATTCATTATCTCAAATCGCATTACAAGTTTTATAGATAAACTTGAGAAAAACCCTCCCTCACTTAGGGTGATGATCCCCTTGTCTAGGTGGTGTCTTCTCTCTTCACACGACCCTTTTAAAATTGCAAAAGTCCATGACTTTGTTCATAAAAGAGACTTAATATACTTTAATTATCCCACCTCTTCAATTACACACACCTCGTTATGATAGTGAGGTTTTCAAAGAGTTAGGATACATTAGTCACCTCTTGGAATGTATCTCTTAACTTTCCATCTTCTTGCATTAATGTTTAGAAATTTGGATTGATTTTCCCAACACTATTAAAGAATAAATGTGTGTTTTTTATAAGAATATTTGAGGCTAAAAATTTTCATTGGATAAATTGTTTTTGTATGAATTCAGGATATCTTTCGACTGAAAGTCATGAAGTAATATCTGAAAGTACTAAGATCTATTTAACTTATTTAAGGAATCGACTTCTCTTAACAAATGTCTTTTACTCTATGGATTGAGAGAGAGAAAGAGAAATTTGTAATATATTTTTAGATGATGTAAATTCTTTGACATATAAATTAAATAAATAACTTTTATAAGTTTGTGATAATAAATCACCAACAATTTTTATGTGATGTATTAAATGAATAATAAATATGTATACCAATTTTAATAAATTTAAAAAATAAATTAGGCTAAAACTTAATTATTATACACATAGTCCATGTAAAAACATTTATAGTAACATTCACTAGTATTTTGACACATTATTTTTTTTTTACTTTTTATTGGATTCAAGAAAATTGAAGAAATAATAAATAACTTTAATAAAATATTAGGAAATATTTGTAAAATAAAAATATCTCTCATTACTTGTTTGAGACTTTTGCTACTTTTCCTCCATAAAAGAATATCTCAAAAAACAGCTAATAATATTTTCAATCTACTATGAATCGTTTTATCCCTTGAAAATAGTAGTAATATAACAAGTGCATAAAATTAACATGTATATTATTTTATTTAAATCATTAAAAATATTTAAAAATTTAGTCATGTTAAGTTCTCAGAAACATAAAATAAATTTGTAATATCCTAATATTTAAATTTGTAATACCAAGGGTACTTCATACTTATCAGCGTATTTTTCCACTTAATTAATAATAATGGGGAGAGGGAAGCATGGCCACGTTGATGCGTAAAGCGCCACGAATGCTATACACCGCCCCAACACTTCGTCAACAATTCTGTTTGGCTTCCGACAAATTTTGCAATGGCTACTCACTCTGCTGGTAATCTCATAACATAACCGTTGCTAAATGCATTCTTCTTCTGGTTATGGTTACTGCTATGCTATCGATTCATTTCATCATCGTAACTTAACGTCTCTGCTATTCGTTTTGTTGGATTTGAAGCGACGGAGAGGACTTACAAAGAATCATTCGATACCGCTGCAAACAAGCGCTACGCTGATACCCTAATTCCTCACATTCTGCATCTGTAACCATTTAATTGCTTCTTTTTAACAAATTAGTATGCTCTCTCTGCTTTGGCTATAAACAACTCTTGTATTAATATTGATTGGTGTGGTGTTTTAATTTCAGGTATGGATCCTGTGCAACGTCTCGCGACTTTGAAATCTATGCCGCAAATGCTTCATTTGAGGATCCACTTATGTCTGCACGCGGGTATGCATGCGTTTTATTTGTTTTTCCTCAAATACACACTAAACACAGCATTTTAATTTTACTGCAGGGTGAAACAGATCAAATCAGCATTCTATACTCTTCCCAAGGTTTTCATTACTCCATTTTTTATTCTTGCTTTGGATTTTGCACTGCATCTAAATAGAATCCTAATCTTCCCTGAGGAATAGTAGCCTGAAAGTCTTGACATGTAACATAACATTAGGCCCTCTGTGAATAAACTTCTCCATAAGTATTTATAAGAGAAGAAAATAAGAAAGTAACTAAAATGAATTGAGTTTTTCTTGTAAATTAAAATTAACTTACTATGCACTTTAACTTTTATAGAAACTCTCTCATCTAACTTTTTATAAGATGAAGTGCATAAGTTAATTTTAACTTAAGGAAAAAGTTTTGTTCATTTTACCTTCTTAATTTCTTTTTCTGTAATTGTTTATGGAGAATTTTATCCAAACAGGACCTTAGTGATTGATTGATTGCCTTAAATCAGAAAGTTGAGATTTATCTCTCATGAATATTTGTCAAAAGATATACAAACTTCTGTTCAAGATATGGCAGTTTCTGTATAGTTGGTTGGTTGTAACTTGTAATGAATCTGTGTCATTTATCAACAATGAATTAGAGTCCATTCTAGCTTTTATTTGATCTTTTTGTACTCACTGAAGGGATAATTGAAAGAGAGAATAATATATAAATTGTTGCATAATGGAATACTTCCTGCTTGCAAGTTGTTGTGATCCTATTATCTTTCAGTTACCATTGTGTCACCAAAATTTGAAGCAACAGCGATAGATACGCCTTGAGCTTCTATCATGTTTGTGGATCTCCAAGCATGTGATAGTAGTAATTTAACAATAAGAAATGCCCTTTTTATTTTCTATAGAATGGAAGAATTTTTTAATATTAAAGCAGATTAGTTATTCCTATAATGGTTTATTTAATGTTGGATAAAACTATCTTATTTCAGGTTTCATTCTTCTCTTTTTCTTCTTAATGTTGAGCTAATTTCAAACTTCTATTTGTCTCCATATACCTTAGGTATTTAGGGAGTCAAAGATTGTGGAATACAGTATCAAAGAAAATATGGTTTCACCAGGAAAAGGAGAGGTTAGTAAATCTGGTGTCACTTAATATAGTATGTAGCACACTAGCACTTCAATCTTTTGTTCTACTAAAATTTCAAGTGCTTGCCTGATCTCTTACTGGAAGATCCAAATTGATGGATGTTGCATACAGATATTAATTGACAATAAGCAATACTATAAATTCTTGGGGAAGGATATAAATATGGTATCGCTAATCAAGTTGTATATCGAGGAGGGTAAAGTTGTTCGCCATGAGGACTGGTATGTATTAATCTCCTGAACACACTGTTTTCTGCTTTCCATAAACAAAATACTCAATTCGACATTTTAGGATTATTCTTGACTCTATACTTTTAACATTACTGAAAAAAAGTATCTGTAATTTATCCTATATTTTTTGAGAGTCATATTTTTGCCACAGAAGAGAACACATATGGAGTGACTGTTGAGTTGAACATTGTTTTATACACAATCTTGCACATCTATTTACCTAGTCATAACAAAACATTCATATGACTATGTGGCATATGCTCGTATGTATACTTGCATCTGCATGTGTGCATGAAGAGAGTGAGCATGTTTTTTCATATAAACTGATTACTGGTGATTTCAAGTAACTCTAGAAGTGATTATGATTTTGTGCTTGTTACAGCAGTGTAAGACAATCTTGGGCTGTAATATGTAAACATTTTTATGTCAGGTTATTCTTCAATTTTTAATATGAACTTGATGAATTTACAGCTGAGTACTTGAGTATAGTTATAAATTAGAAGAGGAATAGATTTATAAAGGCATCTTCACTCTGAAGTAGAACGCAATATCTAACTTGTTTTCATTTTCACCCAATCGCATGTCTCTCTTTGTGACACTGTTTTTATATTAAATCAAATTAATGTTTTTTCATCTTTAATTAATTATTCAATCAAAATATATTTTTAGTTTTATAATATTTTTAGGTAATACTCAATTCAATCCATAATATTAAGCAAAATAAGATATTTACAAAATCATTAAAATACTATTTTATTAGTAAATTAATGTTTAAGATTTTTCAAGATTGAAATTTCCAAATCCTACATTTTATAGTTTAGTTTATTTTTTATTATCAAAAACAATTTATAATCAAGTAAACCAATTTTTTTCTCAAATATTTTTAAAATTCACATGTTTTTCATATTTTATCTAATTTATAAATACTTGTGCAATACAGGAAAAAGCCTGTTAACTAAGCTTTTTTACTATCTTGGCTTAAGGTTGTTTAGACACTTAAGGCAGGGTTTAGCATTGGTGGTTATGACACTAATGTAGTATATGAGAACTTGCATAGGACAGGCAAATTTGCAAAAGGGCTTTGATTGTTTTTCAGGAGTGCAAGACCTTTGTGTACCCACCGTTAGGCTCATTTTAACTCGATGCCTTCACAAATGTACCACTTAGTTTCCTGTAATTTTTGTACATCATATTTTCTGTTTCCAGTAAGATGAATTCTATCTTAGATTTGTTTTTGGCCATGCAAATGTTGTTCGAGTAGATAAACAATATTTTGCATCAATTGTTGTCTGGATGCCATCGCAGCTTCTGATGTTATTTTAATTATATAAATATTTCAATAAAAGTATAAATTATATATCATTTTGAAATCTGTAAGTCAATATATTGTTTTTTCTATGACCTATGAAAAATAACTCCTTATGGCTCAGGTAAATATTTCGTCTATGTTCCAAAAAGTAAATATTTCTTCAATTCTTTAACCAGTGTAAGCAATAATAATTTCTCCTATGTTACTAAATATTATGTTTACAACCAATAGGTGGGACAAAAAACCAATTTCGAATAGAGAAACGGCGAAGCTGCCACTACTTGGTCGAATAGCAGAAATGACTCGCAGGGGATCAATGCTGGCAACACATTTGCTTATGAGGTTTGGGAAGGACCCAAGTGCGTGAATAACTAAAATCCATGCAAAATATTGTAAACATTGTCATATATACATGGGCCTGTATATGGGACTTGATGTTCTTACCTGACGTTGTTTGTCAAGCATGTATGTATTATCATGTTTATTCCTTCTTGTGGCTTTGATGAATACTAGAATGATGTATTTTGTATGGAACATAATTTGTGGAACTAGTAGGTACAATCCAAGATAAATATCTATTTATCTCTAATTTGTATTTATATTTGTATTTATAATTCAAAGAAGCATATTAGTGTGTTTTTCAGTTCGGGTAAATATTATTTTTTGTCATATAAATTAGTACTTTATATGTTGAAGAATAACATATAATGATAAAAGGGATTTAATGAAAATATATTCACATATTAATGCTTTAGGTTGCACATTTTCTTGAACTTCACTATATTTACATGCTAAGACTGAATTGTGCAAATTATATGTTGCTGTTTTCCCAAAGCCCCTACTTTGTTTTTTCTATCCTTACATGGAAGGACCTCAAAAAAAACAAAAAACATTGTAAGCAGTGTTTCATATAATCTTTAACTTTTTAAGTTGAATGGCAACCTCCCTTTTTGACTGGTCATCTGAGATGTCTTAGCCTTTAGAAGAGAGGTCATTCCCCCCACTAATGATCTAATGGATCCATCTTTGTTTGTCCCCAGCTACAGCTAGTTGAAGGATCCAAGGTCACTGCAGAGATGATGCTATGAATGTGTCTGAGAGAGATGTCCACAATTATACACTGATTATTGAGTTCTAGATCCGAGAAATCCCTTACTTTCATGCAAAAATTCACTTGTAGCAATAGAAAGAAGAGAGAACTGAAAAGAGGGTGGCCTTCTACTCATAAAGGGAACACAGCCATTCAAACTTTATTGTTTTCTCTCTTTCTTTCCTAAAGACTGCAAAAGCTCAAGGTGTGGAAACTTTGTCTCCATGCCAATCTCATATGCCACTATCTCCCTTGCCTCAAAAGTTTGGGGTGTTATGGGTCGTTTTGGGTGACAAAGAACTGCAATATTCAAAGCAAAGAACAAAAGTTGCACTGCCTTTGAAAAGTATCAACATTTTGAATGCTTTTGAGCATTAATGACCCCTAAAAAGAATACAATTAGTGGGGTCATGCTTTTCAAATTCTCTTTATCTTTACTTTTCTTCCTTTGTAATGATTTATAGATCATATTTGTAAGATTTAAAGTATCCAAAACGACTGGTTGCAATATCTTGGTATCTAAAGAACCTTTTGGCCGTTGGGATGCGTTGTGCAATGATCATAGGTTACAAATTTATGACGATGAAATAAAGAAATTGAAGAAAATTAAATAAAATGATCATATTGTACGAAAGAGTTCAAATAATTGACATTTGATAAAAGTGATCACTCGTGGATCCAAGTGAAATTGGATTTAGATCTCTTAAATAAAGTCTTAAATTCAAATTATGTAAAACACTCGTGTAATTTAAGATTAAATATATAATTTTTTCAGGCATTAACTAGAAATAGGTTGTTCTACCAATTAAGGGGTGCTTGTTTGTTTTCAAGTTTTATTTTGGTTGATATATTTTTATTGTTATTATAAAAATATTAAATATCACATCACGTTTACTCTATTTTCTGTTTTTAAAATATATGGATTGGACATTATCGTATTTTTTTTTCTTTAGTATTTTTCACTGCATATAACTAAACAATAAACGATTTTTTTTGTTAAATAAAAATATTTTTGTACAATCCATGTCACATTTGTTAGAGATCGTTCACCCGTAAAATGAGATTTCTAATCAAGTAAGATTTAAATTAAAAATATTAACCTCTTATATAAAGGGTTCGAATTGAAAAAATAGAAGTGTCCCATTTTGTTTCGAAAACATAACAGATGATGTTTGGAAAGCAAAGTCCTGAAAAAAAAATAAAAAAAGAAATACAGAATGACACAAGTGGTTAAAGATTCGATACAAACTTCTACCTTTTTCATAGGTGTGAGTTTGAATATCCTAACACCACTTTTTCCACTTAGTGCCTTGGTGGATAACTATTTTTAAGAAATTTCCCTTACATCTGAAGATTAATTGAGTAGATGCAATTGGGTGCTTGTAGTTTAAGGTTGTACAGTATTTCTCTATGTGGATCTTTGTTGGAAACCCCAACATGCTTCTCCGTTCTACCAATTTATTATTCAGAAAAAAATGAAAATTGATAAAAAATAAAAATAAAAACTCTAGAGTCAAAATATGATTCATGCATTTCGAATTAATTTGATTCCTTCTCCCCTCGTTTCGTTTCACCTTCATAAATCATAAAAGTATGTTGTACAACCTATGAACTAATCCGGCTACGACATCCCTTGTATTAGCCAATAATTAACAAACCTTCACTAATTAATTATAAGCACAACCAAGTGACTGTATACCGTTTTGCATTATAATAAATTAATAATTCCTCGGTTATATCACGTTTTTTATGATTTATATAATATTTTATGAAATGGCAGCAGCAGCCTACAATGGACTGCTTCTTCATAAAACAACATTTGATACATATTTTCAATTTTCTCTTGCTTGATCCTATAAAGATTTATTCTAGAAAAGTCTCTTTTTCCTGTCGGATTGTGTATAATTCATGGGGATTGATTCAATTCTCTGTCCCTCTTCAGCAAAGCAACCTATGTGATGGGATTACTATATTAATGTTGGAATAGCACCAATTAATGTTTGAAGTAGAAAATCAGGAAAGAGAATATAGTTTTCTTTGACAAAGATATTTATTTAATATTTGATTTTATCGTCAAGTCTACATAGTATACAAAATCAATGTAGATATGGGCAAATTAACAAAGACGTGTGAAAATGATTTTAGCATATTTAAAAACATTAGTCATAAGATTGGCTTTTGACAAAAGAATGTGTTATATCCCACACAATCTTGCTCTAATGGGTACGGTGCTCAAGGGTATGGATCGACTATGGTGACAATATATATAACCTGGCCGATTCACTTTTACATAAAATAATTAATAGTAAGATAGTGGACAACATGCGTATCGGTACGTGATAAATCATATATCTATATTTGAAATGGTATATTAGACTTAAACTTTAAAAAGATATCAATAAAAATATTTATAATGATTAATGGATAGAGTTTACATTTTGTTCGAATTTGAGTCTATAATTAGTTATAAAAGTTTGTAAGTACATAGGTAAATTTAGTTATTATAGCACCGGTCCCATATTTTTTTTTATGTCTATGCACACACATATGTATAACATTTTATAAATAAAATTTAAAAGATTTTTAAATTTCTTTAATCAAGCTTATTGTTACACTTTTTTTTTTATCGACAAATGTTAGTTTGTTAGTTTTGTTAAAAATGTTCCTCCCCCTTCTCCCTTCACCCTTAAACCACTTTAAAATGTTATTTTTGGGTTCAATAAATGTTTTAATTGATTGTAATATTAAAACAATCATGTTTTACTAGTTTGTAAAAAGAAATGACACATTTTAAAAGGAGAACATACTCCATTTATTCAACGCGCATGTAACATTCAAGTAGAAAGAAACTCTAGCAACACATTTTCTAATACATTCTTTATTAGCTATAATTTATTAGAAATCACAATTTTTTGTGAGTTTCACTTAACACTTATTATTAAATCACTTTTTCTCCTAATTTTGCAGTTTTTAATAAAATTTAACTAATAATAGTGTGTGTTAGAGAATGTGTTGTTATCACTCCTCTTCAAATATAAATATGTAGGTATCAAACCAGTTAATAAATGTTATCAACAGGGTTGAGTTTAGTGGAACAGGTTAATCCTTCACAATATAACATATGTATGTGTCTAGAATGAACATTGTTTTGGATTAGGCTTATCCACATATGTAAGTAACGGGTCATCTTGACCCAGAATATCTCAGACCCAAAATATAGGTGTTGACTAAAGTCAATATCCAGATGTGAGACAGACACTTATGAAAGTTTTTTTTTTTTATCAACAAAATAATATATTACTAAATTAAGGTATAAGACATACCCACGTACTACAAAAAAGTTCCCCCATCATTTTACAATCTAGTATGAAAGGTTATTTTATATTTGTAATTTGATCACAAATATTTAATAACCCCCCAGCTATATCAATCTTACCCCCTGTGTGAACAAGATACAAGCGACACTGCCTAAAATTCTGTTCCTTCATTAACACTACCCACCACATGCAGACCCATGTCCCACATTTAATATTGTACTCAATGGTCTACAAATCAACCCAGTAAATTTCGCAATTGCCATAATTGATCATCCGCTAATGCATGCTGCAGTAGATGAGTGCCACTGCATGAACAAGTAACAAAACTCCTCCACATATGTTGTCATCCACGCCCAAGACTGGTATAAATTTTCATGAATAATACCTTCCTTGTTGAATGATTTCCCCTGAAATATTATTTTGTTTCTGTAATTCCACAACACCCACGTCACTGCACACCATAGGTATCTCCACTTGACATTAGCTTTACAGCTCAGGTGACGTAAAACATGCTGTGAGAAATGTAAGAATGTTGAATTTGGCAAGACAGAGAGCGTAGATGACCAAGACAGTACCACATTCCAAATGTCAATCACTTTTGTACATGAAAATAAGATGTGCTCCAATGTCTCTTCCTCTTCAGAGCAAAATGGGCAGAGTTGATTCTGTTCCACAATATTTCTTCTTCTCAAGTTGTCAACAGTAGGCAATCTATTTAACATCACCCTCCATAAGAAAAAACTTACTTTGGGTGGAACTTTTAATCTCCATATTTGGACAAATCTTTCATGTTGCTGGTTACCCACCAAGTCTCCAACCATTGCATCATATGCTGAGCTAACTGAATATAATCCAGTTTTATCTTCCAACCAAACCCACCCATCTTTTTCTGCACTTTTTAACCTTACATTCTGTAAATTATCATACAAAGCTCTCTCCAAATTTCGTTCCCATTCAAACCACCCCTTTCTCTAAGAGAAACTCCATTTCCACTCATTACCTACCCATTCCCCCATATTTCCAATCACCTCCTCCCTTTGTAATGAATTAAGGTACAATCTTGGATAAGTAATTGCCAAAGATTGTGACCCTAACCATCTATCTAGCCAAAACCTCACCTCACTTCCATTACCCACTTTCCACTCAACCATCCTTTCAAACCATTTTGTCTCACTTTGTCCTCCACAAACCTTACACAAATCCCTCCACCAAAGTGAAGAAATTGTACTAGGTTCTCCTTCTACAAGTCCTCTCCACCCCCTATATTTGGATTCCAACACCTTTCTCCATAAAGAGCTTTTGTCATTGAAAAGTCCCCACCTCCATTTTCCTAAAAGTGCCTCATTAAAAAGGAAAATATTTTTTATACCCAACCCCCCATAATTTTTTGGCATATAAATGTTTTCCCACTTCACCCAAGACACCTTTTTCCTACCCTCCTCACCATCCCATAAAAAATTTCTTTGTATACCAAGTAACTTATTTCCCACACGTAAGGGCAATTTGAAGAAAGACAAAAAGAACAATGGAAGAGAAGATAAGACGGAATTAACAAGGCATACTCTACCCGCAAAAGATAAAACTTTATGTTTCCAAGAAGACAACTTTTTTGAGAATTTATCAAAAATCGGTTTCCAAGTAGCTTCTAGCCTAGGGTTTGCTCCAATGGGAATGCCTAAATAAACAAAAGGGATGCGCAAAATTTTACAATTTAAGAAGTTTGCATACCTTTCCACTCTATCATCCTTCATCCCAATAGCTCCAAAAAAACTTTTAAAAAAGTTGACCTTCAAATCGGACACAAGTTCAAAGCACCTTAGCATGCTTTTGATTGTTATGACATTTGACAAAGTAGTTTCTCCCAAGAAAATAGTATCATCGGCGTATTGGAGTAAGTTGACTTGCACCTCTTTCTCCCCCACAAGAAAACTAGAGAATAGATTTTTCTCAAGAGCCTATCTCATCATTCCACTTAAGCCTTCCACCACCACATTAAACAAAAAAGGAGCAAGAGGATCTTCTTGTCTCAAACCCTTTGTCACCATGAATTCACTAGTTGGGCTTCCGTTCACCAAAACCGACACCCTACTACGTACTAAACACCCTCTAATCCACCCAATCCACTTCTCTTTAAATCCCAATCTTTGTAACATACACAACAAGAATCCCTAATTCACTGAGTCATATGCTTTCTCATAATCCACCTTGAAAATCAAGCATTCTTTTTTCCTCCTTTTTGCCTCCTCTACCACTTCATTTGCCACTAGTGCACTATGTAAGAGATATCTCCCACCCAAAAAAGCACTTTGTCTTTGGTCAATAACCCCATTAAAAACCTTCTTAAACCTTTTTGAGAGAATTTTAGCCAAGATCTTGTACATACAACCCACCAAGGAAATTGGCCTAAAATCCCCCAAGTGTTGAGGGTTCTCCACCTTTGGGATTAAGGCAATAAAAGAAGAGTTAGTTCCCCTAGGGAACACTCCATGATCATGGAACTCATGTAAAAATCTCATCACATCCTTCTTCATGATATTCCAAAATGCCTTAATGAACTTGGAATTAAAACCGTCCGGGCCCAGGCTCTTACTACTACCACAATCCCACACTGCCTCCTTCACTTCCACTTCATCAAATCTTTCCAAAAGAAAAATGTTATCTTCATTTGAGATCTTCTTGAATCTCACCCCATCTAGTTTTGGTTTCGGCCCACCTTTCTCTTCAAATCTCTCATGAAATTTTTTTTTAACTTCATCTTTTATTCTACTTGGCTCCTCCACCCACTCCCCACCAATCTTCAAACCCCTAAGTAAATTTCTTTTTCTCCTTCCATTTACCACACAATGAAAGTATCTTGAATTCCGGTGCCCTTCTTGTAACCATTTAACTCTTGATTTTTGTCTATGCAAAGATTCATTACTCAAAAGCACACTCCAAAGTCCCTCTTGAAGTTCAATCTTCCTCATTCTTTCCCCTTCATTAAGCTCTCCTTGATCCTCTTTTTTTTTCCAACTCATTCAATTCCTTTTCTACAATTTCTTGTTTTTTTCCCAAATTTCCAAAGCTCTCCTTATTCCAAACTTTCAATTCTTTTTTCAACCCCTTCAACTTTTCTTTAAGAACATATGCCCCCCATCCCTCCACCTTCAATTCTTTCCAAATTTCCTCTACTTTGCTTTGAAATTTTTTTTCCATGAACCAACAATCAAGTGATTTAAAAGGTTTTGGCCCCCAATCCACAATATTATTCTTAGTTCTCATACTAGGGAATTAAGTCCAATTATTATCCATCTTGGAGCAAAGTTATCCAATTATTATATCAAGATAGCGTCTCGAGATGTCTTAGTTCTCATACTAGGGAATTAAGTCCATCTCAGATACATGCAACCAACATTATTGTATCAAATAGAATTTAATATATGAATCATCACTCTAGTTAAATTTTTACTTAGTGTTAACTTATTCTAGTCGAAGAACTCATTGAATTTAGGAGATCTTAGACATCAATCCACTTGGAGAATACCCGTTAACATCCACCAAAACTCAATTCAAATCAACAGTCCACATCAAACATATCAGAGTACAATCCACCTCAAATATGTCAGCTTGGTGTCCAAATCTTGAAAAGACCAAACATATTTAGTAAGAACTAATATAAGAGAAATTTAGTGTGTTTCAAATGAATAGTGGGACTTGTGGTGCCAACATAGTTAGGATCAAATTTCTCATTGCGATATTTTTGCATGCAGTTTTATTAAAAAAAAATTAATTTCAACCATACAACCATACATATAAATGGTCAAACTTAATTATTTTCACACTTTCACTGTATACATTTTTCTCTTTATATAAAGGAGCAAATAATATAAAGAAAAAAAATATTAATCTTAACCATTAAAACCTGTACCTTTTATAGTGTATATATCAAACTTTTTTTTTATGTATTTCAAATTCCCACTCTTTTAATTATAGAATAGTTATGATTTCATTTTCTTGGTACTCACTTCCATGCCGGGGGGGGGGGGGGGGGGGGGGGGGGGGGGATGGGATGCTTGTAATTCTTGTGAATATGTAACATCTATAATTTATCTTTGATAAGTATGTAAGTTTTACAGTTCTAGCTTTTAACACAAAGGCTGTAATTTAAAAAAAATAAAAATAGATATGGTACTTCCTTTCTAAAATTTTAGAGGAATCCCATACGCGAATAGGGTTATGGTATATTACCGCTACCATGCATACGTCCTCACAATCAAATACGATAATACGAGAATGGCAAGTGTGAGGTTTTATGAAATTTATGTAAATTAAAGATAAGAAAATAGTAGTTTCTATTGACGATAGTTTCCATTATGCTAAATTGAAAAAGAAAAGTTACACAATCTTTTCGAAAAGGAGCCGTAGGTTTCTTGTAAGTTAGGGAAGGCACATATTAATTCACAGATTTATTTATTTATTTTTTGCTAAAGAAAGGCCAATTTAATTTTTGTCTCCTTCTTTGCATCTTTTAGTGTATCAAGGATCAACTTATACCTATCTTTAAAAGCCTTTGACACTTTGCTAGCAATACTTTGGGTCACTTCAGTTTATAACTTTTCTTTTCCCACTTTCTTTGAAGGAAAAGAAACAAGAAAAAGAAAAAGAAAAAAATGATTTTTTTTTTTTTACGGTTACGTAGTTATAACTTAAAGGGTAGGCTACAACTACAATGTTTAAAAAGAGAGTTTTAAAAAAAAGGGTAAGTTTTATTCTTCCAGACCAGTATAGCAGCTAGCAACATACTGGCAGAAGAAACTATTTTCTCAAAATTTTAAAAATTAAGTAGTTTTGTTATTGATTATATGGTATTTATCTTTTTTGGAGGAATTTAAAAGAAAAAAATTTTGGCAAAAATATTTAACATTTATAAGCAAACAATTAATTATTTAAAATATTATTAATACACAACTTTTAAATATATTCAGCTAAATGAGAGTTATGGTACCAATATTACGTTGATCCGAGAGTGAAACAAGGTTCGGATTTCTTAAATAAGGTTATGGAGGTTTGAGTATTGTAGATGTAGTTATGGACAAAACTGATTAATACTTCGTACTTATAATATGGTATTAAATAAATAAAAAGAACTGGAGAATTTTTTTTTCTAAAAAAATCTTGGTTGATATTTTCAGCAAAAGAGTTCTTGGAGAAAAAAGCTCTGAGTGCACATAAAAAGTTTAAATCACGGAATAATTCACAATCGTCAGGTATAAAAGCTATGCCAACTTTAAACAAGTGGCTTATTTTGTTATATGGTTCGTATTTGATAGTTAAATTTTTTTCCCCTCCATTTTTGAGGTGAGATTATGACTGTGACAATTTAGAGGAATAAAATAGCATTCTCTTTAGAGTCATAGGAAACTAGCTCGTATAGGATTCCAAGCAGGACATTGGAATGTATGTACTCATTCCAACTAGCATGATGCTTCTCATTTCTCAATGACATTCATACTTGATTCTACGAGTTGCCTTGCTTTTAACCTCTACCATTAATTTGAAACTTTTGACAACTTGTTCTCTCTTTGCACAATGCTTACGCTATGAATAATTCTTTTATCCACCTTTTCAAGACCTTTAATTTCTTTTTTATTTATTCCTGGAGTCTTATTTTCCCTACAAATGTACTTGAATTGTATTTCCAAAAGCATATATTTGAGGCCCTTTCGAGTAGCACTAATTTGAATGAGAAACATGAACAGAACACTTGATTTTTATGGCACTACGAATCAACCAAAATTATGTCATCAACAGTGTTAAAACTATCTGGTTTTAGTTAACTTGTAACTATAAATGTTTACAAGAAACATAAATAAGATCACAACAAGGTTTAACACAATTGATAAATAACTGGATTCCTCAAAATATATTTGTTAGGGATTCGATTCCAGACCATGTAAATGAAGAAAACTTTGTCGAGAGAGGCAGAACTTGCTTCGGTGATACCTACAATATCTTAAAATGAATTAATCTCTAACTATCCGCATACTATAGTGAGTGGACAAAATTGTAATAAATCAATTGGAAAGAAACTCAGAGAGAGAGAAAAATAAAAGAGAAAAAAAGTAAATATAATAAGTAATGTATATGCTATGAAAAGGGAAAGCATTTGCACTGTGCGAATATTCAAAATTCGAAAGTCTTGATTATCATTTTATTTAAAAACCATGTTCATACATAGTCTATTATATTAGCTGCTATACCTTGACCACTTTTATGCTAAAGAGAAAATGACAAAGGAACTCACCATCATCCCAATGTCATTCAACAATTATGCGTTTTGCATTCAGCTCGAATGCAAGCAAATATCTGATATCATATGCCCCACATCAGTACAAATTCTGCTCTCTGTAATTAAAGGTAATGTAAAAGTAATTTATAATTTTTAATTGTATTAATTAAAAATTTTAAAATCTTGTTTTAATTCTCATTACCTTTATTGATACTTATAAAAATAAAACACTTTATTTAATTCTCATTACCTTTATTGATAATATTGTTTATCTAGCTCCATACACAGTTCAATTAATAAAATTGATGTAAACTAACGGTAAAGAATTAATAGTTTTTACATATTAATGATAGTTTCCATTAATTGCATAATTTAGAGTCAGCTTATGAGATGCGAGACCTTAAAACATTGAAAAGATAGGTTACACAATCTTTTCGAAAGGAGGCCGTAGGTTTCTTGTAAGTTGAGGAAGGCACATATATTTGGATTAATTCACTGATTTTTTTTGTAAAGAAAAGGTCCATTTAATTCATGTCCCCTTCTTTGCATCTTTTAGAGCATTAAGGATAAACTTATGTCTGTCTTTAAAAGCCTCAATTTGACACTTTGTAACAATTTAGGTTATTTCAGTTTTTTAACTTTTCTTTTTCTCACTTTCTTTTAAGGAAAAGAAAAATAATAATTCTTTATTTTTATGATAATGTATAAAAGGATGGACTAATAATGATGAAGTGTAAAAAAGAGTTTTAAAAAAGGTATGTTTTATTTTACGAATCCAGCAACAAAACAGCTAGCAAACATAAAGGCAGAAGAAATCTCAAAAATTAAAATATTGAGTACTTTTTGTCGTAGGCTATTTTATATGATAGAAACATAATTATTTTTAGAGGAATTCAAAAGAAAAACATGTTGGCAAAAATATTATTAATACATGAATTATGTTTAGCAAGTCATTTCAACTAACTTATAACTTATTTGATTGATTAACTTATAAGTTTGTTTGATCAATTGAAATAAATGTGTTTGATAAACAAGTTATCTTATTAATTAGTTTTTATAGATGCTAAGCATTTCAGTTTTTAATTTATTGTTTATTATTATTTATTCCACTTGTATCCTCAAACTTAATAAAATTTATCATTTAATATTATACAATTTATTTTAAGTAGTACACTGTTGACACTATTTATTTTAATTTTTTAATAAATATGTCGTCATTAATTGAAAATTATAATAGTTCTATATATAACAAAAAATTATAAGAATTTAAAATTTACTAAAGAAATCCTAAAACTATATATAATTATCAAACCAAAAGCTTTTGATAACTTTGTTTTTACTTTGCAGAATGCTTACGCTATGAATAATTCTTTCATCCACACCTTTTCAAGAACTTTAACCTTTTTTTTTTAATTGTATTTGAGCTTATCAACTTGGACAACCTTAATTAATATGACCTTAGCCTATTATCTTTCAAGACCGTTAACCTTAATTAATGCTTGTACTCATTAATTACGTGTAGTAAAACATCCCTTAGCAAGATAGAATACACAAGACTAAGATCAATTACACATCGTGTACATAGTTTATTATATAATTGACTTTATATGCTTTCAAGAAAACTAATTAGTAATATGTCAAAAAAAAAAACTAATTAGTAATTAGTTACACCTTGTGTAATAAGGTAATAAGCAAATCCTAACGAACCCTAACCCGTTAGATTTATGCATGGCGATCGAATCAGATACGTGAAAAGCCATAATTGCCTTGCATGTTTAAAATTTAGTGTGTCATCAGCTTCCCTATATACCATATTTTTATTATTAATATAAGCCGTTAAAAAAATTATATCTCTGGGAGAAAAATTTTATGGGCTATATACACGAATTAGATTTTTTTTGGTAAATAAAATGAAGAATATTTTTAGTATTGGGGGTGTGGTGTTATTCAGGTCAATTTTATACCCACCTCTACACCATTGGATTTCTAAAAGTCATGAGGTATTACTGTTTTGTTAGACAAACCGATGAAATTACTATTCAACTCAAACTAAACTATTCTAATTAGTTGACTCAGTTTAGATCACCGTATTAAAATAAAAGCATAATAAATAAAGTTCTTTTTTTTTTTAATTTTCATTCTTACCTATTATCTTATTTTCTATCTAGATTTTTGTTTTTTATTAGTTGTAAGGTATTTCAAAAGTTGAAATTACATTATTTAGTCTTTTTTACACTTAAATTTTACATCCTCATTAATTTTTTACCCGAAATATGATGAAAAACAAAGATAACCAATTAATAGTTTTAGCAAAATAGAGATGCGTATATAACTCGTGGCCTGGCTATGTAAGTGAAAAAATAAAAGTACATGTAGGGTTGTCAGTTTTTTTTTCTTCTAATTTTTTTATATAATAATGAAACTGAAGTTTAAAAAAAAATGAAACTGAGATTAGAACCTTGATCTTATACATATATACCATTCAAAGTCTAAACGACCCCATCGACAGGTCAACTCTAACGGGATTATCAATTTAACCACCCACTTATGCAATCTTATTATTTTATTAGACCCATTTAAAGTAATGTGTGTCTAGGCAAACCAATCCATTTAATAGCAAGCTGAAGTAAACAAGTTCGCATACCCACTTTTAAGTGGGAGTAAAATGTGAGTTTATTTATTAATACTTTTTTTATCATATTATATTACTATTATATATACATTCTTTCTCTTTCTAGATATTAAATAGGATAAAGTGGTCCATAGTCCATACATCATTTTGGCTCAAAATATATAGAGATTCATTTTGATTTGAAGGAGATGTACCTAATATATGTAAGAGTATAAAGCTGAAATAATAGTACGCTGTCCGGAAAAGGACCCAAGGAATTGTATGAATGCCAAGCATTTGTGACTGCGAAAGTCCTGTTTCATTTCAGAGAAACAGAAGGCCTGCATGTAATTTTATAGTTGCTTTTCTGAAAGAAAACAGATAAATTTGGATCCCATACAGAAAGTGATCTAAAATATATATGTAGGTGCTTTCCTCTTTTTGGCTTCATTTTTCCCTTCTATTTTTTTAATGCTAGAATATATATATCATCGTTTTTTCTTTCTTTCTGTAATTATGATAGAAGTTTGAGTTTTTTTTTTTTTTTTGGGTATTGGAAGTTTAAGTTTTATAATATTTTATTTTTGCTTAAAATTAATTTTCATAATACCTTTCTACAATTAAAATATAGAAAAAAATAAGACAATAGGAAAAGATTAAAAAATTATTATGATATTTTTAAGTAAAAAGTTATGTTATTTTGTTCAATTTTTCCCAAGCCATTAAGATATTTCTACTGACTTATATTATTTTTTAGTGTATGATATAAAATGGAGCATAATAAATAATAAATCATATGAAAAATTATAATACATATGATAAGAGAAATTATTTTTATATAATTCATTGTATTAAATTTGTATAATTATAAAAAGACATACAGGAAGAAGAGAGAGGAATATGCTATAAGAATAAAGATAACTGATGTGAGAGAAGGAGAAATGAAAAAATAATATTATAAAAAATGTTGTAAAAAATTATTGAATGAATACTGATGATGACTAGTGAATTGAACACGACCAAAGATTCGAAACAAGTAATTAAAATAGTAGTATTTAGTTAGAACAGGAACCAAATTACATGCAAAAGATTGGAGCACATTAATTAACATATACACAGACTCATTCTCTTGCTAAATATACCATCTGCATCCAAGCTTGAGAAATGCAGATCAAACTATATCTCTAACATAACTTTTCCATTCTTGTCTTTCTTTCCCCGACCCCACTAAGTGTAGCTGAAAAACATTACAAGAGAAAAATATAAATAAAAAAAAAAAAGATAACACTCAAATTTAACACAGAAGATTGTTTCTCCATTCCTATCACAATTCTTGTATGTTGAAATTAATTTGTTTATCAACTAACTCTAGGATACCAGTGTCTCCACCTAATGCCACACCTCCACTTTCATCTTCAATGGCTATGTTCAGATCCAAAGAGAGGCTAGAACTTTCATCATCCACAGTCTCTTTCCCTTTGTTTTTAGCACATGGTGATTTTCTCACAGAAGATCTTGACATTTGTGAAGAGAAGCTTTCACAGCTGAAAATGACAATGGCATCCTTAAGAGGAACAGATTCACCACCAGGAAATGTTATGCTTCCACTTTGAATTGCTTGCTTTACACCCTTTTGCGAAAAGTAATCAACTTGATCCAAGTCTTCCAAGAAGAACACCCTATGAGGGTTCTCATTCACTGCTTCCCCGAATCTTTGAACATAACTGCTTTTCAGCTCTTCTCTTGGTCTCTTCCTTTTGGATTTTTCATCAGTGGAATCATCTTCTGGGGAAGAGAAACTGCTCATGCCAATTGTGACAAAGTTGCTATAAGAGCCAAAAACAACTTTAGCTAGCTCCCTTGAGATGCTTTCTTTGGCTTGAGAATTCACACCAAGAAAGAACATCCAAGTTTCTTGATTATTGTCTTCTCTCTTCATCAAGTGGTTTTCTCTTTTTCTCATTCCTGATCTACAATGAAGGACAGTACTTGCAATCTCTGGAATAACTTCTTTATACTGTGGAACCTTTTTCTCCAAGGCATCACACAGAATCTTATGATTCTCAGCATTAGGTTCCTTGAACATTTGAGTGCTTTCCAAACCATCCACTGCTTCACTTGAAGAAGCTGAGTTGGGGCTAGAGTTGGGATTTGACAGAAGATCTGGTTTAGGGACATCTCTATCTGGCATGAACATTATGAAGTTGCTATCGTAGCCATCATCACCAGTTTCAGTGTATAACTCACATTCTTTTGGTGACTTTTCTGACTCAGAAATGATTGGCCAATTTAGGTGGCTGTGGTGCAAGTTGGACTTTCTTTCATGTGAGGAAACAGAAGTGGGAGATGAAGGAGATGATGAAACAAAGAAAACTGGTTTCTCATTAATGGAAGGGTGTCCATGTATTGAGTTGCATAATGAGTTCCATTTCTTGCACAGATCCTTAAGCCTTGCATTTTCCTGTTTAAGAAAAAAGAAAAAAATCAGAAATGTTTAAAAAAAAAATTGCTATAGATATATTTTTATTTTTTTTAGTAAAGTGTGACTATTATGATACAAACCTGGTCTTCCATTATGTCACTTCTCTCTTCCTTACAATTTTGAAGCCACGTTGGCAAGCTACTAGCAGTGCAAACTTTCTTGCTTATAGTGTTAGTTATGCTCTGAGCTTCTTTTTCAAAATTTATTGAGCAATCCCTGCAGCAAGTTAGATGGTTTCGGACTCTTTCTCTATCTTCAAAAGCCACATCCTTGAAAAATACCTTGCTTCTCTCTTGAGCTTGAAAATCACTGAAAAATGTGACACAACAGAGACGTTACAACAAAGGACAAGGAAAGAGAGGAATTTTAAAAGCATAAAAAAAATTCTAAACCAGACAATAAATAAATATAGAAGAATAAGAATTAATTACCTGTCAAAATTTAAACTTAGGCTCAAGCTGCCAACAGGAATTGTGAAGGGATGAAGCTCCCAAATAGTTTCTAGGGATGGGTGACATATTTTACACTTCATGTATGTCTTAAAAGTTGCAATCCCCATAAGCCACAGTCTACTAGACTCCCCACTACCACATACCAATTTTTTAAGCTCCATGACCATGTGCTCTACAGAACAGTAGTAGTTTGTTTTTTGCTCACAATAATTTGCCCAGAACTCAAACAACCATTTTAGATCACCCAAGTAAAGAATAACCCCTCTTCCCACATAGCTCTTCACAAGGTTCCTAACCTCCATAAGCTTTTGTTCAACTTCCTCCTTGCTAATGTTTCTGAAGCACATAAGAGGAAGGCTCACAAACTGCACATACCTCAAGTCTCCAGGAACATTTCCTACCTCAAACCTCTCCATCACTCCCCTAGCTACTCCCTCAGCATTGGCCACACTCTCCCCCACAATAACTGTGTTTCTTCTCCTCCTCACCAACTCACTCAACACACTAGTTACATCATCATTGTTAACATGTTCTAAAGGCTTCATGAATGGTCCCCCAACTTGACCAAAAGGTCCAGATGGAGACACATTATTACCACCACCAAGAACAACTTGATGAGGCTTAGTAGTGCTTTCTTTGGCAGGAGCCTTTTGTGAACAAACTTCCATTGAAACAGCTTGCTCAACCCTGCTTTTCACAAGGGGGCTAGAGAAACCAGCTTCTCTCATGACCCTGCTAACACTAGGGTCATCAAGAATGGAAATTATGAGCTGCTCCACCTCAATCTTCAAGGCCAGAATATGCTGCTGCTGGTTCTCAATAGATCCACGGCGTTGGTGAGCCTGAGCACGTTTGAAGGCTGCAACCAAGGCATTGGAGAGTGAAGGGGTGGAATACTGAGGAGCCAGAAGAGGGCTTGAAGTGGAAGCTGGTAAACGGTTGAGTGCAACATTGAAACAAAGCTCAAGAGCCTTGCACTGAAGAGGGTGAGAGTGACACTGAAGACAAGCCTTGCGGAGAAGACCTGTGGAAGTGGCAAGCATGGCACTAGCAACATGAAGAGGAGTCACTTGTGCATGACCTCTTCTTGTTGCAAGATTAACAGCTTGCTTAACAACAGTTGCAGCCTCAGGTGTAAGAGCCTGAAGCTGTATGCTACAAATACCTCCTCTCATCTTCTCAACTAGAAACAATAATAACTCACACACTACTCACACAATATATATAGTACAAAGGTTATAGAATTAGACTTAGATAAGAGTTAATGGTGTTTTGGATCAATGAGATTATTTCATTTGGTTTGAAAGATGTAGTATATGGTAGTACAAACAAACTAGAAAGCAAAGGGTTTATTAGGAGGTAGGATATGGAGATAGATATGTGTATGGTGGTTTATACTTGGTTTGGTACACTTATAGCAACGTCTGCAAGATAGATATTGTGAGGGTTTTGTGCCTTTCTTGTCAGTGAGGGAAATTTTGGCTTTTTATATGAAAGTGGATTGGCTGTGATATGCAACTTTCTCTCTCTCTTGTACATTGTAAAGGTGAAGTGGATTATTATGAAAAGCTAAGAGCTCAATATATATTGTGGGAAGTGTAAAATAATAAGTGGCAAAGTGAGAACAAGCTTTAAACACTATGGAAGGGAATATAATGACTTTTGTTAAGAATAAGCTGAAGGGGAAGGAAGGGAAGAGAGAGAAAAAGAGAGAGAGGACTGTCTGTCTGGTTGAATGGACAGAGGGAACAGTGGTGGTGGGCTTTACCTTTTATCTTTTCTCGAGGAGGGAAGAGGGGAATAATGCCTTGAATGATTGATGGAATAATCGCAACCTCCAAATAAAAACAGATTGCATGAAAACCAATGTTGGTTTGGTGCTAAAACATGACACTTTGTCTCTCTTCTAATTCGTTCCCAAAAAGTTGGCTTTCCTCATCTCATCACCGTTTTGTTTTAATGAGTCTAAATCATGGTTTTCTGTTGCCTGACACACTTTGAGAAATAAGATAACAACATCACATAATACTACAAGAATTAATGAATTATAGGTTTAATATATTACGTAGATTTTTTAATTGTCTGATGATTTTTAATTAGTTATTTAAAGTAAAAAAAATTATAATTGAGTTTTTTTTTTTTAATAATTTTTGTAAGTAAATTTTTAAATTAGTAAAATTATTATAAATTATTGTTTTTCTAACCATTTTAAATAGTTATAAACTAATTTTAGGAATTCGATTAAAAAATTGTAAAAAATCAAGAATTTAGTTACAATTTTTTAATTTAAAAACCTAATTAAATATTCTTAAAAAAGTCAGTAACTTAATTACAAAATTTCAAAAAGTTTAATATCTTACTAAGTAAATTATATTACATAGAATTCATTATTAGGAGGCTAAAAGATAAAATTGGGCAAAAAAAAAGGTAATTACCAAAAAAGTATGGAAAAAAATAATTTACCTGCAAGGGTTGTTTTTGACATGTTATACAGGGAGGCACCAACTCAGTTGGCGCCTCCTGAATTATTTTTTGTCTCCATGCAGGAGACGCCATTTCAGACTGCTCTTCCAGTTGGCGCCACCTGACCTGCGCCAGTGCGCCACCTGACACCGCACGCAGCTAGGGGGTAAGCACGGGAAGAGCAGTTTGAAATGACGCCTCCTGCATGGAGACAAAAAAAAATTCAGGAGGCGCCAACAGTTGGCGTCTTCCTATGTAATGTGTCAAAAATAACCCCTGCAAGTAAATTATTTTTTTCCACACTTTTTTGGTAATTACTTTTTTTTCCCCCTGTTTTGTCTTTTAGCCTTATTAGGAATTTAGAACTTTGAAGGGAAGATAATACAAAAATGATACTACCTCTTGTCCTAATTATAAACGACATAGGAAAAATCATCAATACCAAGGAAAGTAATTATTACAACTTTTTTTAATTAATTATGCCATTAATTTTTATTCCAAAAACACCATTTACTTTAAGTGGTTGTCATAATGCATAGGGAATAAAGTAAACAATAAAGTAAGGGTACAAAAGAAATTTACTTTAAAAACTAGTGATTGTTGCTTATAATTAGGACCAAAGAAAAAATTAATTTGTTGCTTATAATTAGGATCATAGGTAGTACTTTGTATCGTCATCCATTTATGTCTTAAACAAGCGCAGCAACAAAAAATTACGTGCATGATGAGTAATACTTTTTTTTATAAAAAAATAACTATTACAAAAAAAAATGCTTAAGTTGAAGAAAACCCCTTTTTTAGTTTAAGAATGACCTAATGTATACGCACACTAAAACTTTTGAACATTCAAGTAAAGTAATCCAAATTTAACTAATTGAACCATTTTCTAGTTATATAGCTTATAACATGGTGGTCTTGATGTAATTAAAGGTAAAAAGGTCTACGGAAAATAATAAACATTGAGTTTAATGGTGATCCACGGCAAAATAATTTTATACCGTCATCTAATCACAAATCTTTGTTAGTATAACTTTTAAGATAACTTTGTAAAAGTTAACAAATTTATCATACATTGTGATCTATTATTAGATGACCGTGTAAAAACATTGTCAGTGCATAACACTTTTTCTCATAAATATTTTTAATTCGTTTTTGTATATTACATTTTATTGTCTTAATTTAAATTTATGATCGTTTTAATTTTTATTTTAACTATTTGAGTTAGCCCTAATGATCACTTCTATATCATATAAATTTATGCCTTTTTCTTGACAGAATAATTTATGCCTAGAACTCTCAATTCTGACAAATAATTCTCATCCACTATTTTAAATTCTAGTGCACAAATTTTAACAAAATACTACGTTATTGGAAAAGGAAAATATATACTAACTGCAAAAGAAAAACAGATATCAGATAACTTTTTTCTCCCTTTGGGTCCTATTAGGGTCATACAACCTAAACAATGAGAAATGTTACCCCAACCCATTGTGATAATAATTAATACCCGCGTAGACTGCATGAGCTCCAAGGTCATTCCAAATCCACAATCCAATCCATTATATATGCTTTAATTAAGTAGTCTACGGCTTGGTTCAAATGTAAAGTTTCTATTAAGTACATGCTTGAATTAATTTATTTAAAAAACTAACAATTTCTTAAAATATTTTTTAAATCGAAGTAATTTTTGTTACAAAATTAAAACAGACACGCATTAAATTTATTCAAATAACATCGATTGACAAAAAAAAAATAAAAAAACCTTCATAAAGCCTGTTTTGCACTAATTGGACAAACAAATTTGAAAAAAAAAATAATGGCTCAAAAAAAAAATGGAAAGAGAGATGCTTAAGCCCTCATACCAAAAAGGCAAAGTTGGATTGAATTATTATGTAGAAGGATCGACTAAGAGTGGCTTGAGTCCAAAACACTTTCAACTTTGCCAAGCCTAGAATCTAATTATTGGGCTTTGGGTTCCTCTCGCATACTTTAAAGAGTGCGTCATTATATGTGAGTAAAATATAACAAAATTAATTCTGCATGTAGGAGTTGATTTTGGGGGCAAGATAGAATTATAGAGGAAATATTTTGTTGCCTGTATGATAGAAATTCACATTCAGGGGTATATCTTAAATAATGACCCTTAATAGTGTTACCCTCTAAACCAAATGCTCTTTTAACTATTTACGCACCTAAAATTAAATATGAAAAACCTAAATTATTTTATCATAAATACTTCATCAAAAAGTGATCTGTACAATAATAAATTTGCAAATTCTAATGCACACATTGTTACTAGTGAAGAACAAGCAAAGAGACAGGACGATCATAAAACTGACATTGAGATATTTTTCTTTGCACGAAGAAAACAGTACTATACAAGGTATGATAACAAACCTAGAGAAAAAACAGAACATCCCCTGACATATAAAAATAGCAACAATCAAACCAAAGATACACACAAAACAACAACATAACATCATCTAAAGAAAGCACATTGCCAATCAAAAAAATAAAATAAACTTTCATCTCTTA
The DNA here is from genome assembly GCA_026413185.1 of Pueraria montana var. lobata. Classification (NCBI taxonomy): domain Eukaryota; kingdom Viridiplantae; phylum Streptophyta; class Magnoliopsida; order Fabales; family Fabaceae; genus Pueraria; species Pueraria montana. The sequence goes on from CM048647.1 coordinate 76,357,428, forward strand.
AGATTCTTAGATTGCCCAAGGCAAACCATCCTCTTAATTAATGTTTGTAAATTTGAAAAACCAAGTGCTGATGATTTGAAAGAAAGCACCAACACACTTTGTTCGTATAGACCAAGTGCTGCTGATTGATTTTGTGTGTATCCTCTTGTATGAGGTAAAGAGCAAGTTATATGACACCCTTTGGTCTTTAAACCAGAAATAGCAAAATGTGATGAGCCCTTAAGTTATAGTATATGGTTTGAATACTGAATGAATTATAAGGAGCGTGCATTATTGTCTGAGGAGGGCAGTGGTCATGTCATGGAGGCTATATAGCCTAAGAGGTTTGATCTATTAATATTCCTTTCAAAAGACATGCATTTATCAAGGACAAGGAGATGGAATTTAGACTTGTACTTGACTTTGACTTGACTTGACTCTATCGTGAAGAGAATAATGTGGATCCCTCTCTTCGATATAGAATGGACAACACAACACATCCATTTCAAACTCCAAATTATTTTCCCTGGGGTACACTTTGTCCACCACCCTATACACTCATTCTTTCTTAAAATAAGACCAGATTACATGGTGCATTGGTGCACCAAACGAAAGCTCTAATGCACTTAGCTGAATCCATTGCCTGCTATATATAGGTACTGCAATATAAGTTGATTCCAGTATCAAAATTTTAAGGAGTACGTGATTTGTTATTTATAAATACAGAGAGAAAGAGTCAGCATGTAATTGTTTGATTGAGTTTGAAAAGAAGGAGACAATTGGTACCATGAGAGATGCAGAGAAAATAATGAAGATATATTGAGAAATTGAGGATTAATGATATTGACCCTTATTTTTGTTTCTATCATCATTGGATATCGACCCTTCAAATACTGCTTTGGATACCAAGTTGCGTGTAACTTTTTCACGTAAAGTGATGGAAATTGAGGAAGGTTTCTCATTTCTGTCTCTCTTGTTTTTTTCTTAACCTCAATATTCATTTTCGTTATTTCTGGCTTTCTGCTTCGTCTTATGCGAAAAGCCCAAAACCTTAATTGCAATGTTGACTCACTATGTGTTTGATGGCCGTGCTGTACAGAAGAAATTATTAAGTGGTTTTGTGTTATTATGGTTCATGTTAATCTCTATATTTGAATGTTTTACGTAAAGATTAGTTAGAACCATGGATAAGTGATGATCTTGAATTAATTAATAATTTCTTGCTATATTAGGAAATTGAGATTTTTTTAAGTAAATAAACTCGTGGGAGATTTAAGTAAATTTTAAGTGAATCTTCTAATTTTAATTTTCTATTTTATTTTACAAGTTTAGATTAATCATTTTCATTTTTACTTAAGAAAGTCGTTCTCGAATGATGAAAATGATTTTGATGAGAATGAGAATAATCAATCTTAACTCTTAAAATGAAAATAAAATGTGAAAATTAAAAGACTGCTTAAAAATTCACTTACATGATGGTTGTGGTGATGTATTGTTGTTTTGTCACTATCATCATTATTATTGTCATCATCATAAATATATATTTTTTTATATATATATAACAATTGTAGCTTTTTATGCATGGTATCGAAGTCATATATGTCTAACATCCTAATCTAGCCTAAGTTCACATCTAACAATAATTGAGGCAGTATCTCTCGCAGATGAAGACAAATTGGGTCTCACCAATCTGAGTAAGTGATGAATAGTGGCAGACTATACTTAAGATGTTGAAAACCACTAACCAAGCCCAAGTTAGAGGATGATTGATAAACACAAATATTTCATGGATTATATATTCACATAGGGGCATTGAATCTACAAGGTGATGTTTAAATTACTATTCTTATATGTGTCGATGATTTAATAATTCCTGAAAATAATCACACTAATAGAATTTCAAGACTTATTTCAGTGGGGCAAATTCTTATGTGTGTCGATGATTGTTAAATGCTGCAAATGCCAGTAAAATTTGTGGGGCAAATCCTCCCTTTTCCATCCTACATGGATGCTAATGTTACTGGTTCAGGTGTTTTTTATTGACTAAGCCCATTATTTACTTGTTCTACTTGCTTTTGTCTAGGCTGGTTATGAGGTATTGGCCAATAGCAGGAGTAGGTTGGGGGGCCTTGCTATTCCCACTCACTTTTTTCTCTTTTCACCCCATTCTTTTATGGGGATATCCAATTTACATTGCTTGCTCGTGCAATCAACTTTACAATATTGTAATTCTAGGAATAAAGGCTCAAACATATTAAAAGCCAACAGTTAAATTCTTAAATAAAATTATTGATTGAATATGAAATCCCATTTTAGGAATGATTTATACTTATTTTATATTTTATGCCAAAATTTAATGATGACTTGTGACATTTTCCTTTGAACCTAGAGGATTATTTGACGTAACTTTGAGCTCCCAAAGAGGATGAAAATTATCCATTTAGCTAACCACTGTTGGATCATAGTTTTAGTCTAGAGCATTACTTCCTTCACTTTCTTTTTTGCTTCGTGCACTCTCTAAAAATCCAAAAGAGACAAATATACCCTTTGCCTCTCCCAAGCCCCACCTCCACCCAATACCCCCACCGACCCAAACGCCACCACCGCAGCCACCCAAAACCACCGTCGCAACCACCCAACATCACGGAAGCAACCTTAAAAAGCTATAATCGAAGAAAAAACCACTTTCGATAAGGCTTTTCGGGAATAAATTTTGTTTTCTAGAAAAACCTTTTAAAAAAAAAATCATTCCGAAACCCCCATTCAGGAAAAAAAATTCATTCCGAAATACCCTTTCAGAAAAAAAAATTCATTCTAGAACCACCTTTCCAGAAAAAAAAAATTATTCCAGAACTCCATTCAGGAAAAAAAAAACCCTTTTTAGAAAACAAATTTCATTCTGGAAAGGAGTTTCCAAAAAAAACAAATACTTAAAATCTGTATTTTACTTCCTGCACTTCCCGATTTGTTATATACACCCCCTTCTTTTTTTCTGAAAACTCCTTTTTGGAATGAATTTTTTTTTTTTTCTGGAAAAGGATTTCAGAATGATTTTTTTTTTGGGGTTCTGGAATGAATTTTTTTTTTCCAAAAAAGGTGTTCCATAATGATTTTTTTTTTCCTGAATTGGGGTTCTGGAATGACTTTTTTTTTTTAAAGGCTTTTCTGGAAAACAAAATTCATTCTGAAAAAGCCTTTTCGGAAGTGGTTTTTTCTTCTATTATAGCTTTTTGAGGTTGCTTCCATGATGTTGGGTGGCTACGGTGGTGGGGTTTGCATCGGCGGGGGTATTGGGTGGAGGTGGGGCTTGGGAGAGGCAAAGGGTATATTTGTCTCTTTTGGGTTTTTAGGGGGTGCAGGAAGCAAAAAAGGGTGCAGGAAGTAATAGCCTTTAGTCCAACCAGTTCAGACGTAGAGCCCAGGTCCATAGTAGGTTTGGTTAATGCTTTAAGACTGACAATTAAAAAGCTAGACATTGGACTATTAAACGACTATAGTATAATGTACGATCAGTTCTCACAATAAATAACAATGTGACTACCCCTAAGTTTTAAATAGTTGGAAGACTAATTTGATGATGATTTAAATCGTTGGAAACTAATTCAATGATCATTTTTTTTTTGACAAGTCAGTGATCAATTTTTTAAAGACTAATACATATAACCTTATGGACCAAATTAAGAGGTTTTTTACTAAAATTTTGAAAGTTAAATAATTTCACTTTATTTTATTTATTTGTATCAAAATTTATATATTTACATTTATCTCATCTTAAAAAGACATAAAAATAAATACTATTAACATAAATATCTGTAAAAAAATAAAAAAATAAAAAAATACTAATATAATTAACATAAAGTACAAGATATATCATTAATATAATATATAAAAATAAATAAATTTAATATTTTTTAAAATATTTTTTCATTTATTCATAAAATGACTCGCAATAAAAAAAGTTTTAAAAAAAACTTATACATATATATACTATATAAAGAGAAAAGAGATAAAAAAAAAAAGAATAAAATATGTTATATACTTGAAATTGGATATTCTTTTTTTTTATTAATGAAATTGGATATTCTCATTGCATATTTCATTTTTCTTGTTTGTTCTTGTTAAAAAGATGTCTCGGAATAACTCATTCAATTTTTTTTTTTATCATTTAAACTTATAAGACTAAACTTAAAAACATTTTATATAAACACAAAATGGGAGGGCCACGAATTGATAGTACTTTTAAAATATTTTGCTAATGCATAATTTTATAATAAAATAAGTATATTTTTAATTTATTAAAATGAAAACACTTTAATCTTCATTCAAGAAAAAAAAATTGAAAGATAAAAAAACATGAAAATTAAAAAGTATATACATAAAAAATTAAAGTAATAAAAAAAATTCTACGATTTTAAATTTATAATAATGTACAGATAATAATAATTCAAGAACTTGTATACTATCCAAATAGTATAAATAAATAGATACAGACAATAAAAAAATGGGAAAAACAAAAGGGGGTTGGGAGATAAAGATTCAAAATGGAGGTTCGGAGTTAGGGTCGGAAAGCCGTTTGTTGTTAATTTCTTGAGTCGTGACTCGTGACGATTCCGATTCTGACTTTCCCTCCTCGATTCAATTCACACACACAACACAACACAAACACGCGCAGACCGCAGAGAGAGAGAGAGAGTTGTGGAAATGGAAGGTGGTGGCGCCATCTTCCTCGACTCCAATTCAGAGGCTGTTGGACTTGCAGGTACTCATTCATCTTCTCCCCTTTCAATTCGCATCTCTTTCTTTCAGATCAGTACATTAGGGTTTTCTCATTCCTCTATTTTCCCTTCGATTAGGGTTTTCTCACAATAATTGATACTGAATTGAGTGATTATTTCAGGGGAAAAAAAAAGTTCATATTTTAAGATCTAATTTGTGATTACATAGCTCTTAGGTTTATCCATCTGGGCTTTTTTCAGATCTGAAATGTTACTTCATGAGTTGCAGGTACAAAAGCAAAGAGAGTGAAAGTGGTGAAGGGAGATTCTGTTCCTGTGGGAGTGGGAGCTTCCCAGCAGAACAAAATTCTTGCTGACATAAGCAACTTAACCCAACAACCAAAGCAACACATCTCTGCTGACCACCTTCTCAAGGTATATTATATATGTTTGTATAATTCTCATGATTCATTTTCCTTTGTTTCACACTTCACTGATGTATACTTTGAATTTGTTTCCCAGGAAAAGGAAATGTTGATCAAGCTTCTTGCTAATAGAGAGTAATTCATACTTTCTCTCTGAATTTGATCTAGTTTTCTGTGTAATTTTGGTGGGGTTAGTTTTCATTTACTAGGGTTTTCTCAACTTGTGTGGACAGTGCGATTATAGAATCGTGTAGAGCTGAGCTACACAAGTGTCAAAGCAATTTTCAGAAACTAAGGAAGCAAAATGCGGAACTTGCCCTCACAAATAGTCAAATGCTGGCGGTACTGACCAAATGTTTTAACAATCAAGTTTGTCTCTCTTGTTGAAATTCTAATCTATGATTGCTGATGTGTGTTGGTTTTCATCTGTCTATGCAATGCAGGAGCTTAATTCAAGTAGACAGAAGGTGAGTCTTGAAATGATAACTGTTGGTGCTTGTGTCACCTATTGCTTTCATTTTTTTTTTAATGATGGATTGAGTGATGTTGAATTTGTTGCCATTCAGCTAAGGGAACTTCAGCTTGAACTAGGAAGCAAAAATGGTGTACTCAATGCTATGAAATTAGAATTGACGGTCAGTTTAACTCATCTCAAAGCTGATAAATTGCAAAAGAGCAAGTGAGAAAGGCTTAATTTTGTTTTTGACTGTTACAATTTTCTTTCTCTAGCTAAAAGAGCACACAGTTAAATTGAAGCATGAAACTGATGCAAATGAGGTACTGTATGAATTTTCCTTTATTTGTTTCTTCTGCTAGTTGGTCTTCACTCCCTTCTTAATGGCACTGCAACAATTCGCTTTTTTCTCAACTACTGTTAGGTGAGAGCATGTCAGAGTAAGCAGTCGGATCAGTCCTTGCAAGAAGATAACAGGGGGAATGCAAAAAGGAAGAGAGTGTCCAAACCTCAATGTAGTGTAGTGGACCCACTTTGTGTGTGTGTGTGTTTGTGTGTATTTAATTTCAATGTAAATAATCTTTAAAGAGGTCTTTCTTTCATGCAGCTTCTGCACCTGCTGTTGTTAAACAACAAGTCAAATCCACAGAAAAGGTCGAGAATCAGAGGTATGAGTTTTGAGTTTGCTCGCTATATTGGACTAATTTCTGAACTCCAAAATTTGACTCTACACTACTTAGGAACAAGGCAGCTCATTTGTCTCCCTTGAATATGCATACAGGTATAGTTTGCGAAGGCAATCTTCAGTGTTGAAAGCTGAAAAACCAGAACCAACAAAAGATTCCTTGGAGGTAGTTGAAGTCAAAGATGGTATTTCACATCTACAAGAAAATTTGGCCAATGAAAATGGACCAACATCATTGGGGTCCAAGGTCCATGACGAAGCCAGAGAAGCTACTGAATGTAACTGTACACAACTTGTTTCATTTTGTTACTTTCTCTTGCAGTCTTGCTATATCAAGCCTTATGTGTATTGTTTGTATGCAGCTTCGAGACCTACTAACACTGAACAAGTTCATGCCAAAAAGAATATTGAAAAGAAGAGGTAAGCATATACATCCACTTTCTGATTGGATTTGAATAGCTGGGAATTTGTGAGTAATTTAGAGAATAAAAAACCTGCTTACACATGTTTAAGAATTATCTACAGGCAGAGTATGAGAAGACAAACTAACAGGTTCAAGCCAGAGAATCCAGAACCAACTGAAGACTTCTTTGAGATAGATGATGCAAAATTTAATGTCTCCCAATTATCTGATAATATGTCAGAAAAAAATTGTCCAACAACATCAACTGCAACTTCTGGACAAGAAAACCATGCCTGTACATTCGAGTCTCAGGAAACTCGTAGATCATCTGTTGGGCGGCCATTGCGTCGGACAGTTGAGAAGATTGTGTCCTACAAGGAAGTTCCACTTAACGTGAAGATGCGCAGAGATAAATCAGGCATTTTTGTATCAGGTTCTCACTCAGTTGCCAATAACTCTGTATAGAAGCATGGAGTGGAAACTGCAAAGGTGATAGGGTACTATTGATTCTTTTTTTTTTTTTTAATAGCTTCTTGTTAAGGGCTTTGCATCATTGAAAACTGATGTACATTATTATGATCATCTTTAGATGATAATATTTGATCCATTTGTTGATTTCCCTGCCTTATCCCCTCCCCTCCCCTCCCTCTCATACTGAAAATTTAAGTTAGTTAGGTGGTAGTTTTCAAAAAAGGAGTAGCTTTCTGTTTGCAAAGTGAAAAAAGGAGTTCACAGCCAAAAAAACAAAAGGAAAAAGAGAGAATCATGTGTGTCGAGAATCATTGGTTTTTGAAAATATAATTTTACCTGAACTCCATTTTGTCGAGAATCAAGTTTATAAGAAACTATTTATATTTAAATAAATTTATCAAAAAAGTGATTTTGATAAAATAATATTTAGATTCGTCGATAAAAAATACTTTTGGATGTGTAATTATTACTGTAGGCATCAAAGTATTGTTAAAACTTAAAAGTAAAGTTATGAAAATGTTTTAGTCAATACATATGTTGATTTTTCTTAGGTATGAAAGCAAGAAAATATTATTTTATAATTAGATAACAGAACTTTAATTTTATTTTTAAGAATTATCAAAACATGTTGAAGGAGGTGGATTACCTGCCATTGGAGAGACAAGGAAAGTTTAATCTGTATCCTTTATTTTATTTTCCAAAACTTACAAAATTAATAAATAAATAAAAAAAGAGTTCTTAGATCATGAATGTAGGGCTGATGATTGGATGAAATATGACTGAACAATAGAGGTCGGGACAGTTAAGGGTCCGTTTGTTTTTCATCTAAATTCAATTTTTCTCACCTTGGTCTATGTTTTAATATAAAATTTATTGTTGAAATTAATTTAAATACACAATTATATTTAACAGTTTAAAATTAACTCTATTAAAATTAGTTTTACCTATCTTTAAAAAAGTCCCTAAATTGGTCCCAAGAAAAGTCCCTAAATGCTAAATTGCTTCTGTTATTTTTTGCTTTTAAAACAAGTTTCATTTGGGCCTAGGGGGTATGAGTTCATTGAGCCGTGTACAGATAGCATAACATTGATAGGGGAATTACTTCCTGCATCCCCTTTTTTGCTTCCTGCACCCCCAAATTTATAAAATTCCAAAATTACCCTTCCATTATTCCGGAATGATCATTCCAAAAGTGTATAGGCATTCCGGATAGCTATTCCGGAATATGATTTTCATATTCCAGAACAGGCATTCCAAAATACCTATACACTTTCAGAATAGCTATTCCGAAATATGAAAATCACATTCCGGAATAGCTATTCCGGAAGTGTATAGGTATTCCGGAATAACTATTCAGGAATATGAAAATTCATATTCTGGAATAGCTATTCTGGAATACCTATACACTTCCGGAATAGTTATTCTGGAATATGATTTTCATATTCCAGAATAGCTATTCCGGAATGCCTATACACTTCCGGAATGACCATTCTGGAATAGGGTGGCAAATTTCCCTTTTCTTTTCGACTTGAGGATGTTCTTTAGTGTTGAAATTTTTTCTTTCTATTTTCATTTGTGGCTGGTTGGTTAGGTGCGGTGGTGTGTCATTTGTGGCTGGTGGGTAGGGCTTGGTGGTGTGGGTGGGGCACGGTGGTGTTGGTGGGGTGCTGTTGTGGTTGAAGGGTGTGATGGTGTTCAACGACGTAGTGGTGTTGGTGGTTGCGCGTTGCGGGGTGGGTACGACGCGGGTTGGTTGCATGGTGGTGGTTGGCACGACGCTAGGTGGTTGCGCGATGGTGGTGGGCGCGACGCAATGGTGATTGCGCGATGGTGGTGGGTGCGTGATGGTGGTGCGACGCAGTGGTGGTTGGAGGACTTGGTGGGGCGCGGTGGTGGTTGGAGGGCGTCGTTGTTGTTGGGTAGCAGTTAGGGTTGCAGGTGAGGGAAGGGGTGCAGGAGAGGAAAGGGTGATTGTGTCTTTTCATTATTATTGTGGGGTGCAGGAAGCAAAAAAAGGGATGCATGAGGTAATTCCTTATTGATAGTTTATGCTTAGGCGGATATCAAAATGGACTTCACATGGGAACCCACCCTTATACAGAGGGGATTGTTATTCCTACCCCATTATTATCTAAGTTTACACCCATACTTTTATTTATTTTTTTACAAAAATACCCTTGACGGAAGGACGTTTTTGTTGCTTATAATACATAATAAAATGTGTTTCTCTCTTGTTGTAGGGGTGTGCTTTCACAAACACAACAGAAACTTTTGTTGTGTATTGTGATATAACACACATAACATTATATCGGGTAGTAATAACGTAACCCATTTCTTAAATGGTCATCCACTTATCAAAATGTATGTGTGTTGTTGTTAATGAACATAAAGGTCTTCAATTCAATCACTCGCTACTCTGCCAAAGAGTTGAGCATTTCAACTTGCCACCGTTGAAGTTCCTTAATCAAATCATCATGAATTAGAGCCTAAGACTCTTCACCCTTAACTAGCAATGTTGCAATTGAGCGATAACCACAATGTGCATCTGCTTTGACATCAACAATACAAACAATGTAGTCACACAACTCGTCAAGAAATTCCTCTTTCAATGGCACAACTTTTTTGCATTTAGATCAATGGACAATTTTGTGAGGCAAGATTAGAGGTGACTTTCTATCTACAATTGTTTGCATTGTATCAACTCACTTTCAAAACGAAGGAACACATTTAGTAGATTTCTTTGACTTTAGTGCTCCTTTTGTTTTGACCTTATTTAAGGGAGGACACATTTAAGTAATGTCTGAAAATGTTAGTTCACAGACTTTAGTCTTAAATATAATTTTTCTAGTCATGTCAAGTTTTGCAAATCACTTTAACAATACATCAAAGTCATGCGAAAATGATAACTCTCTCCAATAATTATCCACTCCATATGTAGAAAACAATAACCTCCTCTAATGCACATGAATGGATTGTTATGAAATATAGTCGTTCAAGTAGCTAAACGTTGCAAGTTCACATGCACAAGGTAGTCTATGAGTACTTCTTAGTTTACACACAACTATCAGCACCAACAATGTCAACACATGTATACTAATGAAACATTAGGTTTTGTGCTTCTGTTGATATAAAGCCTCGTAACTTCTTGTAAAATGAGTTATTAAACATGTGTTTCAATATATTAATGCTTTTCTTAAATGATGCATGTTCTTACCAAATTTTGATAAGTCTTCCGGTGCGGTGGCTCCGCCGGGATCACCTCCGTGACTGGTGGGGGGTGTACCTGCAAAGGGACTCCGACGCTCAAGTTAGAGGCGCAGAGGAAGAGACAGGTATCACAATTGGGATTAGAATTTCGTACCTTGATTGGGATAGGTTGTTCTGATTTTATAGAGTGTAAAGAGATAGATTTGATAGGGTTATTTTCCTATCAAATCTCCTCAAATCTCGTAATGAAGATAGAGATAATTCTATCTTCTATCCTTATCTTATGACCTGATCTTTCTATATCTTATCATATAGTAAAATCTATTCTTTTCGTTATTATCATCCGAGTCCAAGTGATAGTTTCTACTCGGCCAACTGGACTACTCGGTGTAGTGCCGAGTTCGAGTAATATACATGCCCCCCAAGCTCTGAAGTAATGTAGGAGCTTAAGTATGGTTATACCAATTTCGAATTTTATTTGGCCGAGACGAGTTTGGTTCTTGAAGCGTCATGTCATTTGGTGAAGATGTCGTTTCAGACTTATTGAAGTCGTAACGGTTCCCAAGGGCGGCGTCAGTGATTGCTTTTTTGAATTTTGAAACGGTCTAGGGATTCCCAAAGGTCTCAAGCCTTCCTAGCTATTGATTGGCCTAGCGAGGGGTCTTGATCCAACGGTTTGGACCGTTTCGCCCTTTCGTATTCGCGACGCTTGGGGTTCTATATAAAGGGTACTGTTGACACTGGCGTTCATTTTCATTTCTGCGTGTTTTATCTTCCTACGAGATTTCTCTCCCTTCTGCCATTTTGTCCTCCTTCTTCTAGGTTTTTCTTTTTCCTTGTTCAGGTACGCCCTTCTCCTTTCCATTTCTTTTCTGTGATTCTATAATGTCTTCTTTTTCCGGGGATTCTGGGCGTTTCGGCGGGGGTCGTATGCTTACGCCGGAGGTTCACCTCATTGGAGAGGGTTCCGATGGTGGTTCTCCTTTGCACCACTCTAGTTCTGATGAAATTAGCGATGGTGCGTCAGCGGCAAACGTTGCCGTCGCGGGTGTCGGGGTGGTTCGTCCATCCGTCGACCCTGCACAAGTACCTTTGGTGGTTCCTGTCGGGGGGGGTGGTGGTTCTAGAGGATTCCGAGGCCACTGAGGTTCGTCTTCTTGAGACTCGGCGTGCTCGTCTTCTATTTCCTCCTTCCCTTCCCCAGCCTATTGAGTCTAGGGGTAACAGAAAGGTATATCCTCCTGTTACTACTTCCGGCTATTCTTGGGTGGCTGGGGAGGTGGGTGCGTATGCTTCTCGGTATAAGACCGAGGAAGCTTTGTCTGCCCTTCTTGAAACTATTGATTTGTGTCATTCGGAAGGGTCGGGTATGGTCCATGCCAAGCCTTGTGGGCCCGATGACCGAGTCTTTATGTCTGCTGACCCGCGCCAACCACATTTTACTTTTGTATATGAAGCCTTATTCTCGGTTCTCGACATTACAGTGCCGTTTGATCAGTTCGAGGCTGACGTTCTTCGGGCACTGAATGTCGCTCCCACGCAGTTGCACCCGAACTCCTGGGCTTCTCTACAGGCTTTCCGGGTGCTCTGCAGTAAATTCTTTATTACTCCTACTGCTCCTAAATTTTTGTATCACTATAAAGTTAAAGAGAGTCAGAAGGGGGGCTGGGTCTCCCTGACTGGGATTCCTGGTCGGTCAATCCTTAGTCCTTATACCTCCTCTTGGAAAAATTTCAAGAGTGGTTTCTTTCGTGTCCGACCGGGTCTGGAAGGGGAGGTCGAATTTTTTGATAGCCGTGGGAAGCCGAGGTTCCCACTTTATTGGACCCGCTCCCCAAACAAACGGCTGTCTTGGCAGGTCGTGGACATGTCTCCTGAGGATCAGGATGACATGGTTACGCTGTGCAAGTTACCGCGTTCCTTATCTTGTAAAACAGTTGTGGGAATTCCTACTTCTCGGACTCCGAGAGAGGATTGGGACGGTGAGTACCTTCTATTTATTCGATTTTTCTTCTTCTACTTTGTTTTTTACTGATGCTTGTTTCTTTTGCAGCTGTGATGGGGAAATTTGATTATAAGACGGCCAAAAAGCAAAGGCTGGAGAAGTTGAAGAGTAAGGAGCCCGCTGCTGAGGCGGTTCGAGTTGCTCCGCCTGTTCCTCCTCCTCCTCCTCCTTCTTTGAAGAGGGATCAGCGAGAGGTTGTTCAAGGGGGGGATGGCCCCTCCAAGAAGTCGAAACCGAGCCCACCCGGTGCTGAAGCTGCGGGGTCTGCTGTTGAAAGGCATCCGGCTTTCCTTTCTATGAAAGATGGGCGGACCTCGCTTTGGGGAAAGGACTTCAACCCCGGGACCCTCATCTCTGCCGACAATCTCGGTCAAGCTGATCGGGATATGTTGAGGGATGCTGGGTCGATGCTCTTTATGGAGGCTGTTTGTCGCTTCCAAGCTCGGTCATGGGCTATTGCTCAGTATTGGGCCGAGGAGTTCGACCACGGCCACCGGGAGTTAGCTATGGTGAAAGAGGCTGCTGCAAAAGCCGAGCAGGCCCTGTTGGAGGCTACCCGGGCCAACGAGACTCTTCTCCAATCTGCTGAAGAATCTCGAAGGTCTCAAGAGGAAGTGGAGGCTAAGTTAAGGGAAGTTGAGAGTCGTGAGGAGGATTTAAAACTTTCCTTAACTGCGTCCGAGAACTCGGCTCGGGAATTGCGGGCTGAGGTGGATAGGCTCGTTTTCGAGCTTGCTCAGGCGAAAACTGAGGCTGCCGAGTCCGAGGCTAAGCTGAAAGCCGATCTGGGTGAGGCCTTGGACGAGATTGTTAAGACCCATGAGGCTGGGTTCAGCAAGGCACTTCGCCAAGTTCGTTATTTCTTCAAGGATGCCGACACTTCTCTTTTTGACGTTGACAAGGATGTCAATAAAGAGGGGGAATTGGTTGAGGAGTCTGCACTTGATGGTGAGGATGCTCCGGGCTGTTCTACTCAGGAGGGGGGAGATGCTCCTGCTTTTTAGTGTTTATATTTTTCTTGCTTCTTGTAAGGCTCGTACCCGGCCTATCGAATAGGGTACTTAATGAAACTTATATGCAAGGCTCGCACCCGGCCTTTCGAATAGGGTGTTAATGACTTTTCTTCGTTATTTGTGTGGTCTTTTTTCGCGGTTTTTCGCTAACTCGCAAGAGGTCTGCGCGGTTAAGTGTAGCTCGCTTTTTCTACCTTTATAAAGGTCTACGCGGCTAATTCGCCTTTTGTATCCAAGGTTCACTCGGTTAGGTCTGACTCGCTTTTTTGTATTTTTGTAAAGGTCTACGCGGTTAATTGTAACTCGCCTTTTGTATCCTTTACTCGGTTAGGTCTAACTCGCTTTTTGTATCCTTGTAAAGGTCTACGCGGTTAAATCTAACTCGCTCTTTGTATCCTTGTAAAGGTCTACGCGGTTAATTGTAACTCTAAATAGATAATTTGAAGAAAAGAGTTTCATTAATGAGAGAAATTGGGTGTGCCTCGTTAAAACCTCTTTGACAAAAAACCTCTTGGGAAAAAATGTCAAAGTAGGAAAAAGAGTACATCACCACTTACAATTTTTCTAACTGTAGTAAAACTTTAGATGTGTCGCGTTCCAAGTTCGGGGGATGGTTTTGCCGGATGGGTGCTCCAATCGGTAAGCTCCATTTCCCAGCGACTCAATTATTCTGAAGGGGCCTTCCCAGTTGGCTGCCAATTTACCCTCTCCTGTAGCTTTTCTGGCTTCCCCGCATTTTCTCCAAACCAGGTCTCCAGCTTCGAAGTTTCTTGGCTTGACCTTGGTGTTATACCTCTTCTCGGCTCTTCTTTTACAGGCCTCTATTCTGACTTGGACCTCGTTGAGCGTCTCTTCGGTCATGTCGAGTGCATGCCTTAGTGATTGATCATTATTTTCCTGGACGAAATTTGTTCTTCGTAGGGAGGGTTCTCCGACTTCTACTGGTATCATGGCGTCTGATCCGTATGAGAGTCTGAAAGGGGTTTCCCCCGTTGTTGACTGTGGTGTGCAACGATACGCCCATAAGATTGCGGGAAGTTCCTCGGCCCAACTTCCTTTAGCGTCTCCTACTCGCTTCTTCAGTTCTCCGAGTATCACTTTATTTGCGGCTTCAGTTTGTCCGTTGGTCTGCGGATGTTCCACTGAGGTCACTCGGTGCCGAATCCCTAGGTTTTTGAAGAACTCTTCCAGGTTCTTTTCGGTGAACTGTCTACCGTTGTCGGATATCACCGAGTGAGGGATGCCGAACCGGCATATGATATTTTTCCATATGAATTTTTGCACATTGTGGGCGGTGATAGTTGCCAAGGGTTCGGCCTCAATCCACTTTGTGAAGTAATCAATTCCGACGAGGAGGAACTTCACTTGTCCTTTAGCGAGTGGAAAAGGGCCTAATATGTCAACTCCCCATAGGGCGAAGGGCCATGGTGCTGTGATATTGTGCAATTCCTCTGCTGGTAGATGGGATAAGTTGCCATATTTTTGGCATTCTTCGCATTTTTTGACGTACTCGGCGCAGTCGCGGCGCATTGTTGGCCAGTAATACCCGGCTCTTATAGTTCGGGCAGCCATAGCTTTTTCTCCTGAGTGCATTCCGCATATTCCTTTGTTCATCTCATTTACCACGTATTCGGCTTGAGCCTTCGTGATACATTTCAGCAGTGGTGCAGTGAAGCCTCTCCTATAAAGGTCTTCTCCCTCTATGACATAGTAACTGGCCCTTCTTCTGATCTTTTTAGCTTCTTCCCGGTTTTCTGGGAGGGTTCCTTTCTTCAGAAAGTTCCATATCTCGGTCATCCATTCTCTGTCAGTCGAGTTGATGTTAGAGACAATTTTCTCGATGCTCGGAGCGGATATTGTTTCCTGTATGACAGTTCGGTGTTGGCCTTTCTTCTTTGTACTTGCCAATTTTGATAGCAGGTCGGCTCTTTCATTTTGTTCTCTCGAAATGTGGTCGAGCTCGCAACTAATGAACTCGTTCTTCAACTGGGAGGCCAAGTGGTAATATCTTGTCATCTGGGGATCCTTTGTTTGGTAGGATCCATTCATTTGCCCAGTGGCTAATTTTGAATCGCTCCAGCATCTAAGGTGTTTCGCTCCCACTTCCTTGGCGAGTTTTAGTCCTGCTAGTAGGGCTTCATACTCGGCTTGGTTGTTGGATGCGTTGAAATCGAACCTGAGTGATTGTTCCAGGATAATCCCTTCAGGGCTTTCAATTATGACTCCTGCTCCGCTACCTTTTTCGTTCGAGGAGCCATCCACATAAAGGGTCCAGAATGGGAGGGGCGCTTCCGCTACTGGTGCTAGCTCAGCAATAAAGTCGGCTAGGCACTGTGCTTTGATAGGTCCTCTCAGTTCGTACTTGATGTCGAACTCGGATAATTCAACCGACCATGCTATCATTCGTCCGGCTAGCTCTGGTTTCCTCAGTATCTGTCGTATTGGGTGGTCTGTTCGTACCACTATTGGGTGGCTTTGAAAGTATGGCCGTAGCCGTCGTGCTGAGGTGACTAGGGCTAGCGCTAGCTTTTCTATCTTTTGATATCTGGTTTCGGCATCTTTCAATACTCGGCTTATGTAGTAGACTGGTTTTTGCGTCTGATTTTCTTTCTGGATGATGACCGAACTGATTGCGTCTCCCGAGACGGCTAGGTATAGTATTAAGTCCTTGCCGGGTTCGGGTCTCGTTAGAATTGGTGGTGATGAGAGTAGTGTTTTTATCTTTAGGAAGTTTTCTTCACACTTTTCATCCCATCCGAAGCCCTGTTGTTTCTTGAGTAGTTGAAAAAAGGGTCTGGCTATTTCTGCTGCTTTTGGCAAGAAACGGGACAGGGATGCCAGTCTTCCAGTTAGCCGTTGTACTTCTTTTATATTACCCGGACTTCTCATGCCTATGATAGCCGCACATTTCTCCGGATTGGCTTCTATGCCCCTGTGGGTGAGCATGAATCCTAAAAATTTTCCGCCATGCACCCCGAATACGCATTTCTCAGGGTTTAGCCGCATATTATGTTTTCTGATTTCGTCAAAAATTTTGGTCAGGTCTCCTGGATGTGATTTTGGTTCTCTGCTTTTAACCACCATGTCGTCGACGTAGACTTCCAGGTTTCTTCCGAGTTGTTCTGTAAAGATCTTGTCCATTAGACGCTGGTATGTTGCCCCTGCATTCTTCAGTCCAAATGGCATTACCGTGTAACAGTAATTGGCCGTGTCAGTTATGAACGCCGTTTTTTCCTCATCCGGTGGGTACATTGGTATCTGGTTGTACCCGGAGTATGCATCCAGAAAGCTCAGGATCGGATAGCCGGCTGCTCCATCTACTAATTTGTCTATGCTTGGCAACGGGTATGAGTCTTTTGGACATGCTTTGTTAAGGTCTGTGTAGTCAGTACACATTCTCCATCTTCCGTTTGCCTTCTTTACCATCACCACATTTGCGAGCCATGTGGTGTATTGCACTTCCCTTATGAAGTCGGCGCCGAGTAGTTTTTCAGTTTCTTCTTTTACCGCTTTTCCTCTTTCAGCCCCGAGTTTCCTCTTCTTTTGGGAGATTGGTTTGGCCTCTGGGTAGATGGCAAGCTTGTGGCAATGGAAGCTCGGGTCTATTCCGGGCATGTCGGTGGCTGACCATGCGAACAAGTCGGCGTTGTCTAACAGGACTTTGGCAATTGCTTCTTCGGTCTCGCTTGCTAGCTGAGTCCCGAGTTTTGTGCATTGCCTTGATTCTCTTCCTATTTGGAAGGATTTTACCTGTTTTGTGGGTTCTGCTCTCGGCTCGGTCTCCCTGGGATCGAGGTCGGTCTCCTCTATTGGCGTTGCGAGAGAGGCGCATTCTACGTGTTTTATCGTCAGTTCTGGGACCTTTTTGCCGCTGGCTATCTTTAGACTTTCTAAGTAGCACTCGCGGGCTGCCTCCTGATCAGCTTTGACTGTCACTATCCTTCCTTCTGAATTTGGGAATTTCATTGCCAGATGTGGAGTTGAAATTATTGCCCCTAGTTTGTTGAGTGCTGGCCTGCCTATAAGAATATTGTATGAAGTGAGGGCGTTGACTAGGAGGTACCTGACCGTGATAGTCTTGGACCCCATCTCATCTCCAAAAGTGGTGAGGAGGTCGATATAGCCTCTGGTATCAACCTTTTCGCCTGCAAAACCGACTAACTGCTCGGTGTATGGTTGTACCTTATTTTCGGGGATGTCTAGCTGTTGGAAAGTGGACCAGTACAGGATATCCACCGAGCTGCCTTGGTCGACTAAGACTTTGCACACCAACCAGTTTGCGACTTCAACTTTGACCACCATCGGGTCATCATGATTGGGCTCTATGCCTTCGAAATCTGCGTCTGTGAAAGTTATAGGGGGCATTTTCTTGTGTACTCTGGGGTTTGTTGAAGCCAAGTTGATTGATCGGAGGCTGCGCAGGTGTCTCTTCCTTGCCGAGCTCGAACTTCCTCCTCCAGCGAATCCTCCTGCTATTGTGTTGATAACGCCTCGGAGTCAAGCTTCGGGAGGTTTGGTCTGTTGTTCCTGGCGGGGCTCTTCCGTGCGTCGGGCTTTTCTATCGCGATCGTCTTCCCTATCCCGGGTTCGTTCTCGCACGGGCTTTCGGCTGTCGTCTCGGACGAAGCGTCGTAATTTGCCTTGTTGGATAAGTTTTTCAATCTTATCCTTCAGGGTGGTGCACTCCTCTGTAGTGTGTCCATGTACTCTATGGTATCTGCAAAATTTGGACCTATCTGCTTTCTCTGGGGAGCTGTTTCGAGTAGGCAGGCTTATCAGCTCGGCGCTACAGGCTTCTTCCAGAACTCGCGCTCTGCTATCAGTTAGAGGGGTATAATGGGCAAACCTTGCACGGGGCGGTCTGTCGCTTCTAGGTTTGCTACTCCGCTCTCGGTTTGCTCCTGGTTTCTCTCGTTCTTCCTATTTTTTATAGGATTCGCCCCTGACCCGTTCCCTGAACTTGGTCATTTCTTCCATCTGAATATATCCTGCTGCTTTAGCTCTGAGCTCGTCCATGTCATGTGGTGGTTTCCTGCAGAGGCTGTCCGAAAAAGGTCTGGATTTTAGCGCCATAAGCATGGCGGTCAATGCCACCTGTGGATTCAAGTCTCGGATCTTGACGGAGATCTCGGCGAATCTTTCCATGAAATCCCTGAGAGACTCGTTGTCTTCTTGCCGTATGTTGGCCAGTGCTACTGCCGTCAGGTGGTGGGATCGACTCGTAGCGTATTGAGCGCCGAAACGGGTGACTAATGTGGCAAAAGAGTCGATTGAGTGGGGGGGAGTCGTGTGTACCAGTTCAATGCTGCTCCCTTCAAGGTCGTTGGGAACACCCGACACATGATGGCGTCGTCGTTTGTGTACAGGTTCACCTGTGTGACGAATGCGTCGATGTGCTCATCGGGGTCGGTCAGTCCATCGTATCTGTCCATGGATAACGGCTTCCACCCAGGCGGTAGTGGAGTCTCCATGATTCCATCTACAAACGGGTGTCGTCTCGTTGTCTCAGGTATCATACTTCGTCTTGGGGGCGCTCGCGATCCTGAGGCGGGTCTGGACTCTAAATGGGTTGTTGCTCGGTCTGTCTCGCTCCAAGTGGTATCTTCCTGCTCTGTTCGATCAGGGTGTCTGTTGGCGGTTGTATGAGCCGCCGATAGTCTGTTGGTAGCGGCGTGGGCTGCCGAGAACCCGTTGATAGCGGCGTGGGCTGCCGAAAGTCCATTCCGGTCCTCTCGCAGTTTTTGATACTGCTCTCGGAGGATAGCGTTCTCCTTGCGGAGGTCTTCTATCTCCTTAGCGTTGTTCTGCTTCAGCATGTTAACTTCCCTTTGCAGGGCTTGGATCAACGGGTGATCCTCAAGCATCTGACGCGGGAAGGGCGCCACGTTGTTGGGGTTACCTCCCTGGGTATCCCCTGGAGGTGGTACACCCAGGATTTGGGTTTCCACCCCCTGTGGTCGCTTTTCATGGTTCGCTGTTTTACTCTGGGTTGTCGTCATTGGAATAATGTTGTTGCGATTGGTGTGGCTGGGAATAGTTTCACCGAGCCCCACGGTGGGCGCCAAATGTTCTTACCAAATTTTGATAAGTCTTCCGGTGCGGTGGCTCCGCCGGGATCGCCTCCGTGACTGGTGGGGGGTGTACCTGCAAAGGGACTCCGACGCTCAAGTTAGAGGCGCAGAGGAAGAGACAGGTATCACAATTGGGATTAGAATTTCGTACCTTGATTGGGATGGGTTGTTCTGATTTTATAGAGTGTAAAGAGATAGATTTGATAGGGTTATTTTCCTATCAAATCTCCTCAAATCTCGTAATGAAGATAGAGATAATTCTATCTTCTATCCTTATCTTATGACCTGATCTTTCTATATCTTATCATATAGTAAAATCTATTCTTTCCGTTATTATCATCCGAGTCCGAGTGATAGTTTCTACTCGGCCAACTGGACTACTCGGTGTAGTGCCGAGTTCGAGTAGTACAATGCATTTATTTCAATGTGTTGCAATGCGAGCATATTATTCAACACATTTATACTAATGAAACATTAGGTTTTGTGCTTTTGTTGATATAAAGCCTCGTAACTTCTTGTAAAATGAGTTATTAAACATGTGTTTCAATATATCAATGCTTTTTCTCAAATGATGCATTTATTTCAATGTGTTGCAATGCAAGCATATTATTCATTGCATCCTAACATGACGAAGTCTAAAGTGCGATAGTGAAACTCATTTCCCACCGTGGGAAAGTTGGATATTTTTATTATTTATTCTTTTTCTCCCCTTCTTTCCCACTTTGCCCCTGCTCACCCTTCTCTCTCACCACCCTTCCTGTGTGAAAATGTTCCCCAGATTTTCAAGAGGCACCCCACACCACTCAAACCGTCAATTCGCACTCCTCCACCCTCGTCCACCTTTCCTTCAACCAGGACCCGGGGTGCTTTGTCGCCGCCACCAACCATGACTTTTGCATCTACAACCGCAACCCCTTCTGTGAGATTTTCCAACGCGGTTAAACCCTTGATTCCCACTCCTCCACCTTGCTCCACTTCTCCTTCAACCATGACTTCGGTGCTTCACCGCCACTGTTGACCACAACTTTCACATCTACAACTGTGATATCTTCCACGAGATTTTCTGGCACGACTTCAGCCCCGACGGCGGAATTTGAAGCTTATTTTATTTTATATTATATTTTGGATTTTGATTCATATTTGTGTCTTGAAGACTTGTTTTGTGCATTTTGGTTGTTAATTTTTGTATCGATTTCTTATATTTGAGGAAATTTGAATGCTACGTGACCTCAGCGCCGGCGGCAGAATTTGAAGCTTCTCATATCGGATTTCCAAATCTGAGAAAAACTTTGTATCGATTTTTTATTTGATAATGTTTCTGTTTAATTTTCCAGATCTATTTTGTATTATTATTACATTATGGAGTTTGAAATACGATAAGTTTTCATTTATTTTATCATATCTAAGAGGTTTGCGAGTGATTTTGATAAGATGATTTTGTTTAAAGGTTATATCTAATATTTGCGTTTTCACTGTTCATTCTTCTTGGTGTCACTGTGCGTTTCTAGATTTTATCTATCGAGGAGAAGAACAAAGAATAAAGGGCAAATGGGGAAAGAAAACAAAAATAAGAAAAACAAAAAACAAAAAAATATGAACCGTCTACTTTTTTTAATAGTTAATCTGACAGTCCACAACATTCTAACTACATTTTCGTAAACTTGGGCACGGTGGGAAACGAGTTTCCCTATCGCACCGTAGACTCCGTCTCCTAACATTTGCATAGTCTCTCATGTTATCTTGAAGTAGCTTATTCAATCTCGCATGTGAATCCTCAATCATGTGAAAAAAATATGTATAGTAAAAAAAAATTAAATTTTTAATGTAGGTTAAAAAAATAGAAAACTCAGATTTTTTTTTTATTTAGAAAATACAGATTTACATGAAAATGAAGTCATGTGATTATCTAGATGGTTTTCACATCACAATCGATTTTGCCGCTGAACATCAGTTGCTTTCTCTGAATAGTGCTCAAGCTATTTATTTATATATTTTTCACCTTATGCGTGCATATTCTCGCATGCATTATGATTATCATCATGAAAACTTTAGAATCAGATGGATTGCATGAGGGATACTACAATGTAAGAGGGGGAAAAAAATCTAGGAAATCCTCATACCAAAATTTAAAAGAATGCGAGTCTTATATAGATAAAAAAAAAAAAAAAAAACAAAGGTATTGTGTTTTGCTGATTTTTTTTTTTGGGGACAAGCTGTTTAGGTTAATGTTTTTCTATTTTTCTTAGAATTTTCACAATCACCGTCTACCCATATATATTATTTTTCTTAACAGTAATACTCATTAGAATCTTCAAGTTTTAATTAATAAAATCTGAAGTGCGCATTCTGAATAACATTATTTTTTTTGTTAGATAAAATGAGTTGGGTTAATTAGCCGAAACGTCCATAATTAGATTTGAAAGACTTATGGTTAGTTGCGTGGGCCTTCCATCTATAGCTTCCTCACATGCAAACGGAGACAAAAAGTATCTGATTTGCCCAACATTCTAAAGCTGAAAACCGCGTCACTGCACGAATGAATAACTAATTAAAATTAATCTGTTCATAAAACTTTGGCTCCTTTTTTTGTAAGAAAACTATTTCGGTTCAATTTGTAATAATGTTGGATTTTTTTTTTAAATTGTGGACGAAATTTACTTTGGTTCGATACGCAAATAATGAATAAAATAGTTAGTTGTATATTTTTATAAAGAATTTAATTTAATTAAGATACATTGTAAGAAAGTTTTTTTTTTACTGTTATTTAATAATAAATTGTCATATAATTAAAAATATAAAATTTTATAATAATTCTTAGATAATTTTTAGCTAGTTAATAGTGGAAATTTTTTACAGTTGTAGTAGTAATATAGTATATAAAAATGTAACTTTTTTTTTACTGCAAAATGTAACTCTTTTATTAAACATGTGATATCACCGTATATTTAAGACATATGACTAAGCATAAAAAAAAGAAGAAGAAGAAGACATATGACAGAATCAAATAAAAATGCACAAAAAATGATAAATTAATTATAATTAAATAATAAAAAAATATGCAACCCAATCACGTAGAAGACATTTGAATCTACACAGTACAATCTGTAAACTACAACAAAATAATGTATTTACTAAAAAACAAAATAATTTCAAATTAGAATTATAATGATTACACTTATTGCAATTTTTTTATCTGGAAATTTAAAAATATTATGATAACGACAATTATAATTAAAACAGGATGTAGTTGAATGAATAAAAAAAAAGGATGTAGTTGAAGAGGAATATTGTACTACATCAGTCAATTTACTTTAAGTCATTCTATGTGATATGTGATTATAGTACTAAATAATGCAATTGAAAGATTGAAGAATAAAATGTACTCTACCAAAAAAAATGTACCAATCCCATTTACATGAGTACGGTTTTGTGCCCTTCATTTCTCATCAATTAACTATTCCTTCACGGGAAAAAAAAACACTCACCTAGATTACATCAAATAATTAATTATTATATAAAATAATCTCTAAGAATCTTATCCTATCGGGTACAAAGATAAAGATAATCTTTGCCAATTATTGCAGTGTTTCATGCACGCTGAGCGCCACTTTTTTTCCCCTGGTTCAACAATAGTTCATAAGCACTCAAATTACTTCTAGAGACCCATGCAGATTCCTTTTCTGGGATTTTTTTTCCTATTTTTTTCTTAAGCAAATAATAGAAATAGACATACATGGTCTCTCCCCTCAATAGAACTGAAGTGCTACCATTAAATACAAATGTTGATTATATATTGAGAATTGAGAATTTTCTTACAAATGGCAGAAATTGCGGCTTTCGAATAAAAATTGTTAACTGGTTCCCATAAAGTTGCCTTAGATATTGATTTTATACATAGCAGAAAATGCTATTCAATGTATTCGTAGACAAACGTGAAGGGCTTTTTGGTTTTTTCTTAAAAAAAGGTTTATAAAAATTTGTCCGTATATGTAACATTCTTCATCCTACTACTTTGGTGCATGGACATTAGGAAACCAAGTGTGAAGAGGGTATAGAGAGGACCCACACGGTTGCAATGAGATCAATGGCAACATTTTCTTACCAAAACAGTAAGTTAGGTACTGCATAAGCCGTTATTCTTTTCCCCCCTTTTGATATAAAAAGAATGAACTTTACTGTGAAAACGAGCTACAAAAAGGACCCACCATTATCTCACTTGCCCCCTTTGGTTTTTTTTTGGTGAAAACATTTTTCTTCTCAGCTCCCTTCTTTGACCGGCAGATATCAGATATGTAATGTAAGAGATCATGCAATGTACATAAACATAATCTCTCAAATTTTGTGCTCTTATTAATCCTTGCATATAACATATGTTGATAGTTTATAATTGCAATTGATGAGCACTTTTTATATCTTACCTTAGGATGGTTAATTTCTTAGATGATCAAAATATCATTTTCAGATAGCTGAAAACCAGATTGTGTAATGATATTTACATAACTTTACTTCCAATCAGCTGGTGAGTAGAGGTTAACCATCAAATTGGCTAGAGAATATAGGTTAAAATAAAAAAGTTGATGTGTCATTTCCATTAGACAAGAGGATACGACATTGCATTATAACCATTTGAGTGAGAATAGGAAAATGATGGAGGGAGTGAGGACAGAGGAGGGAAAAAGCAACAACAATACATGCTTTATAGTATATGGTATGGGACGGCGTGATAATAACTAATAAAGCCATAAACAAAATCCTCTTTATAGTCAAAATAAAAAACCAAAGCACATACACACAAAAGGAAAAGGAAATAAGATCTTATGCCTTTAATCATTCCTCTAACTAGACTTCTTTTTTGTTTTAGTCTGACCAAATAGAACATATAAACAAAAAAAAGTAGTTGTTAACATTAATCTAAGATTGATAAAGGCACTCCTTGCAGCCAGGTTCCCTGTTATATGTCTAAATGTTTTCTTAATTTTCTGATCATTTTCATTGAGCCCATTTGCGGTTCCAAATTCCCCTATTGGCAAATTTACATTAAGATCACAAAATTTTCCATTCTGATAAAGTACAAGATCATTGAGAAGCAAATGCACAATAAGGATTTCACCAAGAAAAAGAAAATGCAGAAGAATAAGCACCAACTAATTTTGTAAAGAAGAAAAAGTTCATGGTATTTAAACTTTTCATCAACAATTTTTTATTTACCTAGGTAGTTAAAACTACCTAACTATTTCCCAAGACTCTGAAACTGAATAAACCAAGTGGATCTAGTTACTTTTTCATTGACATACTCAAATTATTTACTTTCAGTTTTACATGTACACACGTGCCATCCGCCGCTACCTAAAAGGGCTCAATATGAAGAGGATTAGGTTATAAGTTAGACCACTGAAATAAAATCACATTCCCTCTCCCTACCCCCACCGAATTTTAGTCCTTGTGGACATAGTGCCTATTTTGTTACAAAGCCAAATGCACTTACCATTTGCCCTTTGTGCTTTAAAATTTTGGCGCTTTCTGTCCTTTTTTTCAACTCCATGTCCCATGAAGTAAAGTTAAGGCAAGAATAAAAGGAAAGTAGGCACAAGGATAGTATTACAATATTATTCCTGACTTGAAGATCCAAGACAGATATTCTCCCTCTCTCCCACCTCTCATTGCAACAAATGGAATATGAATGTAGCCCTCTTGGTTGGGAACTCTACTACCAGGAAGAGGTGTTGTGACATTATTCTAATTCTACTTTGCTAAATGGCTTAGTTAAATCTCTTTTTCTTTTCATTTGTTTTTGCTTATTTAGTGTTGTATCATTGTTGAACTAGCAGGGGTTAGAGGACTTGAGACATTCTCTTCTGTACACAACCTTGGAGCTAGAGGCAACAATTGCATCAGCTAAGGAGGAGATTACCAGAAGAGAATGTGAATTGATCCATGCCAATGACCTTTTAAGCAGGGTCATCAAGGAGAGAGATGAAGCTCAAGCAAAATGCCAGAAGCTAATGCTGGAAAAACTAGAGCTCCAAAAAGAACGTCAGCAGAAGCAACAAGTAGAACAGAACCAGCACCAGCACCAACAACTTGTTCAAACACATCAAAGAGATACCATGTCACAGAGTGAAGAAGAGCTGCAAGAAGGCTTCTCTGAAAAGCATTCTGTGCCAGCTGCTTCTTCTGACTCTGAAGAAAACAGCATGCCCTCTTCTGGTGGAAGTTCAACCCCACATCCAACACCACTGCAGGCGGTACTGGAATTAGCAGAAAAGAAACCATTGCCTGAAAAAGGGAAACTCTTAAAGGCAGTGGTAGAAGCTGGACCACTGCTTCAGACCCTTCTCTTAGCTGGACCACTCCCACAGTGGCAGCACCCTCCTCCACAACTCAACTCCATTGAAATCCCCCCAGTGGCCATTTCACCCCAAGACTCTACCAAAAGCACTTTCCCCTTCAATAAGAAGAGGGACCTTGTCCTCTCTCCAGGCACTGATTGTCCAGTTTCAAAGAGTAGAAGGGTCATTCAGCAGCACATGCCAACACCTACCACTGCTGCTTCACATCACTCCCTACCACACCCATCATTTTCATAATGTTTCTTCTGCAAAGCAAATCACAGAGAAACAGGTGGCCACTATGCATCACCTCAACTTTGTCCCCTTATCAACAAACTCTGACCTACTTTTCTATGCTGGAAGAAAGAGACTTCATTTTTAGCGTTTAGTGTTTCCCTAATCTTATCTTATTATGTATATATAAGGTCCAATTGGGGGTTAAATTCTCACAAAATTGATGGGAATTAAGTAACCTCGTCCAAGTAAGTTATGACACAATTTTGTACTTTGGTAGATATTAGAGGGGGTGATGTAATGTAACCTTGCTTCAAATGGCTTAGTTTTAATTAAAGGCTATTGTTGTGCTCGTAGTATTATTTTTCGTATGCTGTGTTGCTTTCTTTGCTTAGTACAATAATGATACTTTAGTGTGAGCGACCAGCAAGCAATCATATATCTTCTAAGAATTTTTCTTTCCCATGAAGCACACTTCATTCAATGTTAGTGTCTGCCATTAAAAGAGCACCTAATTAGGCTCCCCATGATGAAGAATGCATGTTGGCCAGACCCGGCTAAATAACTATAAAAATAAACAAATTGCACACTACTTTTATTTTTTAGTTATAATTCAATAATTAGTTAAATAACAAACTAGTAATGTGACTACTAAACATTCTATAAACCTAGTTATTTAAATTGAGATACATCATTAATCGGTATTAAACATATTGTGAAAAATTTTGTTTATGCAAATAGAATTTACTAATAACATATCATCAAGCTATCCATGTTAGTTGTGGAACAACTTATATGTAAGAGTGGGAAAATATGCCCATCACTTTAGGAAAAAATTACAAGCAGATAATTTTTGGGGGTGGGGGAATTTGGCGAGGAGAATTGAATGAGAGGATTTGAACTCCTGCCCATTTGGTTGTTATGTCTCGTTACTTATCACTTGACTACTTGAGCTACAATGTCTCCTACACCTATAATTTTGAATCCATTAAACCCACACTTAATTATATTAGACTTCAAAAATATTTTTAAGACTCGTATTTTTCAAGTCTAATAAATTTAAAATCATGAAATCACTAACCCAAAATTTTTAAAAAAATGTTTTTATTAAACTAAAGTTAAATTAAATATTGCTGCTAAAAAAGTTAAATTAAATAGTTATTTTTTAATTTTTGGCTGAAATACACTTTTGACCCTTTATTATATTTTTTGGTTTTAGTCTTGGTCAATTTCGTGACATATGTCAGTCAAAATTAACTAAGCTAGTAAAAAAATTTATGGAAGAACAATTTCGTCGAACAGAACTACTTTAAAGGATCAAAATGATTTTTTTTTTTTAATTTTGGAAGACTAAACTGAAAAAGAATGAGGAAAAAAAATATATTTTAGCCTTAATTTTTTCATTAGATTACCTCTATTGATCTAGTGCATGTTTGGAAACTTAAAAAAAAAAAAAAAAAAAACATGTCAATTTAAACATGAAAACTATAAATATTAATTTCTAGTTAAATGTAGAAAATCACATCGACAACATAGAAAATCACATCATGCAACCAAACATTTATCCGCCACTAATTCCACGTCCAACGTAGTGAAGTTAAACATCTCTCTGCAGAAAATAAAGAAGAAGAAAAAAAGAAGACGACATTTTCCGATCACTTTTAAGTTATCGTCAAATAGATTTCATTTCACATGGACAGGCCATGAATCATGACCATGTGTGGTGTGTCTCATAACCACTAAATGCAATTAGTCAATAAAAATCACAGAAAATAACAAGAGGTTTTGGAACGATGTTCTTAAAGTGGCAAATGCTAATAAGTATTTTATAACACCGATTAAGGAAATAAAAATAAAAAAGTATTTATTATATTAAAAATATAAAAATGATTAAAAAATATATTACAAGATGTACTAAATATATCTTAACTAATGTGATTAAGACATTTAATTAACCGGACACTATAAAAATATCATGGATTGCACATGCAATGAGAACAAGATCTATTTAATCGGCCCCGCTTAATCTTCAGAACATGGCATTAATATGGAATTCCACATAGGCTCATAAGCTAATTACTTTTGCAACCAACTAGCCATGTACGGTGGCAGATTATTGGTGACTAGGAGGGCCATATGTCCATACATGTGTGTATCAGTATATGCGTGTGGGGGTAAGTCCCTTCATATGTTTAACTTATGCTATAAATATATGTTATATCTTTATATAAAAATTTAGAACAAATTATAGTAATACTTCTTGATATTTTGTGTAATTATACAAGTATTTTCTATTTTTTTTTTAACCATTACATTCACCTCCCTTATAGGGGTGTTAGTGTAAGATTTGAGGGGTATTGAGAGAGTGTCAGTCTTTAAATATATAAGAGGGTGTTAATGTAATGTTTTCAAATTTAAAAGAGTTAATGTAGGAAAATAAAAAATGGTAGGATTATGTGTAATTTGATAAAAACTTAGGGGGTATTACTGTAATTTGCTCAAAAATTTATTTTTATTAGTTAAGTAGTATAATAATAAATTAAAATGTTTTTATATTGGTAAGATTTCCATGCATATAATCTGGTTATTCTTTTTTATATATAGTAGAAAGTAGAATAGCGAGTGTTTTTTTTTTTTTAATTTGATATACATTGTTTTGTGCTAATTAAGATTTTCATTTTGTATTGATGGGGCTATTGGTTAAATGGCTAGAGAAAATCAATTTCAATTATTGGTTATACGTCGTATAAATGCATTTTAGATAGGTAGAAGTTATATTTTTATTTTTAAAATTTAATATGGTAAAGTTCAAAAGTAAAACTGTAAAAGAATTGATGACTTTTTAAGGAGGAAGCTAGTGCTAAAAAGAAAAACACACATTTTCCATATCTTTATTATCATTTGAAAAGTCTAATTCCTAATGCTAAAAGTCCGAAAATTGAACACGACATGAAGATGAGCAGCTTTCTAAGATTCTAAGAGTGACATCAAAATAACTTTATGCTAATCTATATAACGTAAGTAAGGAAAATGCAACCGTAAAAATATTATATGAACGCAACATTGTTTGGCTGGAAAAAACTACATAAAATAGCGCAATATCAAATGTAATCAGATCAAGATTGCAAAACTAAAAGGACCAAGTATTAAGGTCTAGAAATCAGAAGGGTGGTACCTACTTACTTGACCAAGCAAAACTTTGACAGGTAAATTTCGATGAACAGGCTTGACATTGAGATAGAAATTAATCATTAACTTCTAGATATGAAAGACCATTGTCATTAGAAAATCGAAGAGATTGAAATCGTGACAGGCTGGTTTTCTTCTAAATGATAAATACTATTTCATGGTGGTATAAGCACTTGGATTTACATGTGTCGCATGATGCAAACTATAGACAAAAAACCTGTGTGCCTTAAGTCATAGCCTAAAGTTGTAGCTCCAATAATTCAAGCTTAATCTTCAATGAGATCAAATCACCGCTGTCCCCCGAACAAGATTCAAAACCAGTTGTATAGCAAAAATATGGTCTAGTCCATGCAATTTCCTCCAAGTACGTTTTCCTTTTTTAACATGAAAGGGGCAAATTATGACTTTTTTTTAGCAACACTTTCTAAACACCTCAATTTTTATGACTTTTTTTATGGTATGCATGTTCCAACGAGCCCAATCGATGGGGCAATACGCTGACTTTGATTTAAGAGTAAATTACATGTTATCCTTTTATAATCTTATATTTTGACAGCATATTTTTTTTATTACTAAACTCTCTTAAAATTTAGGTTGACGAATGTTAAATTTTATTAATTTTGTTTCATTTAACTATGATTTTATATAGACATTTTTGGGGTCAACATATCATTTATTAAAAATGTCTAAAAACACTTACACAAGCAAGATG
Organism: Pueraria montana var. lobata; assembly: GCA_026413185.1. NCBI lineage: Eukaryota > Viridiplantae > Streptophyta > Magnoliopsida > Fabales > Fabaceae > Pueraria > Pueraria montana. The sequence goes on from CM048647.1 coordinate 76,387,320, forward strand.
CTAAAAGCCTCTAAAAAAAAAAAAGCAAGATGCTAAAAGAAAAGCCTTGCAACGATGCATACATGCATACAACATATAAACAATATCAATTCCAAGCAAATACGCTTGAAACTAACCAACTAACAATCCTGAAACTACAAAAACTAAAACATAAATCATCCTATAACCGAGGAACTTTAGTAGAACCATAGACTTTTCTTCACTTCTTTTTTTATTGTCTCTTCTAGATATAGTACAATAATAACTCCAATAAAGACGACCCAATGCACCTTTGTAGGCATGACAATGGGATAAGGAAGGAACGAGCATGTCATTCTCCGTCCCCATCCCTGTTCCCCTCCCTGTTCCCAATCTTCGACAAAAATAAAATTTTGTATCCATTCTCGTCCCCATTTGGGGTCAGCTATACCCACCTTGTCCCCCTACTCATCTATTGAAAAATGGTTACTACTTTATAATAATATATTTATAAATATTTTATGTCTAATTTAAAACTAATTTTAGATACCATTAAATTGCCCTTCCCCATCCTTATTATAAAAAAAATCCATACTCGATTGACTATTTTCCATCAAAATCAGGATGGGTTTGGATGGATACCAAAGATACGAGATTCTTGCCATCCTACTCCTATGCTGTATAGAAAAAAGAAGGCTAAATGTTACTTTTAGTCCTTTATGTTTTAATATTTTTTCGTTTTGGTACATAACGTTTTAAAAGTTTCATTTTGGTACTTTATGTTTTCGAAAGTTTAATTTTGGTCCTTTCTTCCATTTTTCGTTAAAAACGTTAATGTTTCCGTTAACTTTTAAATTTTGAAATAATTAATTTGAAATAGTGGTGGTTAAAACCGCCACTATGTATTTTTTCATGAAAAAAAAATCCAATCACTACAAACAATACCCACGCATCCTTCTCCCCCGACAACGTTCTCCAGATCTGCATATTCAACTCACCAAATCATATAGCGAAACCAAACGGCAACAACTCGTGAACCTCTACAAGAAACCAGATCTACATTCATAGGCAATCTTTCACTTACAAATCCGAGCTTCAAACCCCCCGTATCACACACGATTTGACGCCGTCGCTTCGTGAACTCATCCAAAATGGGTGTGATCCCGTCAATAGATGTCGTGCAATGTTGCGATTTTGGCAAGTGTACCAAATCGTTCAAGTAACAAAGGGTAAATAAAGTATCGTATCCATAGGGACTTGTACGATAATCAGGTAAATAATAGCAAAATTTAATGGACTACAAAAATTGAAAATTTAAGTAACCAAATTTAAAGACAAGTGCATAAAAATTAAAGAGTAAAAAGGAAGAATTTTGGTTGAGAATTTTATCGAACACTTTGTATGCTAAAAATTGAGATTTGTATCAATGATGAGAATTGTCGAGGTTTGACTTCATTGAATCAACCTAACATGCATTCCTAATTATTCCTATTCAATCATATAGATGTTATCATCAACCCACAATTTATTCAAACCTTAATCCCTTAAGTGAGAGAACCTAAGCCCCTTAATCACACTATCAATCCCTTGAATTAGTGTAATTAATTGACTTGCATTAAGAACAAGGGTTTTAACGATGACCAATAACCTTTACCTTATCCCTAGGCATAAAGTTCATTGGTTGTTCTCTTCAGTTCGCAAATCAATTGAATTTCCCAATTACAATCAATTAAAGGAATCATGCACTCGGGTGATCAAGCCAAGAACAAGCAATAAGTGTAGAAGAGAAACAATAACTGAATTTAATTGAATAGAAAAATGTAGGAATTACATGAAAGATGATCCAATTACATCAAACCCCAACAAAAGTGGATTTAGCTACGCATAGCCATGGGGGAAGAAGCAAAAGAGGGAAGATCCATGAGGGGTGAAGCCAAATGCATTAAACCCACGTCCCGGAGCTCTTGTCTCTTTTCACGTACAAAGTATATGATGCCTAGGCTAGAACAGAAAATCCCTATTTAAAGTTATGACCCAACAAGGGTTTAAGCCCAAAAGAGATCAAAACAGAAAAATAGAGATAAATCTCGCAGAGCTCGATGCACAGGTGTGCACTCAGAGTACACGAGTGTGCAACGCTCTCTGACTTAAAATTTCAGACACTTTAAAAACTTGCACATGCATGTGATTTGGTTTGCACAGGTGTGCAAAGCTCTCAGGACTTCCAAAAATGCTCTTTTTGCCTCTGCAAGACTTCCAAAGCTCCAAACTTTAACCCAAATGATCTTCAACACATCAAATCTCTCATGGAACATCCCCATTGCTTACTCTAAGCTTCACATAAGTTCCTAAAAATACAAGAAAACAACCCAAGATCAGCATAAAAGGGTAAAAACTAGAAATTTCTAACTAAACTAAACTTTTATTAAAACTCAACTAAAATAAACATAACAAAGCTCAAAAGCATGAAAGATATCAAATAATTGCCCCTAAACTACTACAAAAAGTAGGAATATAAGGCAATTATCATGCAACGTCGTCGTAGTTCTCGTTGCTCAAGATGTCACGACTCGCCCATCCATCAAGGTCTAGGGTCGCTGCCGTCGTTGCCTCTCATGCTCTCACGGAGCTTCTCAGTGAATGAGACGATGGGGGACAACGAGGTAGTGATGGAGGTTTTCCACTATTCAAGTTATGGTGATGATGCTTGGTTTGTCTTCATGGCCATGGGTTAGGAGCATTGCGAAAGGGGTTTATGTCGAAGAATGAGTACTGAATCTAATTGTAGGGAAAAAAAAGAAAGTAAAGGGAGAGCAGTGACAGGGGAAGAAGGAGGAGGGATATTGGGGAAAAAGATAGAAAAAATGATAATAAGAAAAAGATAAAAAAGGAAAAATCTTAACTTTTTTTTTTTTTTGAAAAAACACATAGTGACAGTTTTTAACCGCCACTATTTTAAATTAATTATTTTAAAATTTAAAAGTTAACAAAACACTAAAGTTTTTAACAGAAAAATGGAAGAAAGGACCAAAATGAAAATTTCGAAAACATAAAATATCAAAATGAAACTTTTAAAACATTATGTACCAAAAAAAAAAATACCAAAACATAAATGACAAAAGTAATATTTAGCCAAAAAATAATTTGTGGTCCAGTGTTTTGACGTTATAAAAATGTGCGTGTAAGAAAGAGAGAGGACCACAATTGGATCCAATGGACTCCTGGCGTAGCCCACACACCTACCAAATGTGGCCTAGTGTACAATGTGTGTTAGAGCAAGCCTTGTAATGATGATGAGCCCATACGAAAGGACGTTGATCATGGACCATAACACAGGTCGAGTTGTTCGTTGATCCATCCAAAGAAGAAGACTTGATCATGGAATTCCTAATTATCATCTTAGGCTTTTGCTATATCCACTCCCCTTTTTTGCTAAGTACACTCCCATTAAATTTTTTTCTATTATTTTTTTTCCTTATATACCCTTTATACACATAACATTTCTACAGAATTATTATTTCGGAAAGTACTTTCCAGAACATTATTTTGTGTTCCAAAAAGTACTTTTCATAATACTATTGTTGTGTTCCAGAAAGTACTTTTTAGAGCACAAAATAGTATTTCGGAAAGTATTTTCTGGAAGTTAAAAAATAAAATTGTATTATGGAAAATACTTTCCAAAATGTTAAGAAAAACATCTAAAAAAAATTCAAACAGAACACTAGAACCATTAAAAATCTCATATAAAGGAAAAATTGTACAATAAATGAAACAATTGAAGTAGAGAAAACATATAATTGATATTGGTTCTTTAATCTAAACAACTAAAAGAGGCGTGTCATTGCATCAACTTGAAGTTTAGAGGATGAAAAACCCTAACACTAAAGCAAGAGACTAAGTAAGGGAAGAATAAAGGGAGACCAGAGTAAGAGATCAAAGGGATGAATGGAGGGAAAGAGATTAGGGAGTGTAATGAAAAAGAAGAGAATGAGTTGTTACTATGAAAAAAGGGAGTGTGTTGTTGCGTTGAAAAAGAGAGTATGCGGGGGAGAGAAAAAGGTTTAAAGGGGGAAGATTATTTAAGTAATTGAATTTTAGAAAACGGGAAGGGGAGTGTACTTTGCAAAAAGGGAGTGGATATAGTAATAGCCATCGTCTTATTCGCCCGGATGAGTCGATAACCCTAAAAAGCCCACAGAAAAATGATTGGAGGGAAGCAGAGAGCGGCAAATGCAAATGCAAATGAATCAATGACACACACTGAATTTATTTATTTAGTTTAAAAGAAGAGAAGAAAGGAAAGGAAAAGCAGCAGAAAGTGACAAAATCCCAGTAAAGCGTGACAGTGCCAGCTCCATTTGGCCTCTCAACCCAAAGTCTTGTGCTTTTCACATCCCCATTTCCCCAGTCGCCCCACTCTCCCCTTTCTGCTTCCTCTTTCGCCAAATGGGTCATCTTCTTCTCCCATAACACAACACAATCACGTTTTTCTCTTTCTTCTTCGCTTCGGTGGGGTGAACAAGTTTCACCATAGGATTAGGATTAGGATTAGGAATAGGATGTTTTCTAGGTTGATACATCCCCATGAAGGCCAGGAAGACATGCAGGGTGGTTCCAATCACGCCCACCTCGGAGACCCTTGTCTTGTTCTCACTTCTGATCCCAAACCTCGTCTTCGTTGGACCGCTGACCTTCACGAACGCTTTGTTGACGCTGTCACTCAACTTGGGGGTGCCAGTAGTGAGTCATTTCTGCCCCCTTTCATTCATGTTTTCTTGCTGTGTTCTAGTAATTGTCATGGACATGGACATTCGGTGAAATTTATTACTATTTTATATACTATACGCAATCATTTTTGCATTATTAGCTTAATAACTGATAGGAAATTGTTCCGTGCTGTTGGGATTCGTGCAGAGGTTTTAGTTGTTGTTGTCGTCTATAAAGGCCATAAATTATGAAAGCAGGGAAAGGAGGGGCCTTTTTGTTCTTATCTTAATTGTAGTTATATATATGTTGGGAATTGCAGCTTTGGCTGAATTAGCTGTGTGTGGGGTTATTCTCCAAATTATTTTTAATCAGTTACTGTGTATGATCCGTGTGCCTTAAACTGTGGCGCAATTAAGCGCACAATATTGCTATCCCCTGAAAGTATGAAAAAAATGAAAACTGTAAGTACTCAACATTAATCCATCACAAGCAAGCACTAATTTTTTATTTATTTCTTAACAAGTTGAAATTCTTCAAATTTTTTTATAGCGAATAATGTGAAAATAATCACTAGTCGTATAGCATATAGAAGGACCTGAAATAATTAGAATGTGAAATACTAGGTTTTAGTCAGCAGAGTATTGAACTTGTTATGAGGCTCTTCTGATCGTGTCTTCAATTTCATGGTTGCCTGTTGATTTGCATCATTCTGGTAGTTTGTCACCATACTAATTCTGTATATATTTTAGTATTACAGTACACGCATGTTTTCATTCACTGATGTTATGATAATATTCTTCTGAAAAGAAAATTGACTTTATCAAGGATCGGAAGACGTTAGTTAGTGTTTACCTAGCATAATGCCTCAATCCACGAATGAGGGCAGGAGAAAGCCTTCAGTAATTAGTACCTCAACCTTAGTTCCGTTGTTGGAGAAAAGGAATGTTCTTCATGTGTGTACACCTTTAGAATTTTTCTAAAGATTATGGGGATTTAGTTGTCTTCTTATTATTCTTGATTCATTTTGTTGTGTTTAAGATTGACTTTTGACTTAGATGGTGAGTTATGCTTTCAAAGCTGGTAATTGGTATAAACTTAAATGCATGTTGTAGCAGTTTGAAGGCATTCAAAATAACATTAAGATAAGTAGGAAAATCAAAAGTTAGAAATTTAATGGCATTTTCTCTTTTCTCACTTTGGAGTGGGGTTATTTGTAATTTGTCAATATTTTCTAGGAAATTCGTATAAAAATGAGTCATATCATTATGCAAGTAATATCTACCTTTACCTCTACCTCTAATTATTGGGCCATCCTCCATCTTATCATCTCTTGTGCTTGGAGCTTCTATTGGTCTTCTTCTCACAATTATATCATTAAAATTGTTATTTGCAGAAGCCACTCCAAAAGCGATCATGAGGACCATGAATGTCAAGGGTTTGACGCTCTATCATTTAAAGAGTCATCTTCAGGTTCATTTTGCGTATTATTCAGTCAATTATAGAATCTTTGGTGTAATTGAAAGTTGAAACTTTATGATAATTTTCTGCTTTATACTATTCTTTGGTGCATTGCAGAAGTACAGGCTTGGTAAGCAATCAGGAAAAGATTCTGATGAGGGATGCAAAGATGGTAGGTTTGTCTCTCTCTACTTTTGAATCATGTACCACTAATCTGAATTTTTTAATATGATGTCTTTAATTGAATTATGTATCAATGTCTTTTTCCATTGATTGGTTACATGTTTATCTTTGTTCCCTTGCTCAGAGAAAGGTTGACTCTGGAATTTCCATCTGTATAAAACTGGGCCAAAATCATACACTAGCAATACTGTTTATATTATAAACTTTTTTGTAATGGTCTAAACTTCATCTCACTCATTGAAAAAACTGTGCAAGGAATATCAGCTTCATATCTTCAAGAAAGCCCTGGTACTGATAACTCTTCTCCAAAGTTACCAGCTTCTGATGCAAACGAGTAAGAATTCCATGGTTTCTTCACTTTCTTGAGAAACAATTTATTCCTGCCTGGATGTCTGTGTGGTTGTTGATAAACAAATTGAGAGTTGCATTGTCATGTATAGGGGTCATGAAGTCAAGGAGGCATTAAGAGCACAGATGGAAGTGCAAAGTAAACTACACTTACTAGTGGAGGTAAATTTCCTTGTCACAATATAAAGATGCTTTATTGTTTTGGTATATTATTTAAGGCCATTTTGATTGGCATTGGAGGTAGTCTGGGTGCATAGTTGCTTGATGGTGATTGGTAATTGCTTGCTCTTTTTTCATCTCCCTTATTTTCGTAGATAGATATCATCAACTAAATAATAGGGTAAAACATGGTTTTGGTCTCTATATTTTCAGTCAAACTTGGTTTTAGTTCTTGTAGTTTCAAATTGATTAATTTGGTCCCTATACTTTAAAAAATAGGTGGAATATTCCTTATTTGGTCATAAACCAAATTACAGTATAGGGACTAAATTGATCGATTTGAAACTACAGGAACTAAAACCAAATTTGACCGAAAATGTAGGGACCAAAAACATATTTTTACCCTAAATAATATCCAAGAATGTTTAATTTACTGTTTTATTAAAGAAATTATCTCTATATCTTATAAAAGTACCCTAACACTTACTATTTTTAAGAATTATGGTATTGCAGGCAGAGAAGCACTTGCAAATTCGCCAGGATGCAGAGCGGAGATACATGGGCATGCTTGAGCGAGCATGCAAGATGTTGGCCGATCAATTTATTGGGGACATAGTTATAGACACGGACAGCCAAAAATTTCTAGGTTTGGAAAGCAAAACATCCAGAAGTTCCCTAGTTGATCACGTTGGCTTTTTTCCCCCAGCGTGTACTGAGGTAGGTGGAATGCATGTTTCAGAAGTACCACCTATTCTCCAGCCTCAAGGGGCTGACTGTTCCACTGAAAGTTGCCTAACATCACTTGAGAGTTTGGGAGGGTTGACACTAGAAGGATCTCCTGGCGGATCGAAGAAGAGGATGCTGAACTTGGATTCAATGGTAGCACCTTTGATCTGGAGTGAAGCCAACACCAGAACTCAAGGAATCCATTTAGCCCAAGTTAATCCCCCAGGAATGACTAGGTATGGCATGTAGGTAGGGTAGGGAAGGTTAGTTACTCGTGAAGAGAGTTGAGGACATTGTGCTTTGTTCCAAGCTTTTAGGATTAAGTACCGAGTTAGATTCTTATCTGTTGTCCATCAAGTTGGTGGGAATCAACTTGTCTCACATCATTGTGTAAATTGCAAATACTATGTGGCTTAACTTGGACCATCACAAAAGGTTGGCGCTGACCATTTTACGATCATTGCCTTGTTTTTACTGCTTCCTTAATCCCTTCGCTTTATACGACGACGAGTTACAGGATTCGAGTGCCTCCTCCCACTATTTTATGTAGGATTCTGAGAATTATTGTGCGGTTTTATTTGTGAAAAGCAGGCTGATTATTATTTGGGTTTTACTTTTTAGACAACCTCAATATGTCTTTACAAGTAATTGTTAGATTATGGTTTTGTTGTTACAGAGCTTTTAAGGATCTGATATATTGCCAATGAGTATCCTCGCTACTTCCGCCATTAGTAGTTCGAAATTTATGGCTTTTAAACAGTGGCATGGTCTTCGCTGAAGCATTTTTATTTTTATTATTAGGGAGGCTTAAGCCATTACACTTTCACAGTACAGAAAAGAAATTGCAAGGCTCCGACAATGTATGTGGCCACTTGGCGAACCAATCCGCCACTCGGTGTGCATTATCCTGATATTCCAACTTGTTTGGATTAGAGAAAGCCCATATCGAACTAGCCCACAATAGGGATGATTGGTCAGAACACCTTGGTTGAACAGTTTCGACCATGCATGTTCTAATCTCCTCATAGCCTTAGGGGGATTGCTATTCTCACCCCATAAACATATGAAATATCTTTTTTGCCCCCTCACCATATCCCTGCACCCCCTCCCCTTCCTACGACTTCTCACTCCCCTAACCCAGTGTACCACACCACCCACCCCCACAACGGCGCCATCCCGCACCACCGCCACCCTGCGCCATCCTGCACCAGTCGTGCCATCCCGCATCACGAGCACCTCCTTGAGTCGTGCCACCCTCGCGCCATCCCACACCAGCCGCGCCATCCCGCACCACGAGCGCCTCCTTGCGCCGTGCCACCCTCGTGCCATCCCGCACCACCGCGCGCCTCCCAGTGCAGTGCCACCTCACCCCGTCCAGATCCAAGCATCATCGAGCCGCGCCACCCCTCCACCGTCGAGATCCTTCAAAAGGGTCTCTTTGCTTCTCCTTCAATTGTCGTAAAAATGTGTTGTTTTTGCATTTTCTTTTTATACTTTGAAGAAGTGTTTATGGTTGGTGGAAACGTTGTTTTTGTGGATGGGAATGAATGCGTTTAGGTAGTGAAGATGGGTTTGTTGGTGTGGTGAATTGTGGCGATGAGGATGGGTGGGCATTGCTTCACTCTTCAACTAGTGGAGTGTGTGATGGTGCAAATGTCTCAACGGAATTATATTTCCGTTTCAGTAGAGCGAAAAAAATTTGAAACAACATAATCGTATTTCCATTGTTTATGAAAAGGGTGAAAAAAAATTGAAACAGCGGAAATATGATTCCGTTGTATAATAACACAACGGAATCGTATTTCCATTGTTTCAATTTTTTCACCCTTTTCGTAAACAATGGAAATACGATTCCGTTATATAATAATACAACAGAATCATATTTCCATTGTTTTAATTTTTTTTCACCCTTTTCGTAAACAACGAAAATACGATTCCGTTGTATAATAATACAACAGAATCTTATTTCTGTTGTTTTTTTTTTTCATTTTTTTACATGTCACCCCTTTTATCACCACGGAATCACGATTTTGTTGTAAAATGTACAACAGAATCGTGATTATGTGGAAAGAGTAATTTTGGAAATTCATTAAAAGCCATCCATGTGGATGGTAAAAATAGCAAAATGGGGGGTGAGAATAGCAACACCCTAGCCTTAGGGGAGTGTCATTGCCATTACCCGCTTGAGGTGGGGGGTACGCCTCTATGATATCTCCTCCAAAGCCCAAGGCGGCAAATACAAATTGCTCCCAGGCCATTTTCATCATGCAAGCTTTATTAAAAAAGATGAAGGTTCTTGAAATCCATCCCCCAACTTTTTTCGGTTTGCAAAAGGCCTCTTCCACTTGCCTTGTCATTGCTTAGTGTATGTTGGCATAGCCTGGGGGTAATTCTACCTTCTTCCATGATGACAACCTTTGTTGGGCACTTTGGACTATGTGATAGTATTGCGGCCATTGTTTCTTGTATCCCATTTTTTTGCTTCCTGCACCCCATAGAAAATTAGAAACAAGTTGAACGAACAAAAAAATCCTTTTTTTTTTTTCTCTTTTACTGACTGACGATGCACCTCCCTTCTTCGTTGGCGGCAATGGATCCTTCGTGGTAGAGTTATATAAGAAATCTTAACCGTAATAGAAGGTCCCAAGCTATTGGCAAACTAATGAGTGTCCAACTCGTTATTAGTGACCTTTCGAAATGCATAATCCAGACCATTAACAAACATATGATATTCTTCCGAAATACATAATCCAGAGTATTAACAAACATTATCAGGAATACTCTATCCGGAAGCCTTTTAGTAATGTTCCAGATTGAGTAATCTGAAAGAGATGTCTTCCGGATTACTTAATATGAAACATTGTTAAAAGGCTTCTAGATTTGCTAACCCGACATATAAATTTTACAATATGGAATGAACAATCCGAAACCAAAACTTCTATTCCGGATAACCTAGTCCAGAATTAATGATTAATTTTCCTTTTCCGGATTAGGCAATCCATAATGTGCAATTCAATCAACCCTACACCTGCTAATGTTAAGACTTATGAGTGCTATCGCATACAAATTCCGTTTCCCCCTACTACTGCACGATGCTAAGTGAGGGGAGGATGAAGTTGACGGTGACTGTGTGTTTGGAAGAGAGAGAGAGACAGAGAGGAAGGAGTGGGTGCTCGCGATATCACTTTCTTCTATGCCTCCGCAAAGCTCGAATCCGTCGCTGGCGTTGTCGACACGTCAGTGGAGAGGCGGTGGTTTGTAGTGCTAGTAGGAGGGTCACAGTTGTGCAGCGGAGCTCTCGTCACCACTAAGTCGCTATTGAGGTATTAGTGCATTCAGCTCTTTATTGTCACCACTAACTCCTGGCAAATTCTACTGTGAACAACCAAATAGATGGTTCACCCATGAGCCACTGCTTTTTCATTTTTTTATTAGTAAAAAGTCAATTCTACCCTCATTTTTTTACCATTGAATATAAAATAAAATAATTGGATGGTGCAGATTAAAAAGCACTAACTGAATATTTGTTTAGTTAAAAATATATTAAAATGAAATTATATTACAAATAGACCATTTTAACCCTACATGAAAAACACCAGTTGTGGTGCCTGGTGTGAAGGTGTTTGCATCGGCATAGTAATTGTAGTGCGATGAAGGTGTTTGCGCGAGTGGTTGCGTTTGTTGTCCGTGCTTGATATTGAGGATGAAGTAATGGAATTTGATATGTGTGAGAGCAGCACTTTGGTTCATGGATTCTATCGTTCTTTTCGTCGTGTTCGTTTTGAAGGTTGAAGAGAAAGGAGGGGGATTTGTCGTGTGACATAAACATGGCTTGGTCGCTATAAGAAAGTGAATCCCAACAACGAAATTTGTTGTCGCAGTGGCTATCAAAGACATAGTAGATGAAGTGATGATGGTTGATTTGAAGTTGTTCTGATTCCATATTTGAAAACGTTATATCTTTCTTTCACTCTTCTTTGATTATTATTTTAAAATGTAATTATCACAAAAGCTAACTAATCATGTTTTTTAATCGATCAAATCATGATAATCACTCGAGAAAAATCCACCAGCTCCAAAATCGATTTAGAATACCTAGATTTATACCAAATGTTCGATCTAGTTGCTGCGCAGATATTAGACCCAGGGAGTCTATGGATGATGAACACATTCAAATAGATGGATGATCTAGTTGCCCACCTTGGATTTGTGTTCAAGCAGCCTACACCTAATGCGTTTTATGCTATTTTTGATGGGCATAAAGGGCCTGATGTTGCTGCCTTTGTTAAAAACAATGCCATGAGATTATTTTTTGAAGATGCTGATATGCTACAACCTATGATGCTGGTGTAGTTTTTTTTAAAGAAGTTGGAAGATTCTCGTCGGAGAGCTTTCGAAGAATGAGGGTATGGGTGTTGAAGAAACAAGAGAAGAGAAGTGGGGGTGGTTGCTTCTGAGAGAGAAATTGACATATTTGTCATTTTGCATTTTTAATAAAATAATATAAATAATCTATTATTATTATTTTAAGCTACAGTAACATTTTTACAACTTCCCCACCCATGGACCATTTGCATCAGGTCTCCAAGCTAGAATTCGCCCAGAAAGTTACCTATATCATCTTGGAATCGTTCTAACATGAAGCAGTTTAGAAGGTGCCTCACCCATGTACCATTAAAATGACCTAGTATAGTAAGTTTCTTACCGGATAAAACAATAATTAAAATATTTTTTTAATAGGAAATATATATAAAAAAGAATTATTTGTTGTGTCCAACTCCAACGACGTGGTCGGAGCTCCCCTCCTTCTAAAGTTGCGTCGCCACCGCGTTTAGGAGCAAGTTGCGGCCGCAGCAGCTGAGGTCCAGCACGAGTTTCACGGAGGACCAGTCATGCACGACAGGGATAAGTGCAGCGGCACGGAGGAGTAGAAAAAGTTCACCAGTGCGAAGAAGAGGCACATTGCCAAGAGCGCCGTCACGGAGCCGGTGATTCCAGCGGTGAGTCGCTCGGTACCGCCACACCGAAAAAGATTCGCTTGAAAAAATTGCAAACGAAATCAAATAAAAAGACACAAAAGAAATGACAACACAAAGAAGAGCATCGAGCTTCACGGAGGAAGATTAAGGTTTGTTGTTGTTCCATTCTGTAGATCGCGTATGGTTCATCGATTTCAGTTCTCTTCTTCTATAACCTTCTCTTCGCGCTTCGGTTCACTTCACTTGTTCGTTCCTTTTTTGTTTTTTTAGATCTATCTACCTTTCAATTTCATTTTGATTTTTCTCAGTTGCGTGCCTTTTTGTTTTAATTCATGTTTTAAGTTTTAGCAACATGGTTTGGTGATTTGGCCTTTTGGTATTTTCTAATTTTTAAAATTATTTGATAATTTCTGGAATTAAAACGCAAGACCAGCTTGAGGAGGTTGTCGAGTGAGGCATAAGAGAAGACTGGGTTCGGAGGGGTTTTGTTTTGGGTTTTCTTTCTTTTTTTGGAGGAGTGGGAATGGGAATTTTTGGGGAGTGGGGAAAGGGGTTTTGGTGTTGGCAGATTCAGATCTTTGATATGGGTTGGTGTGTCGGGACGGAGATTCAGAGCGGGGGTAGTTTAAGGAAGATGATGATCGTGGCTTGCGGGGACGGTGCAGTGATGTTATGTCAACAGTAGAAGAATGCAGTGGTGGTCGGGGATAACTGATAAGTGACGAAAAAAATAAAAGGAATTTTTTTTTTGAAAAAATCAAAATGTATTAAAAAATTACCGGTATATCCCGTTTCCCTTCTTTAATCGTAGCCATTAAATATTTTATTAATATATCTAATGGTGGTAAACGGTGATTCATCCATGTACCACTTGTTATACTACTTCATCTTAGACGCATTCATCTTCTGGCCAGGTTGACTTCCTTGTCAACCATCAAAGGACGGGAAGGTGATAACACTCTGGTAGTAGGTTCTCGGGGAATCGTGATCTTTTGCAATAGGGTTACCATGAATATGTTTGTAGCATCCTAAAGTTTTAATATAATTATCTTCATTAAAGTTATTACGAAGTTTCTGTTAAAAAAAAAGTTATTATGAAGTTTAGTATATTTTTTTTAAGGAATTATGAAGTTTAGTATAGAAAATTGTTAGTATAAGAATTTATTTAAAATGATTAGTATCTAAAAAAGGGGGCATATTGCAAGATTTGGCTTTAGCAAAATCTTAGGGGACATTTGTTTCACGGATAATTTTTTAGTCTTGGATATATTTTTTTCTTGAGAATATAACATGAGAATGTTATTCCTGGTATTATTAAAAAATGTGTTTGATTAACTATTAAAAATGGTTAGGAATATTTTTTATATTCCCATGAATAATTTAAACATGTGTTTGGTTGAGTTATTTTTTGCTGGGAATATATATTATAACTAGTGTTTTAGCCCATGCATTGCACGGACTTATTCAAATTTTCACTACCTTATTTATATAGTCAATAGAAAGAAATTTGAAAAAAAAATAAAGGATTATATAGCACATCGTATTTTTAAAAAAAAGAGATAATTATAAAAGAAATTAGAAATTATGAAATTTAAAAAAAAAATAAGGAAAGATGTAACGATGTAACTTTAATTTTTTTAATATTAACTTAGAAAATTGAAAAGTAGATTGAATTAAATATTTAAAATTATTGATGAAAAAGAGAAATCTTCGAAATTAAAAAATAGAGTTAGAAAAATTGATAAAAGAAATATTAAAAAACTAAAAGATTAGAGACTATAAAATTTGAAAAAAAAAGGATTATATAACACATTGAAAGAAATTTTAAAAAATAGATAATTATAAAAGAAATTAGGAACTATAATTTTTAAAAAAATAACGGAAGATATAACAATGTAACTTTAATTTTTTTTAATATTAACTTTGAAAATTGAAAAGTAAATTGAATTAAAGATTTGAAATTATTGATAAAAGAGAGAAATATTCGAAATTAAAAAATAAAGTTAGAAAAACTGATAAAAGAAATATTAAAAAAAAGATAGCATCAGATAAAGAAGTGAATGGAGGTAGTTATAAAAATATTGTGAATGTGGATGTTACAAAAATTGATAAGAGAAATTTTAGAAAAAGTAGAAGAACCAAATGCATGTTAGGAGAGTGAACTGCTCCACTTCTTCCGAGATTAAATATTGGCTGAAGGTGAGATTATGACTTTCCCAAGAAAAAAATATACCCTCTCCGTCCCAAAATGAGTGTCATCCTAGGTTTTTTTACACAAACCAAGAAAAACTATTAAATAGATGAAAGAGAGAAGTAAATTTACAAAATTAACCTTATTAATATTGTATTGAAAAGTTAAAGTGACACTTATTAGGGGTATTAGTGGAAATAAGTAATTAATATTACATTGAAAAGCTAAATGCGACACTCATTTTTGGACAATTTTTTCCCAAATGCAACACTCAGTTTGGGATAGAAAGAGTACCTGAAATTAATTATTTTATTACTTGATAATAAATGTGGGATAAATTTTTCTACTATTGTATTTCTGAGATTAAAAAAATTACTCCCTCCGTTCCAACATGAGTGTCGTCCTAGGTTATTTTACACAGACAAAAAAAGCTAATAAATAGATGAGAGAGAATAGTAATTTTACAAAACTAACCTTAATATTAATATCACATTGAAAAACTAAAGTGATACTTGTTAGGGGTATTGGTGGAAAAAAAAAACAATTAGTATTGCATTGAAAAGCTAACATGAGATTCATTTTGGGACAATTTTTTTTCAAATGCGACACTCATGTCAGGACGGAGGGAGTATAACAAACGTCAGTCGAAGTATTACACGTGAATTGAATTTATGTTTGAATTCAAAGTAGAAAACATGGGAACGGATCCTCTCCAATTTAAAATAATTGGAGAGTCTCCAATTTGAGAAAGGCACACAGTTGGATTAAATGTGCGACTTGGATTTGTTCAATTAAACACACCGTTTCACTAAAGCCTCTCAAACGTTATTGCTTCTTTTTCTCTCCTAAACGCATTGTTTCACTAAAGAAGGCTCCAACCCTAATTTTCGTTTTTCCCCTTTCCGGATCGTGATTCCAACTCTCCTCGACGACGACGACGAAGCGGTTCAGAATCGCCCTGGCTGATCTTGCGACTACGCACTCCTCTCGACCACCAAAGTGTGCATTGTTCGTGTATCCCGACGGAGATCCTGAAACCTATTTCCACACGCTAAGGAAATTCACCAGCAAATACGCCAGCAAAGGATATTTCTTCAAGAACATTAGAGAGACCTGATTCTTCACCGATGATCCTCGTCGAGGTCACCTCTTCTTCCTTATAAATTTTACAATTTATCCATGTTAATGGAATTCTGGTATGCTATATTTATGTTGTTACAATTGTTATAGCTGAATGGTCTTCTCAAGTCTTATTATTTTCAATGATTGTTATGCTTCTGATTCAATCCATTATTATATAGACATGTGACTAGCTTTAATTTAACATGAATTGACTTTGTCCACATGCATATGCTCTGTTGTTCACTTTTTTTTATGAGATGGGACTGCAACTAATCTGGTTTGATGTGCAAGTTATATACTAATGGTGTGAATATATATGGTGTGCCAATTGTGAAGTTTCCGGTTCTAGTAAGTCAAGGTCAATATGTTTATTGTAATAGGAAACAACAACAACTAATCCCTAATATCAGGGAAAGAGCAATGCCTAATATAAGTCCCCTACATATCTTGTTGAGAACAAGGAGGCAATTACACTCAAGTATCAAACTAATTTAGTAAAATCAATTGAGATTCATTGCAATTATTCATCCAGAATTCTACAATTATTGATTAATGTAATGTAATGATTATTTACATGGTGTTGCAAGAAGGAATACTAGTTGGGATCTTGTTGGGTGCATAAGTCAAAGAAAGGTTTAATATATATGGCACGTGAAGGTTGGAAACGTGAAGTATATTGGGGCCATGTAGCATTTTAGTTCACGTTGATGTTTTTGGGCATTTTGGGATAATTTTATATTATGTGCAGGTGGTTAAGTGTTTTTCAATAATGTATTGACATTTGCTTATTTTTTTCAAAAAAAAAAACTTGTTCATGTGAAATAAAAAGCTTGTGTGCAGTGTGCTGCCAATTATGTGTTATGACAAAGCTAAGAATTTTATAATTAATTTGGTGCAGGTTAGTAATTTTTTAAAACCTGGCAGGAGCTTTGTAACAAAGAACTCTCATGATTCATACTGCAAAATGGCAGTCGCAACACATTTCTTTTATTGTTTTTATTTGTTCTTATTTTTTAAAACTTCTTTTTGATTGGTATAGTTAAATGCTTTTGGTTTTTTGCTAGCGCAGTGTATCTTGTTATAGACTCTCTGCATCAGCTAAGTGATACAACTGGAACAGAGTCTGCATCAAAAATCAGGAACACTACTGCTTAGGAGGAAAGAACTAGGAACAAAAATTAGAGAGGAGTGCATTGTAGAAGTAGTAAAATCAACACTAAAATCAGAAAAGAGTGAGAGGAGTGCATTTGCAGAAAGCTACTGTTGCTAGTTAAATACTCTGTAAAATGGTTCAATGAAGCAGTAACAGTAGCAACAAATCACAAATAGAGGAAGATAAAGCTGAAGTACTTGAAATTCATTGAATGAAAATTTTTGTAATCTTGTAATTTTAGGTAGAGTTAGTATTGAAATGAGATGTGTAATCTTGTATCTGCTAAGTTATAGAACAGGAGTAGAATTTGCATAAGCTTGTATAACTACAAAAAAAAAAAATACCAGGAACATAATCTGTATTTGCTAGGTGATAAAACAGAAACATAATCTACTAATCTTGTAACTTTGTACTAGTCAATGATATTTGCAATGAGAATGAGAAACTCGTGTTGAAATTTTTTATAACTTGTAAATCTATATTACTTTATCTTTTTGTCTTTATATTATTTGCAATAATTTCTTATTTGCATTAAATGAAGGTAGTAGCTGAAAATAAAAGACATTGTTGATGTTCTCTATATTTCAATCAATAAATTATCAGTACTATTCATCGGTTAATATGACCACAAATACATTTCATCAAAAAATGATCATATATACATTTCACCCAAAAAATGCTAAAAGTAATCTAATGCTAACTGTGATCCACCAAAAAATGCTAATAGTAATCCACCAATCAAGTATAATCAAATATTGCTACAATGCATGTCATGTAATGCAAAATTGGCTCCATCATCAAGGGGCGCCTGCATCATAACAAGACAAAATACCCAACATTACAAGGCAAAAAAAAAGTGATCGCTTGAGGGGGATCCAAACAATACAAGATAAAATGTTAAATGATTTTACCGTCAACAATGTAGTGAAACTAAATTGATTAATGATTGCTTAAGGGGGATCCAAACATGGAGGTGCCGAAGAATGAATTTCACATGGCTCACTATTTCTTGAATCATGGTTCTAAAATATTCATAATGAATTTATCTATGATTATAACAATGAACAATAAATTATTGATATATGCTTAAACATACATATATACTTTGGATGTATGACTTTGTGATTGACCTCTAGTTGAAGCTTTTCTTTTCTTCTTTGATTGCAACTCTACCCAACTTTTGTGTCGTGTTTGCTTGTTCCTCTTTATGCTAGGTCGTTACTTGAACCCCTTAGGTTGTGCACCATCATTAACCACTAATGTAGGAGCATTATCATTGTGATTGTCAATGTTTTGTCCTTGTAAGCAAAGCTCCCTTATTTTCTTGCAAGCGACCTCTATACTTTTGTCTACTATGTCACAATATTCTTCATTGGGAGATACATCAGTTGCCACACTAAGCATTTTAAATGCCAATTGTATATACCTTCATGTGGTAGAAAGTCTAGGATCCTCTTTAATCTCTTTCCCCCTAAGATCATGTATAATGCCACTACGACATTCTCTTGTCCACCTCTTGAGAATGTATTTCTCAGGAACAACCTTTACATCATTTGCTTCAAACACTTTCAATGCATGGGAACAAAGTATGCCAATTGTTTCAAAGTTTCTACAACTGCAAGATAAAGACATTGAAGCACGATCAAATAATACTTTCCAACACCTTTCATGGTTGATCCTTGTGATGATATATTCAAACAAAGGGAGAGATTCATTTCTCTGTGATATGCAACATGCTAAGAATGATGCAAACTCTTTTTGAAACAATTCAAACACGGTGTGTGTGTGTAAGCTTTCCCCATTTGTATCAATATTGGAGACATCTCATATCGCAATGTCACTAGCTTATGGCGAGAGTCATACTCACAAACTAGCTCATCGTAACGCTTATCCTCAACAACTTCTTCAAAGTGTCTAAATAATTGCTTTATATCGATATTCGACTTCATACATGCTTTGAAATGAGAATTTAAGCTCTCACTTAGTTGGGTACTTCGAATCCCAAGAGTGAATGCTTCCTTCATGTAACAAAAGGCCTATTTTGCTTTTAAGGCATAAAGTGATTTAAGCCATTTGTTTTCTTGGACATTGTAGTTTGCAATCAACTTGGTCCAAGCCTCCTCAAACTCAACATCAGTGTCAAATTCATACATGCATTCGTTGAAGTCTTTTAAAAAATCACTTCCTTCTTTCATCAAATTGCCAAGGTGTTTAATTCCATTTTGCATCAAGTGCCATGTACATAACCCATGGCATGTCTTGGGCATCACTTCAACAAGTGCCTTAGCCATTGCTTGGTCTTGGTCGGTGAAAATAGTCCTTGGCTTCTTTTGACTGTGTGCTTCCAAGAATGTCTTAAATAGCCATATGAAAGATTCTACTGTTTCATCATACAACAAAGTTGCACCAAAGATCACCAAACCCTTATAATGGTTAAAACCCGAAAATAAGGCAAGTGGCCTATTTGCTCGAGTGGTACAATATGTAGTATCTAGAGAGACAACATCACCAAAATACCCGTAATCCAACACCATTTTTGCATCTGCCCATAATACATTTGTCATTTGCTCATCGATGTCCATTTGGTATGCATGGAAAAATGAAGGATTCTCTAATAACTGATGCTGGAAATATTGCATTAGACAACCAACTTCCCCGTACACCATACTTCTTTGTCTTTTTTCTTTGAGGTAATTCTTTGCATCTAACCGGGTATACCCAACATGAGCTATGTGCCCCGCATGTGTGTTCATAAGCTGAAATGATTCCTTTTGGCACAGTCCAGCATCTTCAGCTACATCAATCTCATAAGCTTGAACTTCCGTTATTTTACGATACGAAGCAAGCATGTGCGTTGTCTCCGGAAGTTGTAATGGGTGGTTATGCTCTTCTACAAACTCATGTACTGCATATTTTCCATTCTTCCTCAATGACAATCCAATTCTTACATAACAATTAGTTATGGTCTCAACTCTGTGCTTGGTAACTTGTCCATCTCTTTTGTCTGGCTTTCGAACTCCCTCTTTACAACAAACATATCTACAAGAGGTTATAACACCATCTTCCTTTCGCTTGTTTTTGAATTGTCTTCTAACTCCAAAACCTACTTTCTTACCATATTCATTCCAAAATTCCCATGCTTCTTCTACATCTTCAAACTCTAAACCAACTCTCGGCTTCCAATCAAGATTTTTCGCTGTCATGTTTAGTACTTAATTCAAAATAAAAAATAATAAGAAAAAAACTCAGCATGATCATATTAATAATCAATAAAATTGGTAATTTCTATTAAAATGCACAAACTTATAATACCTTAAATGGACAACTCCCCCTTCTTAATGTGGAAGCCTCCTTCCTTTGCGTTTTGTTTTACCGCCTCTGTTTCACCGTGGAAACCTACTTCCTTTACATAGCCAAATCCACCTTAATCATGAAAGAGAGGTTGAAGAAGAAGAACTCATCAAGTGCCATTCATTGTGGGCGGAAGAAGAAACTTAACTCACAAGTCACAACATATGTAAAACGGCACTAGAACGGCACACTTACTGTCACAGTCCTCACGGAGAATGGGTTCACGGGAAAAAATTTATGAAACAGTACGTTTAGAGGTTAAAGGAAGCAACTAGGATGAGAGGCTTTAGTGAAAATGGTGTGTTTAATTGAACAAATCCCAGCCGCACATTTAATCCAATGGTGTGCCTTTCTCAAATTGGAGACTCTCCAATTATTTTAAATTGGAAAGGATCCGTTCCCAGAAAACATGAACGATACATGTTTTATCCAAATGAACATTTAATGATTGAAACAACTTGATGATTGAATTCAATCCAACGGACCCCACTTTTATTCAAAATAAAATTGAATGATTAAAGGTTTCCAACCATGTACAGTATATAAGTGTGGTTATCCTCATAAATAGAAAACCTAGGTCATGCTCAAAGAAGAAAAGGAAAGGGAAGGAGGTACAAAGAGAAATTCTGAGCCCCATCAAATGGAGAAGAATATAGCTTAACATTTGTTCGAGGTGAGTAGAACAACTATTCTTCTAAACTTCCATGGTATAAATTCTTGGGGATGTGATTCCATTGGGGTTTATTATAAGGAAATTGGGGATTATTTTAGGGTAACCTAAATGTTATGTCTGAAATAATGATTTCTTGGTATGTGATTTCTTGGGATTTTTTATAAGAAAATTGGAGATTTTTAGGATGACCTAAGTGCTTGTTTGAAATATTGTTGAAGATTTGTTTTACAAGGAAAATTATTATAGTGGTGGGGTTTTGATAAGAAAAATGGGTTTTTAAAAATATAGGGTTCAAGATGCTCAGGAATAAAAGAATTGAGGATTTCTCTCCAAATTATAAATTGATGTCATTTTTGTATTTGAAAAGCATGATTGGTACGAAGATATGTTTGATTGGCCTGCATATGTATTGTTTGATGAGTTTCTTGTAGCCCTATGATGATTTGGTGATAGATTGACTTGAATTGGATTATTGTTATAGCTGCATGAGTTATATGTTCTGTTATAGGTTATTTGGAATGACTAATTGGTGTTATGCATGTGCTTTAGTACCTCCATTTAGAATACGAATGATAAATACCTTCTTTTGGGAAGGGAAAGATAGTGACCACCATCTAGATGAGGTTATTATTTATAGATATCTCCATCTAGAATAGGGATGATAGATATCTTTTTTGGTAAGGGAAAGATAGCAACCACCATCTGGGATTGGATTACTATTCACTAATACCTATTTGGGAGGAGAAAGATAGCAACCACTATATAGGATGAGGTTACTATTCATAAATATCTTCATTTGAATGAATACCTCCTTTTGGGAAGGGGAAGATAAGAACCATCGTCGAGGTTGGGGTTGCTATATTCATATATAGATACCTCATTTTGGGAAAGGGATGACATATACCTACATTTGGGGTGAGGAAGGCAGTGAAACTTATTGTATGGAAGTGAACTCATAGATCTTAGTGAATTTGGGATTCATACCAATTCCAAATAGTCAAGTTGGGTGATTTCAAGAATCACTTAGTCGTGTTTAGAATTAAACGCTTGGGTATTAGTGTTTAGTTCTAAAATTATTTATTTTCTTTATATTATATATGAAATGGATGATTCATACTTGAGTTAAAAGAGTTATTTTATGAGTTTATTTTATGGATACCATGAATGAGTTTTTCGATTACTGCATTGATTGAAAACAAACATTGTTTGCAAACTCTTTTTTGAAAACTTGTTTCATTCACTAGAATTATATCTTGTTAAAAGTGTTGCTTTCAAAGGATGAGGATAGCGTCAAGAAAACTTGAAGAGTTAGTATTTCCTTTACTTAGTTTGCCTTTGGATCTGGATCGGTTAATATTTATTGTTATAAAAGGCCATTAGTGGTTGGAAGATTTTATTTATTTATTGCTTGAATTCATTAGTAGATGTGTAACAATTTTGGGTACATTGATATGAATTATGTAATGAGTTATTAAATTTGTTATTTTAATATGATTGAGGTATGATTTTTTTTTTGCTGAATTAGGGGGGCAAAACACCCACCACCAGAAAAACAATTAACACCCATGCGGGTCACCTAAATGGTTTACATCATGCATAATATCAGAAACAACAAAAGAAGGAATAGACGTAAAAACAACATTATTATCAGCTGTTAAAATAGCATATTTGACGAAAGCGTCCGCCACACGGTTGGCTTCCCTATCAATATGAATAACATTGAAAGACTCTAGACCTTCAAGTCTCCAACGGATCTCATTTATAAGTTGAAAGCAAGGATGGTCCGTCCGGCATGTCGTGTTTATAAGCTCCACTGCTACACAGGAATCTGTTTCAATGATGAGTTTTGAGAAACCATGTGTTTGTGCATGCCTTAAGCCATGCACGATAGCCCATACTTCTGCCATATCCACAGAAGAAAACTGTAACCTTGCTGCAAAACCAGTCATAAACATATTTTTGGATGAAATATTTAATTATGTTTTATTATGAATTTCTATTTTAACAAAGTGCGTTACATTTGCCAGATATTTTCATTAAGACAATCTACCACTTAACTTATTAAGCTACTTTAAATTTTGTGCTATTCTAGACTCCATGGACTTGAGGAATTCATGCAAAACATTAAGGAAACATGTTTTGATCTTGCTACTGAGCTTTCTCTTGGAAATTTGAACCATGATCAGGTATATAAACTCGATCAATAACTTTTTGTGACCATCTCTTGTGACTTTGGGCTTCCTCATGATGTACTAAATCTTCTTGTAGTAACCTCAAAAGCCGTGAGGAATAACTAAAAAATGAAACAAAATTTCTTTCAAGTTTGGGTTGACCGTATTAATTGGTATAGACCAAGGGTTGTGACCTTGATAGGGCTACTTTAGCATGTTTAACCATTCCTCTTCTATGATATCTTTTCGAGGAAGTAAGTAATCCATTTTTAATATTTTCAATGGCAGACCACTACATCTGGCCATTTGGCCATAATTTCTTTTCAACCTTTGCCAATTTTGCTTTAGAGTGAATGTCCACCATCAAATTTCTTATAAATAAAATCCAACTACAATATTTTGACTACGAGTGGTAAGAATAAATTCGCTTGTTGTTGACAGATATTTCGTTTATCAACATATCCAAGCAATGAGAAGTTTCAATGTCATCAATAACTATGAGATGCTTTGTACTTACGAAGGCTCTTAGTGTGAGAAACGAGTCTTGTGTTTTCCATTTGTCTCTTTGTCTTCCGTAATTTGTGTGGCAGCCTCCTTGATTATTTCTTCAAGAAGCTCTTCAATTGTACAACTTGGAGACATTGACACCCATACTTAATAAGCAAAACAATTTATAACAACTCTATCGTCAAATATTAATCTAGCTAGTGCTGTCTTACCCGTGCCTTCCATTCCAACTTGAAATAATGAAGTAACTTCCTCATCTTAGAGTAATTGTTTTGTAAGAAGCTTTATGTAAAAAGTCTAGGTTGTGATTTCATGTATGCTCTTTATTCCTTTGTATCTAATTTCAATTACCTATTGTGTTACTCGTCAATTGCCAACCATCCTTAAGTCAATTGATAATTATTGATCATGGATTACCAATGTCCTGTCTAGATTAATTCCCTAATTGTTCATATAAGAAACTAGACCATAGCAAACATGAAGAACAAGATAAGAATAATTGATCAATTAACCTAATTGGAAACTAGAATAAAAGATCGACCCTGTGATAATTCTTAGTTTGACTACCTTACACGTCTACCAATTAATTGCTCAAAGACCATAAGTTAATTAATTAATTAAGTCATATATACATAGGGTAATCAGATCCAAGTAAGAACCACTCTCTCCGGTCCTTTATATAAGAAAAAATAACTAAATCGTCAAGACTAATAAAAATAGTTAAGTTAGTTAGTTATAATTAATAATGTCATAAATTCAAATTTTATTCCAAAAGTACCCCTTAAATTGATTGGTTTAAGTAGTGATTATATTAATGATACTGCATCTCCACCAATAAGTGTAAGTTGTATTGTTAATGGACCAATAAATGCATGAGGAATGAGTAGATGTCTCATTAATGGATTTCACAAGATGAAGAATAAAAAAAAACTAGCAATTAATACATCTTAAAGTGGATGTATGTTTCTTATAATTAGGAAAAAAAATAATACTTTTTTAATTCTTATAAAAAGGACAGGAGGAAGTAAAATAGTAGAATAATCCAACTGACAAAGTAAACAATGAATTAATTGAAATTAAACATTTAAGGGTTCTAATTATAAATTATACCACAACCCTAACTACGAGCTTAGTTACTCATAGTCAGAGACAACAATGTAAACTCAAAGAGATACACGTTAAAAAAAGGGGAGAAATCTTTACAAGAGATAAACCCTCCATTCTTCCCAAACTGTGATCTATTTGTTTGGAAAAACCTTTGTCTCCTTTTCTTAGAGTTCCGATCGCAAAAGGAAAGATAAAAAATGAGATATATTTTTTGTCCCTATATATATATTCCATTACTGTATGAAATTTTTTTTACATCAAACTCAAGTTTTATTATTTTTAACAAGTCAATCTTCAAGCTTACAATTAATCTCATTTAAATAAATGAATCAAACTTAAACACTTGTTTTTTCACTTATATAAATTAAACTTATTTAAATAAATGAATCAAGTTTCTTTTTTTTATAAAAAAAAACACTCATTTTTTAATAAGCCAAACATAAATTTTAAGTATTTGACTCAACTCATTTACACCCTAATAGCTTTAAAGTTTTTTTTTTTCAAACCTTGGCCCAATTTAACAAAAGAAAGAAATTTAACTTTTCTTTAATTAAGAGGTTATATTAATTGTAAAAACAAGTGAATCCTAAAACATTTTCAAAGGACTACCCGTAATCACAACCACTTATAATGTGCTTGTTACTTTGTTTAAAGCAAATTGAATTTGCCTTGGACATGTTGAACACGAATCTTCCTCTTACATTAGATTCATGTTCAACAAAAATACAAACACACCTTAATCTAATCTAATACTTTTTCATACAAATTGAAAATCACCTTAATTATAAAAACCAGATGATTCAAGGTTTATTTTCTAAAATTCAATCACAAACTTTCTAAGAATAAAATTATCTTAATTATTTTAAAATTAATTATTTTAAACATATAAAAAATTATAAATAAAAATAAAATTATAATGTAGAAAGAATATAAAAGTAATTAATAAGTTGAGAATCTTTTAAATAAAAATATATTAAATGATAGTGAAGTTACTTGTTAAAAAAACAAAGAATATATAAAATTATCTCATTCTTAAGAGTAATTTTATTTTATTACATAAAAATGGTGAATTTTTTGTATAGACCACATGTATCCCCTGGAACAACCTTGCGCCAATTAGTTTACGCGCTCAATTTTTTTTTTTACATAAACGCGCTAAGTTGTTTTCTTCCCAAAGATACAAGTACATTTACACTTTTTTAAGATTTAGATTTGATTTATTTAACAAAATTTAGAGATTGAATTTAAAATTTAAATTTAGGTAATAATATCTAAAAGGAATAAAAATTATAAATAAAATATAAAATTAAATACTCAGTACAAGATAAATCATGCAGCTTAGTAAAGAAAAGAAAAAAATTCCTAAAAATAATTTCTTTCAAAGATGACAGCATTTATATATATATATATATATATATATATATATATATATATATATATATATATATATATATATAGGGACAATATTCGTTGACACCAGGTGTAAGTCATTAGACTTACACCAAATTTTAACCATTAAATTAAAATAATCTAATGGCTCTAAATTTTTCAATTAAAAATAAAGATAAAAAACAGAAAAAACTCACGTGATCCTAAAACCCTAAAATTGGTTTAGCCACTGAATCTCTCCTCTCACCTGGGCAATTACATGACTCTCAATTGACTCCCCTCAATTCAATTGAATAATTGGATAATAGTGAACAGTACCATTTTTAAAGATTTGGTGTACAAGAATCGCTGTTTTGAAGAATTTCTCTTTCAATTTCTCGTAATTGTTAGTGGATCCAATTGATTTAGGTAATTTTTGAGTTTTTCTTGAAGCCAATTGTACCGGTGGGGCATTCGGTAATGCGTATAGCCGAATATCCTCCAACACAACTCGGCACACTCTCGTAAATAGATAAGTGTTCGACGTCTAACGTATAGTCGAACACCCTCCAACACAGCCCAGTACGCTTGACAAACAGAAGTATTCGGCATTTATATAGCCGAACACTCTCGACCCCTTACACCTCAGAAGGCATAAGAGTAGTATCCGGCACCACTAGGGCCGAATACCAGTAATAGTATAAATGCCATTAGGCGACTCATGGCAAGATAAACTTAAGGTTAGAAAGTAATTAAGCAACCTTAATTACCACGGACCTATGATTAAGAAGAGGTCAGGGCTCGTGAGGGTCCAGACCCAATAAGATAAGTATAAAAAGGGATACGCCCCTCAAGGTAGAGGACTTTTTGACCCTCATTTATTACGTACATTAAATGCTCTGAGCCGAAACCTGACTTGAGCGTTGGAGTGCCTTTTGTAGGTACCCCCCCTTTTCGGACAGATATAAAAGATCTTGAACAAAGGACATCAGCTGAAGACCCCAGTACCCTCAGACAGGAACATTTTGGTGCCCACCGTGGGGCCCGGTAAAACTTTCCCCGCAGCCCCGCAAGGAATGGTTACTACTCGAAGTCATGCACACATGGAAGAACAAAGCCTCATTGACGAATACATAGCGCATGTGGAAGATCAAACAAATCTGTCTTCGGAACTAAGACAGTTGCGGGCTGACATATCAGCAATAAGGAGACAGCACGCTCAGGAGTTATCGATCCTCCGCTAAGAGAATGCCGAGTTGAGAAACTTGAACCGATCCTGGAAACCAGAGAATTAGGCACTAGACAAGCAACATGAAGACGAGTCGGCAGCCAACCTTAGCATGCAAGGTGCAACGAATCAGCCCTCCTTTTTTACCATCAACACTCAGTCACACCCCTGTAGGCACCCTTTTGTTTTTGGGATCATGGAAACTCCCCTTCCTTCAAATTGGAAGAGCCTCAGTCTGGATCGACACAATGGTAGCACGGATCCAGATGAACACGTAGATGTCTATGTAACCCAAGTCAGCCTACACACCGCAGAAGACGGTGTCTTATGCAGGGTTTTCCCCATGTCCCTCAAGGGACACGCCCTCAATTGGTTTACTCGCCTACCGCCCAAGTCCATTGATAGCTTCGGGACATTGGTGACTAAATTCGGCAATCAGTTTGCAACTAGCAGACCTCACCATTTGACCTCGGTGGCACTAGTGAATATTCGGCAGGAAAAAGGGGAATCCCTAAGAACGTTCATGGAAAGGTTCGGCAGAGTCTCCTTAAACATCTGAAACCTAGACCCAGCGGTGGCCATGCTTCATTTAGTGACTGCTCTTAGATCAGGAGCCTTTGTTAACAGTCTCTGCAAGAAGCCGGCACTCGACATGGATGACCTCCGGCGACGAGCAGCAAAGTACATGCAGATGGAAGAGTTATTCGAATACAGGAACCAGGTCCAAGCAGAAACCAACCCAAGAAAGAAAGAACAAGAGAAGGATCATCAAGGAAAGAGGAAAGAGAAATTTCACAAGGAGAAGGAGTATCGTGGCTCCCGGTACGCGACTTACACGCCGCTCCCAAATACTCGAACAAGCCCTGGCGATAGAAATATTGGTCATGCCAAAGAGAGCCAATACTCCTCCTAAGGCCGACTACAGCCAGCAATATCGATACCACCGCAATAAAGGCCATTTCACTGAAGAATGCGCCGCACTTAAAGACAAGATTGAGGACCTCATCAAAATGGGGCATCTCAAAGACTTCGTCCATGATCCAAGGGCCGAAAGGTCTTAATTTTCAAAATATATAGACAATGAAAAAACTTATAGAATGGACTTTAACCACGGCAGGAGGGCCGAAAGACAAAGAAGCAGGTCCCGGGAGCGGCAAGACATAAAACCCTCTAATCCTCGAAAAGTCATCAATACGATTGCCGGAGGATTTGCAGGAGGAGGAAGTACCTCGTCGGCCAGAAAGAAGCATCTCCGGTTAGTCCGATCAGCCAACATGACGTCGACCATGAACAATTTCAAAATGCCACCCATCACATTCACTGACGCGGACTTTCAGGGGTCCGACCCAATGCAAGATGATCCAATGGTCATTAGTATAGACGTAGCCGATTGCACAGTCTGGAAAACGCTGATAGATCAAGGAAGCTCAGCCGACATCCTATACTGGAACACCTTCAAATAATTGGACATACCGGAGGGGAAGCTCATGCCGTATGATGAACCCTTGGTTAGATTCTCGGGTGAGAGGGTTAACACCAGGGGATGTATAGAGTTGGACGCGACCTTCGGATATAAGGGAAAGGAGTACAAGACCATAAGAGTAAGGTACATTGTAGTGTACGCCAACACCTCGTATAACATACTACTTGGACGTCCTTCGTTGAATACTCTCGGGGCCATAGTCTCCACTCCACATCTGGCCATGAAATTTCCATCAAACCGAGGCACGGTCATTACGATTCATGTAGACCAAAAAGCGGCCAGAGAATGCTACTTGGCCAGCCTTAAGGTTACTCAGCTAAAGGAAGATGAGTGCAAGTCAGTATACATGGTCTCGGCGGTAGAGCCTTCGGACCAAACTTTGGATCTTGACCCTAGAGTCGAAGAGGACAAGGGGGTACAACCAAATGAGGAAATCCATGCATTTCAAATTGGTGAAGAAAAAGTTCAAACGACATACCTCGGGAGCAACCTGTCCTTAAAGAACAGGCTTCGGATTCAAAGGGTGGTAAAGCAAAACGCCGACCTCTTTGCCTGGAAGGCCGCAGACATGCCTGGCATCGACCCAAGATTCCATTGTCACAAATTGGCAATATGCCGAGAGGCAAGACCGATTTCTCAAAAGAAAAGGAAGATGGGGGATGAGAGGAGGAGAGCCGTAAAAGAAGAAGTGTCCAAGTTGCTAACTGCCAACTTTATCCGGGAGGTCAAATATTCCACTTGGTTAGCCAATGTGATCATGGTAAAGAAGGCAAATGGAAAATGGAGGATGTGTGCAGACTACACGGACTTGAACAAGGCCTGCCCAAAGGATGCCTACCCGCTACCAAACATCGACATATTGGTTGATGGGGCTGCTGGACACTCTTGTCTCAGTTTTCTGGATGCTTATTCAGGATACTATCAAATTCGAATGTACCCTCCCGATGAAGACAAGACCGCTTTTATAACCGAATCAGCCAATTTTTGCAACCAAGTTATGCCCTTCGGCCTAAAAAACACGGGAGCCACCTATCAAAGGTTGATGGATAAAGTTTTCCAAAAGTAGCTAGGACGAAACCTTGAGGTGTATGTTGATGATATGGTTGTTAAATCCTCCAAGCCTGACGAGCACACAAGGGACCTCGAAGAGATCTTCGCCGAACTCAGGAAGCACAACATGCGCCTAAACCCCCAAAAATGTGTCTTCGATGTCCAAGGAGGAAAATTCTTGGGCTTCATGTTAACGTGCCGAGGTATAGAAGCCAATCCTGACAAATGTGAAGCGGTTATTCGTATGAAAAGCCCGAAAACCCCAAAGGAGGTCCAGAGACTCACAGGGAGAATTGCTTCTCTATCACGATTCCTGCCAAGGATCGCCGAAAAGGCAAAACCCATTATGCGTTTATTAAAAACAACCAAGAACTTCTCATGGAACCAACAATGTGAAGAGGCCTTCCAAGAACTAAAAAAGACCCTTTCGGCCCCGCCCATACTTAAGAAACCGGAGCCTATGAAAGATCTAATGCTTTACATTTCGGTCTCTCAAGCAGCCATAAGCACGGTGTTAGTACAAGAACATGAAGAAGGTCAAGCACCCGTATACTTTACCAGCCGAGTACTACAAGAGACTGAGACCAGGTACCAAACAATTGAGAAGGCGGCCCTAGCACTAGTTAATGCTGCAAGACGCCTGAGACAATACTTCCAAGGACACCGAGTGGTTGTAAAAACCGATTGCCTAATTGCAAAGGTATTAAGGAAACCAAAACTGGCCGGAAGGATGATGGCATGATCAGTAGAACTCTCCTAGTTTGACTTAAGATACGAGTCAAGGGGTCCCGTCAAAGCACAGTGTCTAGCAGATTTTGTCAATGAGCTACACCCTGCTGAGAGCTTCGAAGAAGAGTGGTGGGTAGTACATGTCGATGGCTTTTCAAACCAAAGAGGAAGCGGAGCAGGTATCATACTAGAAGGACCCAACCGGGTACGGTTAGAGCAGTCCTTACGGTTCGGTTTCAAAGCATCCAACAATCAGACCGAGTATGAGGCCTTACTAGCCGGGCTCAGGTTGGCAAGAGAAATGGGAGCCCGGAAAGTGCAATGTTGGAGTGATTCGCAAGTGGCTGCCGAACAGATCAATGGTGGTTTCCAGGTCAAAGACCCATAGTTGCTGAAGTATTATCACACTTTCATGCAACTAAAACAAGAATTCGAGGAAGTCTGAGTAAATCATTTAGCCCAAGAACACAATGACAGGGCAGATCGGCTCGCTAAGTTAGCTACTACTCAGAAACCCGGACAGTTGAGAACATTCATCCAGGAGATGTTGCCGGAGCCGAGTGTAACTGTCGAGGAATGCATGCAACTTTCGGCGACCAAAAATACTTGGATAACCGAAATACAACAATATTTGACACAGGGAACCCTTCCGGAGGATAAGGAAAAAGCCAAAAGGTTGTGAATCAATGCCACAAGGTACATCTTGATCGTCAGAGAGTTATACAGAAGGGGGTTTTCCACACCCCTATTAAGGTGTCTAGAGAAAGATCAGGCAGAATACGTCATGAAAGAGCTGCACGAAGGAATCTATGGCATGCACTCGGGTGCTCGAACGATGGCAACTCGGGTTTTGAGAGCAGGGTATTACTGGCCGACCCTCAAAACTGATTGTGCAGAATACATCAAAAGGTGTAGCCAGTGCCAAAAGCATGCCAACCTTATCCACCAACCAGCAGATGAACTGCACTCCATCTCGTCACCTTGGCCTTTCGCTGTTTGGGGAATCGACATCTTGGGTCCTTTTCCTATAGCCAAAGGGCAGTGCAAGTTTTTGATAGTAGCTGTCGACTACTTCACAAAATGGATAGAGGTCGAGCCCTTAGCGATCATTTCGGCTCAAAACGTACAGAAATTTTTGTGAAAAAATGTCATCACTCGATTTGGCATTCCGTATGTAATTGTCACCGACAATGGTCTACAATTCACAGATAAAAAATTGAACACTTTTCTCGAAGGATTGGAAATAAAGCACAGAGTGACCTCGGTCGAACACCCCCAAACGAATGGACAGGCAGAGTCCGCAAACAAAGTCATCTTGGGAGAGCTGAAGAGAAGGTTAGGAGCAGCTAAAGGAACATAGGTCGAAGAGATACCCGAAATTTTGTGGGCATACAGATGTACCCCACAATCAACCATCAGAGAAACCCCCTTCAGAATGGTTTATGGGACAGAAGCAATGATCCCAGTTGAGGTAGGAGAA
This sequence comes from Pueraria montana var. lobata, assembly GCA_026413185.1. Lineage (NCBI taxonomy): Eukaryota > Viridiplantae > Streptophyta > Magnoliopsida > Fabales > Fabaceae > Pueraria > Pueraria montana. The sequence goes on from CM048647.1 coordinate 76,419,451, forward strand.
CCTTCTTTCCGAAGACAAAACTTCGAGGCTCCCGAAAATGAAAACTCCATGAGATGCGAACTCGACTTGATCGAAGAGCTACGTGACCGAGCACGCCTCAATGTCGAAGCATGCAGACAAAGGATGACCCGGAGATTCAACTCAAAACTGAAGCCGCGAGACTTTAAAGAAGGAGATCTGGTCCTAAGGATGCAAGGTGACGCCTGAAGAGACACCAAGGAAGGAAAACTAGCAACCAATTGGGACGACCCATTCAAAATTCCGCAAAATCTCAATAATGGGGCTTACAGGTTGGAACAACTGTCAGGAAGGGTAATACCGAGAACCTGGAATTCCACTCACCTCAAATATTATTTCAGTTAATGTATCAATTCGTTATGTATTCGGGTGTTGTACTTTTTTCCCTTATTCGATTTTTTATCCCTATAAGAACGTGAAATGATTTTTTCCGATAAGGTTTTTAATGAGGCACACCTCAAATGAATTTTAATGGAACACCCTGTGCATTGCTATCATTGTTTAAGTGCAGCATAATATCTCTCTACAAAATGGTTTCCCTCCCGAGTACTCCTACTCGGCTAAGGATGCGTCATTCGGATTTTCTTTAAAATGGTTTCCCTCCTGAGTACTCCTACTCGGCTAAGGATGCGCCATTCGGATTTTCTTCAAAATGGTTTCCCTCCCGAGTACTCATACTCGGCTAACGATGCGCCATTTGTATTTTCTTCATGCACCATCTGAATTTTCTCCATGGTTTCCCTCTCGAGTACTCCTACTCGGCTAAGGATGCACCATTCGGATTTTCTTCAAAATGATTCCCCTCCCGAGTACTCTTACTCGGCTAAGGATGCGCCATTCGGATTCTCTTCAAATGGTTTACCTCCCGAGTACTCCTACTCGGCTAAGAATGCACCATTCGGATCCTCGCACCTTTTGAATGTTGCGAACAAGAATTTTGATTCTTTCAAAAGATGCCGAGGATAACAAAGGACGACGCATCACTCGAAGGTACTCTCCAGAAGAACACATACAACCATACCTTGCTCAAACTAAAAACGCAATTATCACAAGGTAATCGGATACGAGTAAGATTGCAAAATTAATCCAAGTAGAGAAGTAAATACCGAAAGATAAACATATATTTTATTAATCACCAAAAAGGGGTAGAATCATTTACAAGTGTTCTTTAAAAAAAAAGGCTTTAATGGCCTAAGCCTACAAATATTTCATTCTGCCGGATCCTCCCGAACCTCAGCATCAACAACATCATCCTCCCCCCATCTTCATTGGTCCCGGGGTCCACACTGCCTTCAACGGCCGAAGCATGAAGAGGATTCTCCAGAACAGCATCCTCCGGAATGTCATCAATAGGCACCAGCTGCCTTTGATAAACATCCTTCTCCATGTCAAAAATATTGCAGTCACGGACATTATAATAATGCATTATTTGCGGCATGCCATGGAGAAAATAAGCCTCGTGTTCGGTTAAAATTTTGTCTTCAGCCGAAGCAAGAATCTTCTCCTTGACAGCACGCTCCGCGTCCCGCTCTTCTCGGACCTCGGCCAACAGCATCCTTAGCCGCTCGATCTCATCGGATTGAAGCTTGGAATCCTTTTCGGCCATTATTACTTTAGTATTTAAATCATTTACATTGGCCGAAAGGTGCTTAACTTCCTCCTTCAGCCGCCCGTTATCGTCGGCTAAAACCATATTTGCCTCTAACACCTATTTGTTGGACACCTGGGCCTCCTCCAAACTCTTCTTCAGCTTCTCGGCCTCCCTAAGAGGATTTGCGAACATATGATAAGCAATGGCCGAAGCCCTTGCCTGAAACTCGCAATAAGCCGACTAGTTGGCAGCAGCGTCGACTTTGTTTAAGATGGCCTTCCCAGTATCCAAGATGTCACTGACACTCACCATCTTCTTAGGCCGAAAATCTTTGGCAAAAAATCCAAAGTCTGTTGCTTCAGCTTCTTGGCCCTTTGTTCTTCCGAAGCCTCACAGCTTCGGTTCTTATGCTCTTTGTCTTTATTTCTCTTTTCTCCTGCCGGGGGGGCACAGTATCCATCGGGGTTCGGCCGGGGGGTCGGTTACTTGGAAACAGGGGGCACTGACGTAATACCAGACTTGTTCCCAGCAGCCTGAGCCCGGTTCTTCCGAGCATTTCGGAATGAAAGGAAATTTCCACCAGCATCAGCCATAATACCTACACAAAACACTTAGTCATTAACAAGATCTAAACATAGAAACACCAGAAAAGAAAGAACCAAAGCCTTACCACACATGTCGGCTAAAACAGTGGAAGAATTTAACAAAGCCACAAGCTGCCTAGCTGGGAGCTTTCGGGGGAAAGACTCAAGAAAGAGGAGATCCTCGCGTTCTGTTTCGGTCATCATGGATTTCAAAAACTTGTCATAACGCCGAGGGTTTTGCTCCCAATAGAACGGAAACAGGGACTTCCCACTCATGTTGAAAAGATGGTTAGTCCCTATGTTCGACCTAACAACTACCTTAAAGAAGCCGGTTTTGAAATTTTTGTAAGAGGTAGTAAAGGACTGGAATAGAGGCCTCTTCAGCTTCCTTATTAAGGAAACCCACAAACCATCCTTGGGCCGAGTACAAAAATAATACAAAAACACACTCACCGAAGGCTCTATGAAGTTAAAAATACAAAGAGCTCGGAAGGCTTGGATAGCAGCCCACCCATTCGAGTGCAACTGCGAGGGTGCCACGTTTAAAACCCGAAGCACCCCCATTGTGAAGTCGTCAAAGGGAACCTTTACATGTAGATCACGAAATACACAATCATACATGTAAAAGAAGTCCCTTTTCGACTCACCTTTTCCCATAAAAACAAATTCAGGATTCGGCTCTCGCGGACAACATTGTAACGCTATAGGACAAAAATCATCTTCAGGAATAGAAGACACATATACATAATTTACAAAATTCGACACACTACGTTTATCGTCATACCTAGACCAATAGGCCCCGACCTCCCCATCAACCCAGGTATACCCTTCCAGGGTAATCGGCGGAAATTCCCTTTCCCTCGGATAACCCCGGGTTTACGCTTCGGTTTTGTACCAGATGCCTCCCCAGCCGAAGAGGCTGAAGGTATCGAAGATCCCATGACACTCTCACCCACCCCCTCTCGGACAAGGGACGAAGAGGGGGACGCCGAAGAGGAAGAAGAAAAAGACGAGGACGAGGAAGACGTAGACGAGGAAGTCGAAGACCCCTCACTAGAATCCCCACTAGTCGAGGAAGCGGACAGAATGTCAACTACCTCGGTTTCCCCAGAAAGCTCACGGCCAGCCGAACTCATGATAATGGAAAACAAAAAGAAATAGCCGAACTCTCATGCCTTGGTTAAGACGAGAAGAGTGAAGCTAGAAGTAACTATTCGGCCGAGAGCAAAATAAGAAGATATTGGTAGATTGTAAATAAGGGGTGCGAAGACGACATCCTTCACCCTATTTATAGGGCCCAAGCCCATAACGGTCCAGAAGCATCTGAACATTGTCAACCGTTAGATCGATTCAGATCTAACGGTCTACAAAATGCAACACTTCGATCTCCTCAACCCAACGGCTTTTTTCTGCCATAATGGCAGTAAGTTCAAACGGCACAACAACGAGGCGCCCATCCCAATACAAAGCCTCTTCGTCACCCCTTCTCACTCGAGGCTGGGGGGCATGTGTACCGGTGGGGCATTCAGCAATGCGTATAGCCGAATACCCTCCAACACAACTCGGCACACTCTCGTAAACAGATAAGTGTTCGATGTCTAACATATAGCCGAACACCCTCCAACACAGCCCGATACGCTTGACAAACAGAAGTGTTCGGCATTTATATAGCCGAACACTCTCGACCCCTTACACCTCAGAAGGCATAAGAGTAGTATCCGGCACCACCAGGGCCGAATACCAGTAATAGTATAAATGCCATTAGGCGACTCATGGCAAGATAAACTTAATGTTAGAAAGTAATTAAGCAACCTTAATTACCACGAACCTATGATTAAGAAGAGGTCAGGGCTCATGAGGGTCCAGACCCAATAAGATAAGTATAAAAAGGGATACGCCCCTCAAGGTAGAGGACTTTTTGACCCTCATTTATTACGTACATTAAATGCTCTGAGCCGAAACCTGACTTGAGCTTTGGAGTGTCTTTTGCAGGTACCTCCCCTTTTCGGACAGATATAAAAGATCTTGAACAAAGGACATCAGCTGAAGACCTCAGTGCCCTCAAATAGGAACACTAATAATTTCTTAAGCCATTCACATTTTTTTGGCAGATTACTTTACACATGTAGTTCAATCTATTGAGTCACGTTGATCCAAGCCAATTTGAATTGAATCACGAAATCAATGAAGCATGTAATTGAACCACTCAACATTTTGGTATTTTGCTCAATTGAAATTATTCAATATTTTACAATTCTTAATTTCATATTTTGTTCAATTTGGAATTATTCAATTTTTTCCAATTCTTAATTTCGTGCCAGCCAATGGAGCTTCTTCATGTGCGGTAGAATTTGAAGCTACCAGCTTCGGTAGCCTTTAAGGCAAGCTTCTTCTGGGATCTTATACCAAGTTACCATCCCTTCCGTGCATGAGTTCCTTCAAGCCATTGATCTTGAGGAGAAGTAGAGCTGTCATTTTGGCCCTAGGCCCTAGGGCCAGCCCCACTTGGCCCATCATAATGGCCCTAGGGGCTTTTGGCCCTTCTAATGAGGGTCCTAAAAGGCCCTAACCCACAAAGCCCCACTTAATATGGGGCCAGGGCCAGGGCTTAAGGGGGTTAGCCCCACAAATCATGTTATTCGTTCGCTTTCGAGCAGAGCATTTTTTGTAGACCTCAACCGAGGCTATTTTTGACCGACTTTAGCAAAGACATTTTCGGTTGACTTCGGTCAGGGTTGTTTTCAATGACCTTGGCTAGGGTTATTTTAGGCTGATTTCGGCCAGGACAATTTTTAACCAACCTCAATCACGATTGTTTTTGGCCGACCTTGGTTATCGTTGTTTTTTGTGACCTCGACTAGGGTTATTTTTGGACGATTTCGGCCAGGGCAGTTTTTTACCGACTTTGACGGGGGTTGTTTTCGACCAACCTTTGTCATTGTTGTTTTTTGGTGACCTCGACTAGGGTAATTTTAGGCCGACCTCGACCGGGGCTGTTTTCGGCCGACATCAGCTAGGGTTATTTTTGGCCTACCTCAGCTAGGGTTATTTGCGGCCAACATCGGCTAAAGATATTTTCAGCCGATGTTGGACGGAGCATTTTTCGGTCGACTCGACCAGGGTTGTTTTCGGCCGAACTTGGCTAGGGTTATTTTTGGCCGAACTTGGCTAGGGATATTTTCGGCCGACCTTGGTAGGGACAATTTTCGGTTGGCCACGAGCTGAACTATTTTTGGCTGACCTCGACCAGAGCCGCTTTCGAACAACCTCGACTAGGGTTAATTTTGGCCGACCTCAACTAGGGTTATTTTCGGCGACCTCGGCTGGGGCATTTTCAATCAACAATTAGTCGTGGCAATTTTCGGCCGACTTCGACAAGGAAAATTTTTGGCCAACCTCGGCTGAAACTGTTTTCATCCTACCTCGACCAAGGCTGTTTTCAGCTGACCTCGGCCTGGACTATTTCAGGCAACCTCGGCTAGGATTTATTTTGGTCGACCTCGGCTAGGGTTATTTTTGGTCTATCTCAACCAAGGCATTTTCTGTTAACCTTTGCTGGGACAGTTTTCGACTAACCTCTGTCGGGACAGTTTTCAGCCGACTCGACCGAAACTGTTTTCGGCCAACCTCTGTCGAGGCTGTTTTCGGTCGACCTCAATTAGGGTTATTTTCGGCTGACCTTGACTTGAGTATTAAAAAAAGTATGTCATAGTATTGAAACTTAAGGCCCATGGGCTAGCCCTAGCCCACAGGGCTTTGTGGGCTTTTTGGTCCTGTGGGATTTTTAATGCGGGTTGTTTGGCCCTGCGGGCTTTTTTAGCCATGACCCACACGGGCCAGGGTCGGGCCGGGCCATTTTGACGGCTCTAAGGAGAAGTAGTTGAGCGCTCAATTCTGACCAATTCTTCAATTGAATAGAGGCATAAGTCTTAACTCACGTAATTGTCCAAATGAGATGAGAGTTGCAGACTTGCAGTGCCAAGTTTTAGATTCAATTGAGTTGCCTAGATGGGGTAGCTAAGCCAATTTTGAGGTTTTAGGGTCACGTGAGTTTTTTTGTTTTTATTTTTAATTAAGAAATTTAGAACCATTAAATTATCTTAATTCAATGGTTAGGATTTGGTGTAAGTTTAATAATTTATACCTGGTATAAACGGATCCTATCATATATATATATATAATACTTGTATTCTTATAATCAACATTTATTTATATAAATTAATAAATTACAAATCACGTGTTTGGGCTTAGACCCCATTCTTTTCTTTAAAATAATAATAACAAGAATAAGTTTTCTTTTTTTGAAATCCAATATTGAAAATTTGCAACGATATATCATTTAATTTTTAAATTATGTAAAATTTATATTTTGTAGTTTGTAAATAAATACCATTAGAGTTAGGCTAGTGGTGGAAGGTTTAGATAGTTACAAAGTCTTTAGGTTCTATCCTTGTTGCTGTTATTGTATAAAAAAAAAGTTTGTAAACTCTTTTTTTATCAGTAAAAAAAAATAAAGTTTGTAGACCAAATCCACAATAATATTTTCACTCTAACCGTTTGATTATTGAAAATTGAAATTCAACACAAAATGTTATTAAACGTTTTCGACTATGAAAGTATAACAAAATTCAGTAACTCAAGTCCCACTGTGCCAATACAAATTCTTGACTCACAAATCAGAACAACTCGCACACATAGTCGAGATTTAGATTACACAACACAAGTAAGGAAAACATGTCTTGCCACAAATTGTTGTCACAACAACAACAATTCTCTTGCTCAGTATTTGGATTACACAACACAATGAAGGAAAATACATGTCCCAATACAAATTCTTTCAAGAAACAAATTTTTAAGTTCATATCTTTCGACGAAGAACCAAACTTACCTTCAATATTCGCTTCGCACAACGCCCTTGCTCAGCATTTGGATTACACAACACAATGAAAGAAAATACCTGTCCCAATACAAATTCTTTCAAGAAACAAATTTTCAGTTTCATATCTTTCGACGAAGAACCAAACTTACGAAATGTTCGCTTTCACTGACGTCTGTAAGGCTTCCTTTAGCCACAAGCTGTTGTTGACAAACTTCTGCTCACTGCCAAACATATTTAATTTTAAGTAATTAAACGATTGTAAGTGTCAGCTGAAAAGGAAAGAAAACAAACATGTAAAAGAAAGGCATGCAACTCACAATGCAATTAATGATATTATACTGTGCGAACTTCACAATTGGGCGGAATGCAATATTGGCCAGCATTGATTTCCTTTGACATGTTTGTCAGTTTCAACTCAAGGAGACTCTTAACATGCCACAGTCCAAAAGGAAGACTTGTCATGCGCGGACATGATCGGATTTCCAGTTGTCTGAGAGAGGGGAGTGCTTGTTGTTTTATTGACCATTTCTCTAATTGCTCCAGATTCCAAACTTTCAAGACATAAAGCTGAGGAAAACTTTTAGATTTGCAAACCATTTTTTCCCCCGTGTAGGATTCTGCAAGCAAAGACAATGACCGAAGATTTGGAAGATCTTTCAAAATTTTCATGGGGTCATCCTCTAGTTTCGAATGTGACAGGGTAAGTTCAACAAGGCTTGGGGGAAACAGAACAGATGCATTTGTCAAGATTCCCAACAAATACATGTCAGTGAGATTATTGTGTTTTTTCAAAGACTTCAAGTGTATATTCCAAGGTTGACCTTCTTCATCTCTTGATTTTAGCCTCAGTGATTGAAGGTATTCTAGTTTCACAATCCAGTCAGCTACTGCATCAAGTTGTGATTCCATTGCCTCTTGCTGTAGTGACATTGATTGGCATGCTACTCCCAGTTTTCTGATATTGACCAATTTGTCCAGACCACCCTTCACTGGAGTCTCTTCGTCTACAAAGAGTCCCCACAATGTTTGGAGGTCAGATAGAGACTCACCTGCACCTCTTGGTTTGGGTGGAAATCTGGTGCGGTAAGTCTCACTCAAGAACAGGTGTCTCAGTTTCATGTTCCAAATGGAGCTGGTTAGAGTGTGTATGTAAGTATGTTTGAGATCAAGAGTCTGGAGTTGCAGCAAGCTGCGTATAGATGATGGAAGTGACTCTAAATAAGTCCATCTTAAGCCAAGATACCTCAATCGTGCAAGTCTTTCAATGTTTTCAGGCAACTTGGGCTTGTGAACGCCTTCAAGATCAAGCACCCGCAGCAGTAGAAGACATTTGCTGGAAATACACAGGTTCAGAAAGTTACATAATTCTTGGCCAGGTCTACTTCCTTCTCGAGTATCAAAGGACAGGAAGGAGAGAACACCCTTGTAGCAGGTTCCCACGAGAGGTGAATCATTTCTAGTGTTACCATGAATATGTTGGTGCCAGATATCATTTTCTTTAAGACGATCTACCACCTGACGTATTCTGGGATTTTTTTGGATTGGATTCAACTCTGTGCTAGTATGGACTTGAGGAAATCTAGCCTCATCAGCTTTTGTCACCAAGAATTCTTGCAAAGCATGAGGGAGACGACATGTTTTAACTTTGCCATTGGGCTTTCTCTTGGCAACTTGAACCAAGTTCAGATCTATCAACTCTTTCAAATACCTCTCTGCAACTTGCTCTGGTGGCTCTTGGTCATCCCCATGATGCACTAGACCCTCTGCAACCCACAAAACAACCAATCTTCTAGCAGGAATCCCAAAATTATCAGGGAATAGCTCAAAATAAAATAAGCATCTCCTCAGATATGAAGGTAAGTTGATGTTGATTGTGTCAAGTGGGTCAGACCAAGGGTTTCGACACACGCTTGACCCCTCCTCTTCTGTCACATCTTTACTTGAAAGCAATTTGCGCTTTTTTAATACTTCGGATGGCAGGCCGGGCTGCTTTAGCACACTTGACCACTCCTCTTCTGTTACATCTTTAAGTGAAAGCAACAAACCCTTTGTTTTTAATATTTCTGATGGCAGGCCCCCGCATTTGGCCACAATTTTTTTCCCAATCTCGGCCAGTTTTGATTCTGGGGGAATGTTCACCCTCAAATTTTTTGTAAACAGAGTCCAACTGTTTTCATCATCTAGTAATTGTAAAGGGTGAACAAACGATCTTGTACCTGCTTGTGCTACATTTGCATTGCGAGTGGTAAGAAGAAATCTGCTTGCTGTTGACATGTCGGGTATGATCTCTCTCAAGGTATCCAAGACGTGGGGAGTTTCGACGCCATCAACAACTATGAGATGTTTTTTACTTGCCAAGTTTGCGAGTGCGTCTTGTGTTGTCCATCTGACTTGTTTGTCTCCCATAATTATTTTTGCAGCCTTCTTGGCTATATCTTCTTTAAGTTGTTCAACTGCTGTACAACTTGACACCCATATTCTACAATCAAAATGATCTTTGACAACTTTGTTTCCAAATATCATTTTGGCTAGTTTAGTCTTACCCGTGCCTTTAATTCCAACTATTGAAGTAATGCAGCGAGATTTCTCATCCAAAAGTAACTGGGCCATCAAAACCTTCACGTCTTCGTTAAATCCAATGATTTTGTCTTCTTTAATGAGAAATGGTTGTGTCCTTGGACGTAATGACTCAGCTCGGGATTGACGTTGAACCAAACCATATGCCTTTCTACTTTTCGAGGCATCTATAATTTTCTTTCTAATCCTGTTTATCTTGTCCATAATATTAAACGGCGCCTGGGATTCCAAAATGTTGTTTAGCATTGGCTTACGCTCCAATTCACGGCCGCGATCATCAATGACAGCTTTAGTTTCACGGGCAATACCTTTCATTTGGTTCACCCAGATTTTGGATCTTCCATCTAGGTTTTCATATCCAATCTGTTCGACATCATGTAACAGTGCATCCATCAATTGCTTTTCGCCTGTGATTAATTGGAATTCCCATTCGAGATCTGTGATATCCCGATACCAAAAGGAATCGGGTGGAGCGTGTGGATTTTCCTCCCTATCAGAATTGTCATTGTGTTCGACGATGATTTCAATCTGGCTCCGGCCCGAGGTTACCAACTCATTTCTTCCTCCTTGTATATTTGCAATGTCATAAATGTTCTTCCTGTCTGAAACGTCAATGATTTCATTCAACAAGTAGTTAATGTCCTTGGCATATCTATATCTGCGAATGGGAAAGAGAAACCCACTCTCTGGATTCGCAGCAACAAGGGAGCGGCCCTTTCGAGCCACGAGTCTTAACTGATCCACCCACACTTTCTGTCTTTGGTTCAGGCCTTCCTCCGCGCTTTCAATATCACGGAAAAATGCACTCATTAGATCTAAATATCTTTGGGTGTTCTTCAAATTCTCGTCCAAAGACCTCCACAAAGACACAGTCCTGGCAATAACTGTATAAAGGTTAGCGGGTAGGCTAAACAGTGGCAAGCTTGAAAATGTAACAGGCCTTGATCTTGATCCTATTATGTCTCCCATGTCTTTCCCTTCATCTCCGAAAGTCCACCTTCTGTAAAGTGCATCTCCAAACTGAGTGCTGATATATTCCATCTGCTTGGCAAATTCCTGCTCGGAAGCATATTGCTCAAAAAGATAGAAGACCTGCCAAAGCCTCCCCATTCTTAACCGCCTTTCTGTTCTGGCAATGAATTTTTCAGCAACACCAACCGTATAATCACAAACTTCCTTTACCTCTTTCAACCAAACCTTTTCTCTCTGACTCAACTCCCCTGTTGTTGAATTTAAATTAGACACAAGATTTTGCATGTCGCCAAGGACGTCATCTCTCACATATCCTACCCTCTTGATCACCTCTTCCAGGGTAATTAAATTTTCAGACAGAATGTGATCAAGCTTCTCCAGCGCTGGGGCTACTGTTGTGGTGGCTACTACTACCCCTCCACCTCCATATGGAATTTCAGAGTTCAGTAGTCTCTCAGTGATCTGCTCCGGCTGTTTGCCAACTCGGTATTTGTCAAACAAATGCATAACTCCTTTCCTCCTCTTCTATCAACTCCAACTGTTTGGCATTGGATTGGAGCCTTCTTCACGGCCTTCAAGGTGTTCTGCGAATGAGGACATCAGCTACTTGTCTTGCAACCTTTGATACGCTGAAACTTACTGCACTTTCAGCCATGCTGACGTACGTTATGCGCCCTCTGCTCGATCTCCTTAATTTGCTGGTTCTGCATGCCTCTTCTTCATTGTGTCATGTAAATCAACACCATTAATCTGATATTCTCATTCGCCACTTGATGAAAATTGAGCTAGATAGCCATTAACAACAGCTAGCTGGATTTTCAGTGATCCAGAGCTGGCGCCTTCTTGGTTGGTCAGCGAATGCAGAGATGTACACTAGAATGGGTAAACGTCCAAATGATGGTTTCTTTTTTGATGTGGTTAATTGAACGTTAACGTTAAATGAAAGACGTTTAAAATATATTTCTTGCATCTTGATGGTCCAAGAAAATTTGTTGTTAACCGTGGAACTGGTAAATTTTTTATGGGGTTTGTTGCGTTGTTGAGTGATAACGTTAGATGAAAACATGTATAAAATAAATTCTTGCATCTTCATGGTCGAAAAAAAAAATTGTTCTTGACCTGCATGTGGTAATTTTTTTATGGGATTTGTTCAGTCTAATGATAGATAACGTTAAATGAAAAAAAGTATAAAATAAATTCTTGTATATATTCGTAATCGAAGAAAATGGTTGTTTATGGGATTCGTTTAGCTGTATGGAAAGGTTAACTGAAAAAATATAGAATAAAATAAACCAGGGTCAACTATAGCAACACGTTCAATTATTCCATTTAAAAGAGTACGTATGTTGAAAAAAAAAATGTTAGATAATGTAATTTTTTTCAATAGGTCATTAATTAAAAATGTCCAACAACACTCAAAGTGTTCACGGGCTGGATTGAGTCGAGTTTGGTTATACTTATAACCCAATCTAATCAAAATTGTATGAGTTGAGTTGGGTTTATTTAGGATAAAAAGTATCTAAAAAGTGAGATGTTGTCACATGCACAATACTTAAATACAAATAAATACAATATTCTTAAATTTGTAATGTAGCATAAATAAGGATAAATCTAATTTTAAGGTGTGTTTGGTGTAAAGAAAGTTTTTTCTCCTGGGAATTATGATTCCTATCAATGACTAAATTTGTTTTGGTTGATCATAAATATTCTCATTTAAGTTTCTTGAGAATAAAAAAGTAACATAGTATTTTTATCACAAGCTTTAATTATTTACCACATTTAATGGTTTAATAAGAATAACATAATATTTTTATCGCAGTAAAATTTATTTTTTAATTCTGGAAAGTTAAATTACCACCTTCCCATGAGAATCTTTTTGTGGAAAACGTAACAAAAAAAATTCTCCTAGAAAATATTGTTTCCTGAAAATGTTATTTTTTTAAAAAAATAAACCAAACATGAAAAACAAATATTTCCAACTTAAGATTATCAGAAAACTAAAAAATTTCGCTTAAACTAAAGAGTGAGAGAGAGAGAGAGAGGAAACTCACTAACTCACGAAAGAATGTGAAGTATGAATAAGTGAGTGAGTGAACCTATTATCACTAATATTTGTTTTGTTTAATAATAATAATAATAAATTTATTATTATTTGGAAGACAAAAAATATTTTTTATATTCAAAGAAAATAATTAATTTTTAATTGAGAGGAAAATAAAAAATATATAATTATACTAAATAACTCTATATTTTTTATTATGATGATAATGTATAAATTTATTATTTAACATATATTTAAGAACTAGATGCATCATTTATTTTATGTATATAAGAAGAGTTTAATGATCATACATTGACGGTGTAAAATAGTTTTACATTATCATTCAATTATTAATCACTGTTGATATAACTTTTAAGGTAGTTATTGCAAAAGTCAACAAACTTACTGTACATGATGATTTATACTGTCATTGTATAACATTTTTATTTTCTATCAAGAAGTGACAAAATAATTTTAAAGTAATACAAAAATTTAGTTTGTAAGTATAATTTACAGATCTGTCAATCTAATAGTATACATGATATAGAAATATAGAAATGACTTACATCGTTAAAATTAACCCTCCAAACATGAGCTATGCTGGCACCAATAAATAGCAATTTGTGGCATTGCTTGAAACATAATAGCAATCAAAGAGAAGCACAAAAACTATGTTGCTAGCTGGTAATCAAAATTAATCCTTTTGTCATTCAGTATAAAAAACTTTAGGTTTAATGACTCATTTTCGTAGTTAAAAAAAGTTCTTTTTAATTTTTATACTTAAAAATATTTTATTTTAGTCCCTAAACGTATTGTTTTTAATTTTTTTTTTAATTTCTACAATATTATGTTAATCAACGAGGACTAAAAAGAATATGTAAGCAATAAAAGAAGATGATTTAAAAAAAAATTATAATTACAAAATGAATAATTAAACCAAAACTTTATTATGGCAATCAATTAGAAATCGTGATTGCGATAACCTAAGGTCTTGTATATGCCTGCATGTAGCTCAGCTCTTTTTCAATCCGTTCAACGTTGCTTCTTTCCTCCTTCACCAATAGTGCCAATTCTTGAATGAGGACATGGGATGGGATAGTTTGCCTGAAACCCTTGATATGATGTAACTTACTGCAATTTGAGCCATGCTAACTTGATGCAACCTCTGCTCTTCGTAATTTGCTGGAAATGGCCTTTTTAATGCTTCTTTCATCATTGTGCTAAGTAAGGAAAGGAATGGAATGGTTTCAAATCAACATCATATCATTTGTCTCCATCTTATTCGCCCCTCAACTTATTCTTCGCCATCAAAGCAAATTGAGCTCAATAGTCATTTACAACAAAACAACTGGATTTTCAATGATCCAGAGCATATCGCTTCCTGGCCACTTCGGAGTTTTGGGGGGAATAAATCACAAAATTCATTTGGTTCAATCAAGTTTAATTTCATGATTCATTTCAGAAATACCTTAGTCAAATCACACCGACAAGTTATTCGGTTTGACTTTTTTTTTTTTTAATCCCGATAACAGAGACCTGCGATGAATGCAGAGATGTAGACTATAAAATAATTTTTTTATGGGATTTTTTGAGCTGTATGTTAAGGTTAAATAATGGTAGCAACACGTTCAATTATTCCATTTTTAATGAATACGTTGGAAAAAAAATGCGTATTAGATAATGAATTGTTATCATTCAACATTAAGTGCAGTCAAAAAAATCATTCAACATTAAGCAACATTGTTTTAATTTCATTCTTGCTCTAACAATACATGCATGCATGCTTGGATACAGATGTTCAAAGCCAAGCCAAAAATAGAAGAAATTGACTCTAAGCTTTCGTTGAGAGAGAAAATGTTGACAGTGCACCGTTTAATTCAATCCCTAAAACTTGAGCTACGCGGGCAACAATAAACAAGTTGCGGCATACAGCAACTGCATTTCAATTTCCTTATCGCTGCTCCAGATGCTAAAGACAGCAAGTTGCGGCATTGCTTGAATTGAAACATAATAAAGTACAAAAACTATGTTGCTTGACGGTAAGACTAATGTTTGTTTCACTAATCAAAAACTAGTCCTTTCCATTATATGCAAAATGATTATATATGATTGTATATGGTTTCAATAATCAATATTAGTCCTCCTTTCCTTAATTTGTATGCAAATTGACCGTAATTTACATATTATTTTTTTTTTCCAGTTGTGAGTAGTTTGATACATTCAAGAGACATAAAGTTAAATGATATTATTCCGGATCTGACAAAAGTAGTCTGGAATATATTGGAACTTAGACTTCTGGTTTTAATCAGTTTCTTCTTGCAAGTATTCCTAATACTTTTTGGCAACCGAAGAAAGTACAAAGCCGATACATGGCTACAATTCAGTGTGTGGTTGACCTATCTGTCAGCAGATTGGGTTGCTACGGTTGCACTGGGCATTCTTTCCAAAGACAGCAAAAATCCTTCAGTAGACCCCAACTTCATAATCATGGCGATCTGGGCACCCTTCCTTCTTGTGCATCTCGGTGGCCCTGACACAATAACTGCCTACTCCCTTGAAGATAACGAGCTATGGCTACGACACTTGCTTGGGTTAATCTACCAGCTAGCAGTAGCAGGTCTAGTGGTTCACAGTTCATGGAATGGCGACAACCTTAATTATGTTACCATTCCAGTTGTGGTGGCAGGAATAATCAAATATGCGGAGAGGACTTGGTCCTTGTGGTTGGGAAGCAGCAAAAAGTTCAGAGAATCCATTCTCCCTCCTCCAGACCCAGGACCAAATTATGCCAAATTCATGGACGACTACACTGCAAAAAAAGCTGAAGGATATAAAGTTAATTTAAAGGTTGAATCTACTTCCATATTATTGGATTACTCTCAAGGGGCAACAGCAAATAACAGTGTACCAGATGCTTCTTCTTTGCGCCATGGATTCCATTTCTTTTCAATTTTCGAGTGCCTATTTGCAGATCTCATCCTTAGCATTCAAGACCTCCAAAACAGCCAAAATTTCTTTCAGAATCAGTCATGGGAAGATGCGTTTAAAGTAATTGAGGTTGAGCTTGGATTGATGTATGATAAGCTACATACAAAGGCAGTGGTAACATATTCCCGCCCTGGCATTTTTCTCAAATTTGTGAGCTTTTTCTGCACCCTCTTTGCATTTATTACTTTTTTTTGTCTGGTAGATAAAGCACACATAGATTATGACCGGATTATTACTTTTGTGCTTTTCACTGGGGCTATTTTTCTTGAGATATACGCCGTCATTGTTTTACTTTCTTCAAGTTGGATGATGCTTTCGTTAAGCAAACATAAGAACTGGAAATTGGATCTTCTCTACAAGGCCATCTCATGGTTTCAAAAATGTTTTAAACTCTCGCACACTAAGAGGTGGTCCAATCTTATGCCACAATTCAATCTCATTAGTTTTTGCTTGAAAGATGAGCCAGTTAAATGCATCAAAATCCTGAAATTCCGTCGCATCTATCAGTTTTTCGAGAAGTCTTACTACCAACACACAGAAACTGTCCCCGGAGAATTGAAAGAACTCATATTTGAACAGCTTTTGGAGAAGTCTAGGGGTCAAAAAGACATCAAAGATTGTAAAAAATTGTGCGTTCTCAAGGGTGATGGAGTTCTTCACAAAGCGAACTGCCAATCCATTGACTGGAGCACTAAGGTAGAGTTTGATCAAAGCCTTCTGCTTTGGCATATTGCTACTGATCTTTGTCATCATTCAGATGTAAATGCTAACTCAAGTTCTGCTGTGATCCAAAATGGTCGAATAAGCAAATTTTTGTCAAATTATATGTTATATCTTCTTGTTATGTGTCCTTTTATGTTGCCCAACGGAATAGGGCAGATCAGATTTGAAGACACGTGTGCCGAGGTCAGTGAACTTTTGCAAGAAAGGAAGTACATATCAGAAAGAAATCAAGTTTGCAAAGTGATACTTCGAGTGAATACAGATGGTGTTCCACCCTCAGAGGTTAAAGGAGATCGAAGCAAGTCTGTACTGTTTGATGCTCGTAGGCTTGCTAAATCGCTCGACTCTTTAGAAACAGAACAGAAATGGGAAATGATAAGTCGTGTTTGGGTGGAGATTCTGTGTCATGCAGCAAGCCAGTGCAGAGGGCTTCATCATGCCAAGCAGCTTAGCCGAGGTGGCGAGTTGCTTACCCATGTCTGGTTCTTAATGGCTCATTTAGGTATAACTGAACAGTTTCAGATTTCACAAGGTCACGCAAGGGCAAAGTTGATACTCAGCTAAAATTGTTTTGGTGAGTATGCTTGAACAAGTTCTTGTCACTTCCATTATCCTGCTCACTTTAGATTTTCTATGCCTTTCCTCCAACTCGGAACATTTCTTATCTGCAGACTGCAGTGACACACTACACATGTTGTGCTTACTCTCTGTGCTTTATCCAACAATAATGATACTACACAAGCTCCTACTCTGTTCAGCTTCATTCATTCCGCATGACACTGTATAATGACGACGATTTGTAACTGCTTTGACTGCGCTCTTACCTTTTTTGAGCTTATTAAATCTCTCATGAACTGTTTGATTTAAGGTTTAGGGTTATGAAATAATCCCGTGCAGTTTAGGGTTATTAAATTTTCTTTTTTACTCTTTTCTATATAAGGTACGATTTTATTATTTTTACCTTTTTTTTTATATTAGATAGGTTTTCTTATTTTTATTCTTTTATTTAGGGGTGTTCACAGGTTGGGTTGGACCAGGTTTGGCTAAACTCGTTACTTGATTCGATCAAAATTTTACAGGTCAGATTTGTGCAATTTTATTATGAAATCCGATCTGATCCAACTCGTTCAAAAACGGGTTGGGTCGGGTTAGGTTGATCGGGTCAGAACATTTAAAAAATATTTTTTATTTTGTAAAAATTAGAATTTTTCATAACAACAATTTGTTTTTACCTAGAGCTTTTCAAATATATAATTTCTACATATCCTCCAAAAAGACCAAATTATCACAATATTTGATTAATAAAATAAATGGTTTCAATGCTAATACAAATATTTTATTTTAAATAGATATTAGCATGAGAAAACATAAACAAAATCAAGACAAAAAATAGAAACAATTAAAAAAGAGAAATATAATTCATGTGTGGTTAAAAATTAGCAAAAAAATATGGTGTTTTGTATTTCTTAATTTAATAATATATATATATATATATATATATATATATATATATATATATATATATATATATTTAATTTTATGGTACGGGTTGGGCCGGGTCACGGGTTCAAAATGCAAAATCCGTTACCCGACCCGTACACTAACGGGTTGGATCGGGTTGGCTTCAAGTTTGACCCGAACTCTCAAAAAATCCGATCCGAACTAATCGGGTCGGGTTGGGTTCATGGATTACCCATACCCGTGAACACCTCTACTTTTATTCCATAAGATATTGACAATGATAGATAATAAATTTATTTTAGTTTATTTTTATTATTATTTTTTGGATATTTTTATACTACACTATTTATTTTAACCATTATGCTATATTTACAATATTTATTTTATTATTTTGGCTTATACTTCAAGATATTGATATTGATAGATGATAAGTTTATTTTTTTTATTGTTTTTTTAATATTTTTATATTAAATTATTTATTTCAACCATTACACTATTCACATTATTTTTCTACTATTTTTAACATTATACTTCAAGATATTTTAACCATTACACTAATTAACTTAATGAAAGTATAATGTCCACTTAAAAATATGTTCTTTTTTTACTTTTATTTTAAATTTGATTGAAAATATTTTAAGATGTAATATAAGATGAATAGTGGAATACACAATTTGAAAAAAAATATAATAATTGAAAGTAAAAAATGTAATTAAAATAATTGATCTATAAATAAAAAATTTCAAGAGTTTAAAATTAATTAAAAACTAAAATTATAAATACCCAAATATATTTTATCAATAAATTAAAATTAAAATTTATATAAAGTATCATATAAACATGTCTAATTCTATTATTTTACATTTATAAGCTATTTTAACATATAACTTTATCAAATATTTATAATTCAATAAGTTAGTTTAACAACTTTTAGCTATTGGTTACCAATTTTCAACTACCAATTAACTTTCAGCTACTTTTATCGAACATACCCTTAAATAAACAAGAAACTAAATAACAAGAATCATAATAAATTGACAATTTTAGATTGACAAGACAAATAGAGGTGCTGAAAATAACTTTGACGGAAATTAAAAAAAATGAATAAGTACAAAAATGCAAGGAAAAGCAACAAAAACATGTCAAATGTAACTTATATGAAAATTAAATATGCTTTGGAATAATTAAAAGGCGGGAAGTTTAAAGAACATGCAAAGTTGCCAACAAATCAAATGTTGGAAAATAATAGGAAAGCAAGAAATTTGGTGCAGAAATGATAAAGATGTAGAAAAATAAAGTGCATTGATGATAAAAGAATTTAAATTGCATTGCTAAAATGTAAAGGTTGAGAAAAAAATTAATTTAAAGAGATAAAATATACGATAAACTTCTAGAATCAATTACAATTTGAGTTTGATTTTAAAATTTAACACACCATATTTCATAATTTTTAATATATTTTTTAGGCTAATTATTTTGTAATTCCTTATAATATCATCAAAATTTTACTTAAATTCTTATAATTTTAATATTTATAAGTTATAACAAAGTTCTTATAATTTAAAAAAGGTTTAAATATTTTTTCTCTCCAAATAATATAGTTTTTTTTGGTTTTGGTCTTTATCAAATTATTTTTTAAAAATGATCTTTCTAAAATGCCCTTTTAGTTATTTTTTAGAAACTTATTTTTTAGTTTTGGTTCTTGTTATTTTATTTTAGTCTTTATAATATATTCATTTTTTTCGTTTTTATCCTTGTAATATGCGTATCATTTGCTTTTAGTCCTTGTCAAACAAAATAATAAGGACAAAAAAAAATAGAGGACCAATTTGAAAAAAAAATAATTTTATAAGGACTAAAATTAAAAAATAATGTATTACAGGGATAAAATATATTTAAGTCTATAAGCAAATTTCCACTGATTAAACCCTATTTAATGTTATTATACTAAAAATATTCTTAAGTTAATTTAATTGTGAGTATCTCTAATAAATATGATTATAGGTTGGAAATTTTAGTTTTCTATAATAAAAAAAACTTAATTCTTATTCTTTAATCAGTGTAAAATTAAGAATTTTTTACTTATATTTAAGTCAGAAAAAAGTAGATGGAAGAGCATAGGCTTCCGACCTCTCCTCCTTTAATAGAATTAATGGAGGAATGTTGGCACAGGAATGGGATTAGTTGTGCGGGATCATGAAGGCCAAGTTATTGCTGCTGCCACTCGATTTAGCCTTTGTTTAAGATGATTTTAAAAAAAAAAAAAAGTGAAAAGAATGGAAAGGAGTAAAAAGAAGAAAAGTGATTATATTTGGTTGAGGTGAAAAAAAATGTAAAATTTTTAAAAAATATGAGTCCTCACTCCTCATGATAGACTTTCAAAATATGTGAAGTTGCTGACGGAGAGAGAAGAAGGGATTCAAGTTTGATTTTACAAAATCAACTTTTGCCTCGTGACTCTCGTCGGCAGCACTAGTGACTCTCTTTACCTTACCTTTTCACTTTGCTCCTGCTCCTTTTTAGTAAGGAGTAAAATTGTTTTTTTTGTTAATCTATTAATTTTTTTCTTATTTATTAAATTATTTTAATTTAAATATATGTTTTTTTATTTCGTTAATCTAAATAATTTCATTTTTTTACTCTCTTTCTATTATGTTTTACTTTTTATTTCGTACCTTTTCATTTCTTTTTCTTTTTTTTCTTTTTTCACTAGCAAAGAACAGAGGAAGCAGAGGCAATAACATATCATATGCATACAGACGCTCTATTATCACGGTTTGGTTGTGACTGTGAAGGGACTGTTTTGTCTCATTAATATGGTATTGCAGAAAGCAATCCTTGGCCAGGTTGAAGATAGACCTATTATCTATAGAGTAAAGGGATGATAAGTGTTTTATTAAAAATATTCAACCAGCAGTACAGCAGATGTACATAAATATATATACGTGAGAGAAGGAAACGGAAAGATAAAATGATGGTTACAAATGATTTTGAATTTTGAAATAAAATCCTAACTAATTGATCACGCCAACACGCCCCCGCAAGATGGTGGTGGATGAGGCAACACCAATCTTGGACATGAGCCACTTGTGTCTGGTGGAGCTAAGTGGTTTGGTGAGCAGATCTGCAAGCTGATGACTGGAGGGAACATGAGACACAGTGAGTTCTTTCTTGGCAACCAAGTCACGTACAAAGTGATAGTCAATGGACAGGTGCTTCATGCGAGAATGGAACACCGGATTGACACATAGATATGTGGCTCCAATGTTATCAGAGTAGATGAGTGGCTTGCCAACAAGAGGGAGTCGAAGTTCCTTAAATAGTTCCCGTAACCAAAGAATTTCAGCCGTGGTGGATCCAATGGTGCGGTATTCTGCCTCTGTGGATGATTTGGCAACTGTTTTCTGTTTCTTGCAGGACCAAGAAATAGCATTAGGGCCTAGGTAAATGATGTAGGCTGCAGTGGACTTCATGTTGGAAGAGTCTCCACCCCAATCTGAATCACAAAATGCCCGTAAATGAAGGTCGGAGGAGCGTCTTAGGTGAAGACCATAATCTAATGTACCCTTAAGATATCGTAAGAGACGTTTGGCAGCCTGCATATGAACCGTATTTGGGGCATGCATGTATTGTGATAGTTTGGAGACAGAGTATGCAACATCAGGTCGTGTTAAGGATAGATATTGAAACGAGCCGACGAGTTGACGGTACTCTTGTGCATCGCAGGAAGGAGTGTCACCACAAGCTGCAAGGTCACCCAAAGTGGACATAGGTGTTGAGACTGGTTTAGCATCCTGCATATTGGATTTCTGGAGTATGTCGCGGATGTAATGATGTTGTGTGAGGAAAAGGCCATCCGCGGTGGGAATTATCTCAATGCCAAGGAAGTGGTTGGGTGAGCCGAGGTCCTTGAGAGAGAATTTGTCTGCAAGTGAGGACTTGAACGAGTTCAGAAACTTCGAATCATTGCCTGTTAGTAGGAGATCATCAACATAAACAAGGAAGTAGGCCACAACTGAGTCGCGATTGTAAATAAACAATGATGTGTCAGATTTGGAGTTTGTGAAGCCGACACTAAGAAGAAACTGTTTGAGAGCATGAAACCAAGCCCGAGGGGCCTGTTTGAGGCCATAGAGCTCCTTGTGAAGCTTGCAGACATGATTCGGGAACTGTGAATGGATGAAGCCAGGTGGTTAAGACATGTATATGTTCTCTTCGATGGTACCATGAAGAAACGCATTGTTTACATCCATTTGGCTTAAGGACCAGTGGTGTGAGAGAGCAATACACAGAATTAGCTTGATCATTTGTGGTTTGACTACTGGACTGAATGTATCAGTGTAGTCAATTCTAGGACGTTGGTGGAAGCCTTTGGCCACAAGACGTGCTTTGTAGCGAGCAACAGAGCCATCTGTGTTGCGCTTGATTTGGTATACCCATTTGTTGCCAATGACATTGAAGTGTTTTTGTTTTGGAACCAGGGTCCAGGTTCCATTCGCCATGAGTGCTGTGAATTCCTCAGACATAGCAGCTTTCCATTCTGGGACTTTGAGAGCCTGAGTGAGGCAAGTGGGCTCAACTGGTTATGGAATGGGAAATTTAGATGCTGTATGAATTTGTTTAGGTTTAAAAATCCCATTTTTGGAGCGTGTGACCATGGGGTGGTGGGAAGAATGTGGTTGCGGTTCTTCTGCAAGGGAAGTTTTAGAAGAGGATGCGTGCAAATTGCAATCTTGAGAATCAAGGCTATTGGGATTGGATGGCACTGCGATTTGGAGAGTTGAATTTGGAGATTTTGTGGGATTGGATGACGCTGGGACTTCAAAATTCGAATTTGGAGAATTGGTTAGAGTGTTGGTGGGTGACGCTAAGGATAAGGGAGTGATAGTAGGCGTGATATTTGAATTTGGATAGGTGCAGGAATTGGTTGGTAGATTTCGGTTAGGATATTGAGTAATTATAGGAGTGGTAATGTTTGAATTTAGAGTGGCATCCGAGAAGATTGGCTCGGTGTGAGATGAGGAGAGAGAGATTGGTTCAGTTGCATGTGTATATTGCTGAAATTGCAGATCGGTGGGTAATGTGTGGGTTATAGATGATTGTTGCGGAATAATATGGGCAGTAGATAAGGTTTGGGTTATAGATGATTGTTGCGGAATAATATGGGCAGTAGATAAGGTTTGCGGAAAAATAGGAGAAGTAAGTGGCACATGGTTGGTAGGACTTGCGGGTAAGGACGTGGTTGTGTTAATGGAGTAGGGGAAGATAGTTTCGACAAAATGAACATGACGTGAGGTATATGTCTTTTGTGATGATGGGTGGAAGCAAAGATAGGCACTCTGTGTATTGCTATATCCAATAAAGACACAGGGTTGGGATTTGGACTGAAGTTTGTTGGTGTTATATGGGGCGAGCCATGGAAAACAAAGGCAGCCAAAGACACGTAATTTTGAGTAGTTTGGGGGACTTTTAAATAAAATTTCAAAGGGAGATTGCATTTTGAGGACAGGTGTGGGCATGCGGTTTATTAGGTAGGCAGCTGTTTGTAAGGCATAAGACCAAAATGATAGTGGTAGTGATGCATGGTGAAGAAGGGTACGTGCAGTTTCAACTAGGTGACGATGTTTTCGTTCGGATAGGCCATTATGTTGGGGAGTATATGGAGGAGTGGTTAAGTGAGATATGCCATGTTTTTGAAGAAAGGGTCGAAGTTTGACAAACTCGCCGCCATTATCACTATATAGTGTTTTAATTTTGGTTTCAAATTGATTTTCAACTAATGATTTAAAGGTGGGAAAAATTGAGGAGACATCAGATTTTAACTTAATTGGATATAGCCATACATATTTGGAGAAATGATCAATAAAAATAACATAATAAAAATGTCCATTTATTGATTCAAATGAGGTAGGACCCCATACATCAGAGAAAATTATTTCAAGAGGTTTGCTACTAGACAATGTTGACTTAAAAAAAGGAAGCTGATGACTTTTGTTGGAGAGACAATCTGGACAGGTGAGAGACACTGGAACAGACTTGGAGGGAAGGACATGCTTGAGGACTTGGATGTGGGGGTGACCAAGACGATGATGCCACAACTTTATTGGAAGATGACTATGGACTGAGTGAAGTTTTGGATGGGTTGGAGAAGATTGCAACTTGTACACCTGATCTTCAGTCTTTCCTCGCAGAAGAACCACTCCCGTTTTCAGGCTCTTTACCTCAAAATGCCAAGGGAAAAATTCAACAGACACGGAGTTAGTTTTGCAAAGTTGAGAAACTGAGATGAGATTTTGAGTAACAGAGGGACCATGTAAAATATTAGAAAGGCCAAGAGGAATGGTAGAAGTGGCCAATTCAGATGAGCCATGATGTTTAATGAAAAGACCCTTACCATTGGCAACGTGAAGTTGATCCGGGCCAGTGTAATCATTGGCAATAGATAGACGACTGATATCATTGGTCACATGGTGAGACGCTCCAGAGTCAAGAAGCCAGGAAGTGTCAGAATGATCCTCATGATGAGCAAGATTGGCCTGATGGCGAGGATGGTCAGCTGGAAAACCATGTAGGTCGTAACACGTTTTGGCGGTGTGACCCTTGCGGTCACAGTATTGGCAAACAGGAATTGGGCGCTTAGAGCCTTGGCTATTGTCGCCAGAGGAAGAACTGTTGCGATTAGATGAGTTGTGATAGGAAGACTGATAACGTTTGCTGCGGTTTGAGCCCTGAGAGCGAGCTGTGTAATTGGCAGTGGCCGAAAACGATTGCTGCTGACGTTCATCACGTTGCATGACTATTTCAAAGTCTACTAACTTGTCAAAAAGTTCGTCAAATAGTAGAGGAGTATCTCTGGTGCGAATTGAGGCTGTGAATTCGCGAAAGGACGGTCCAAGGCCATTGAGGGCAGCAATAACAAGGTCAAGATCATCAACAGGGTGGCCAATAAGACCAAGTTCATCCGCTATCACTCGGATTGAATGTAGATAGTCACTAACACTGGAGGTGCCTTTAGTAATTGATGACAGGCGTTCCTTCAAGGACATGACACGGGTGCGAGACTTATTCGCATATTGTTTGTTTAATCGCGTCCATGCTGCAGTAGAGGAAGTGGCAGAGGTCATGACAATTTGGGCATCAGGACCGCAGGACCCAAGAAGGGCGAGGAACACGTAGTGATCCTGGCGGTTCCAGTGAGTGCAGGCAGGGTTAACAGAGGCTGCATCCCCTTCACCAATGGTTGCGGGGGGGGCAAGGGATATCGCCGGTTACATAACCATAGAGATCATGGGCTTTTAGAAGATGGGTGATTTGGGTGTGCCAAGTGTGGTGATTGTTGGGGCCAAGTTTGATGGGAAGAGTGGAAGCAGTAGTGAGTTCTATAAGAGAAGAGGCCATGTTTAGGATCGAGGAATTGCTGTAAAGCTGAAGGCTAGGCTGATACCATATAGAGTAAAGGGATGATAAGTGTTTTATTAAAAATATTCAACCAGCAGTACAGCAGATGTACATAAATATATATACGTGAGAGAAGGAAACGGAAAGATAAAATGATGGTTACAAATGATTTTGAATTTTGAAATAAAATCCTAACTAATTGATCACGCCAACATTATCACGGTTGTTGAACTGTGTTTGTCAAGGGTACAATTTAAATTTGATTAGATCCAAATCGCATCAACGGATTTTAATCGGATGGCTGACATTACTTTCGTACCGTGTGAAAAATATTTTACCTTCGCACGTAGAACTCGTCTTGCACCCATTATTGATTATTTCATGGTTTGGTCGAGGATTGCAGGAACCTACTAGGGATGGCAATGGGTAGGGTCTGGGTAGGGTCCTATAGTACCCGTCCCCATACCCGCGTTTAAAAAAAAAACCCGTACCCGGCCCCATACCCGCGCGGATAGCAACTTTAATCCCATCCCCGTACCCGCTGGGTACCTATATACCCATACCCGCACCCGCTACCCGCACTTTACTTATGTATGAAGTTAATAAATCAATAAAAAATAGGCTTAAATGTAATTTTGGTCCCCCTATTTCCACAATCCGCAATTTTAGTCATCCTATTTTAAAATAGAGACATTTCTATTTTGCACAATCAACAATCTTGGTCCCTCTATAGAGATATTTAGTCCCCTAATTTTGTGAAATCTGTAATTTTGGTTATTTAATCAAATTGAAAGCATTGACAGTTAAGATATTAACGTTGACCTTGACGTGGCCCAAATATGGTGATGTCACACGAGATTATTTATTTATTTTTTTAATTATTTTAAATACTGAGTAATAATTATTTGTTTATCTACGTCACTAAAGCACATGTCACGTCGACTTTAATGGTTGGGGTAGTCGTGAGTCATAAAATAGAAATCACAGGTCTTAATCATTTATTTTAAACTAGTTCTACATTGTTGAAGTACATGGCACGTCGTAGTCAAATAAATGATATTATCTTTTTTTAAAATATATTTTTCATCAATTATTCTACTCAGTATTTAAAATAATTAAAAACTAAATAAATAATCTCGTGTTACGTCACTATATTTGGACCACGTTAAGGTTAACGTTAATCTCTTAACAGTCAACGCTTTCAATTTGATGGAAGGACCAAAATTACAAATTTTACAAAATTGGGAGACTAAACGTCTCTATTTTAAAATAGGGAGACCAAAATTGCGGATTGTGCAAAATAGATGAACCAAAATTGCATTTAAGTTATAAAAATATTAATTAAAAAATTATTACAAATAAATTGAAAATTCACACTTAAATAATTCAAACTTAACATTAAAAGTATCCACACATAATATTAAAAATATAAAATATAAAATTAGTGTTAGTTTATGGAAAATATAGTTTTTTTTACATAAAAGTATATATATATATATATATAACATAATTATTTATTTAAGTTATTTTAATTATATATATATATATGGTAGGTGCGGGGCGGGGCGGGGCAGGTACTATAGTACTCGTACCCGCACCCGCAAAAATTTGCGGGTAAATACCCGGTCCTGGCCCCAGCCCCAATAAGCGGGTATTTACCCGACCCGTTTACGGATATTTTTGCAGGTACCCGTAGGGTCCGGGTACACTTTGCCATCTCTAGAACCTACTATCTCATGCCCACATACAGGAGTTGATTTTTACGAAAAAAGACAGTGAAGCCATGTGAATTGACGAGGTCCGTACCCAAGTGGACCAAATCAATTTAAATGATGTATCTCACCTGAAACCTTGTGCGACTTTTTCCATTGAATGTACAATTTTTTTTTTTTCATAGTTTTAAAAATCGAACAGATAACCGATCCGGTCAAGGTATTGAATCATTGGATTAGTGGTCAAAACAGTGGGTCACTAATTAACCCGCATTACCTGGTCTGTATTAAAAAATTTGACAATTTTATACCTGTCTTAACAAAGTAAAAAAAAAATCATATAACAAATTAATATAATTCCACAAGCTCAATTTTCAAGTTCAAATTCATTGATATTCACAGTAACAAAATTACATTATAAATTACTTATTACACTTCTTTAAAGTTTAAACAAAATTCAAAATAATAAAATCACACTATCAACTATACCATCACTTCTTCAAACAAAATTCACAGTGACATAATCACAGTATCAATTATCTAAGAATCACTACTCATAAATAATAAAACAGAATCAACTAAAAATAACATTCAAGTTGGATTAAATAGAATCATGTGGTGTGGATCAATGTGGTTGAGATGAGGGCCTTAGGGTTTATCTGTGTGCACTTTGAAGTTTGAAGAAGAAAAGTCATAGACTCATAAACACGACACAGCAAGCAATGTTTTTGGCAAACGCTCATAGCCACAAAACCTTTCTTTCTTTTGATTTTTTATCCAAACGACGTCGTTTCAAGCAATTTAAAAAAAATAAAAAAAATTAAAAAAAAAAGTGCGTGACCCGGGTCGGGTCATCAAGTCACCGGGTCACCGGTTTAACCCCGGGACGCACCGGGTTTGACCGGATCGAAAGCATGGCCGGTCCGATAGCCTGCTCAACCCGGTCTAACCTCTGGGTCACGGTCCGACCGGCCAGGTCGGTCCGATTTTTAAAACATGGATTTTTTGTTTTCAATTTCCGCAAGTGGTCCTCCCCAACAAGACCCTATTTACTGTCACATTTTTACAGAAATATACCAAAATAAAAAACGGGTAAACACCCATTTTGTTTCTTGAAAGTGTGAGGCGCTGACAGATTGGTCCCTGGAAGATGTAAAATTCAAATTTAGTCCCCACATGTGAAAAAAGTGCTACAAATTGGTCTTATCGTTAACTCTCATCTGTTATCTCTAATGTTCGTGTCTACGTGGCACCTCTGATGATGACGTGGCAGCTTACGATTGCCATGTGTCATCCACGTGATTGCCACGTGTCCGAAAGTTGATTTTTCAATTTAGTCCATGAACTTAACCACTTACTGACATTTTGGTCCCTGAGATTAACCATTCACTGACATTTTGGTACCAGAAATTAACCACTTACTAACATTTTTGTCCCTGAACTTAACCACGTAATGACATTTTAGTCCCTGAAAGCACCTTCAAATTTTTGATGAAGTCTCATGTTGCATGTAAATTATTAGCATAGACATTATCATACTCCCTCACTTATATTTTTTACCCCTCATATTTTTCACCTTCCTCTTATCAATTATGCCATTTAAATTATATGCTTAATTACCAAATTGGTCCCCAAATTATTTAAAATACTTCAATTTGGTCTCCAAATTTTAAAACGCTTCAATTTGGTCCCCAAATTTTTAAAAATAATGAAAAAACAAAAAAGAGGATGTACAAGTAAAAAATGAGATTAAATAGCAACAGCCTCTTTTCCCTTTTTCAAAAAGGTCTTGTTAACCAGTACTCTTAGAACACTGGTTAAGAAAATAAAAGGAGAAAGTATTTAGTGTAAAATTCATAGGAGAATGTAAAAAAAATCATAGACAACGCAATTTTCCATCTCCCAGTAAAAATCTTTCTCCTTTTAGTTTCTTAACCAGTATGTTTAAGACACTTATTAGCATTTGACTTTGAAAAAACATATGCCTACGTATTTTGGCAATTTCTAGGGTGAAGCAGCAGCTATATGATTCACCTGTGGAGAAGCATGTAAAAGATCTTTTGAAGTTTGTGGAATGTGGTGTACGAGTGGGACATTTATTTAACAGCAGTAGGATATATATTATTTATAAATGAACGGTGATAGATTTGTAACAGGTCTGATGGTGACTTTTTTGTTTTAGTTGATAATTTAAAATAATAAATGAATGAAATGACTTAATTGACCCCATCAAATAGACGATGTTGTCCCTATAAAGCACAATCATCTTCATCCAGTGAACACCCATCACCATTATCATAATTTTTTTTTTGACACAACCATTATCATAATTTTTAAGAGAGTCACCTTCAACATTTTCCCATTCATCTGCAACTTCCATAAACAGTAAAATATCCTCCAAAACCTTCAAAAGAAAATAAATCTATATGTTCACAAACAAACATTTTTTCTATCCCATTTTTCAAAAAATAAATAAATTCAGATCAACTACAACATTTTACATCATACTAAAAAACAAGAATGCATTCCAACTTTCAAGAACAAAAAAATAACTCCTCACTTGTAAAGCGACATCCAATTGATTATTGATGACATCCAATTGATTATTGATTCATTTAAATCGCATGCTCCACCACCGTTATCATCCATCGACATTTCCATAATGTATATGTCACAATGAAATACACGAAATACACTATCATATACGGATTCGATGGTCAACAATACACACCAAAATGAATTGAAATTCAAATTTAGATTTCAATTCAAAATCAAATTTATAGGCTTTACAAATCCTTCAACAATCCATTACAGGCGTAGGCTATTTTGGGACCTTATAATGTCTTCTACAGTGGGAAACTAATTTCAGCCATAGGATAAGACTATTTTTTGAGATTGATGTGGAACTACCGTACAATCACCTGTACTAGATTTTTTTTAATTTAAAAAAAGGGATCTTTTTTTTTCTGTTTAAGTTTTTTTTTTATAAAAAAAATGACCTTTCTTCTCCGTTGTTGCTTATTGATGTGAGACTACCATATAACTGCTTACACTAGATTTTTTTTTTTAAAAAAAGATTCTTTTTTCTTCTGTTTAAGTTTCTAGTGATTTTTAACTATTGCAAATTTTTTGGCAAACTAAAACTGTCAGAAATGTTAAAAAAAAAAATCAAAATCTCGAACACTAGATTTTCTGAAATCACAAAAAATGTTACAAAAATAAACATTTCTGACCAACAAAAAATTTGCAGTCGTTAAAAGTCACTAGAAACTTAATTAGAAAATTTTCACACACACAGTTTATATCTGTCATGTCATCACTTAACAGTTGAAATTAATGTTAGGAACTAAAAACAGAACAAAATAATTTATGATGGACTAAAAATAGAACAGAACAGAACAATTTATGAGGAACTAAAAATAATAAAAAAATTATGAGAGACTAAAAATAAAAATCAATGATAAAATGACAGACAAAAAAATGGGAAGAGAGACAGAAGCAAAGCAACAACGGAGAATAATTGTCTTTTTTAAAAAAAAAAAACTTAAACAGAAAAAAAATCCCTTTTTAAAAAAAAAAAAATCTAGTGTAGACGGTTGTACGGTAATCCCACATCAATCTCAAAAAATAGTCTTATCCTATGGCTGAAATTAGTTTCTCACGATGGACGATATTACAAGGTCTCCCATAATAGTTTGCGTCATCCATTACAATAACAAGTTACAAATAACAACAACAATCCATTAAAACTGCAAATTACAAATAAAGAAATAATTAAAACAAAAAAAAAAGAAAAACTGTGAATCCTCATCCTCGTCGCGACTCACGCGCCTCTTCCTCTCCCTCTCCCTCGGCCTCTCCTCCTTTACATGCCCAAATCCCTTCGTCCGTGGCCTCTCCGCGAAGTCCTCCACCACAACGGCCTTCACGGCGGTGGAGATGGCGAGGTGCTTCTCCTTGCGGTTGATCTTGACACTCCAGTCACGGGCTTAGGGCCGAAGACGACGCCTCCGCCGGGGCAGAGCGGGGTGCGGTTGGAGTCGCGCTTAAGGGTGGAGGCGGGGCCGCGGCGCTTGTTCTAAAGGTCTGCGACGATGGCGTAGACGGTGTCAGGAAGGGCGGAGCAGAGGTGGAGGAAGGACTCGCCAACTTTGTCGTCAGAGATGTTGAGGACAGGGAGAGGGGTCTAGCGGATCTCTGACGGGGAAAGAGTTTTATAAAAAATGGTTTATAAATTTTTAATAGGGGCTGAAATGTAATTTTGTATTAAATATTTTTTATATAATTAAATTTTAGAAGTACTGTAGCATATTTTTTATGTTGTCCACGCGTGAACCACTTAAGACGGTGGTTCACGTTAGAATTTGCCACGTATTTTACAAACTAACCAAAATAAAGATTCAACCCACGTAAAAAAAAAAAAAAAAAGCACATTTTTTTTGTCCCACTAAAGGTGACTGTTATTTTTACCTCCCTCCTTTAATAATATATCTCCTGTTTCTTTTTTTCAAAAAAAAAAAAAGTTCCTTTTGTAATTTATAACTCTCACTCTAACGACTCTTCTCTATTCCACCTTACCCATACCAGGTTTTTTCTCGCACCCACTGATTACTCAAAAAAACCTAACCCTTGAAGGAATTGCAAGTGCCAGAACCCAAGACAAAAAAAGCGGTAGAATCAAGGATCGATATCTTCCCATGTTGAAACAGTGATGCCGAGAAAGAAGTGTGCATTTACGTTTTGGTGAGCAGCGTTGAAGTTTCAGGATCCAGGCATGGAGTGGGAAGAAAAAGAAGAAGATGATGAACGGAGCATAATCTGCCACATAAAAAGTGAGATTTCGTCTTGCGAAGAGAGGTTCTTGTCAAAGTGGTACATGTCACTCATTCCGTGTGTTTTTGAAGAATGCGCATTGACTCTAATCCCACGTTACTTTCTATAAAATCTTTGATTCTTCCCCATATGTTAATTTCTCTCCCATGTAATAATACAAAATCTCTTCAATACCATTAGACAATAGACAGAATTTTTTTTAAATAAAACAACGCTCAACAGTAATAATAAGTTTTGCAATTTTTTCCAATTAAAAATCAATAAAAAAGAATCAAATCTCCTAGTCCTATTACGCTCCAGCTACAAGACACATAATACGAGGCATCCAGACTAAATTTTAGTGCACTAAAATTTGAAGAAAATGCAAGAAAAGAAGTAAAGAAAATTTAATTGGCAATATTGTAAAAGGCAAATGTTAATCAGTGTCATTAAGACACTAATTAAGAAATTAAAAAAAGAAAGATTTTTATTGAAAGACAGAAAATTGTGTTGTTCATGATTTTTGTTGAGCTCTCTTATGAATTCCATAATAAATATTTTCTTTTTTTAATCCCTTAACCAGTATTTTTAGGACACTGGTTAGCAAGATCCATTGTAAAATTGTGAAATTAATGAATCTACTTTTTATATAAGAATTTTTTAGGTCATGAAAAAGACAAAATTGACCTTTTTTTAATTGAATGACATGTGTCTTGTTCTTTTGTTTTTGTGTCTTTTAACAAATTCCTTTATTTTTTTTTGTCTTTTCTTTTTTAATTTTTTTGTTTTTATATTTTTCTATTTTATTATCTATGTTTTCTATATAGGAAAAAAATTCCTTTTTATTATCTATCTTACTCTTTTTTTTTTCCTTTAAGCTTTTTCATTTTTTTTTTCTATTCTTTTTTTATTTTATGTTTTTCTTTTCTTTTTTTCCTTTTCCTTTTATTTATTTTTTTACATTATTTTTCTTTCTTTTAATGTTTTTTCTTTCCTTTTTCCTTTTTATTAATTTGTAATATTAATATTTTCTGAATTTATTATAAAATTCTTTATTTATATTAAATGATACATAAATCTATTTATTTATAACAATATTGTAAAAATAAATATTTATATTATGATGTTGAGATTTTTAATTAAAAATTAATTTAAATCTAATTAATAATATATTTAATACAAATTAAAATTTTGACTCTATGTTTAATAATTTCATAAATGGAAGTTTTGTTGTTTAACATATATATAATAATAATATTTTTTACATAAATAAATAATAGATATATTAAAGGCTTAATTACAATTTTTATCCCCAACTTTTTACTTTTTAGCACATTTTACCCCCAGCAAATTAATTTTGCTCATTTTACCCTCAAATTTTTCAAAAAGTTGCAAATTTTACCTTCTACTATTATGTTGACATGAGATGTTGACATAAGCGTAAAAAGTAAAAAATTGAGGGTAAAATTTGCCAAAAAGTGAAAAAGTTAGGGGTAAAAATTGTCACAAAGTAAAAAGTTGGAGGTAAAAAGTACAATTATTTTAGTATATCATGTCAGCAAAATGGTGGAAGGTAAAATTTTTAACTTTTTAAAAAAGTTGGGGGTAAAATACGCTAAATTAATTTGTTGGGGTAAAATTCGCTTAAAAATAAAAAGTTGGTAGTTAAAATTGCAATTAAGTCTATATTAAAATTAATCTATTAAACATATTTTTATTACAAAATAGTTTTAAATTACTTCATCAATAATATCATAAATTAATTAGTTTTATTTTTCTATGGTAGAAATCACGAGTATCATTTACGGGATACAATTTTACTTGAGTTGGGTATAGCCATTATAAGCGATAAAACTTTTTCTCTAAATATTTAACACAACTGCATATCTAAGACTTAATTGAATTTTTTCTTCTTCTTTGAAATCCTATAAAATCATTTTATTGTGAAATTGTATAAAATAATTTTAAATAATTTCATAATGAATATTTTGTTGAATAATATTTATATTATGAGGTTGAAATTTGTATACTAAACATTAATATAATCTAATTAGTTAATATATATTTATTACAAAATAATATTTTGACTCTATGTTTAATAATTTCAATATATATGATTCATAGGAGACAATTTTGCCCGAGTTAGATACAACCATTATGGACGACAAATATTTTTCGCTGAGTATTTAACACAACTACATACCCTTTGCTGAGTATTTAATACAACTACATACACAATACTCAACAATATTTTTCTTTTTACTTTTCAATCCTATTGAATTATTTTTACTTAGAAATAATATAAAATAATTTTATACAATTTCATAAATAAATATTTTGTTGAATAATATTTATTTCATGAGGTTGAAATTTGTATACTTAAAATTAATTATAATCTAATTAGTTAATATATTTATTACAAAATAATATTTTGATTTTATGTTTAATAATTTTATATACAAAAAAAGTATTGATTAATATGTATATAATAATGTTAATTTTTTTACATAAATATAAAACAAATGAATTATAATTAATTTATTAAATATATTTTTATTACAAAATAATTTTAAATTATTTCATCAATAATATCATAAATTAAGTTAGTTTTAATTTTTTTATGACAAAGGCCACAAGTATCATTCGCAGGAGACAATCCTACTCGAGTTAGATAGGACTATTATGAGCGACAAATCTCTTTCTTCGAGTATTTTACATAACTGCATGTCTAAGACTCAACGATATTTTTTTTTTACTTTTAAATCTTATAAAATCATTTTTACTTAGAAATCGTATAAAATAATTTTAAATAATTTCATAAATGAATATTTTG
The DNA here is from genome assembly GCA_026413185.1 of Pueraria montana var. lobata. Lineage (NCBI taxonomy): Eukaryota > Viridiplantae > Streptophyta > Magnoliopsida > Fabales > Fabaceae > Pueraria > Pueraria montana. The sequence continues at coordinate 76,454,040 of CM048647.1, forward strand.
TTGAATAATATTTATTTTGTGAGGTTAAAAGTTTTATATTGAAAATTAATTTAAATCTAATTAGTTAATATATTTATTATAAAATAATATTTTGACTCTATGTTTAATATCTATATAATAAAATTAATTTATATATATAATAAATATATTAAAAATAATTTATTAAGAATATTTTTATTACAAATAATTATTTTAAATTATTTCATGAATAATACCTAATATTAAATATTTTTATTTTATTTTTAATGATAGGGACCACATGTATCTTTCAACGATTTTTCACACAAAAAAAGTGTAATGGCATCGAGCAGGTGTTTTAATAAGCACGCCACTAAGAAATGTTTCAATGTTTGTGTTAATTGTCATAAATTTCTAAGTAGATCCCAATCTAAATAAAAATATTGTAACTTTACGGAAATAGAAATAAATAAGCTAAATTAATAAGTTGAATTATATAAACAATATTCTATTAATTTAGAAATTAAATATTATTAATCAAATTATGAATAAGCTTATTTGATCTAATTTATAATTTATTTGGTCGATTATATAATTATGCAATAATTGACTTAAATCTAAAATATAATTATATCCATAATTGAAACCAAAATAATTTTATTATTCTTTTTCTTAAAATATATAATTTTGTTGTAAATTAAAAAACTTTATTTTGAAATTAACTTTATTTTATATTGTTATTTTTAATATAGTTTTGACATATAATATCATTATAAATATTTAATGAAAATTTGATCAAAATACTTGGACAAAAATTTTAGTCTTTTAAGTATTTGTTACAACTAATATTTTTTTAATAATTAGTTAATATTGCATGATTATGTTAATTAAGGAGAAAAAATACATTTATTAGAGAACTTGTTAGTAACTTTGTACATTTTCTTCTCACGGGACGAAGATAATACTAAACACCTATAATAATACATCTAACATAAGTGCTAATGAAATATAAATTATCTTTTTGATATTAAAATAATAATTTATTTTAAGTAATATTGATTTCAATAGTTTGCATCTAATTTAATTAATTTTAGATTTTCAATTATTCAAAATATTGTTTATAAACTATAATATTATAAAATTTAAATTTTTTTATTTACAATATAGTTGTAAAATAATTAAATTATTTTATCATTTCATATTTTAAAATTAAAAAATATTTATGTAAAGATGAAAATCACAAGAAGGGGGGTTGAATTGTGATTTAAATTTTTTTTCGCAAACTTTTATAAAACGCGTGGTTCGTCCATAACAGATTTTATAAAAGGAGTGTAAACGAAAACGTTTCTAGACGATGTTATACAAAGACAGATGAAACCTTTTAAAGACACAACAAGATAAATCACAAGACAAAGTCAGTTCAAGCAATTAAGAGAAATATAAAACAGGAAAGACAACACAGGAATTTATACTGGTTCGTCTCACCTCGATACTACGTCCAGTTCTTGGCAAACCATCAAGTTCCACTAACTTTCACAAGTTACAAGTATTGTTCACTGTCACTTCTGACTCAACCCAAGTAGTTTTAACACTATCCTCTCCATGCTAAAAACCCAAGTATTCTTTCTTACCAAGCCACTTCTGGCTCTACAACAAATCAATAGATTTGTTGAGTTAAGGGCACATAGACTTTGGATTATCGTCTTACAGACGGATATACAAGATTAAGAACACAGTCTTTTTCTCTCAGGATACTCTAGGTGTTTTGAGAGCTTTTTACATCTTAGAGAATTTACAAGAGAAAGAATGAAGGCTTGAAAGAATACTCAAGAATTTGAATTAAGTTCTATGTCTTCAGCACTTCAAATCTTCTGTTATATATAGACTTGCTGAGGAAGTAACTGTTGTCTCTAAACGGTCTTCTTACTTGCGTCTAACCATCTTTTGAAGGAGAGTGGTCGTTGGGACATTTAATGCGAGCATTTAATGCTTGTCACCAACTAGTCATTTTGAGCTGATAAAACACTCTGCTTATCTTCCTTGAGATACACTTCATATCCTTCTGCTGCTGCAGTGGTCACATCACTTACTTAGACAAGTACTTATTACTAGCTGTAGTGCGTCTTTTGAGGCAAAGGAAACTTCTGCTTCTCTGACTCTTCTTTCTGTTTCCTTTTATGCACTTTGATAGATACTAGGAAGGATGTTTTATGAACATTCCCTGCAATACAGATTACAAAACGACAGTGCATTTACTATGCCTTTAAATGCTTCTTCAAACTTAAGCGTCTGTCTGCGTATCATCTGTAATTTACATACGCAAATGCAACATTTTCGTATGTTGGCATTATAAGACGCAATCTTTTTACTTAATATTTGTTTTGCATTGAATCAAAATTATTGAAGGTCCTGATTCATCTCATGACTCAACAATTTAAATTTAACAAAAGTTAAATTCTTTTTGAATTTTTATACATAATAAATTTCTCAAACAATTTTATAAATATTTTAAATAAAACTAGAAGAATAAGTAAGACTATAACTAAATATATTTTTTCTACTTGAATACTCTCTCAATTTTTCTGCTATTTTGAAAAACTTAATTAACTAATTATATTTGTATAAATAAAAATATTTAATTTTATAAATTAATGTATTTTGAATATGCATCAAAACAGAAATAATCCGTGCGAATGCACGGATACTTTACTAGTTAAGTGAAAGAGAATTCACAAAGGAATTGATGCATAGGGTTGCAAATCAGAGCAGAGGATACAGTTGAGGGTTGAGCTTGTACAAGTGCGGGGTGCTAGATATAAAGTAAGGGAGGTATAAATTATAGAAGGATCTTTTTTGGAATACGTACAAAGAAACAAAAAGAGGATATATATTATTATAAAAGGAGGTATGAATAACAACTGTTCTACTAAATAACCCATTTTACAAACAAACAAACAAACTGATAAGTGATAAGTAGGGAATTACTTCCTGTATCCCTTTTTGCTTCCTGCACCCCCAAATGTATTGAAAATTCCCATGTTATCCTCTTTTATTCGGGAATGGTCATTCCAGAAGTATATCCCTTTTCCAGAATAACTATTTCGGAATATGATTTTCATATTCCATAATAGGTATTCCGGAATAGGTTTCTGGATTACTTATTCCTATTCCAGAATACCTATTCCAGAATATGAAAATTATATTCCAGAATACCTATTTCGAAATAGGTTTTGGTGAAAGTAGGGTATGTTTTTTTATTAGATTTTCTGTTCACAATAGTGTAGATGTGCATCTTATTCATTCTCTCTGTTTAGGGTTTATTCTCTTCTCTCTGTTTTCTTCTTCCTCGCAAAAAGGGGTACAAGAAGTAATTCCATGATAAGTATTGCTTCTACTTAGTCAAGTCCAAAACAGAAAACCCAAAGAGTCGAACTTCTTGAATAAATGAAACAAGCCCATCCAACCTCAAGATTAGGTGTGTATTTTATTTAGGTGAACATTTGCAAAATTAACTTTGGTTAACATTAATTTTAAGGTGAAGTGATTTATATTTAGATTTTTTATTTTATAAGTAAGTTAGCAATAAATTTTGTTGTAATTTTTTTATCCAACTAAAAAATTAGATTAAATTATTTCATTTCAAAATTAATTCTTGAACGTAAAATCAAGGTTTAATTATTTTGTGGGTCTATATATTTATACAAAAATTTAAATTAAGTCCCTGAACTTTTTTCTTTTAATTGGGTCTCCTGAACTATTACTTTTTTTTTTTTTTTCAATTAGGTCCTTGAACTTCATTTTTTTTTAGTTGGATCTTCCCGTCTATTTATCGTTATGAAAAATTAACCGCATAGTCATATAATTATAAAAGAATACTTGGAATTGATATGATTGTAAGTCCTCTTCTCTATGCAATATCACCTAGAACTAGAAGTGTACATACACATAGGTCTGATACCGTGGCTAACTTTTTTTGGGCCGTGCGATCTGTAGCTTAAAAATTAGATGGACACGATGCAAGATCTTATCGTGGGGGTTAAGTTGATAATTAGGGGTGGCAAAACGGGCCAATCCGCCCCGCCCCGCCCCGCCCCGCCGTTGATTCGCCGAAAACGGGTTGGCCCGCCCCGCCCCGCATAAGAAAGTGGGTTGCGAAACCAAGCCCACCCCGTTTTACTCGGGTTGGCGGGCCAACCCGCCAACCCGCTAAAAACCAAAAAAAAAAAAATATATATATATATACATTTTAATTGATTTTAATTATTTTTATCTTTTAAAAATACTAAATAATAAATATTTATTAAAAAAAATTAAATATATTACCTTAAATTTGGAATAATAATTTATTTAGAAAAAAATAAATTACATAAATATTAATAATATATGTATAAAATATTTAAAATATATAATTATTAATTAAAACGGGTTGGCGGGCCAACCCGCCCCGACCCGCCATCAACCCGTTTTTTGGCGGGCCATGTCGGGGCGGGTCACAGTGGGTTGGCGGGTTATAAATCTTGACCCGCCCCGCAAAAAAAAAAACAGGTCAAACGGGCCAACCCGTCGGGTTGAGCCCGTTTTGCCACACCTATTGATAACGATGGTTTTTTTTTTTTTAAAATAATAGCCACATGAATTTAACAATAATAATAAAAAAATCTAACTTTTACTGTGTGGTTGACTGGGCAAGAAAAGAAAGACAATGCAAGAGGGGTCCTTGCCACTCATGGCTAGCTGGATTGAATCCACATCGACTGGTCGGTGCAACTCTCTTACAGCATTAGTTCTACGCTCTGGGATGAGTTGCTCGCTACCTGCATATGCAACAATAAGCCAAGGTTTAGAATAGAAAACCTTCCACTTGCATTCTAACTAGATTAATAGATCCTTTCACATCAAATGGTCGTTTGAACACAAATACCCCAAATATTTCAATGCACTACTAACATTAGATGACTGCTCCTTTCTTTGCCTAGCAATTTGATTGTAAACGTCTTTTTTCAATTATCCTACCTTGTGATAGCTCCTAGCATTGTTTGCAAATGCAGCATACATAAACGGAGTTCACCTTCCAAGGAAAACCTTGTGTCACCCACGGCAGTCTCCGACGACGAACGTCCTGTCGGAAATGGAAAACGACAACGCATCGTTTCTCTCTCTAGCTTTTTCTTTTTCAGAAGACCAAACAAGTCGTTTTTGACCACACAATAAAAGGTAGATTTTTTTTATTGTTAAATCCACATGGTTATTATTATTATTTTTAAAAGAGGCATCATTATCAACTTAGCCCCCCACGGTAAGATCTTGTGTCAAGTCCATTGATTTTTTAAACTACGGATCGCACGGCCTAAAAGAACTTGTGCATAGTGCCAGACCTAACAAACTAACGCACGGTAGAATTCGCCCATATTCATGTTATATGGAAGGAAAAGTGTCATTGCAGTCACAAGTGTCTACTAATCGTATTTCCGTTCTTCATTTTGCTCAACTTAAGAGGAATGCAGGAATTGTACTGGTTTTGGATGAGCTTTTCTCATTTGCCCCCTTGGTGCACTTTTCTCGGACAATGCCATGTCACTTTACCTGTGGGCGCCCACTGCTCAAGTTTATTTTCTTTTTATTGAAAAAAGATCTTGATTTCGATGCACTCTTCAACCTTATATACATAGTTTTAAAAACCGATCCGGTGACCGACCCGGTCAAGGCACTGGGTCACTGGGTCAGTGGTCGAACCGGTGGGTCACTAATTGACCCGCATGACCCGGTCTGTATTAAAAAATTTGAAAATTTTATACCTGTCTTAAAAAAGTAAAAAAAAAAAATCACATAACAAATTAATATAATTCCACAAGCTCATTTTTCAAGTTCAAATCTATTGATATTCATAGTAATAAAATCACATTATAAATTACTTATTAAACTTTTTTAAAGTTTAAACAGAATTTAAAATAATAGAATCACACTATCAACTGTACCATCACTTCTTCAAACAAAATCACAGTGATAGAATCACAGTATCAATTACCTAAGAATCACTACTCATAAATAATAAAAACAGAATTAACTAAAAATAACATTCAAGTTGGATTAAATAGAATCATGTGGTGTGGATCGATGTGGTTGAAATGATGACATTAGGGTTTATGTGTGTGCACTTTGAAGTTTGAAGAAGAAAATTCACAGACTCACAAACACGACACAACAAGCAATGTTTTGACAAACGGTCACAGTCACAAAACCTTTCTTTCTTTTGATTTTTTATCCAAATAACGTCGTTTCAAGAAATTTAAAAAAAATTAAAATTAAAATTAAAATTAAAATTTTAAAAAAAATTAAAAATTTTTTTAATTTTTTTTTTTTAAAAAATTAAAAAATTAAAAAAAAAAAAAAAGGCGACCGGGTCGATGACCGGGTCGGGTCACCGGGTCAACCCCGGGTTTGACCGGGTCACACCGGGTTTGACCGGGTCGATAGCATGACCGGTCCGATGACCGACTCGACCCGGTCTGACCACCGGTTCCCGGTCCGACCGATCCGACCGGCCGGGTCGGTTCGGGTTTTAAAACTATGCTTATATACAAAATGCATTCAAAATAACATTAAAAAAAAAGAGTAGAAAAGTCAAAAGTTAGAAATTTAATGGCATTTACCCTTTTCTCACTTTGTAGTGGGGTTATTTATGGTGTGTTTATATTTTCTAGGGAATTCTTATATAAATAAGTAATATCATTATGTGTCTTATTCCCACCATTATGTTGTTAAAATTATTATTTGCAGAAGCCACTTCAAAAGCCATTATTAGGACCATGATTCATGAATGTCAAGGGTTTGACGCTCTATCATTTAAGGTTCATTTGCATATTATTCAATCAATTTATAGAATCTTTGGTGAAATTGAAACTTCATGATGGTAGACTATGTGCATCGTTGCATGATGGTGATTGGTTGCTCTTTTTCATCTCCCTTATTTCCATAGGAGGATATCATCAACTAAATAGTAACTGAGAATGTTTAATTTACTGTTTTATTCAAGAAATAATCTCTCTATATCAGGAAAATGTTTTATGAACACTTAGTATGCTATTGTTATCCATGGCGTGTAAAAACACAATCAAATAAGTCTGAGACGTGTGTTAGACACACTGTCCTCAAGGATTTATCCGCGTAAAGCGCAAATCCCCCAGGATTTAACAGACTCTTCCCAATAATAGATTGGGGCAGCAGAACTAGCAAGCTCTCATAAAAATAACCCAGGATTTACAGTGAAACAGTAGAGAGAAAAAGATGTGAGAGAGAACTCTCTAAAACCATCTGAAGCATAGGTATTTATAAAGAAAAGATAGGATTTTTTCAAACTACCCAAGACCAAGTCAAAGATAAGGTAAGACCTAGTTTGTTTCTAAAACCACCCAAAACCAAGTTAAAGATAAGGTGAGACTTAGTTTAATTGACCAAGTCAATAAGACCAAGTCAAACAAAATAAACTGTTTTTAATAAACAATAAATTAATTTTAAAAGGATTTTTTATGTATAAATAAATAAAGGAGTTAACCTTTTGAAATATCCCAAAAAATTACAACAATCCCCCACATATTTCAAAAGGTTAAATAAAAAGTTTTCAGAAAATATAAGAAATTCCTGGGTTCTCTTTCTCTTGGATGTAATGCATCGGACCTGGTGTAGCAAGCTATATGAACCAGACCTAGACTGATAAAACTTAACACACAGTGTAATTGGTGTAGCAAGCTATATGAACCAAAGACACTTGGTGTATGCTAGAGGTCTACCAATCACACTACACCCCCACAATCCTTGCTGTTATCGCTGTTGTGCGCTAATAGGCCATGCGCGTGCCCGGTATTCATGAGTGCTCTAGAGATCTCGCCAAGATCTCATACAAGCGGCCCCACTTGACACTCATATAGGTGATTTCATCAAGTGCATGCTGCAAATCATACACCACCCATAAGGGATATGAAAATCATTAAAAACTTTATAAGTTGTTAAACTTTCTCACAACCACATAAAGCTTAACTATAAAGTTTAACCTCTCAATAATGCAGTATCTAGCACTTTCTCACACCATAGGAAGGGACTAAAAAATTAAAAATTGATTAAAATCAATTTTAGTGCTAGCAGAACTGACAAGTGACTTGTTCTTACCCATATGAACCTTCTTCATGGGATCTCCAATCACAAAGGTTGGGTTACCATCACTTGTTTGTTTTCAAATGGCTTAATAAAGTCCCATTCCCCTCGATGTTTCATGCAGTAAACTCTTCCCTAGGAGTTTAAGTCTGAGGATCGGCCGAATCCATTTTTCACTTCACATAATCAAAGATTTTTATCTCTTATGCAATTGCTTTATCACGTTATTTCTTAATTTATATTCTAAATGAATATTCACTTAAGTGATTTTTTTCAACCACTAAGCCTCATAATCAACCATCTCCAAATTAATAAACTTTGACTCAATTATTATTTGTTTGGTTGATCTCTAAGTAATGCACCACAACCAAGTGCAATAGCATAACCTCTAGTGGATTTTGTCTCATATGGATCAAAGATCCATTTAACATCATTGTATTTTCTAATACAATGGAAAATCCACTATGTTCAATACCATAACTTGTGGTACCTCTCAAGTGTCTCATATTATGCAAATAGTATAGAGAACTCACACTTGCCACTACATCCAAGCACAATTAATTACTCAGAATATTGCTAATAGTTCACATAGTTCCTGCTAACTTATGTCACAAATGACAATTGCTTTTAAAAAGCTAAACTCAGATAACTCATATCAAAAATATTCCACAGAGGTATTGTCTAATAATAAACATCAGAATTTACTCTCCTAAGAGGCCGACAAAAGCATACTAATTATAAACACTTCTATCATTTATTTATTTTTATTTAAAAAAAAAACAAGTTTAGTCACAGAAGAGTCAAAGAAATATCACTTTTAAAACTCCATAAAACCCAAAATAATTGTTGGCATACCCCCACATTGATCAATCCTGAATAATTAAAATATGTCAATTAAATTTAGTAAATGAATTGCAATTGAATAACTCAGGGGCGTTCAAATATAACATTCACAATTAAATATAATAACAGGTGCAATATAATAGCGTAACAATTGTAATTCTAATTAAATAATCATTCAATTGATATTGCAAAAAGAAATGGAAAACGCACTGCATACGTGTGAATTAATGTTCACAACTTCATATTAATATTAGCGATATATAAGTCAAGGAACGAAAAGAGAAAGAAAGAAAAAAAAAATCTCAAATTCCTCCACAGTAACTATCAATCAACATAACAAGCTCACATAAGCAGCTGGACCATTCGATATAACCATTGAAATTGGTTGCGAGTGAAACACCATGAAATATCCATTTTTCCAATAGTAACGCAATTGAAATATTTAATCAAGATACTCAATGAATTACTTGTTGCCAGCTACCTCCTCTTAGCATTTTTCTCACTTAAAGCATTGCCTCAAAAGCAAATATAAAAGAAAATACTAATTGTCAAACCAAAATATGTGGCCAAATTTTGAGAAAAACTTGAAACCAATATCTCTAAATCATAGAACAAATATACACAACTTCTCAAAACATGTTGAATATAAAATCAAATAAAACTTCAATCACATATTGGTTCAAGAATGAATCTCATCTCATTCATGGGACTAGTGTTCTCGATATCATAAAATTATTAGTTCTACTCTAAGGCTTTTGTCTCAACACACATATAAAGCCTCTCAAACAGGCCACCACTGTCAACTTCCCTAAAAGTTTTTAACTCAAGGGTTAATCTATAAATGTCTCAAACAATGCTTTCAAACTTTTTCTCATCCAGGCATTTTCCAAGTCAAACAATTTATCTCATCCTTCTAAATTCAAATTCACAAATCATTGACTGTAACATCAATCATTATAACTATGATAGAGAACTACATATTTTAATTTCCAGTTGTGGGGTTCAACCCCCACCATAGCATTATATTTCTTCTCCTTTTGCAAGGTTAAATTTTATTTCCACGTGTATATATATATATATATAAATGAAGAAGAATACGTACCTCACCGGGACGCAACAATATTGAGTTAGAAGATGATATCTTCTCAGAATAAATTATTTCTCACGACCACAATTTTCGGGGATGTTACCTGTGATGTTTTGCATCACTTCAAGGATTCACCTCTGGAATCACCAATAAGAATTTCTCCTCCATCTGAAACATCAATCTGCAAGGAGGAAACAAGGTCCACAACGCCACTGCACACATGATTGCCAACTCCCCCGTTTGATATATCCACGATATGTTGGGGAATCTGGAGCTCTGAATAAGCAGGGAACGAAAACATTTGGCGGCTCTCATGCGTCCTGCCTTCCATCATAGACCTTCTTGCCCACCCCAGGGACTCCGTCAGGAGGAAGGCCGTCATGGCCATCCATCGCTTCCACCACAAGTCGCCCTCCTCCGTCTCGCATTTGATCTCCAATTTCCGCAAGAAGTTGTGTGATAACGACCCTGGTGTCATGGGCGCTACCCTGTGCCCTCTCTTCGACCTCATTGCGGTTGATCCTCTCTCTTATAAGGACCTCGTCGTTAGCTTCGTCAGCATACTTAAACAGGTCGCGGAACACAGGTTGCCTAAGAGCTATGACTATCACCAGCAAGCAGCCAGCCGAGTCAGGGGAAGCCACTGTTTTTGGTCTCTCCCCCCTGCTCTCTTTATCTTCTTCTCCGTCCGACACGACGCTCTTCTTCTTCACTCACACTCCACGCATCAATTTCCACATCCCAATTCCCAAACCCAAACCTCGCGCCGCAGATCCGAAACAAATGGAGCAATTGAAGACGATCGGTCGCGAACTGGCGATGGGATCGCAGGGCGGGTTCGGGCAATCGAAGGAGTTTCTGGAGCTGGTGAAGTCCATCGGCGAGTCGCGATCGAAGGCCGAGGAGGACCGCATCATGCTGCACGAGATCGAGACCCTCAAACGGCGCATCGTGGAGCCCGACATCCCGAAGCGCAAGATGAAGGAGTACATCATCCGCCTCCTCTACGTCGAGATGCTCGGCCACGACGCGTCGTTCGGATACATCCACGCCGTCAAGATGACGCACGACGACAACCTCCTCTCGAAACGCACCGGCTACCTCGCCGTCACGCTCTTCCTCAACGACGACCACGACCTCATCATCCTCATCGTCAACACCATCCAGAAGGACCTCCGCTCCGACAACTACCTCGTCGTCTGCGCCGCGCTCAACGCCGTCTGCCGCCTCATCAACGAGGAGACCATCCCCGGTTCGACGAGCCCGAACCGCCGCGCGAACCGGTCCAGCAGGGCGAAATAACGGACCGGGAATTGCGAGCCTACGATGGCTCCGACCCCGGTAAACCAAATTTTGCGAAAGGAAAGAAAAAAAAAAAGGGATTGCCACAGACAGCAACATGTTAAATCCTTGAGATTGTTATCCATGGCGTGTAAAAACACAATCAAATAAGTCTGAGACGTGTATTAGACACACTGTCCTCAAGGATTTATCCGCGTAAAGCGCAAATCCCCCAGGATTTAACAGACTCTTCCCAATAATAGATTGGGGCAGCAGAACTAGCAAGCTCTCATAAAAATAACCCAGGATTTACAGTGAAACAGTAGAGAGAAAAAGATGTGAGAGAGAACTCTCTAAAACCATCTGAAGCATAGGTATTTATAAAGAAAAGATAGGATTTTCTCAAACTACCCAAGACCAAGTCAAAGATAAGGTAAGACCTAGTTTGTTTCTAAAACCACCCAAAACCAAGTTAAAGATAAGGTGAGACTTAGTTTAATTGACCAAGTCAAACAAAATAAACTGTTTTTAATAAACAATAAATTAATTTTAAAAGGATTTTTTATGTATAAATAAATAAAGGAGTTAACCTTTTGAAATATCCCAAAAAATTACAACAATCCAATTGATGATGTGATAGAAAGAAAAAGATAGAGAGAAATAAAAAGTGTTGATAAAATGTTTAAAATAAAGAAGTATTTATGTATCATTACTCATCTTATAAATGTACCCTAACACTTACTATTTTTAAGAATTATGGTATTGCAGGCAGAGAAGAGAAGCACTTGCAAATTCGCCAGGATGCAGAGCGGAGATACACGGGCATGCTTGAGCGAACGTGTAAGATGTTGGCCGATCAGTTTATTGGGGACATAGTTATCGACACGGACAGCCAAAAATTTCAATGGCTGGAAAGCAAAACATCCAGAAGCTCCCAGTTGATCACGTTGGCTTTTTGCCCCCAGCGTGTACTGAGGTAGGTGGAATGCATGTTTCAGAAGTACCACCTATTCTCCAGCCTCAAGGGGCTGACTGTTCCACTGAAAGTTGCCTAACATCACTTGAGAGTCTGGGAGGGTTGACACTAGAAGGATCTCCTGGCGGATCGAAGAAGAGGATGCTGAACTTGGAGTCAATGGTAGCACCTTTGATCTGGAGTGAAGCCAACACCAGAACTCAAGGAATCCATTTAGCTCAAGTTAATCCTCCAGGAATGACTAAGTATGGCATGTAGGTAGGGTAGGGAAGGTTAGTTCCTCAGGAAGAGAGTTGAGGACATTGTGCTTTGTTCCAAGCTTTTAGGATTAAGTACCGAGTTAGATTCTTATCTGTTCTTGTCTATCAAGTTGGTGTCTATCAACTTGTCTCACATCATTGTGTAAATTGAAAATACTATGTGGCTTAACTTGAACCATCAACAAAAGGTTGGCGCTGACCATTTACGATCATTGTCTTGATTTTTACTGCTTTCTTGATCCCTTAGCTTTATACGATGAGTTACAGGATGCGGTGCCAACTCCCCCTCTTTCTTTTTTTAAAGTATTGTCAATGTCGAATTCTGAGAATTAGTGTTCTAGCTCTACATTTTTTTTATGAGAATTTTAGTACTTTCTTTTGAACACACTTTTTTATTGATTGAAATTTATAAGAAAACATAATTTGATGAGTCTTGCATTTTATTTTAATCCATTTAACACCTTTTGTATTTTTTAATAAATTTTAATTGATTACAAAGAGAGTGTTAGAAAAATTGTGTTCTTACTTCCTAGCACTCTTTTTTTTTTTAAAAAAAAAAAATATTTAAGGCCTGCTTCTTTGTTTTTCACCCATTGGGTGAGCGAGTTTGTTCTTCGTTGATTTGTTACCATTGGAAGATTGTATGGTTGTGTAACAAGTTGCACAGATAGGATTGGAAAAAATGGAATGGGGGTTATAAATTATTACGTATTGTGCGGTTTTATTTGTGGAAAGCAGGCTGATTATTATTTGGGTTTTAGACAAGCTCAATATGTCATGACAAATATAATCAACATTGGTTGGTACAAGTGGTAACAACTTGTGTCTCTTAACCAAGTGATCCAGGATTCGAATCCTGATAATGTCACTTTGGATATGGATAGGCAAGGTCTTTGTTGTTGTTTTTTTTTTTTTTCCTTGATCACGGTATTGGCATGAAATATTCACCATAGGAAGTAATGACTAATCTTCATCAGAGACCATGAGCGCATACAAAGTAAGTATTCATCTCCCAACATGATTTATTCCATACTCAAGGTCAGGATTCGAATCTTAGACTACTTGGTTAAGGAACACCACTTGTGCCAACCAATTTTGATAACAAGGTCTTCGTTTAAGCATTCTGTCATAGAAATAAATTTGACATAATTTATGAATGCCTATCATTAACCAAGATTTGTTGTGTCCACTTTGTACTATTATTTTATGTCAATGCATTGATTGGCATGGACTTAAGAGTGTGTTTAGATAAGAAATTCAATCAAGTGTTTATTTAATAATTTTTTATTATATGAAAACTTATGGCATAAATTTAATCATAAAATTTAGTAAAATAAATTAAAAAAATTAAAAGAATTCAGAATTGTTTTATAAGTTCCAGTAAGTTTTTTTTTTTTTTCAAACACTCAATTTAGCAACGTATTTTTAGTGTGTCAAGTGGGCTCTGATTTTGTCCTACACACAACTGTGACAACTGGAATCTACTTTCAAGAAACAAAATTTCTATTTCATAGCCTTCAACAAAGAACCAAACCTACCTTCAATCACTAATGCAAATTTCATGCTAAGCATTGCAGTTGATCAAACGCTTCCTCCAGAGCACAATCTGTTTAGACACAAACATTTAATTTTGTGTGAGTAAACCACTAGGTGTCAGCTGACAAGGAAAGAGAAACGGACATGCAAAAAGGAGGCATGCAACTCGCCATGCAATGATGATTCTACTGAGAATCATCTCTGTGAACCTCACAATTGGGCAGAATGTTATGCTTGTCAGTACTGATTTCCACAGGCATGTTTGCCAATTTCAACTCAAAGAGAGTGTTAACATGCTTTAGTTCATCAGTAAGCATTTTCAATCACAGACACGATGACACACATTTTCAATTTTCTAAGAGACGGGAGAGCTTTTTGCTCTATATTCCATTCCTCTAATTGCTCCAGCTTCCAAACTTTTTAGACATAAAGTCAAAGAAAGCTTTGAGCATTGTAAACCAATTTTTTTTCCCATTATAGGATTCTCCAAGTAAAGACAGTGAGCAAGGATATGGAAGATTATGTATGTGGTGCAATAAGTCTCACTCAAGAACAGCTGTCTCAGTTCTATTGTCCAGATGGAGCTGGTGAGATTATGTATGCAAGAATGTTTCATGTCAAGAGTCTGAAGTTTTGCCAAGGTGCTTAAAGATGATGGAAGTGACTCTAAATAAGTCCTTCTTAGGCCAAAATACCTCAATTCAAAAGGTACTGCAATGTGTTTAGACAACTTGGGTAAGTAAACGCCTTCTAGATCAAGCACGTGCAGCTGTAGAAGACATTTGCTTAAAATACATCTTGGCCAGGTTGACTTCCTTGTCGAGCATCAAAGGACTGGAAGAAGATCGATAACACTCTGGTAGTAGGTTTTCAAGGAATCGCAATCTTTTGCAATAGGGTTACCAATTTACCATGAATATATCTGTCTAACAGCCTAAAATTTTAATATAATTGTTTTAATAAAAAGATTAAGTTATTATGAAGTTTAATATAGAAAATTGTTAGTATAAGAATTTATTTGAACGTATTAGTATCTAAAAAAAGGGGGCATGCATGTTGCAAGATTTGGCTTTAGCAAAATCTTAGTGTTGTAACACACGAGAATTCACGTTTGAATTCAAGGTAGAAAACATGAAAGATACATTTTTTTTTTATCCAAATGAAAATTTAACGATTGAAACAACTTGAAGATTGAATTCAATCCAATGGACCCTACTTTTATTCAAAAGAAAATTGAATGATTAAAACAACTCTCCAACCACATACAGTATATATAGGTGCAGGTATCCTCACAAATAGAAAACCTAGGTCACACTCAAAGAAGAGAAATAAAGGAAAGGAGGTTGTCAAGAGAAATTATGGCAGCGCCATTGCACGGAGAAGAATACTGCTTAGTATTCATTCAAGGTAAGTAGAAGAACCTTTTTTTATAAACCTTCATGGTATAAATTCTTGGGAATGTGACTTCATTGAAAAGAAAGACTTAAATATAAATTTGATCCATGTAAGTTCGTGTTTAATTTTTAATTTTGGTTCTTGTAAGTTTGTTTTATTTATTTTAGTTCCTATAAATTTACACTTTTTCAATTTTAGTCCCTTTAAGATTTCTTTTTTTTTTTTTTTCATTTTTAGTCCCTGTAAGTTTGCGTTTTAAGGGACTAAAAATGAAAAAACACAAACGTACAGGGACTAAAAATAAACAAAAACTTATGGGGACCAAAATTGAAAAAATGTGAATTTACAGGGATTAAAAATGAAAAATAAACTTACATGGACCAAAATTGAAAAAGTGCAAACTTACAAGGACTAAATTCATATTTAAGCCAAAAAGAAATTAGGGATTATTTTAGGGTAACCTAAATGTTATGTTTGAAATAAGATGAATGCTAGCAACACTCTCTTTACCAAAATTGATGATTTTCAACAAATTTCAGTTAATCACTAGGAGAGTATTAAAGAGAGTATCGTTAGTATTCCTCTTGAAATAATGATTTCATGGGAGTGTGGTTTCTTGTGATTTTTTTTATAAGAAAATTGGAGAATTTTAGAGCGACCTAAATGTTTGTTTGAAATATTATTGAATGTTGGTTATATATGGAAAATTATTACAGTGACGAGGTTTCAATAAGAAAATGAGTTTTTAAATATGGGTTCAAGATGTAAGGAACATATAATTTAAAGAATGACGGATTTCTATCCAAATTGTAAATTAATGTCATTTTGTATTTGAAAAGCATGATTAATATGATATGTTTGATCGGCTTGCACATGTATTGTTTGATGAGTTTCTTGATGCCTTATGATGATTTGGTGATAGATTGAGATGAATAGAATTATTGCTATAAATGCATGAGTCATATGTGGTGTTAGAGGTAATTTGGAATGACTAATTAATTGGTTTTATGCACATGCTTCATATACTTCTATTTGGAATGGGAATGATAAATACCTTATTTTGGGAAGGGAAAGATAGTAACCATTATCTGGGATGAGATTACTATTCATAAATACCTCTGTTTGGAATGTGGATGATAGATGACTTCTTTTGAGAAAGGGAAGATAGCAACCATCAGCTAAGATGAGGTTACTATTCATAAATGCTTCATTTTGGGAAAGGAAAGATTTTTTTTATATAGAATTGGGAAAGGAAAGATAACAACCGCTCTCTGGGAATATCTTCATCTGAGATAGGGATGATATATATATATACCTCCTTCTAGGAAGGGGAAAATAGAAACTGTCATCTAGGATAAGGTTATTATTTATAGATACCTTCTTCTTTCTAGGATAGGGTTACTATTCATAAATACCTTCTTATAGGAAAGGGAAGATGACAGCCACCATCTATGACGGGGTAACTATTTATATATATCTCCTTCTAGGAAGGGGATGATAGCCTCTATATGGGAGAGAACTCATAAACCTTTATGGAATTCACATCATGTTCCAAAGAGTCAAGTTAGGTGATTTCGAGAATTGCTGATTTGTGCTTACAATTAAATGCTTGTGTATTAGTGTTTTTTTGGTACAGTTGGGTATTAGTGTTTAGTTCTAAAATTAATGATTTTCTTTATTTTATATATATATATATATATATATATATATATATATATATATATATATATATATATATATATATATATATATATATATATATATGGAGTAGATGATTCAAACTTGAATTAAAATAATTATTTTATGAGTTTATTTTGCGAATATCATGGTTTGATTTTTTTCAAGTTATCATGACGATTGAGAACAAACATTATCTGCAAACTCCTTTTTGAAAACTTATTTTATTTACTAGGATTATATCTCGTTAAAAATTTTGTTTTTAGTGGATGAGGACAGTGTGAATGAGACTTGAAGATTTAGTATTTTCTTTACTTAGTTTGCCTTTGGTTTGGTTAATATTTATTTGTATACAGGGCCATTTGTGGTTAGACAAGTTTATTTCTTTATTGTTTGAACTTGTTATTTTACACGTCTGGGATTTATTTAAGGAATTATTGAATTGTTATTTTAATATGATCCAGGTATGATTTCAAAGCTTTTTTGTTTCCAAATTTTATTTTTGGACGAAATATTTAGTTATGTTTTAGGATAAAATATGTTTTGGATCCCTATAAAATATGTAAAATATTAATTTCATCTTCCAAAAATTTTTTGTATTAATTTGGTCCCTCTAAAATTGAAACCTATTTTTGTAGGTCCTCGTTGGTAACTTTGTTAAATGGTAATCCGACGTGACTACGGATTTACACGTAGAAATGAATTATAAATCTTATATTTATCAAATTTTCATGTTTTGTTATTGTAAATTTAGAAAATTCAAAAAAAAAAAACTAAGCTATTAATATTCAAAAAGACCTACAAAAATAGGTTTCAATTTTATAGGGACTAAATTAATACAAAAAAATTTTGGAGGACAAAATTAATATTTTGCATATTTTACAAGGACCAAAAACATATTTTACCCTATGTTTTATTATGGATTTTTATAGTAATGAAGGCCATTACATTTGCTAGATATATTTTTTTGTCAAGATGATTTGCCAATTTGGACTTCAGGAATTCTAGACTCCATGGACTTAAGGAATTAATGTAAATTTAAAGCATTAGGGAAATGAATTGGGCTTTCTAAACCTCAAAAGCCGTAGGGAATACCTCAAGATAAAATTATCCATCGTCTAATAACTCTGTAACGGCGAAGGGTGAACAAAAACATATTGTATATGCTTGTGGCATTGCAATATTTTGATTACGAGTGATAAGAAGAAATCTACTTGTTATTGACATGTAAAGTATTTCGTCTATCAAGATATCCAAGAAATGGAAGTTTCGAGTCTTGTGTTGTCCATCTATCTTGTTGGTCTCTTTCCATAATTTGTGTGACACACTCCTTAGCTATTTGTTCAAGAAGCTCTTCAAGTGTATGACTTGGAGACACTAAAACTCATACTCAAACAGAAAAAATGATATATAACAATTTTCTTGTCAAATATCAATTTGGCTAGTGTTGTCTTACTCGTGCTTTGCATTCCTTATAGTAAATGCTTCGTCAAAAGCTTTATGTCTTAACAATTGTTGTCTGAAGCATCTCATAGTTCATCATGCAAGCACCCTAAAATGATTCTTGGACACCCCAAAAGCCTATTCAACACCTATGAGAAAGAGATAGAAGAGAAAAATATAGGTACGGTGGAAAAGGTGATGAGATTGTAAGAGAGAGGTAGAGAGAAATAATGAGTGTTAGTGGGGTGTATAGAATTGTTGGGTGTGTAACACCCCAAGTTTCGGGTACTAGGAATATACCTTAAGGAGAACCCTTATTAGGACTCTTTTGTTATATTTTCTATAAATTCTTGTTATTATTACTTGTATATTATCGGTTTTGTCCTAAGCATGTACCTATGTTGTGATAGTGTTTGTGCTTTTCTATGCACGTGTGTCATGTGTATTTTATTGCTGCTGTTGTTGTTATTTGTAATCTTATTGGTGTGGATGTTAGATTATTATTATTATCTTTATTATATTATATTATGTTAGTGTTATAGTTATTATATTTGGTGTTAGAGGAGTGTTAGATTAAGTTCTTATAATTAGAATGTTTGAAAAGTGTTTAAGTATAGTGATGAGCTTTATGATGAAAACCCTAGAAAGACTACGTCATATCTTGAGTTGTACTTGTCCATATGAGGTGTTGTTTGCGTCGTTGGGAAGGTTGCTGAAAAAGCTACAATTTATCCCTACACCTTAGAAACCAAAATCGGCTTCCATCTTAGAGAAAATCGGCTCTAAAGTAGGTCACTTGATTATGAAAAACCCTTTAAGTCCCACATTGGGCAAAATAATTTCATAAATCCCTTCCTTCCTATATATATAGAGTAGATCACCAAGCCTTAGTAGCACCAAAGAATAAAGTGGGCTTAGCGTTAAGCGTGGAGCCCCTTATAGTTAATATTTTTATCTTCCCCTTAGAGTTTCCAAACTCGGGGCATATAGGCGGGGCTTGGGATCGTGTTTTTTTTCACACCCAAGTTTTAGCCATAGTAAGAGTTGTTGCGGTGGTCATGATGGACAACGCCACCAAGCTTTCCCGGGTCAGTCGGAGATCATCTTTGTGCTTCCAAGTGAGTGTTTTCCCCTACCCTTCGCTTTTAGATTTTAATTGGACGGGTTGTGAATACCCCGAAGCATTATGTTTTCTTTAATGCGATGATGAATTGATTATGTTTGAATTGTAGACATCTCACCTTAGGATTCGATCATGTTTGAATTGTAGATATTTAAGTATCTTATCTTATGACCCAGATATCTCATCGTAGTTTAGGAAAATGATGTGGAAATTAAGAGATGTAAAGAGAGTAAACAGGAACGTGATTTTAATGTGAAAAACGAGTGGTGAATATGATCGAATTAGGCTTAGGTGTCTTCATAAGAGGTGTAACCATAGATATTAGATAACTAATGGCTTTGGTTTCATCCCAATCGGAATTCTAGAACTCTAGATATCACCCAATTAGTGAGCAAAGGTCAAGCTGTCAGGATTCCGCGATAAGTCTATGTTGTTCTTAATTTTAGGCATAGTAGATCATAATACTAGATCTTGAGGTCAACATACGAGTTGTAGATAATTGTCTTAACTTTAAAACAAGATAAAATTCAACTTGATATGATTAGTATAACTCTAGATATCATGTTTATACCTCAGAAATGTCATAGATGCACAACATAAAATGATAGAAGTAATACTAAAAACTTAAAGGACGTTATACCAATCATAATACAAAGTAGATAGATTCTACAATTGATGTATGGCATAGGGTTAAGATGTATTTCAGGTACTTGACTTGATTGAATAATGAGATTGAATACATGTGTTGTTGTTATAACTTGAATGGTGATTTGTGAGTGTTGTGCAATCATTGAATGCTTTACATTATCCCTAAAGTGTGAATTGTAATGTATGAGTATTAAATGTCTTTGAATTTGTGAGTTAAGAGGTGATGTTAGATGCCATTGAGATGGGTGATCTAGCCTATATGGGGTGAGAATGGACCCAAGTGATATTTTGACCGTGAGTGACCTAGCCCATGTGGGACGAGAATGGGTTCACTATGTTTGATGTGAGGTTTAATGAAGTCATGAACATCTATGTGAATCATGCATCATAACATGATATATATGTATTTTTGAAAGTTGTTTATGAACCTAACTGGGGAGGTCGTGAAGAACTCGATGAGTTCTGACCTTGGGGGTGTTATCTGGTTTGGAATCTCCTTTAAACTCATGCTGATCCCATGGGTTGGAGTATCCTTGCAAGACTGGGTAACCCTGACGAGCCGCTAGGGGTATCATCCTGGTTGAGACTGTTAGTGTCGGATGCCCATGGTGTGGCTATTCTTCGACTCGCACGTACTCCCAGGCTACTTTCACAAGAATGTTTTACTGGTACCACATGCATATGAGAAAAGAGAATGGAACATCGCATTGCATACGTGCATTATTGTAAGTTATGTCTGACTTGTGTGGTTTATGAAGTGGATGCCATGTGATGTGTGAATGATTCTATCCATAATCATAATATGTTGTGAATGTATATATATCTAGACTTGTAATGGAATGGGATAGGATGTGACTCTTAGTGGGCATAGAGAGAGATGTACCTAGAACGACACTATGTGAGTATAGGTCATGATGTATTTTGCTATTAAGAAATAGATTGATGCAAAGAAAGTGTTAGATAGTAGAATACGAGCATGGAAAGTGAAGTTAACGTAGAGGGAGTAATGGAAGTAACTTGCTAGTTAAAGAATAAATACTAAGATACTGATGATGGTGAACTAGCGTAGTAGAGTGAGCATGAGAGATGTGTTATAGGAAAGTTTTTATGATCGATGGATGTGGACTAACTATAGAAATAATAGAGTTTTATAAAGGCTCGAAAAGGGTAAATTCATAAAGACTAATAGATGAATTGTTCGGGTAGAAGGGTTTAACCCAGCCGTAGAGTCTTAGAGCACTCACTGAGACCTTATGTCTCACCCCTTTAAGTTCCCTCCTTTCAGGAAACAGGTGATGGCGCGTGTCGTTGGAGCATGGAGCCTCGTCATAGAAGATGTAGCTTAGTTATTTTATATTTCTATGTAATTTTCTTATATGTTGCATGATGTAAATGTTACAATAAATAAGTTGTAATTATTAAATCAAGTTGTAATTTATATGTTTATATGTTAGCTTCCGCATGAGATGGTTGTGTAAATGTTTTTAATTTTTGCGTCTTTAGAAATATTAAGCGTAGTTATGGTAATATCCTTAGGGTGTTACAGGGTGTCCAAATATCATAACCTATATGACAACAATGATTTTTTTGTGAACAATCAATACTATATGGGAATTGTTCTGACCTCAAGTCCACTGGCATCATTAGGGTCACCGCATATGTGGTATTATTCGTTTTTGTGCTTGATGGCCAGTCACGGTTCTAGCACCAATGTTCTGATCTCAAGTTCATTAACATCATTAGGATCATTACATCCAAGGTATTGTCCACTTTGATATTTAGTGACTCGTTATGATTTTGTCCTGTGAATTAAGGGAGGAAGGTGTTTATAAATTATCCTTGGTCTTGACTCCTAAGAGATTTGAAACTTTTGAGCGTATCGAAACAAGAGTATTTTTGAAAGCTCGTAAAAAATGGAAATGTCAAAACCTTTTACTCTCATATAATAAGGTCTTTACAAACTTTTAAACAAGCAAATTAAGATTTTTTTTATGGATTATCGTGAAATTTTTATAGATATTGAAAACTTCAACTTTACATCAAAAGATAATAAATAGGATTTCAAAGTTAATGATAGTCTTGCACTTTCAAGAATTGTTAAATGAGTAATTTTGATGAAAAAGTGAAGAAAAAAATTGATAAAGAGGGTGAAAGAGATATTTTCACCAACACCTTCAACAGGAGATGATACGATCCATTTGCATTAGCAATGACAGTTTTAGAATCACAAGGGGGAAAATGAGTCTTATGTGAATCACAAGTCATATGGTCAATAGCACCTATATCAATTATCCAATATTTATTCCTAGTATCAACAGAAAGACAAAGAATAGGGCTAAACATAATTGACTTGGCCACAGATCTTGTAGCAGGAGTAGAATTATTCTTCAAACTGTTTTCGATTCCCATGATTCAAAAATAAATAAGTAAAACATACTATTGAGAGATCTAGTTCAATTAGTTGAGTATATCAACGAGTTTACAACAACTCACATACTCTACTCAACAAATTGAGCTAGACCCCTTGATAGTATGTTTTACTTTATGTGCTATGCTTAAATGACTCTTCAAATATGCTTAAATAGCTTCCTAATTTAAATTAAAAAATGTACACAATAATAAAAAAAATTACAAAAAGTTTACTCATCAAATTATCACTGTTAAAGTGACGCTTTACTGCTTTAGTAAGAGATAGATAATAAGTTGTTGTAACTAAATTAATTTCCTAAAAAAAAAACTAAGTCAATTCCTAGTTTAAATTAAGAAATGATGTACCAATTGTTGCACCGTTATATCTAAAACAGTCCATTACAATTAACTTTAAATATTATTATATTTTTATTTTTTTAATAATGATTGTAGATACAGTACATATTGGCAATAATTAAAATTTCATACCTTATACCTAAATATTATTAAAAGGACTATTTTGAAAATTAAATAACTATGATAAATTTAATAAAAAATTATGATTTTGGTCAAAAACCTCCTATCTTAATTTATAAAAGGAAGGAAGTCTGGGGTAACTATTTTTCCGCCCAAACTGGGGGTATAATAGTCAATAAACTACAAAATTTGATAATTAATTAAATACAATTAAAATTAAATAGAAATAATTAATGAAGATACTTAATAGATAGGTGTATATACATGTATTCTTAATTTATAAAAGGAAGGAAGTCTGGGGTAACTATTTTCCCGCCCAAACTGGGGGTACAATAGTCAATAAACTACAAAATTTGATAATTAATTAAATACAATTAAAATTAAATAGAAATAATTAATGAAGATACTTAATAGATAGGTGTATATACATGTATTGGAAAGTAAAACCAGCTGCATTCCTCTCCTCAGCAACTGTGCAGCTCTTCGTTTTCCATTTTGCATTGATGATAAGCTTTAATAACACCCATAGGGAATGAAAAATATAAATATCCTTCTTTATTCTCTTCCTATTTAAAGATTGGAGTTGTTGCTCTTCTCATGTTGCATGCCCTCTTAGAAGCCAGGCCGAAAAGATTTCTTTGTTTGGCATCAAGTGTGTCATGGTGAGTTTCAATCTATTTTACTGAAATGATTCATTACAAAGCGCATGACTGTTTCCTACACCTGAATTGCTTTAAAGACCTTTAAAGTTATTATGATTATATTCAATTTTTTTCTGCACTATTTTCTAACCATTTTCTGTGTATTTGAGTTTTTTTACACTGTATTATGATTGTTCCTCCTCCGGGCTTGATTCTACAAAGATAGCTTCTATTTCTCTTAATTATGTTATGATATTGGAGTTTGATGGTCTTTATAGTTATCAGTATTTTATTTAAACTTTTCACGCTAACCCATGACAATGCTTAACATACTTAAATAAGTTTTGTTAGGTGCACATGGTGGCAGAAAAAAAAAAAAAACGCCAAGGATGCTACCATGATAGGATTTTGAATATATTATTTTTTTATTAAGTAAATCCTTTCAATTTCATGAGTCAAGTTTATTGATGGTGCGCGTATTTCAGATGTTTAGTTGAGATATTTCTATTGGCATTGTTGTGAGAGAAATTAAATAAATAAGTTAATATGTGAATGAATTAAAGGAAAAAAAACCATAAAACGAAAATCATGATACAAGAATTAAATTCTTTTTGCAGATATGTAATCGTTAGTGTTAGATAAGCAGAACATGAAATCAAATAAATAGGTTATCGTGTGAATGAATTAAAGGAAGAAAAACCCGTGAAAAGAACATGTTTTGGCTCCTCTCTACCTCTCAACAATTTGCTAAAAAATATCACAATTAATAGTGAAGAGCTAGAGCACGGTGCCTTTTACTTGGATGGAATCAAACAACTAGGAAGAATAACTTAAACCTTTCAAGTGATGCATTGTAATTCTAATTGTCTTTATGCTTATTAATAAAATTGTAACCATCCCTTTACTTTTTTATTCAATTAAATTGCATTTATTTTATAAGTTCACGGGAGGGAGGGGATTCTGCTACTAGAGCTGAACATTCCCATGAAGTAGAGGAAACTATGGCACATTTTTTCTTTTCTTATAAAACTAATATGTATGTATGCAGAGTTTGATTAGAGTTTGTAGGAGTTTATTTCTGATTATATGACGCCAATACCTAAAAACAATTCCTAAAGAAAGAAAGATAAATGCTGAAAATATTGACATATGTTGTAATTTGTGATTTGAACTTAATATTTAATGGATTGTGTTTGTAGTTTTTTAAAAGTTTTATTATCTGAAATTAGCGTTTTAGCCATAATCTTATACATAAATTGTGTTTTTTTATTTGTCAGCATACTATTTAATACGACTCAAGTTATTGCTGCATTCTTTTATATAAAATTTATAATTGCAAATTAATATTATATTAATGGTTGAAATTTATCATAACTTATGATGCTATGGTGAAATTTAATTTAAAAAAATAACTGATTATTATATCCCGGGCAAGGAGAACTTGATCCTACATGTAACGTGCAAAAAATTATTAATAGATATGTTTACTAAATTTGGATGTATTAGATTATATTGGATGGGTTCCCATTGATATTAGTCACTATGAACAAATTACTATGATTCTTACTTTGTCAAATTGTTCATTTTAAAATGTAATAAAAAGTAATTAAATAAATTAAATTATTTTCTTACTAATTTATATGTTTAGTGATATTAAAAATGTAATAGTATATTTTTTTTACTGCACTAAAAAAAATGTAATAGCATATTATGCATATTATTATGTAAAATTTAAATATTTTCTTATTAGCTAATTTATGCGCTTCGAATAGCTAATTTATATGTTTTCAATTCTTATAAACATATTCTATGGGAAAAGGGGATAGACACGTTTACATTGATAATGGCTTAAAATACTGTAATAATTAATGATATAAACTAATTATGGAAAAAGGAAGTCAAGCAGGCTTATAGTTATAATGACTTGGAATAATGTGCTAATTAATGATACAAAGTTAGACCAATGGGCAAGAGTTGTACTTTAGAATACAAATGGACAATTGTTTTTGCTAGAACAAAGCATCTTGGAAAAATGCTAAAAGTCTCCATTTTTTTTTAAAGCAAAAGTCTCCATTTTGAAGACCAATTAATATTGATGGTGATGAAAATATCAAGAGATGTTTCTTTACAATCTCTCTCTCTCTCTCTCTCTCTATATATATATATATATATATATTCTTTATGATATTTCCCACTTAATTAATCTTGAGAAATGATTATCCCATGTAATGTTATTTAATACATGGGGCAATTTTCTTAATATCATGATATCATTTCATTGTTTTGTTTATTGACATCGGCAATAATTACCACGATGGCACTAGAAAAATTAATTAAGTGTAACATGTTAATTTTCTTTGGGTTTTAATAGTCTCTTTCTATAATTAGCTTATTCAGAATTCAAGAATACAAGCTACTACTAAAATAACCTTATTCAAAAATATGAAAGTTTGGTTGAGGAAGAATTTTCATACCTCATAGAAAATTTATTATTCTCACTTAATACCACAAAGTACAAGACAAATAGTCACAAATTCAAAGTTAATTACATGAGAAGCACAATTTGTATTAAGAATGATGCACCAAAATATCTAAAGATTTTCGTCAACTTTGTCAAATACGGGGAGGGGGCGAGGCATAAAGGTCTAACAATAGGTAAGACTTTTTAAAATCAATTTATATTCAATAATATATATCATTTTTTATGTTTTGTTGATTTTACAACCTAAATTTAAATGTATTTGTAAATGTCATAAGACATATTGTAAAGAAGGATGATATTAAAGAGTTGGACAAAGATGGAAAAAAAAACTTATTGACTTTGTGCTTCAGGACAAATATTTAAAGTTAATTAGTAATTTTAAATTTATTGATTTTAATTGATTACAAATGTTACAAATACTTTGTTGAAATTTAAACTTTTAAAAGATATTATCAATGTTGCCTTGAAGCTAGAAATAATTAAGGTTAAATAATTACATTCAAATTTCTTGATATTAATTATTTAAAAATTATTATAAATGCATTCTTTAAATTAATTTTTTTTTAAAAAATCATTATAAATATTTTCTTCAAACTGGGAATAGTTGAGGGTCAAAATTAATAATTTTAAATTTGCTGGTTTTAATTAATTAAATGTTATTATAAATGCTTTCTTGAAATTTTAACTTTTAAAAAAAATGTTATAATGCTTTCTTGAAACTGAAATTTTAGGAATAGTTAGGGATTAAATTATAATTTCAAATTTTAATTATTTAAAAATTGTTATAAATGTCATCTTAATATTTTAAATTTCAAAAACATATTATAAATATTTTCTTGAAACCAAAAACAACCGAAGTTAAATAATTAAATTGAAATTTATTAATTTTAATTATATAAAAAATGTTATATTGTTTTTAAAATTTTAATAAAATATTATAAATGTTTTCTTCAAATTAGGAATTGATGGGGATTAAATTATTAATTTTAAATTTGTTAATTTTAACTATTTATAAATTGTTGTAAATGTTTTCTTGAAACCATAAACAATTGATGTTAAATAATTAAATTTAAATTTATTAATTTTAATTACTTTTGAAACATCCAATTTCTTTCTTAAAATTTTAAATCTTTAATGTGAAAAATAATTTCTTAAAACTAAGAATAGCATGGGATTATATTAGTAATTTCAACTTTGTTAATTTTAATTATTTCATTTGTGTGTGCTTCTTTGCATTTTTTTAAAGTGTTTTTAATTATTATGGTTAGTAGTTTTCTATAAAAATCGATGCATTGATATTAATTCTTTGAATATTATTTATTGCTATGACAAATATAACTATTTATTTGTATGTGTCTTTTTGTATTCTTAATTTATCTTTAAAGTACATTAATTTTTTAATTATTTTAATTAATAGTTAATGATATTTTCAGTTAAACTCATAATTTTTTCCTGTGCATTGCACGGGTTCATAATCTAGTAGTAGGTAAAAATAATGCTTCACCCATGGGGCACTTAGTGCATGTTTGGATTAAAGTTTGCAAACTTAAGTTTGGGTTAAACTTAAGTTTGCAAACTGAGTTTGCAAAAGTATCACAAGTCTTACTTCTCCAAACTTAAGTTTGCAGGCAAAATTTTACTCTCAAACATACTTTTGAAGGATAATCAAACATGATTCCATATTTGATTTTGTTCTCAAACATACTTTTGGACTCTTCCACCGGAAATCCAAACATGCTCTTAATTAGTTCACTGCTTCACCATAGAACCATTCTTTTTCTCTCTAACTTGGGCTCCAATTTTTTGGTTTTTTTTTTTGTGTGTAACAAGAGTAAAGACTTGGGCTCCAATTAGAAAAGAAAATTATTTTTTCTTTGATTAAAAAGGTTATATTAATCTTTTATATATATAAATTAAAATAACTATCTTGAACATTTTAGGAAATATTTTTCAACAAAAAAATTAGATTTTTTTTTTCAATGAGAGCATTCTTAGAATTTTTTTTCTTAACCTCTTATATATATATATATATATATATATATATATATATATATATATATTTCAATTTATATTTTTTATCTTTATTTCTAAATTAAGTTTCAATATTTTTTAAAAGAAATTATTAATAATTAAAAATAATCTTATATCATAATATAAATTATTTATCATAAATCTAAAATATAATTTATATATTAAAAATATTTATTTATTTTAAATTTTAATTATAATACAATTTACTTATTCCAAATTATTTATTTATTGTAAATTTTAGTTATATTAAAAAATATTAACTTGTGTATTGCGCAAGTTAAAATACTAGTTGTAAAAATAGGTGAATCCTAAAATATTTCGAAAGGATGATTTGAGGTTTATTTTCTAAATTTCAAGAAACAAGTTTTCTAAAAATATAATTATCTTTTCAATTACATAATCCTTTTCTATATTGTAAATTAAAATTCCTAATTTAAAGAGTAGAGCTCCACTCTCTTATAATTAGAGATAAGAGATTCTTAACTCTCTTTCTCTTTTCTTCTTAGAAGATGCATTAATTTCGCAGTTCATACACTTTCATAATTAGCTAAAAAATATTTGTACGAAATATTAATTATCTCAAACTATAATTTTGTTTATCTTTATTTGTAATTTGATTTTATTAACTATTTATCTCCTTTAATTTAAAAATAACTTTATATCATGATTTGAAAAATTATGATAAATCCAAAATATAATAAAAAATATTCATTTATTAATTATAATATATTTATAAATTTAAATGAATTTATTTATTATGAATTATAATTATATTTATGTAAACAAATATTTATCCTATGATCCTAAAATACTCGCTTAATTTAATCAACTAAACTCATTTTTTAAGAATTACGTGTATTTAATTCATCGTCTCTTAAAAAATAGGTTTAATTACACTTCAAGACATGCAAATATTAATATATTAAAGAAATTGAAAAGTCATTATTTTAAGCATATAAACAACTTAGAAAGAAAAATATATTTAATGTAGGAAAAAATCTAAAAATAATTAATAATTTGAGAATCTTTTAAATAAAAATATATTAGATAATAGTGAAGATAGTGTTAAAAAAAAAAGAAAATATAAAAAGGGGTGGATGTGAATGAATTTTCTTCCCGAAGATATAAGTACATTTACACTATAGTATATATACTAACTTTTTTTTTTTTGTACGATACAAAATTGAGCTATTTAACAAAGTTTAAACTTTAAAAAGCCTTAATTCACATTAATATTTTCATTCTAACCGTTTTATTATTGGAATTCAACACAAAAAGTTATATAACGTTAACCATAACGAAAGTATACCAAAATTCAGTAATTCGCAGGCTATCAAGATTTGCATTACACAAGATCAAAGAAAATAACACGTCCCAATACAAATTCTTGTTTCTCACACAAATCAGAACAAGTCCCACTCATCAGTCAAGACTTGGGGTATATTCAATTAAGATTTGGAAGGATGTTAAAAGACTTTTTTTTTTATATATATATAAAAGTATTGTGGTATTCAATCAGGATTTTTAAAGAAGATAAAAAAGTCTAATAGCATTCAATCAAAACTTTCAAGATTTTTTTTCATAACAACAAAATTCGGTGGTATTCAATCAAGATTTTTTACAACCTAAAAAAAGTCATTTGGTATTCAAAATCCTATAGATTTTGATGGATTGTTTTGTAAATTGGATTTTGATGGATTTTGTGTGACTTTTTAGTTATATGTATAAATACCATACACATCAAACAATCCTGCCCAAGCCCTTGGGATTTTTGTAAATCCTTAAGATTTTTCTACTCTTCCATTCCAGACTTTTTCTTTTTTTCGTCATCACGCATACTTTTCTCTTTGATGGTGGTAATATTGCTAGAGTAATTGGTCATCTCTTTCTTCTAATCCTACACACGCTCTTCATAATGATTCTCTAACAGTGATGTGTTCATACCGCCAAATCACTACAAACCACCCTACCAGCCTACATCATCTAACCAAGTCCACCATCCCATTCCCTTAGGTTCAGAGGTTTCCGCTAAAAAATTAAGGTGTCATAAGAGGAGTAGATCTGATCATGTAGGGAGTTCTAGCTCATCATGACCAACAATCAAGTCAAAGTAGAAGACCTTTCTACTGACATTGAGACTATTGCTTTCAATTTAAAAAAAAAAAAAGATCGAGAGAGAGAAAAAGATAGAGAAAGATTGAAAAAAATTATATTGATTTTATTTTTTTATCCAAATCTTATCATTTATTTGTTATTTTTTTCATTTACTCTGGTAATTTTGAATGTTTTCTAAAAATTCATGGAATCCTCTAAAAATTCATATTTTTTAAATCCATTAAAATCCAAATTATAAAATCATAATCATAAAAGTCTTTTGAAAAAATCTTAAAAGTCATTACATTCCTACAAAATCTTTTAAAATCCACAGGACTTTTTTATGAAAAAAAAAAGTATGTTAAAATCCTAATTGAATACACTCCCTTGGATTATACGCAATACAAGCAAGGAAAACATGTCCTCGCACAAATTCTTGTCACACAGACACACACAAATCACAACTTCTTTCGTCACGATTTGGATTACACAACACAATCAAGGGAAATACATGTCTCAATACAAATTCTTTCAAGAATTTTTTTTTCAATTTTATAGCTTTCAACGATGAACCAAATGTAACTTTCAATCACTGATGCCCGTAAGTCTTCCTTCAGCACAAGCTCCGGTACACAAAACTGCTGCTTACTGCCAAACATATTTAATTTTGCGTCACTAAACAAATAGGTGTCAGCTGAAAAGGAAGGAAAAAGAGAACATGCAAAAGGGAGATATGCAACTCACCATGAAATGATGATCTACTGAAAGTTATCTTTGTCGACTTGACAATTGGGAGGAATGTTATTCTCGTCGTTATTGATTTCGGTAGGCATGTTTGTCAGTTTCAACTCAAGGAGAGTGTTAACATGCTCTAGTCCACTGGGAAGCATTTTCATGCACGGACACGATCGGATTTCCAGTTGTCTGAGAGAGGGGAGTCCTTGTTTCTCTATTTTCCATTCCTCTAGTTGCTCGAGCTTCCAAACTTTTAACACATGAAGCTGAGGAAAGCTTTGTCGAGAATTGCAAGCCTTGCAAGACAATTCTTTTCCCACGTAGGATTCTGCAAGTAATTAAAGACAACGAGCGAAGATATGGAAGATCTTTCAAAATTGGCATGGGGTCAACCTCTAGTCTCGAATGTGATAGAGTAAGTTCAAGAAGGCTTGGGGGAAAATGGGACAGAATAGATGGACTGATCAAACTTCCCAGCAAATACATATCAGTGAGATTAATGTGATTTTTCAAAGACTTAAAGTTCAAGGGTAGATTCCAAGGTTGACCTTTTTCATCTCTTGATTTTTGCCTCAGTGATTGAAGGTATTTTAGTTTCACAACCCAGTCAGCTACTGCATCAAGTTGTGATTTCATTGTCCCGTGTTCTAGTGACATTGATTGGCATGCTATTCCCAGTTTGCTGAGACCAATTTGTCCAACCACCCTTCACTGGAGTCTCTTCATCTACAAATAGTCCCCACAAATGTTTGGAGCTCAGAATCGTCAGATAGAGAATCACCTGCATCTTTTGGTTTGGGTGGAAATCTGGTGCGATAAGTCTCACTCAAGAACAGGTGTCTCAGTTCCTGAGTTCCATATTCCAGATGGAGCTGGTTAGAGTATGTATGTAAGTATGCTTCAGATCAAGAGTCTGGAGTTTCAGCAATTTGCTTATAGATGATGGAAGTGACTCTAAATAAGTCCATCTTAGGCCAAGATACCTCAATCGAGTAAGTTTATCAATTTTTTCAGGCAACTCGGGCTTGTGAACGCCTTCAAGATCTAGCACCCGAAGCAGTAAAAGACATTTGCTCGAAATGCACAGGGTCATAAAGTTCCTTATGTCTTGGCCAGGTTTACTTCCTTCTCGAGCATCAAAGGACAGGAAGGAGAAAACATCTCAGACGATCAAAGGCTTGTTGGCGTGATCAATTAGTTAGGATTTTATTTCAAAATTCAAAATCATTTGTAACCATCATTTTATCTTTCTGTTTTCCTTCTCTCACGTATATATATTTATGTACATCTGCTGTACGAATTAATTTCAATTTTCAATAAAACACTTATCATTCCTTTCTTCTATATGGTATCAGCCTAGCCTTCAGCTTTACAGCAATTCCTCGATCCTAAACATGGCCTCTTCCCTTGTAGAACTCACCACTGCTTCCACTCTTCCCATCAAACTTGGCCCCAACAATCACCACACTTGGCACACCCAAATCACCCATCTTCTGAAAGCCCATGACCTCTATGGTTATGTAACCGGCGATATCCCTTGTCCCCCCGCAACCATTGGTGAAGGGGATGCAGCCTCTGTTAACCCTGCCTGCACTCACTGGAACCGCCAGGATCACTATGTGTTCCTTGCCCTTCTTGGGTCCTGCGGTCCTGATGCCCAAATTGTCATGACCTCTGCCAATTCCTCTACTGCAGCATGGACGCGATTAAACAAACAATATGCGAATAAGTCTCGCACCCGTGTCATGTCCTTGAAGGAACGACTGTCATCAATCACTAAAGGCACCTCCAGTGTTAGTGATTATCTACGTTCAATCCGAGTGATAGCGGATGAACTTGGTCTTATTGGCCACCCTGTTGATG
Source organism: Pueraria montana var. lobata (assembly GCA_026413185.1). Taxonomy (NCBI): domain Eukaryota; kingdom Viridiplantae; phylum Streptophyta; class Magnoliopsida; order Fabales; family Fabaceae; genus Pueraria; species Pueraria montana. The sequence goes on from CM048647.1 coordinate 76,487,147, forward strand.
ATCTTGACCTTGTTATTGCTGCCCTCAATGGCCTTGGACCGTCCTTTCGTGAATTCACAGCCTCAATTCGCACCAGAGATACCCCTCTACTGTTTGACGAACTTTTTGACAAGTTAGTGGACTTTGAAATAGTCATGCAACGTGATGAACGTCAGCAGCAATCGTTTCCGGCCACTGCCAATTATACAGCTCGCTCTCAGGGCTCAAACCGCGGCAAACGTTATCAGTCTTCCTATCACAACTCATCTAATCGCAACAATTCTTCCTCTGGCGACAATAGCCAAGGCTCTAAGCGCCCAATTCCTGTTTGCCAATACTGTGACCGCAAGGGTCACACTGCCAAAACGTGTTACCGCCTACATGGTTTTCCAGCTGACCATCCTCGCCATCAGGCCAATCTTGCTCATCATGAGGATCATTCTGACACTTCCTGGCTTCTTGACTCTGGAGCGTCCCACCATGTGACCAATGATATCAGTCGTCTATCCATTGCCAATGATTACACTGGCCAGGATCAACTTCACGTTGCCAATGGTAAGGGTCTCTTCATTAAACATCATGGCTCATCTGAATTGGCCACTACTACCATTCCTCTTCGCCTTTCTAATATCTTACATGTTCCCTCTGTTACTCAAAATCTCATCTCAGTTTCTCAACTTTGCAAAACTAACTCTGTGTCTGTTGAATTTTTCCCTTGGCATTTTGAGGTAAAGAGCCTGAAAACGGGAGTGGTTCTTCTGCGAGGAAAGACTGAAGATCAGGTGTACAAGTTGCAATCTTCTCCAACCCATCCAAAACTTCACTCAGTCCATAGTCATCCTCCAATAAAGTTGTGGCATCATCGTCTTGGTCACCCTCACATCCAAGTCCTCAAGCATGTTCTTCCCTCCAAGTCTGTTCCAGTGTCTCTCACCTGCCCAGATTGTCTGTCCAACAAAAGTCATCAGCTTCCTTTTTTTAAGTCAACATTGTCTAGTAGCAAACCTCTTGAAATAATTTTCTCTGATGTATGGGGTCCTACCTCAATTGAATCAATAAATGGACATTTTTATTATGTTATTTTTATTGATCATTTCTCCAAATATGTATGGCTATATCCAATTAAGCTAAAATCTGATGTCTCCTCAATTTTTCCCACCTTTAAATCATTAGTTGAAAATCAATTTGAAACCAAAATTAAAACACTATATAGTGATAATGGCGGCGAGTTTGTCAAACTTCGACCCTTTCTTCAAAAACATGGAATATCTCACTTAACCACTCCTCCATATACTCCCCAACATAATGGCCTATCCGAACGAAAACATCGTCACCTAGTTGAAACTGCACGTACCCTTCTTCACCATGCATCACTACCACTATCATTTTGGTCTCATGCCTTACAAACAGCTGCCTACCTAATAAACCGCATGCCCACACCTGTCCACAAAATGCAATCTCCCTTTGAAATTTTATTTAAAAGTCCCCCAAACTACTCAAAATTACGTGTCTTTGGCTGCCTTTGTTTTCCATGGCTCGCCCCATATAACACCAACAAACTTCAGTCCAAATCCCAACCCTGTGTCTTTATTGGATATAGCAATACACAGAGTGCCTATCTTTGCTTCCACCCATCATCACAAAAGACATATACCTCATGTCATGTTCAATTTGTCGAAACTATCTTCCCCTACTCCATTAACACAACCACGTCCTTACTCGCAAGTCCCACCAACCATGTGCCACTTACTTCTATTTTTCCGCAAACCTTATCTACTGCCCATATCATTCCGCAACAACTATCAATATCCCGCAAACCATGTGCCACTGATCCGCAATTCCAGCCTGCACATATTATCCCGCAACAAATATCACTATCCCGCAAACCATGTGCCACCGATCCAAAATTCCAGCAAAATCCACATGCAACCGAACCAATCTCTCTCTCCTCATCTCACACCGAGCCAATCTCCTCGAATGCCATTTCAAATTCAAACATTACCTCTCCTATAATCACTCAATCTCCTAACCGAAATTTACCAACCAATTCCTGCACCTATCCAAATTCAAATATTACTCCCTTATCCTTAGCGTCACCCACCAACATTCTAACCAATTCTCCAAATTCGAATTTTGAAGTTCCAGCGTCATCCAATCCCACAAAATCTCCAAACTCAACTCTCCAAATCACAGTGCCATCCAATCCCAACAGCCTTAATCCTCAAGATTGCAACTTGCACGCATCCTCTTCTAAAACTTCCCTTGCAGAAGAACCGCAACCGCATTCTTCCCATCACCCCATGGTCACACGCTCCAAAAATGGGATTTTTAAACCTAAACAAATTCATGCAGCATCTAAATTTCCCATTCCAGAACCAGTTGAGCCCACTTGCCTCACTCAGGCTCTCAAAGTCCCAGAATGGAAAGCTGCTATGTCTGAGGAATTCACAGCACTCATGGCGAATGGAACCTGGACCCTGGTTCCAAAACAAAAACACTTCAATGTCATTGGCAACAAATGGGTATACCGAATCAAGCGCAACACAGATGGCTCTATTGCTCGCTACAAAGCACGTCTTGTGGCCAAAGGCTTCCACCAACGTCCTGGAATTGACTACACTGATACATTCAGTCCAGTAGTCAAACCACAAACGATCAAGCTAATTTTGTGTATTGCTCTCTCACACCACTGGTCCTTAAGCCAAATGGATGTAAACAATGCGTTTCTTCATGGTACCATCGAAGAGAACATATACATGTCTCAACCACCTGGCTTCATCCATTCACAGTTCCCGAATCATGTCTGCAAGCTTCACAAGGCGCTCTATGGCCTCAAACAGGCCCCTCGGGCTTGGTTTCATGCTCTCAAACAGTTTCTTCTGAGTGTTGGCTTCACAAACTCCAAATCTGACACATCATTGTTTATTTACAATAGCGACTCAGTTGTGGCCTACTTCCTTGTTTATGTTGATGATCTTCTACTAACAGGCAATGATTCGAAGTTTCTGAACTTGTTCAAGTCCTCACTTGCAGCCAAATTCTCTCTCAAGGACCTCGGCTCACCCAACCACTTCCTTGGCATTGAGATAATTCCCACCGCGGATGGCCTTTTCCTCACACAACATCATTACATCCGCGACATACTCCAGAAATCCAATATGCAGGATGCTAAACCAGTCTCAACACCTATGTCCACTTTGGGTGACCTTGCAGCTTGTGGTGACACTCCTTCCTGCGATGCACAAGAGTACCGTCAACTCGTCGGCTCGTTTCAATATCTATCCTTAACACGACCTGATGTTGCATACTCTGTCTCCAAACTATCACAATACATGCATGCCCCAAATACGGTTCATATGCAGGCTGCCAAACGTCTCTTACGATATCTCAAGGGTACATTAGATTATGGTCTTCACCTAAGACGCTCCTCCGACCTTCATTTACGGGCATTTTGTGACTCAGATTGGGGTGGAGACTCTTCCGACATGAAGTCCACTGCAGCCTACATCATTTACCTAGGCCCCAATGCTATTTCTTGGTCCTGCAAGAAACAGAAAACAGTTGCCAAATCATCCACAGAGGCAGAATACCGCACCATTGGGTCCACCACGGCTGAAATTCTTTGGTTACGGGAACTATTTAAGGAACTTCGACTCCCTCTTGTTGGCAAGCCACTCATCTACTCTGATAACATTGGAGCCACATATCTGTGTGCCAATCCGGTGTTCCATTCTCGCATGAAGCACCTGTCCATTGACTACCACTTTGTACGTGACTTGGTTGCCAAGAAAGAACTCACTGTGTCTCATGTTCCCTCCAGTCATCAGCTTGCAGATCTGCTCACCAAACCACTCAGCTCCACCAGGCACAAGTGGCTCATGTCCAAGATTGGTGTTGCCTCATCCACCACCATCTTGCGGGGGCGTGTTGGCGTGATCAATTAGTTAGGATTTTATTTCAAAATTCAAAATCATTTGTAACCATCATTTTATCTTTCTGTTTTCCTTCTCTCACGTATATATATTTATGTACATCTGCTGTACGAATTAATTTCAATTTTCAATAAAACACTTATCATTCCTTTCTTCTATAAGGCTTACTTCCTTATTGTAGGCTCCCAGGGAAGCTGAATCACTTGTAGTGTTATGATGTACATGTATGTGGCAGGGATGTTTTGGTCCAGACTATCAGGCACCTGACGTGTTTTGGAATTTTTTGGGACTGCATTCAACAAGATTTCAGGCAAAGCATTACGGAGATGGCATGTTTTGACCTTGCCATTGGGCTTTTTCTTGGCAATTTGAACCATGTTCAGATCTATCAACTCTGTCAAGTACCTTTCTATGACTTGTTCTGGTGGCCCTTGGTGGTCCCCATGCTGCACTAGACCTTCTGCAACCCACAAAACAACCAAACTTCTTGCAGAAATCCCAAAATTAGCAAGAAATAGTCCAAGATAAAATAAGCATCTCCTGAGATAAGAAGAAGGTGAGTTGATGATGATTGTGTTAAGTGTTTCACACAAGGGTTTTGACCTGGATTGGGCTGCTCTTGCACCCTTGACCACTAGGGGTGCTCAAATTAATTAGTTATAAAACTAGTTAATCATAATTATACATAACTAGTTATAAAATATCTAATTAGCAAAAACTACTACTAGTTATAAAAATATAACTGTTTTATTGGTTAAGTTAAAATTTGGTTATTTGGTTTTTTTTAACTAGTTAGAAATAGTTAAGTTATATGTGATAACTGGTTATAACCAGTTATAATAACCGGTTATAATTGGTTATAACCAGTTATAATAACTGGTTTTTTTAACTAATTAGAAATAGTTAAGTCAATGAGATATGTACGGGTTGTATCATTTTTCTAAATTGTCTTGATGGTACTGTGGGTTTTCTCTTCTATCTCAAAACTATAAAATTGTGTACTCTACAGGCTTATCAGTGAGGAACTATAGTTCCCTATGATGTTATGTTCAGTTTCTCCAGTCCTAAACTGCATAAATCCTTGTTGAAGTCTTGTATATGTATATTTTTTTAACTAACCCCAAAGTTGAAATCCTGAACATTACCGGCAGTCATTTTGACAGAAAAAACAGTAAGTACATGAAATGATTTCAAAAGATTAGAAGACAAAATTTTAGTAAAACATTAATAAAATTTAAAGAATTTTTATGATATGAGGTTATGGAGATTGAAGAGGAAAATCTTTGAGATTTTTTATTTGGATTAAATTTGATATTTTTGCTAATGAGTTTTTGAGTATAAAATTTTTAAAACAATGTAACTAATTCAGTTCATAAAAAAATTGAGTAGATAGAGAAAAATTGAGGTTTTAAATAGAAAAAAAATTATTATAAGACTAACTTTACTTAATTTTAAAATAAAACTTAATTAATTCAAAAAATAAAAAATCAAAATTACATGCAGTTTAAATTAAAGAAACTAAAAATCCAATTAAGTAAGATTGAATTAAAAAATCCAATTAATCGTGAAAATATTTTCTTATTTTCATTTTATTTTTTATTTACAAATATTTATATAAAAAATAGTTAAATTTTTCATTATTTTTTATTTCTCATTTAATTTTTAAAAATAAAACAAAAATAAAAACAAAATAACATTGAATTAAAAATAAAAACATTTCTCACGTTGATGAAGTCCTTTATCTCCTTTCCTATTTTTAATGCTCCTGTTTAAACAATGCGTCAGTGATTTAATAGACCCGTCATCCATTCATCATTTGTTGTCAGTTAATTATTAATAAATAATAAAACATGCAATAACTGGTTATATAACTAGTTTAGGTTATATAACTGGTTTTAGATATAACTGGTTATATAACCGATTATATATTTATAACCGATTATATAACTAGTTTTTAAAAATAATAACCAGTTATGCAAAATCATAACTAGTTATACAAAACTAGTTATGGTTATAATAACTACTTACAATTTAATTATTTAATAGTTATAGTTATGGTTATTGGAATAACCAACCCATGAGCACCACTATTGACCACTCCTTTCTTGTGACATCTCTATGAGAAAGTAAATCACTCATTTTTAATATTTCTAATTGCAGCCCCGCATTTCGCCACAATTTTTTTCCCAACTTCTATCAGTTTTGGTTAGAAGGGAATTGGCAGACTCAAATTTTGAGTGAACAGAATCCAACTATTTTCCTCGTACAACCCATAATTTGTGTGGTAGTCTTCTTCGCCATTTCTTCTAGAAGCTTCTCAATTGTCCAACCCAATATTATTAGAATCGGACCCGTCATCAATCCAATCAAGGTACACAACGAGTTATTGGTAAAATCAGTGGGTCAATAATTTAATCGCATGAACCGATATATATTGAAATATGTAAAATTTTATGAAAGATATCTTTATCTTTATCTTTATATTAATAAAAGTAAAGAAGTCTTGGAGAGAATTCTTATACATTTGAGCGGGAAATTTTTAGAGAAAATTTTTATTTATTTTTTAATTAACAAATTTATTTAAAATATAGTAACTAAGGTAATTATGATAAGTATATATATTCTGATTTGAAATTCAGAATAATTAAATTAATTATTATCAACACATAAATTGTTAGAAATTTTTTTATCTATTTTTAATTCATAAAACTATATAAATATAGTAATTAAGGTAATTATGAGAAGTATCTTTATCTTTATCTATCTATCTATCTATATCTATATCTATATCTATATCTATATCTATCAATCAATCTATCTATTTATCTATATAAAACACAATTGCTAACTAGGACTGGTTGTCCACGTGTTACATTCTGGTGACATTTTATATAATATATTGATTGATCGATTAATTGATTGATATTTCATTCCTAATTTAGTATTATTAATCAATTAATTAATTATTGATCAACACAATCACAATCTTAATATTTATAAGATATTTAATATATTTATATTTTTCTTTCCAGATTTAAATAACGAAAATTTAAAATTATATTTTTATTAATATTTTAATTAAAGTAATTTTAAAATTTTACCGATATTTATTTATTCGATTTTAATAATAATAATAATATTATTATTATTTGATATTTGATTTGATTTTATATTATATATTCAGTTCAATTATATATGCAATATAGTGTAAAACATATAAATAACTAGATAGTACCCGTGCAATGCACGGGTTTATTGAGAAGGAAATGAATTTTTTATATGTATAAAATATGTAAAATTTTAAAATTATTTTAATTAAAATCAATATATATTATGCAGGTTATCAAATATTCAAGATATAATTTTAAATTTTGATTCTCACGACATAAAGCTGATCAAGATATATTATTTTAAAATTTGGTTATTTAAATTGGAAAGAGAAATATAAACATATTTAAATATCTTACAAATATTTAAATTGTGATGAGCTAATCAATAATTAATTAATTAATAATAGTAAAATTAGGAATGAAAAAAAAAGGGGAAATGTCACCAGAATGTGACACGTGTACTGAAAATCCTAGTCAACAATTGTGTTTTATATAATATATTGATGATTGATTGATTGATTGATTGATTATGCGATGCACGAGAAAATTTTAGGAGTAAGGTAAAGTAATCTATATATTATTGATTATTCCTATAAATATTTTAAAATTACTTTTGTTAAAAAATTAAAATACATACTAAAATATTAAATCTAATTCACGATTAGCATATATTATACATATAATTGAAAATAATAAATAATAATTTTAAAATCGAATAAATTAATATCAATATAATTTTAAAATTACTTTAATTAAAAAATTAAAATATATATTAAAATTTTAAATATGGAAAGAAAATTAATAATATATTAAATGTCTTACAAATGTTAAGATTGTGATTGTACTAATCAATAATTAATTAATTGATTATATATCTATTTATCTATATCTATATATTATATAAAACACAGTTCACCAGAATGCGACACGTGAACTACCAGTCCCAGTCAGTAACTGTATTTTATATAATATATAGATAGATATAGATAGATAGATAGATAGATAGATTATATATTAAATAAAGTAATTTTTAGAAGAGCGTCTGAATTTTTGAATAATATTGATAATTGATTAAGATATTTTTAATTAGGGTATTTTGATTAATTTTAATTAACTAGGGTGATTACAACGAGTATATATATTTTTCTTCTTTTTTTCCTTCAACCTTGCATGTTTACTCTATGTTTTTATCCTTATTATTGGCTCTTCTAGAAAAGTTCACCGTTAATGACGAAAATAAAAAAGACATTATGAGTAAGTTCACATCTTTTTTTTTTCATTATATTCGTCTCATTGTTTATTTTTCTTATTATATATTTATTTCTTATTTTTTTTCAACCACACACATGGTCCATTGTTTTAATTTTTATTATCTCATCTTTTCAGTGTAGCAGAGATGAAACATTGACAGTAAATAGGGGAAAAATTGTGTAATATTCATGCTACTTACTAATTTTTAAAATTCTTCATGTTTTCCCACCTATAAATAGTGTTATACTTATTAATCCATTATTTATATGTAACTTTATATATATTTTTATTGGTTTTTTCTCTATGGAGATTTTTTACATTTTTGAATTTTTATTTGTTTTTTAGTTGACTTATTATATGCTTTTTTTTATTTAACAGGTATTGACATATCTAAATATTTGTAAGACGTGTGATCATATTTGCTTCCTAATTATTTTTATTTGCTTTATATGTTTTTTATTAAATTTTTTTAATTATGTAGTAAAAAAGTATTAATTATCAAGCAATGAATATTGTATCATGTGAATGACAATATAGTGGATGATGAAAGTGAACCCTCTACTTTCATATATGAGATGAAAGACAATGAAATGGACAATAAGATTAAACCTTCAAATTAGAGTACAATGTCAAAAGTATTTAGAAAATATTGATATAACATAATAATATAACTTTATTTTCTATTTTTTTAATTTCTAATTTTCCTTAAATTGTAAAATTATACTCAATTAATCTAGTCTTTGACAAATATAGTGATACAAATGTGTCAAATATTCAATATGATAATAAAAAGATAATGACGTGAATACTTTTATCAACCAATCACACCTAAATATAGTGATACAAATGTGTCAAATATTCAATATGATAATAAAAAGATAATGATGTGAATATTTTTATCAACCAATCACACCCAAATAATTTGAAACAACTTCAAAATAATTAATGACAAATTTGAAAAGTAAATTTGAATTTTTCACCTAATTAATTTATATTCAATTAAATTATAACATATTAATATTAATTCATGTGTTTTTTTTTTTCTCTATGCACATTAAAATTATTTTAATGTTGTAATAGGTTTTTATTTTCATTATTATAATTTTTATTTTCATTATTATAATAATTTAATATAAATATTTATATCTATATTTAAAATTTAAATTTATTTTTATATTGATTTTGATATTAGTTATATTTTAAATATTTTTCAAATAAAATAGATAATTTCATCACCTAAGTATCTGAAAAAATTAAAATCAATTAAACATGAATGGTAATAAAGGGGACAATACTACATATTTATTATCAAATTAATGTTATATATCTTAAAGAAATAATGAAATGAAATATAAATTGTCAAATAAATATTAACATACTATATATATTTATGTGGTTGATTAGAATTTATGACAATAGATAGATGTGATTCTCAATTGCCTTTTTTTCACATGTATCTTATGAAAAATAAAAAAGTATTTGATAATTTATTTATATTACTTAATACATGAAAAGTGAATAGTTTTTCAAATAACTTTTAATAAAATTATAATGAAAATTTTAAATTGTTGTTTATCATAAAAAATATATTAAATTGTTATTTTAATTTTTTAAGTTTAATTATAATTTATCTTTCAAAATATTAGAAAATATCTCTCCTAAACATAAAATACTACATTATCATATCAAATTTAATGTAAATGAATGTGATATATGACATTGCGCTTGTATGTAATCATTTAAATATGTGTTCTTAAATTTATATTGTTTAATTCATTCGTTTAATTTTGTTTCCAATAGTTTTACAAGATGTTAAATCAATGAATTCCATAAAAAAAAATTAATGGAACAATAAGTTAGTTCTTTTAGTTAAAATTAATTTTCATCTTATTTTTGTTATATAGTTTTATTTGTCTATATATAGAAAATTTTTTACTTCAAGAAAGTGGCATTGAGAAATTTAAATTTATAACTGTATTATAATTTTTTTTAAATGAGTTGTATTATAAAATAAACAGATCTAATTATCTTTTATTATTTTTATTAATGAATAAATTCCTTACTGCGAAAATTTGAATTAGTTTTAGATTTTTTTAAGTAATATAACAAATTAACAACATTATCAACATATCAACATATTTTATACATATAAAAAATTCATTCTCTCCCCCAATAAACTCGTGCATTCCACGGGTACTATCTGTAACACTGTGATTTTTTGTAATGTATGATAAGTTATTTAATTAAAATGTAAGAGAAATTAAATTTAAATTATGTTACGTAATGAGTTAATTAATAAATGGAATGAATTGCTATGTGTTGTTGGATGTTTAGTGAGTTTCAATGGTTTTTTAGATCTTATATACTTACTTCTACGAGAATTTTTGTAAATAAGATTTGCAAAATTATAGTCTGAAAATCATCGGACAATGTAGAAAAATACACCGAGATAAGTGACAAATGTATGAAAAAGGAATTAAATTTGAATCGTGTTATTTAATGAACTATATAAATAAAATAGATTATTTTTTTTATGTGATTATTATGTGTTTAGTAGTTTTCGTGATAATTTAGGCTTTACGTGAGTTTTGTTATAGAAAAGGGGGGTGTGAGGTTAGAGAAACAGAGGTACAAATAGCAAAAATTAAAACTTTATATTCAAGTGACTTCTTTCTGTCATTCTCGTTTCTTCCTCGTCCGCTTCTTCATTCTCCCTTTGCTCTCCCTTCTCTGTTCGCTTCTTCCTTCTCTCTTGGGTTGAAGTTTAGCTTCCTTCTTCTATAGAGCTTCTTGGATTTCCATCTAATTGGTAAGGTTATCTCTTTTTATTCTGTGATCTCTTAGTTAATTTCTCTCTTTCCACCAAGAATCTACTAAATGGGTTCATTTAAAATTTTGGATTATGGATGAAATCTTGATTGAAGCTTGTTTTGATGTTGGTTTAGGTTCCTCCTAGTTGATTCCATAGCAAAAGTTAAGGAAATTTCAAGAATTTTGGGTAAGGGAAGCTAACCCCTTTTTGCTTGGTGTGGTTGTTTCTCCTCTGTTGGTGGTTATTTTGGATGATATGTTTTTTTTTTATTTGTATGAAAGAGCTTGAATCTTGTTGTTTATGTTGTATTGCTTGGTGTTTGAACTTGAGAAATTGATGGAATGGGTTGGAAACCCTTTGGCAGTAGCTGTGTGAGATGAATGTGTTGCCTAAAATTATTTTTGATTTTTTTTTAAATTGATTGGGAATGGCTCCTAGGACAGAGGAGACTATGCCCAAATTTCTCCAAAATTAATTGGTAAGCGTTGCATGTGAAAATAAAACCACAAAATAAAGTGGCAGTGACTGTTTGGTTCGTCCAGCTCTGGACAGTCCCCACGGTTTTGCAATTTTTAGAAGATCTAACCCTTGGTTTTTTATGAAATTTGTTTTGAATGAAAAAAGACACAAAATGAAGCAAATTTTATTTTGACACTTTGGTGAGATAACTTCTTTTAGAGGTTCATCCGTGACCCACAAAGTGGCTATTCTATTTTTCGAGTTCCCCTGGAACATGCCTCAGTTTTTCTTAAATTCCTAATTGCACACTTAATGTTTTGTTTTCGTTTTTGTGCTATTAAAAACTATACAAAACAGTATTTTTAACCATATAAATTACGAAAATTATCATGCACAACTTCTAAATTAACATTTTGAAAAGAAACAGGGCAAGGATTTGGAGCTCTGTTTGGAGTCTGAAATTTAGGCTGTTAAAGAAAATTTTACTGGGAACGATTGGGAATGAATTTGAGGACATGGGATACCATTTTTGAAATACCAATGTGTTACATTTATCCTGTAAAAATTCCAGCTCAAAACAAGTTTGAGAAGTGTTAGAAAATTTAATTTCTTTGAACCATGTTCACTAGAAAGTCAAATTTTGGTACTGTCAACTTGTAGGAATTTTAGAAAATTCTCTAGTTGTCTATTTTATAATTGGGATACCATTTTGAAAAATAAGATTCAAGAGCTTTAATTCTATATAAAAAGTTTTTGATTATTAGGTTACTTGCTACAATTAGTGAGAGCTCACATTTAGTACTGTCAAAGAGAAATCGACCTTATTTGGTCAATTTGGTTAATATGATATAATTATTGGAATGGTGATGTTTGGTTATTGAGGTGTGAATTTTTGTAATGAAGTTGATAGGTAATATCCATTGACCTGTTTCTATTTCATTTTAAGTTCCAAGGATGTGAATCTTGAGTATTTAATATTTGAAATATGTTTTGTGTGATACAGTCTTTTGACTATAGGATGAATCTTGTAATCATGTTGTTTATCTTTGTGATGTGCTCACAAGTAAGTTTATCTGAGAGAATGATTTTGTTGTTGGGGTTGGTATATTATAGTTGATGGGATATAATTCGTTGAGATTATTATATTATTGATTGAGGTGCTTAAAATTTTGTTGAGAATATTATTTATTATTGAAGTGTATGTGTTTTGTTGAGAAATTGAAATGGAATGTTGCTGAGATGATGATATATGTGAACTATGTGTTGGAACCATCCCTATATGTTAAAGAGAAGTTAACTATGTCCTTTGGAAAGACTTTTATAGAAAAATGGTATACTTGGGAGGGAGAGTTTCACACCAGAACTCCGGCCCACTAAAGCTACCGGGGGTCTCGCCTAGTGGGATATCTTTCCAAGTACCACCCCTATGTTTTGACTCCGAATGGCGTATTGGAGTGTTGAGAACTACTTCTCAAGAGGTTAATGACTCTTTTAGTGTATAGTGGATGGATTGTTGTTGTGATTAAGGATTTTGGATTGTTGAGATGTATTTGGATCCTTAAGTCAGGCCATAGAAGATGGTGGGTACGGAGGTGTCGTATATCAGACTGTAAGGGGTTCCAAATGTATTTTGCCGCTGGAATACGATGGATGCACACAGTTGGTGCACAGAAATATTCCAAATATTGTATTTGCACAGTTGGTGCACAGGCATATGAGTAGGCACGTAAGTTGAGGGTGACCGGGAGGGCTCTCAACCTAATGCTGGGGATTTTCGTGGTGGCTAACAGGAATGGGCCTATAGAATAGACAAGTGGGCAAATCCCTATAGATGTAAGGTCTTGCAAACCTACAGAGGTAAGCCACTATAGCACCTGTCTATTTTCAATAAAACCACACTTTCCCCGTAGGGTCAGCTCAAGGGACTCCCTGAATGGTCAAATGTGAGACTATGGTAGGGGATGGGGCCTATGAGGGATCGCTCATATGATGTTGAAACTCCATGGAGTAGAGTCAGTCTTGTTGACTAAGGTTGTCTAGTGGTTTATGTTGTACATCACTTTGTGATGATGGTTGTTGGTGGTTGTATTATGTTGAGATTGTGACATTTGTTGAATGGATATAGTCCATGAGATATGATGATTAATGGTAGAAATTGGTGATAGAACTACATTGTTGTTGATTATGTTGAGGGTTTATGTTATAACTCTTGTTGTATGAATTAGTTGATATGGTTGAGCCATGATGGTGTTGTTTATTGGTGTTTATTGATGAACTAAGTTTTGATATAAGTTTATAAACTAAGTTTTGTGTAGAGTTTTCAGTTATTATGTATAGTATTATATTGAAGTATGCAAAGTTTGGTTCTCTTTCTATTCCTTAATAATTTGGAAATTTATTTATGTACTTATATGCATAGTTTTGTTTGGTAAGCTTACCCTTGCACTGTTTGCACTTGTGGTTTGTGCCTGTAATGATCTCGGACGTCGTGTTCGGGAGAGTAGATAGCTTTCCAGGTGGATTCTTCCTCTTGGAGGTTTAGTAGATGGAGTGAGCATAGGATTGAAGATGCAATCTATTCCTTCTTTCCATTGTTTAGTCTTTTGTATAGAATGAACCAGCATAGAGTTTTTATATGGTTACCTTGAAAGAAAAGTATGTACATGTTGTTTATGTTTTAAGTTTTGAATTGTATCTATGTTGGCTTTGAAATTGAGAAAAGTTTATACAGTATTTTCACAAATAAATTAGTGAAAGTTTGATATTTATTTTTTAAAATTGAATAAAATGAAATCACTTGTTGATAGTTACGTAACGAAGGCGGGTCATTACACTATCTAGCAAAAATAAAAGGAAAGAAGTTTGAAGGGGAAATTCTTAAACAATTGAGCAGGAAATTTTTAGAGAATTTTTTTTATCTAATTTTTAATTCATAAAATTATATAAATATAGTAATTAAGGTAATTAATTAAAGTAACTATATATTCTGAGTTAAAAAATTAAATTAATTATAATCAACACACATATGTTTTAATTAAAGTAATTAAGATATTTTAAATTAATTAGAATACTTATGGCTTTATATATTCTTCTTCCTTTCATTGTTTTTTCTTCAATCACCCTTTGCACGTCTCATTATTTAGTGTGTTTTTTTTTTACTCTTTTGAAGAGATTCACGGTAAGTCAATGTTTTTCTTTTCCTTCTTCATATTTATTAGAATGCATGACTCGTGCCATGCACGGGTTAACATTTTTATAAAATATTTAGATATTATATATATTTTTCAAAATTTGTCTTAAAAATTATTTTTAATTAAATTATTTTTTATTTATTTTAAATATAATATTTTTAATTATTAATTATTAATGTCTGTTATAGATATATAGTTAATTATATATCTGGTAGATTATAATTTTAAAAATAAAATAAATAAGAGAAATAAAAATTAATTACACATTAGGTAAGGTATTAATTTAAATAAATATTGTGAAATAATATTTCAATCAATCTAAAGTGAGAGTTCTTATTTATAATAAAAAATAATTAAAACATAATATTTTTAATGAAATGACATTTTTAACTATATATTTTTAAATAAGTTCAAGCAACGCGTGTCATGCACGACATATATGTTGATTTGTGAACAATGCTATAAAATATTTTAAATTTCTAACATAAAAGAATTTATTAAAATAATTTGTTAAAATTTGAATTTAGAATTATAAACTAAAAATAATAAGAATTTTGTGCTTGATATTAGTAAAATAAAAAATATATATATATATATATATAATATTAAAGTATTTTATAAAAATATTTATAAATAATGTTTACCCGTGCATGGCATGGGTCATATACTCTGGTATATTATAATGTTAAGATTTATTTCCTACAATTTTATTATGAGTTTTCTTTAAAATTCAATTTATCACTTAAAGAAATTAACTATCCAATAAATATATTACTATTTTGTTATAATTTTTCTATTCTCCCCCTCCCTCATATTAGTATAATTACTTGTAATTTTTAGGATAAAAAATGTTAATTTCTATTTGAGTTATTATCATTAAGCTTTTAATTAATATAGTTTTTTTTATGGAAATTAGTATAGTTAATAATGACAATAAATTTAAAGAAATAAAATTTATTTTTAAAAAATTACTTTGTATAGACCTTCAATATTTTTTCTTTATACTAATCAAGGC
Organism: Pueraria montana var. lobata; assembly: GCA_026413185.1. Lineage (NCBI taxonomy): Eukaryota > Viridiplantae > Streptophyta > Magnoliopsida > Fabales > Fabaceae > Pueraria > Pueraria montana. The sequence continues at coordinate 76,502,896 of CM048647.1, forward strand.
ACTTATGATTTTAGGCTTAAAAATCTTATATTTTATTTTCAAATTATTGTTTGGTTGTAAATATTGGATTAAGGTGAGATGATGATGACGACGACAATAATTTTATAATATTTTAGTTTAATGTATAACAATTGATATATAATTAACATCTTTAATTAAGTTTGAGATTCCTTATAAGAAACAAAAAGTAAGAATAAAATAAATTAGAAATTGAAAAAGGATCGAATAAAGTAATTAATAAATATTTAGGAATAATATTAACATTATTAAATTAGATACTATAAGAACTTAAATTCAATAAGAAGAAATAAAAGAATATGATATGATGATACTATTTAATGGATTCAAGTAAATTTAGGATTCATTGAGGTCAATTTGTTTTAAAAAAATATATAAGTCTAAAAATATAAAATATAATTAATCAATGAGAATGCCAACAAAATTAATATTCACTTTAAGGGTAAAAATTAATTTAAAGAACATATATATAAGATAAGGTGGTATCGTTAAAATGATTCTTATCAATTTCAATGTCATATAGCAAAATATTGATTGTGTGAATCTGAATAATATCTCATTTCCTTGATTTTATAAGTAGAGGCCTAATAGTTTCTTGATTTGTTTTCTAATAGCTTTCTAATTTTTAGAGGTTTGTTTTCTATGGACTACTTACCTGTTGTATACCCCTTTAAAAAATTTATTAATTTTTTCTCTAAATACTACAATATGAAAATAAAACTGTGCTAACCATTAGTCCTTTTAAATTATCGTTTTGTGATTTGATATGAAAAATAAGTAATATTGTGATTTAATTTTAATTAATGGTTGTTCGACAAATAAAAATACATTACATGTAAAAAAAGTCCTATAATGATAGTCACATGACAATATTTAGTAGGTCATATAATTACAGTTAATTGTCTTAATTACATAAAAGTTAAAACACCACATTACCCTTGATTGGGGTTGGAAAAATTGTTGCAAATTAACTTTCTTTTATTTTTTTTATATTTTTAATTGATTGTCTAATTAAAAGATTTTAATTTTAAGTAAATTACCTTGTTGCAAAATAATATATGAAGATTTTTTCTATTGATTATCTAGTCAACAATATTTTATTTTTAAATTGTTTCAATTAATACTAAAAAAATTTATTGATGATAAATATAAAGATATATTCAAATCATAATTAATTCTTTCTTTCATTATAAATAATTTTTAAAACTTTGTAAATTAAAAAATAATTTATATTTTAATTATCAACAAATTAAATTTTTAAATACTTTTTAAACATAATGTTTTTCTTTTTTATATGTATTTGAAAATATTTATTTGCTCATATATATTAAACACCATTTATTTATTTCAACAATAAGAATATTCAATAAACAAATTAATATCAAAATTCCCAATTAATGATCATTCAATTACTTATTAATTGTTAATTATATTTAATCAAGATGATTTATTGCGCTTAATTTTCTTAATTCCATAAAAGTCTAATAATTACAATACTCTTAATTTGTGTCTAAAAATTTGCCTCAGACTGCTTTTCTTTTATTTTTAAGATTTTTTAATTGGTTATCCAATTAAAAGATTTTAGTTTGCTACAAAGTACCTTGTTGCAAAATAATATAATAATTTTTAATTGATTATTTATTTTGCTTTAAATTAATTTATTATTCAATCAAATATCTTTTAATTTTTAAATATTTTAATTAATACTCAAAATTTTAAATAACATTAATATAAAAATATATATTCAAATCAATTAATAACCATTCAATTACTTCAACAAAATCAATTAATACACACAATATCTTCTCCACTTTATCCCCATGTTAGGGGCAAAAATGTTTTCCTAAGACAACTTGAATGTTTTCGTCGTTCTCCTCCTTTATTGAAATAATATTTTACTTTTAACCGCATCTAAAATACTGCACAAATAAATAAATAAAATAGTAAAATGAGTAACAAAAAAAATGATGCAAAAATAAGACATATACCAAAAGAAAAAATAGTTGCAAAAAATATCATTGCTGCAAGTGCATAATGAGAGAAAGAAAGTGAGAAACCTAGAAAAATAATCAATAAACAAACCCATATACACAACAAAATTATAAGAAATTATTGAAAATATCCTCCTTTTTTTTTATAAATGTTGATATGAATGCATAATAGGAAATTCCGATGTGGGTTTTACTCAGGTTGGCAAACCTGGATTCCATGTTGGTCTTAAAAATGATGTGCTTAAGACATTTTTTTTTTCAAATCAATAGAAAAAGCTATTAGGCAAGAAGAAATTAGTTGCAGTACAACTTTCAATTTCATAATTTATAAAGAAGTAGCAAAATTTATTTATGGAAATAACCTTTATATTATATTTATTTTAGTCCATGAAACTGTAATTAAAATTTTGCCCTAAATAAAATCCATTATTAACATAATTTGTTTTTTTAGATCAGTTTTTAACATGAATTATTGTCCTAAATAAATTGTTTAGGAAGATCAAATAAAATGAATTGTATTTTTGGAAATAAATTATTTAAATGCTAAATAGTCAACATGAGAATAAATATGAAATTTTTCTATAAAAATAAATTAATACGTAACATTTTAGTGGACAAAATAAATTTAAAAAATAATTTAATATAAAATTAATTAAAATTCCAATTATCTGTTTGAATTAATATTATTAAAAATAGATTATTTTATAACATATTAAAAGTCAAATTAATTTTTTTAATGCGTAAAAAGGTATCATATTAAATTGCACTACGAATTGCATTTTCAAATTATTTTTATCTAATGTGACCATTAATGGATTTTTCCAAAATTTATTATTAATCAATTGAAATCATATAAATCACATAATAATTAAGTCTGATTAATTTATTTACTTATAATTAACGAAAATTAAGGATGATTAATTGATATACTTATAATTTTGTAAATCCACAATATTGATGATTCCATTTTTAATTTTGAAAATTAAATATCAATTGAAATAAGACAGTTTGACTTTAATTAAGGATTAGTCAACTAATTTCTTGAAGATACTTATAAATTATTTAATTTTAATTTCGGATATTAATTAAAAATGATTTTGAATTAATTTTTGTTCCTAATAAATTAATGAGACTTAAATGTATTTGATTTGAATTTGGTTCGTAACCGCACTAAATAATTCCGAAGCTTGAAAAGCAACATTGTTTCACCACGTGTTTTACAAAGCTATTTTTGAATTCATAAATTTTATATATATTGATTCCTTTCATACCATTGTTTATTACATATTAGTACTACTCTTTTTTATTTCTTTTCTTCGACTATACCTTACTATTTTATGTTTTATAATTCTTAAATGGCTTAAATATGTTTCGGGTCCCTGACATATTAGCGAATTTTGCGTTGGGTCCCTATTAAATTTTTGCTTTGTGTTGGGTACCCAATAAACTTTTTATTTTGTTTTTTGTCCCTAAAGCGCTTTAGATAACACCTTAAATTGCTTTAAAAAGTGATTTAGTTAGCGCTTTAGGGACCAAAAATAAAATAAAAAATTTATTGGGGACCCAACACAAAGCAAAAATATAATAAGGACCTAACGCAAAGTTTGCTAATATATCAGGTATTCGAAACATATTTAAGCCTTCTTAAATAATATATGAAATAAACATAAATTAAAATAACAATTTTATAATTTTAAAATATAATAACACGCTCATGCACGGGTCACCATACTAGTAGTATATATAATAAATATGTCATTATTATATTAAATTGTCTAATTTGGTGCAGTGGTTGCTTTTGTTTTAAGCACCTATCGAACCCGGTTATTTCTCACTGGTTCGAGTCACTGATTTTGTCCAGTTTAATTTGAGTCTTAACCGAGTCATACGGGTGAAGGGTACATCCGATCTGTAGAGCCAACCAGACCAACTATAGGTCTGGCTTTCAATTGAATCGGGCAGATCGACCGATTTAAGTTTAATAACACTGGTCCAACCTGAAGACACTGACACCCACACCCATTGTTATTGGACGAGGAAAATAGTTAGATTATGTTCACCTGAGGTGTCAATTCCCTTAGAACCAAAACTAATATTTTTAATAATTTCAATAATTTTAATATTTCTAATGGCACCCCCCGCATTTGGCCACAATTTTTTTCAAATCTCTATCAGTTTTGGTTCTAAGGGAATTGGCCCGCTTAATTTTTTAGTGAACATAATCCAACTATTTTCAAAACAGTTGATGACATTAGACTAGTTGATGAAGAATTTAAAAACACAGTTTATAAAAAAAAAGTTAGATGTGACTGCTCTATCAGACTCCTTCATAATGTGACAAGTTAATGAATTGCTAACGTCGTTATGTTGTTATCATTTAACCTTATTATTTGACAACAAGGACAAAAATAAAAAAAAAATAAATCTTTAAAAGGACTAATACCAAAAAAAGAACTTTAAATGACTAAAATAAAAACATCGTATTTTATAGAGACCAAAATGTTATTTAAGTAAAAAAAAAAAAAATCATATCTAGTTTCGTCTTCTTCATTCTTCACAGTTTCAAATTTAGATCCAACACAAAACAAGAATTATTCAAACAATCAAAACACAACATAAGATCCCCAGATTGTGTCTTCCCCAACATACAGACAAGTACAAAGCCAAACCACGATCAACAACCACAAAGAAAATAGTTCTAAATGTGTAAAATGCCTAAACCCCCTCCGAAAAGAAAAATAATGTGAAGATGACATTGAATTAGACATTTGCAATTCCTTAGTTGATACATTTGCAATTCCCCTACGATAGTTGGTTCTAGCAACACAACATGATGGAGGATGAAGAAGACCAACAAAAGCTTCTAGATCTGGTGAAGGAACTGGTTCACTACCTACTCTCCCAAAACCTACCCCCAAATTCCCCACCCCTAAACCCTAACTGCCTCGACTTCTGCAACTCCCTCCTCGTCAACAACAAATAGCCCGTCATCTACCTCCTCAAAATCATCTCCGAAGATCGCCACAAAACCGCCATCACCACCACCTTTCTCCTTCCTAACCTCGATTTCTCCGAGCCTACCTCCAATAAAGGCAGGAACAACGACTTCCTCCATGTCTCCAAAGACCCCGAGAATCGTCATGACATCCCGTTTTGAACCACCAAAACTTGTTTTTTTTTTAACGAACACATCATCACTTAATTGAGACATTCTAACTCCAGGGATCAAACCCAAAATTTTTATTTTATTAAGGACCAAACACTAAATAAATAAGAACTAAACGCAAAATTGTAAATTTATCAGGGATAAAAGCATATATTTAAGCCTTTTTTATAATAGTATAGATAATATTTTTCTTTAATTAAAATGTTATATTAATTGTAAAAACAGGTGAATCCCAAAATATTTTCAAAGGGTTAATGGAATCGCAATGACTTAATCTAACTTTTCATACAAATTCAAAATGGGTTAGGATCCTTTCCATTTCTTTTTCCTCCATTTCTTCCATTTCATAAGTTTTTTGGTAAATAATACACTTTATGAAGAGTAGCATTTACTTTCTTAAAAGCTTGGTAATGGAAGAAATGGAGAGCATCCTAACCCATTGAAAATCACCTTGATTATAACAACATGATGGTTTAAGGTTTATTTTCTAAATTTAATGAAACAAGTTTTTAAAAACTAAAGAGTTTAATTACTATACACTATGAGTGTAAAGTTTTTTACAATGTCAACCAATCATAATTCATGCTATGTATGTAACTTTTAAGATAGTTAAGATAAGACTCAATCTTTTTAAAGATGTGACATTTTATGATTGGTTGACGGTGTAAAAAATCTTTATATTATCGGTGCATACCAATTAAATTCAAAACTAAAATTATATTTTTAAGTTAAAAAAATCTTTTAATATATTGTTTGTTTATATAGTTCCCAACCTGTAAATTATAAAAACAAACTCGGGTAGGCAGTTCAATCATATTTATTAATGGTAAATTTGAAATATCATCAATAAATAGTAATAAATGAATTAAAACATAATTATATGCTAAAGTATCTCCTAAACAATTCCAAACTACTTCAAACAATTCTAAACTTAAATTCATTCAGAAATATATAAATTTCATCTACAACTAATTTAAAAAAGAACTTATGTTATACTACCTCAAAACAATTCTAAACTACATAAATACATTCTAAGCAAATATAAAATTCATCTATTTCCAATTTTTAAAAAATAGTTTACCCATTTATGCTGAATTTCTTCAATTGTCTTTTGAGGCAATGCTTCCTGATCCTTGAATTCCTGTAACATATAATAATGTAACATTAGATCATAAACAATAAAAACTATAATTAATATAACATGTTAAAGTTAAAAATTATATTACCTCCTCCCAATAATCCACAATACGTGATCGAACTATGGTCAACATCCAATGCATCACATAATATCCACACTCATACCCTCCATTTTGTTTATTACACTACAATCAATATGAAATTTAATTATATCACAAAATTGTTATAGAAACTAATAAAATATGTTTTTAAGGATTCCATGATTATAAACTACTTACCTTAGGGATAATCCAATGAAGTTTCATTGGTTTTGATGTGGGCCTACCATCCAACTCATTACATGCAGACACAGCACTAATTAAAAGAAACATGAATGTAATTTATAAGATTAAGACATACAAAATAGAAAACGATTTTGTTACAAATTAAAGCTTACATTTGTACTAGGTTTTTCATGTGTACGGTGGGCTTCTTATGTAACGAACACAACCACACGGCAACATTATCCTTAGGACAAATAATTAGGAGTTGCCAATGGGAGCTGCATTAGGAAATAGTTAGTCACAATGCAAACATAATTTAAAAGCAGTTGTTAACTTGTACTTACTCATTGATGTAAGGTGCCAGGTAAATCCATTTGTTTGAATCATTCATCCATTTGTGAATGTACGTGTGGGCTTCTACTTTCTGATTCCCTGACTTCTGAATGGATTGAGGCTCAAGGAATCCATACAGATCAGCATTCCCCATCTGCTGACTTAATTGATTCAAATGCCTACAATGTTGAAATAAATGTTAATTGTAAATCAATGATACTCAATTAGCTAATTAACCTAGAATTAAAATGTACTTACATCATCCATAACTGTATAACTGATATGTTGAGCATCTTATTGCCTTGTGCTATTTCCAAAACATCCTGTGAGTATAAGTACAACGGGACATTATTATTGTCCACGCCAAAGACACTAGCATCCCACTTCACTTGTAAAGGCTTCTTGTCAAGGGATGATAATGCATTAGACAATTCAATAACCAAATCACTTATGGGTTCCAATCCTTTTTTGGGTGGAACCTGTTTGTGTGGTCCTTCGGTATCCTAAATAATAAACATAATTTAATATTAGTAAACATTGTATTTTGGTTATTTCAATTGTTAATAGAGAAAAACATAAGTAAAGCAAATACCTTGGCTAAAAAAGCCTTCACAAGACGTCTCGGTCGTGGAATGCAAGTTTTGGGAGGTTGTCCTATTAACTGAACCTCTACAGTAGGCACAGGGACTTGAGCACCAGCATCTTGAACCTCTTCAACCACCATCCTCACCAAATCAGCCTGTATAGGCATATGGTGTATAGTTGATCCCCCCTCATAAATTCTCCCCTTAGCCACTAGGCGGGAAGGATCCGCATCAACGTACAACTCACATTGGTCTAGGAAATCAATATGAGTCTCCTCCCTTGAGGGATCAGTAACAACACAACTCCTATTTGTGCTAACAGAGAGAGCAAAATGACCTACATGTGGCTCGATTGGATCAACTTGTTGGGAAAGACCTAGAGATTCCAACCTTTGGTTAAACTGCCGCATCAACCTCTCTGTCACTTGCTTTGTAATCTCCCGTGTCAAGGTCTGCCTCAATTGCTCCATCACTTCTGGGCTAATTGATGTTGGGGTGTGGGATTCACATGAAGGTGCTTCAAAGTATTGCTGAATCCCCACACCGACTCCAACAGTAGAGACACAACCAGGGTGCTCTAGTCGCCTGATGGTAGTAGTCAGCATATCCTGACGTCCATGGGGAACAAAGGAACATTGTGTGCTTTGCTCAACCAAGGAATCCTACAACCAACAAATGAGAAATTTGTAAGACACTTTATAATGTTGTCACAATTACAATTTGAACGCAAAATTAACTTAGACTCATGTTAGTAATCTTGTATGATGCCATTGATGTCATCTTGCCTAATTGTTTTATGCGATGCTTCCATTTTTTATGGCGTGTAGGAGGAGATGGAGGATCAACAACTACTTCTAGATTAGAATGAGTTGATTCTTGTTGCCTCTTCAGCTTCTCCTTCATTATCTTATTCTCAAGCAAGTTATAACCCCTATGAGATAATTTGTGGGGAGTGACATTCTTTTTCTGGATATCCTGTGTCTTTTTTTATTTTTACATGTGATAAATAACACATAATTAATTTAAGTAAAAATAAGAAAATATAAATGATAATTTTAAAAACAATAACCCCAACTAACCTGCCAAGAAGGGTCCAGTCGGCTCTGAACGAAGCTTTGCCACGTATCCTCATCAATATCATACACCTGACAAGGAGATTTGTCCTCGCCATCCCCAAATATGTAGTGGCTGATGAGATATTTCCTAAATTGCCTCCACTGTGTAGCCACGGAAGAAAGTACCTTCCTCCTCAAGGTAGGGGAATTTTCAATATCAAAGTTGGTCTACATAACAAATCAAAATTCAAGAATTAAAGTATAATAATAATTAATATGGGTTAAATATGTTTTTGGTCCATAAAAAATTGTCAGATTTTGCATTTAATCCATAATAATTTTTTTCTTTGGGTTTGGTCCTTGAAAAAAAAAATTACTTTGCATTTGGTTTGTCTCATTACATTGACTTTGTTAACTTGGCATGTCACCATATGATGAAAAACATATTGGCGGTTGTGGTAAAATATTTTTCAGGGACCAAAAGAAAAATCTGAAAATATTTCAGGGACCAAAAGAAAAATTAGAAAATATTTCAGTGACCACTTAATAGAACCAACGTAATTGCATGGACGAAATACAAAGTAAATAATTGTTTAAGGATCAAACGCAATAGAAAAAAAATTTATTAAGGACCAAATGCAAAATCCAACAATTTTTAAAGGACCAAAAATATTTTTAAGCCTAATAATATGGTTAAATACATAAAGCTACCATAACATGGAGGGTTTAGGGGACATACCAAAATATCTTGCCAAATCTGATCCTTGTCAACCTCCTCTACATGATCCCAATCGGGAGACAAAATAGAAACCTTTGATCGAGCTTGAACCCCCAAATAATTATTGAATTTAGAGCGATTTGGCCCTGAAGCTTTCCCAGTCTTAGGATCTACATTAACCTGTACCTTCTCTTGGGCCACGCGTCTGATGTCCATATCCCTCAATCGTGTGGTTTCTCTAGTCCTCTTTGAAGTAGACTGTGAAAGAGAGGACCTAGATGGATATGTCTTATGCCTGTTTAGAAAACAAAATAACAAATGTCAATAGCAAGATAAACAATAAATAAATTATAAATAGGAACATAAACATAGTGAAAACATGATTAAATTAAACAATTAGATAAACATAACTTATTTTTAACACAGTTAAGTAGGAATGTTCTCTCATATCTCTTCACCATGATCATTACGAGTGACATGTACATCGTCCACTTTATTTTCCTCAATGATAATAGGCATGCGTGTTGAGAAAGAAAGAGTCTCACAAATATCAAGTGTTGAATCTTCATTTTTATGAGTATCATGCATGCTTCTTTCTTAGAGAACCACTGACCACCTTTCATTACAAGGATCATTGACATAAAACACTTGTTTTGCTTAGTATGCCATGATGAAAGGCTTTTCCATATAACCAACCTTGCGAAAGTCTACCAAAGTAAATCCGTATTAAGTCATAAGATGAATCAAGTTCCTCAAATGTTTTGATTAATGCAAATAATTATTAAGTTTTAAATATTGCGTCTTATAGTGAAATAGACAGAAGTTATGTTGTATCTGCATCTGTTCTTATAGACGATGACCAAACAGATGTGAGTATGTGAATTTAAGATCACGATTAATGCTCTGATGTTTTAATCCTCATTGCAAAGAATGTTCTTGTACTTCATAGGATATGTCAAAGAGCAAAGACAAAGAAAGAAGTCCACTGAAAAAGCTACCTACTCCATCAAAAGACGTGCCAAAAGCAAGTTGCAGTGTACTTGAGTGCACAAAAGTGACTTGACCTCTGACACAGGACTTAGAGTGAGGATAAAGGAAGATAAGTAGGGTGTTTTATCAGTTTTATGTGACAAGTTGGTGACATGCCTTAAATACAGCATTCAATGCTTCAACGGATATCTTATCAACAGACGAAGACAAAGACTAAAGAGAATGTCATTTAGAGACAATAGTTACTTCTAGTTGAAGTCTATAAATAGCTAAAGATTTGAAGTACTGATGTTAGAGAACTTAACACGCGAACTTTCATAGAAGCATTCAAACTCTTTGTAAATCATTCTAAGTTAAAATTCAAGCTCTCAAAACACCTTGTAAAACCATTAACAACTTTAAAAGCTGCTTTAATTTTTTTTATTGACTTGATTCTAGCGATTTTTAACCTCCAGAAATCGTACTTTAAAATATAAAATAGAAAATCAAATTCTGGCAGTAAAAAATGTCACAAATTGTGAATCCCTCATTCCCCGTTGGTCTCACACTGTGGAGAGAGACTAGAAAGAGCATTCTGTGAATCATAAGGACTAAAAAAAGAAACTTCAAATTTGGAGGACTAAAAAAAATAACCTAAATTTGAGTGACTAAAAACATATTTAAACCAATTTCTTTTGATCGACTTTTTTTTTAGTTTCCAGGGACTCTTGTTCTCCTACTTGTTTTGCAGTTTCGTCTAAATCTAGCTTAGATAGCTCCTAATCTAATTAGAGTGTCCTAATTTTGAGATTTAAAAAATTAATATTAAATTAATAAAAATAAAAATTATATATATATATGAGGAGGGATCAATTGACACCGGTGTAATTTACACCAATTGTTACACCATTCAATAACTTTCAATTGGATGATATTTTCTTAAAATTCACTGTTGGATTGAAAGTTCTTTTCTCATAGATCATATATACAAAATTTCATATTAATCAAAAATTATTTGTTACCTCGTTCATATAGATTAAAATTGATGTAATATAAACTTTTCAAAATATACTAAAATACGGATCATTTGATCACATTCTTGTTGTTGTTCAATTTTGACGAAATTTGACACAGACAATCTTGGTAATATGTAGATACAATTCAACGGTTGGATCGATAAAAATTACATTCTATATCAAGTTATTGAATAGTGTAACAATTGGTGTAAGTTACACCGGTATCATTTGATCCCTCATATATATATATATAGAGAGAGAGAGCTGGTTTATCAATAAATTGATTGAGCTATACATAGTTCAAGTTCAACTCGTTTAATTAACAAGCTCAACTTTTAACTCAAATTCAACTCATTTGGTTCATGAACCAAGTTTGGTTCGGTTCATTGCAAGCCCTAGGCCCAAAGGTTTGGGATCAAGGGCGCATAAATGGGAGATTTAGAGGCAGGAAGAGGATAAGATGTAAAATCCTGTTGTAAAATACACTTTTAGTACCAGTGGCAAGCTGTATTGCCATACTGCTGCTCACTGCTAAACATATTTAATTTTGCGTAAGTAAATTCTAAGTGTCAGCTGAAAAGGTAAGAAAATGAACATGCAAAAGGGATGCATGCAACTCACCGTACAATATCTCCGTGGACTTCACAATTGGGCGGAAAGTTATAGTTGCCAATATTGATTTCCATTTGCATGTTTGTCACTTTGAACTCAAGGAGACTGTTAACATGCCACAGTCCATAAGGAAGCTTTGTCAAGAGCGGACACGATCGAATTTCCAGTTGTCTGAGAGAGGGGAGTGCTTGTGGCTCTATATACCAATTCTTTAATTGCTCCAGCTTCCAAATTTTTAAGACATAGAGTCGAGGAAAGCTTTCAGATTCGCAAACCATCTTTTTTCCCACGAAGGATTCTGCAAGCAAAGACAACGAGCGAAGATTTGGAAGATCTTTCAAAATTTTCATGGGGTTCTTCCGTAGTTTTGAATGTGACAGGGTAAGTTCAACAAGGCTTGGGGGAAGCTTGGACAGAACATATGCACTTCTCAAGCATCCCAGCAAATACATGTCAGTGAGATTAAAGTGATCTTTCAAAGACTTCAGGTGTAAATTCCAAGGTCGACCTTGTTCATCTCTTGATTTTAGCCTCAGTGATTCAAGGTATATAAGTTCCCCAATCCAGTCAGCTACTGCATCAAGTTGTGATTCCATTGGCTTCTTCCATGGAGACATTGATTGGCATGCTATTCCCAATTTTCTGATATTGACCAATTTGTCCAGACCACCCTTCACCGGAGTCTCTTCATCTACAAAAAGTCCCCACAATGTTTGGAGGTCAGACAGAGAATCACCTGTACGTTTTGGTTTGGTTGGAAATCTGGTACGATAGGTCTCACTCAAGAACAGGTGTCTCAGTTCCATCTTCCAGATAGAGCTGGTTAGAGTATGTATGTAAGTATGTTTCAGATCAAGAGTCTGGAGTTTCAACAATTTGCTTATAGATGATGGAAGTGACTCTAAGTAAGTCCATCTTAAGCCAAGATACCTCAATCGAGTAAGTTTATCAATTTTTTCAGGCAACTTGGGCTTGTAGACGCCTTCAAGATCAAGCACCCGCAGTAGTAAAAGACAATTGCATGAAATACACAGGTTTAGAAAGTTACTTATATCTTGGCCAGGTTTACTTCCTTCTCGAAGATCAAAGGACAGGAAGGAGAAAACATCCTTGTAGTAGGTTCCCAGGGAAGTTGAATAACTTGTAGTGTTACCATGAATATGTTTGTGCCAGGGATCTTTTTGATCAAAACAATCTACCAACTGAAGCAAGTTGGAATCTTTCGAGACTGCATTAGCTTTTATAAACAATTCACGCAAAGCATTAGGGAGACGGCATATTTTCACCTCACCATTGGGCTTTCTCTTGGCAATTTGAAGCATGTTCAGATCTATCAACTCTGTCAAATACCTTCTTGCAGCTTGCTCCGGTAGCTCTTCTTCCAACTGATGCACTAGACCCTCTGCAACCCACAAAACAACCAATCTTCTTGCAGGAATATCAGAATCAGCAGGGAATAGCTTAAGATGAGTTAAACATCTCCCTAGATACGAAGGTAATTTCATGACTATGTCAAGTGTTTCAGACCAAGGGTTTTGACCTTGATTGAGTTTCTCTGACACACTTGACCAATCCTCTCCTGTCACATCTTTGTATGAAAGCAAATTGCTCATTTTTAATACTTCCGATGGCAGGCCCCCACATCTCGCCACAATGTTTTTCATATTCTTGGTCAGTTTTTCATCATTGAGAATTCTCAGACCCCACAAATGGCTCAAGTTTCTTGTAAAAAGAATCCAACTTTGCTCATCGTCTAGCAACTGTAAATGGTGAACAAAGGACCTTGTACCTGCTTCTTTAGCTACATTTTTATTGCGAGTGGTAAGAAGAAAGCGACTTGTTGTTGAACTGTCAGGTGGTATGATTTCTGTCAAGACACCCGGAGTTTCGATGCCATCAACAACTATAAAAAGCTTTTTACCCGTTGTGGGGACGAGAGTAGTCCTATACTGTGTTTTCAAGCTGTCTCCTTGGCCTTCCATAATTTGTGTGGCAGCAACATTGGCTATTTCTGTTTTAAGCTGTTCAACTGTCCAACTTGGAGACACTGACACCCATCGACAATCAAAACAATCTTTAACAGCTCTGTGGTGAAATATCAAATTGGCCAGTGTTGTCTTACCGGTGCCTCCAATTCCAACTATTGAAGTAAAGGGATGAGATTCATCTTCCGATAGTAAGTGACTCAACAAAAGCTCTACGTCTTCATCAAACCCAACGATTTTGGAATGTTTAACAATGAGAGATGGTCGTGCCGTTCGACGTAATATTTGGACTGACGACAACGCCGACGACTCAGCTCGGGAATGAAGTTGAGTCAAACCATATGCGTTTCTTCTCCTCCAGGCATCTTCAATTTCGTTTCTGATGCGATTTATGTCGGCAGCCATAACATACCATACCGGGTATTTCAAAAGAATGTAGATCAGCGGCATTGACTCATGTTCCAATTCACGATCACACTGACGAATGACATATTTAGCTTCACGGGCAATACCTCGCATTTGATCCACCCAGATTTTGGATTTTCCTTCTAGTTCTCCAATCTTTTGTACATCAAAAAACAATGCACTCATCAATTCCCCTTCGCCTTTGATTAATTGGGCTTTCCGTTTAAGCCTTGTGATATGCCGATAGAAGTAGGAGACATGTGGCCGTGGATGTTCTTCCGGACCAGAATGTTGAACAATGTTTTCGCTCTCGCTCCCTTGGACGGTTGATACCAACTGTGTTCTTCCTCCTTGTATATTTGCAAATCCATAAATGTTCTTTCTGTCTGAGATATCAAGAATTTCATTCAACAAGTCACTGATGTCACTGGCATACATAATACTTCTAATGAGAAAGAGAAAGCCACCCTTTGGACACGCAGCAACAAGAGAGTGGGCATATTGAGCCACGACTCTTAATTGCTTCACCCACACTTTCTGTCTCTCATTCAGGTCTTCCTCTCTTTCAATATCAGTGAAAAATGCACTCATTAGAATTAAATATCTATCGATTGTCTTCAAATTCTCGTCCAAACACCTCCCCAAAGACGCATTCCAGGCAATGATTGTATAAAGTAACGAGCCGAATTGGATAAATATCATTAATTCGACAGGTAAAACATAGAAGAGGGCAAAAACCATAAAATCAATCAAATCGAACCAGTAGAAATTGGTAAGCTGTCTTGATTTTTTTTCCTCCTTAGCCTCCTCACGCTCAGGCTTACGCTCTGTTGGTCCGCTTGCTAAAGCAAATATTAAAAAGTTGATGATAATTATAATCCCCACAAAAAGAAAAGGGAGAAAAGCGCCGTAGAGAAGGAAGAATGGGACTTTTGCCGTTGTCAACCGTACTAGTGACAAATGTGAAGCAGGTCTTGATCTTGACATTGTTTTGTCTCCCATGTCTTTCCCTCCATCTCCGAAAGTCCACCTTCTGTAAAGTGCATCTTCAAGCTGAGTGCTGATACATTCCATTTCCTTCTTAAACTCCCTCTTGGAATCATAATGCTCAAAAAGATAGAGGACCTGCCAAAGCCTCCCCATTTTTGACAGCCTTTCTCTTCTGTCCATGAAATTTTCAGCAACACCAACTGTATACTCACAAATCTCCTCTATCTCTTCCAACCACAACTTTGCTCTGTGACTCAATTCCCCTGTTGCGTTTAAACTAGACACAATATTTTGTGTGTCGCCGAGGTGGTGATCTTTCACATGTTTTACGATCTCCATCACCTCCTGATCCAGGGTAATTAAACTTTGAGTCAGAATGTGATCAAGCTTCTCCAGCGCTGGGGATACTATCGTGGTGGCTCCTACTCCTGAACCTGGAGTTTCAACGGTCACTGCTATGTTTGTTTGCTCATACATATAGTTCCTTATTCTCTCAGAGATTTCTCTCATCCTGTGGCTGATCTGCTCCAGCTCTTTGGCAACGTCGTATTTCTCTAACAAATACTCAACTCCTTTCTTCCTCCTCTTGACTGAGGTGTAGAGGAAGGTGTCTATGGCATCTTCTGCTTCGAGAGCAATGGTCCTTATTATGTCCTCAAACAACTCCAACTGATTGGGATTGGAGCGTCGGAGGTCTTCCATGAATTCCTGCATGTAGCTCAGCTCATCTTTAATCCATTCAACCTGGCTTCTTACCTCCCTCACCAATAGTGCCGATTCTTGAACAAGGACATGCGATAGTCTGCGTCCAGCCCTTGATACGATGTAACTTACTGCAAAATCAGCCATGCTGTCGTGATGCAACCTCTGCTCTGCTAATTAATTTGCTGGAGATGGCCTTTCAAATGCGATGAATGCAGAGATGTAGACTATAAAATAAACTCTTGTATATTCATAGTGGAAGAAAAAATATTGTTGATTTGCAAGTGGTAAATTTTTTATGGGATTTGTTGAGCTGTACGTTAAGGTTAAATAATGGTACCAACACATTCAATTATACCTTTTTTAATGAGTACGTTGAAATTAATGGTACCAACACATTCAAATAATGGTACCAACACATTCAATCATTTTTTTTAATGATTGTATTCTTAAATTATTTCTGTAAGTAATCATCTTTTTTTTATTTGATCCATCATTTTAAATTAATGGTGGCTTAATTCTTGGATTAATTATAATTAATAATTTAATGGACGTGCATATAATAAGGAGAAGACGACATGTAAATCTTTTAGGTTCAAATACTCTAATATGATGACACGTGGTAAATATGCTTTAATATGATGACATGTGACAGATAGGAATTATAGGAAGGGATTGTTTTGTATATAGTATGGATAGATAGATAGATAGATATAGATTATATATTAAATAAAATAATTTTGAAAGGAGTGTTAGAATTTTTTAGTAATATTGATAATTGATAATTGGTTAAGATATTTTTAATTAGGGTATTTTGATTAATTTTAATTAAGTAGGGTGATTACACCCCAACTTCATAATCTGGGCACCCTTCCTTCTTGTGCATCTTGGTGGCCCTGACACGATCACTGCCTACTCCCCTGAGGATAATGAGCTATGGCTACGACACTTGATTGGGTTAATCTCTCAGCTAATAGTAGCAGGTCCGGTGGTTCACAGTTCATTGAATGGCGGCAAGCTTTATTATGTTACCATTCCGGTTATGGTGGCAGGAATAATCAAATATGGTGAGAGGACTTGGTCGTTGTGGTTGGGTAGCAGCAATAAGTTCAGAGAATCCATTCTCCCTCCTCCAAACCCAGGACCAAATTATGCCTATTTCTCGTGTGGCCTCGCTGAAAAATTAAATGAAGGATATAAAGTTAAATCGAAGGTTGAATCTACTCCCATATCATTCGATTATTCTCAAACGGCAATAGCAAATGAAAGTATACAGGATGCTTTCTTTTTACAACATGGATTCTATTTATTTACAATATTCGAGTTCCTATTTGCAGATCTCATCCTTAGTATTCAAGACCACCACAACAGCCAATATTTCTTTCGGAGCATACCGTGGGATGATGCGTTTAAATTAATTGAGGTTGAGCTTGGATTGATGTATGATAAGCTATACACAAAGGCAGTGGCAACATACTCCCGCCTTGGCATTTTCCTCAAATTTGTGAGCTTTTTCTGCACCTTCTCTGCATTTATTACATTTCGTCGTCTGATAGATAAATCCAACAGAGATTATGACCAGACAATTACTCTTGTGCTTTTCGTTGGGGCTATGTCGCTTGAGATATACACGGTCATTGTTTTACTTTCTTCAAGTTGGGCAATGCTTTGGTTAAGCAAGCGTAAGAATTGGAAAGTGGATCTTCTCCACAGGTCCATCTCATATTTTCAAAGATGTTTTAAACTCTCACACACTACTAACAGGTGGTCTAATCTCGTGTCACAATTCAATCTCATAAGTTTTTGCTTGAAAAGTAAGCGAGGCAAATGCATCAAAATCCTGAAATTCCTTCGCATCTATCAGTTTTTCGAGAAGTCTTGCTACCAACACACAAAAACTGTCCCTGACAAATTGAAAGAACTCATTTTTAAAATGCTTCGGGAGAAGTCTTGGAGTGCAAAACACGTCAAAGCATGTAAAAAACTGTGCGCTCACAGGGGTGATCGAGCTCTTCACAAATGGAATTGTCATTCCATTGACTGGAGCACTAAGGATGAGTTTGATAAAATTCTTTTGCTTTGGCATATTGCTACTGATCTTTGGCATTATTCAGATGTAACTGCTGACTCAGGTTCTACTGTGATTGAAAATTATCAAATAAGCAAATTGTTGTCAAATTATATGTTGTATCTTCTTGTTAAATGTCCTTTTATGTTGCCCAACGGAATAGGGCAGATCAGATTTGAAGACACATGTGCCGGGGCCAGTGAACTTTTGCAAGAAGAGATGTACATATCCGAAAGAGACCAACTTTGCAGATTGATACTTCAAGTGGATACAGATGTTTCACCATCAGTGGTTATAGGAGAACAAAGCAAGTCTGTGCTGTTTGATGCTAGTAGGCTTGCTAAATCGCTAGAGTCTTTAGAAAAGGAAAAGAAATGGTCGAAAGAACGGAAATCCGAAATTATACGTGATGTTTGGGTGGAGATGCTGTGTCATGCAGCAAGCCAGTGTAAAGGGCGTCATCATGCTAAGCAGCTTAGCCGAGGTGGCGAGTTGCTTACCCATGTCTGGTTTTTAATGGCTCATTTAGGTATAACTGAACAGTTTCAGATTTCACAAGGTCACGCAAGGGCAAAGTTGATACTCAGCTAAAATTGTTTTGGTGAGTATGCTTGAACAAGTTCTTGTCACTTCCATTATTCTGCTCACTTTAGATTTTCTATGCCTTTCCTCTAACTCGGAACATTTCTTATCTGCAGACTGCAGTGACACACTACACATGTTGTGCTTACTCTGTGTGCTTTATCCAACAATAATGATACTACACAAGCTCCTACTCTGTTCAGCTTCATTCCGCATGACACTGTATAATGATGACGATTTGTAACTGCTTTGACTGCTAGTGGTGAAATCTTGCGCTCTTACCTTTTTTGAGCTTATTAAATCTCTCATGAACTGTTTGATTTAAGGTTTAGGGTTATGAAATAATCCGGTGCTACTTGTTTGCAAAAATGTTCAAGAGGTAGTGCAGTTTTTCCGAAAATGTCATTCCTTCGTAATGTAGCTTGTTCTGTTACTATATTTTTTAGGCTTTGATGACCTTCATTTGATAGGGTTTATTATCTTTTTTGTCTCTCTTTTTTGTGAATTTACCTTTTTAGTCTCCTCATAAATTTTTGTTTATTTTTAGTCCCAAATTTTTTTTTTAGTTCTATTATTGGTCTCTAATGTAGAATTTTTAAATGACTAAAAATAGAAAGAAAAAAAATTGAGAGACTAAAAATGAAATAATTTTTTCTTGAAGAACTAAAAACAGTCAAAAAAAATTATAAATGACTAAAAACAAAAAGATAAGAGAAAAAAAAATTAATTAAACCCTATTTGATATTATTTTCGCTGTTCTTGGTTAAAAATGTACAGAGATGTGGTGGCATTTTTTTGTCTCAAGTGGGTATAACAGTCAATTTTCTTCTCTTTTCTTTTTATCCTTTTTGCAATAATTCATAGACAATGAAAAGTCCATCAGATGTTCAAAATTTTCATAACAAAGTAAAGTGTAAGTTTCATTTTTAACTTTTTTATAGTCATTAAATAAGTGAAATACTATACAAAAATTAATAAGGAGAGAAATAAATATTAAAAACTTGTACATAATTTATCATGACACGTGAAATTAAACTAGGTTACCAATTTAATGAACATGAATATTAATAGTGACCTAATAGTTAATAGTTAGCTAGGTTACAAATTAAACTAATAAATGATAGAAGTAAAGGAAAAAGTACTGGGAATGAACATGAAAGTTAATAGTTAGCTAGGTTACAAATTAAACTAACTTCTTTTCGTACAAATGTTACATGCACATCCTTTTTTTTTTTAAGCAAATAATTTTATTGAAAAAAAAAATATCAATAGCATAAGATGTGTCAAGCTTACAAGTTATAACAAAAAAACATAAACAAGATATTAGAAAAACTAACCCAATCCCTCTTATCTCAATTAAGATCAATGCATGCTCTAAGATTTAACTTCCATCCCGATAATGGTAAGACCCCCCTTTACTTTATTTCATTGCCATGAATGACAAATCATACCCGCATCCAATGCTCCTTACCTGTAGGAATAAAAAACATACAAAATATGACATGCTGATTTTTTGTGAAGAAACAATATACTAGGAATATTTTTCAAAGCTCATAAAACCAATGGAAATGCGAAATGTCAAATCCTCACGTTCACTTTCCTATAAATTACTTTACAAATCTTGAAACAATCATATTTGTTTATGGATTTTGGGGAAACTTTTATAGATTGAAAACTTAAACTACATTAAATTAGATAATATGTGCGATTTTAACAAATTTTATGATAATTTGTGGTTTCAAGAAATGTTAAACGAGTAATTTTGACATCACAATGAAGAAAAAAAAACTTGAATAGTTAACGTAAATGATAGAAAATTTAATGAATTTTGACAGAAAAATAAATTTACCCGAATTTAAATTGACATGACTTGAAAAAAAAAATAAGGTTACATTCTGCACGTCATTCAGTTAGTTTTTACATTTTTTATTAATTGAAAATTTTATTTGACCTTATTAGTAGTGTTGATAAGCAAGTTTTTTTAAGTAGTTTGTAGTGTTTTTTAAGATGTTACTTCAAATAATATTTTTTAAAACGTTAGTTTCTAATTTCTAACTTTTTATATTTATTTTCCTTTTGTATTTAAAATATTTATTAAATTTTCTTTTTTACTCTTTTCTATATAAGATACGATTTTATTATATTTTCTTTTTGTTTCTCTTCTTTCACTCATAAGGTAGGATTTTATTATTTTTACCTTTTTTTATTCTTTTATTCCATAAGATATTGATAATGATAGATAATAAGTTTATTTTAGTTTATTTTTATTATTATTTTTTGGATATTTTTATACTACACTATTTATTTTAACTATTATTCTATTTACAATATTTATTTTATTATTTTGGCTTATACTTCAAGATATTGATATTGATAGATGATAAGTTTATTTTATTTTTTATTGTTTTTTTGAATATTTTTATATTAAATTATTTATTTCAACCATTACACTATTCACATTATTTTTCTACTATTTTTAATATTATACTTCAAGATATTTTAACCATTACACTAATTAACTTAATGAAAGTATAATGTCCACTTAAAAGTATGTTATTTTTTACTTTATTTTAAATTTGATTGAAAATATTTTAAGATATAATATAAGATGAATAGTGGAATACACAATATGAAAAAAATATATAATAATTGAAAGTAAAAAATGTAATTAAAATAATTGATCTATAAATAAAAAATTTCAAGAGTTTAAAATTAATTAAAAACTAAAATTATAAATACCCAAATATATTTTATCAATAAATTAAAATTAAAATTTTATATAAAGTATCATATAAACATGTCTAGTTCTGTCATTATACATTTATAAGCTATTTTAACAGATAATTTTACCAAATATTTATAATTCAATAAGTTAGTTTAACAGCTTTTAGCTATTGGTTACCAATTTTCAACTACCAATTAACTTTTCAGCTATTTTTGTCAAACATAGTCTTAAATTAACAAGAAACTAAATAACAAGAATCATAATAAATTGACAAAATTTTAGATTGACAAGACAAATAGAGGTGCTGAAAATAACTTTGACGGAAATTAAAAAAAATGAATAAGTACAAAAATGCAAGGAAAAGCAACAAAAACATGTCAAATGTAACTTATATGAAAATTGAATATGCTTTGGAATAATTAAAAGGGGGAGTTTAAAGAACATGCAAAGTTGCAAACAAATCAAATGTTGGAAAATAATAGGAAAGCAAGAAATTAGGTGCAGAAATGATAAAGACGTAGAAAAATAAAGTCCATTGATGATAAAAGAATTTAAATTGCATTGCTAAAATGTAAAGGTTGAGAAAAAATTAATTTAAAGAGGAAAAATATACGATAAACTTCTAGAATCGATTACAATTTGAGTTTGATTTTAAAATTTAACACACCATATTTCATAATTTTTAATATATTTTTTAGGCTAATTATTTTGTAATTCCTTATAATATCATCAAAATTTTACTTAAATTCTTATAATTTAAAAAAGGTTTAAATATATTTTTTCCCCAATAATATAGTTTTTTTTTTTGGTTTTGGTCTTTATAAAATTATTTTTTAAAAATGATCTTTCTAAAATTGCCTTCTTAGTTTTTTTTTTTAGAAACTTCTTTTTTAGTTTTGATCTTTGTTATTTTATTTTAGTCTTTATAATATGTTCATTTTTTCTCGTTTTTATCCTTATAATATGTATATCATTTGCTTTTAGTCCTTGTCAAACAAAATAATAAGGACAAAAAAAAATAGAGGACCAATTTGAAAAAAATAATTTTATAAGGACTAAAATTAAAAAATAATGTATTACAGGGATAGAATATATTTAAGTCTATAAGCAAATTTCCACTGATTACCCTATTTAATGTTATTATACTAAAAATATTCTTAAGTTAATTTAATTGTGAGTATCTCTAATAAATATGATTAAAGGTAGGTTGGAAATTTTAGTTTTCTATAATAAAAAAACTTAATTAGCATTCTTATTCTTTTTTTTTTTTTTGAAATCAACATTCTTATTCTTTAATCAGTGTAAAATTAAGAATTTTTTACTTATATTTAAGTCAGAAAAAAGTAGATGGAGGAGCATACACTTCCGACCTCTCCTCCTTTAATAGAATTAATGGAGGAATGGGATTAGTTGTGCGGGATCATGAAGACCAAGTTATTGCTGCTGCCACTCGATTTAGCCTTTGTTTAAGATGATTTAAAAAAAAAAAAAAGTGAAAAGAATGGAAAGGAGTAAAAAGAAGAAAAGTCAGTATATTTGGTTGAGGTGAAAAAAAAATGTAAAATTTAAAAAAAAATTATGAGTCCTCGTGATAGACTTTCAAATTATGTGAAGTTACTGACGGAGAGAGAAGGGATTGAAGTTTGATTTTACAAAATCAACTTTTGCCTCGTGACTCTCGTCAGCAGTACTAGTGACTCTCTTTACCTCACCTTTCACTTTGCTCCCGCTCCTTTGTAATACGGAGTAAAATTGTTTTTTTTTGTTAATGTATTAATTTTTTTCTTATTTATTAAATTACTTTAATTTAAATATATATATATATATATATATTTTTTTTTTTTTTCGTTAATGTAAATAATTTTATTTTTCACTCTCTTTCTATTATATTTTACTTTTTATTTCGTACCTTTTCATTTCTTTTTCTTTTTTCATTACCAAAGAACAGAGGAAGCAGAGGCAATAACATATGCATACAGACGCTCTATTATCACGGTTTGGTTGTGACTGTGAAGGGACTGTTTTGTCTTATTAATACGGTATTGCAGAAAGCAATCCATTGGCCAGGTTGAAGATAGACCTATTATCACGGTTGTTGAACTGTGTTTGTCAAGGGTACAATTTGAATCTGATTAGATCCAAATCGCATCCACGGATTTTAATCGGATGGCTGACATTACTTTCGTACCGTGAAAAATATTTTACCTTCGCACGTGGAACTCGTCTTGGACCCACTATTGATTATTTCATGGTTTGGTAGAGGATTGCAGGAACCTACTGTCTCATGCCCACATGCTAGAGTTGATTTTTACGGAAAAAGACAGTGAAACCATGTGAATTGACGAGGTCCGTACCCAAGTGGACCAAATCAATTTAAATGATGTATCTCTTTTTCTCATGCTGACATTCAAACCTGAAACCTTGTGCGACTTTTTTCATTGAATTACATTTTTTTTTTTGATAAAATATGTTTTTTATTCGTGTATTTTTAGAAAAAATTGATTTTAATTTCTTTATTTTTAAATCAATCATTTTAATTCACGTATTTTTAAAAAAAATTGGTTTTAGTCTCTCTCCTCTAATGGTGTTAATACTGTTAATAAAAATATAATTTTTTACGGTTATAAACTGCCACAAAATATACATTCCTCATATATTTAAACTCAATATCATTGGCGGCTAAAAATTGTCACAGATTATTAAAAAAATAGACACATAATGTATCATCGGTAATGGAAGAGACAGATTTCTCGTTGAATTTGAGTTTGTTTTTTTTAATAATCTGTGACGATTTTTAGCCGTCGATGATGCTAAGTTTAAATACATGAGAAATGTGTATTTTGTGGCCATTTTTAGCCACCGAAAATCATATTTCCATTAACAGTATTAACATCATTAGAGGAGAGGGACTAAAATCAAGTTTTTCTTAAAATACAAAGACTAAAATGGTTGATTCGAAGGTACAGGGACTAAAACCAAATTTTTCTAAATATACAGGGACTAAAAACATATTTTACCCTTTTTTGTTTTCAATTTCCGTAAGTGGTCCTCCCCCACAAGACCCTATTTACTGTCACTTTTTTACAAAAATATACCAATAAATAAATAAATGGGTAAACACCCATTTTGGTTCCTAAAAGTATGAGGCGTTGACAGATTAGTCCCTGAAAGATGAAAAATTCAAATTTAGTCCGTGAATGTGAAAAAAGTGCGATAGATTGGTCATGCCGTTAACTCTCGTCTGTTATCTCTAACGTCCGTGCCTACATGGCATCTCAGGTGATGACATGGCAGCTGACGGTTGCCACGTGATTGCCACGTGTCATCCACGAACTTAACCACTTATTGACATTTTGGTCCCTGAACTTATCCACGTGGTTGCCACGTGTCCAAAAGTTGACTTTTCACTTTAGTCCCTAAACTTAACCACCTATTGACATTTTGGTCCCTGAGATTAACCACTTACTGATATTTTGGTCCTTGAAATTAACCACTTACTGACATTTTGATCCCTGAACTTATCCACATAATGGCATTTTAGTCCCTGAAAGCACTTTCAAATTTTTAATGAAGTCTCATGTTGCATTATTAGCATAGACATTATCATATTCTCTCACTTATATTTTTCACCTTCCTCTTACCAATTTTGTCATTTAAATTAAAGGCTTCATTACCAAATTGATCCCCAAATTATTTAAAATACTTCAATTTGGTCCCTGAATTTTAAAATGTGTCAATTTGGTTCCAAATTTTTAAAAATGCATCAATTTGGTTCTTTCTGTCCAATTGGATTTGACACCATTAATAATTTGGGACCAAATTGGCAAGGCTTGTTTAGTCTTCTTCCTTATTGGGATAATTTAGCCTTTAACGGCGTCAATTTGGTCCCAAATTATTAACGGCGTCAACTCCAATTGGACGAAAATGACCAAATTGATGCTTTTTTAAAAATTTGGGGACCAGATTGAAATATTTTAAATAATTTGGGGACCAATTTGGTAATTAAGCCTAAATTATACTATAAATATGAAACTAATTTATGAGCGATTAGAAAGCAATAGTTAGTGGCTTAATCCAGGACATTGTTAACAATATTCTATAAGGTTCCAAACCAGATCTTCTATCCAAATCAAGTAATTATCTTATATGCTATTAATATGTGTAGAATGTTATATTAATTAATTAATTAATATATTTTATGGAATAACATTAATCATGGAAAGACAGGTAAAAAAAAACTCAAGAATCACGAAAGGGAGAAAAAATAAAGTGTTATAACCTTTTCCTTACATACCTTTTCGATGGGGACAAGTGTAGTACGTCTTACCCCTGTTCTTTTTATTCTTTGAAGTTTTCACATCGTTGTTCACAAAAGTTGTTTTCATGAACTACTACCACAAGTATATATAGACATAGACATCAAAGAATTTTAAATGTAATGGTTACTTGAGAGTGTTGAAGAAGTTACTTGAAAATTTTCAATTGAATAAAATGTAACTTCTTAAAGAAGCTAAACAATGTTTATTAAGAAAAAAAAATCAAATTTTTTAAGAAGTTTTTGTGTTATTTTCCTATTATAATTGATGTTTTAGTTGAATAAATGACAAACTTTGCATGCAAATGGTGGATGTGAAAGTCAAGATGAACTACAAGTACGGAAGATGAATGTGAAAATATGAGGGATATGGAATGAAAGTAAGGAGATATGGTGAGGATTATGCTAATAAATTTCATGCAGCATGAGACTTAATTAAAAATTATTTTTAGGGACCAAAATGATAGTACGAGGTTAAGTTCAGGGACCAAAATGTCAGTAAATAGTTAAGTTCAAGGACCAAAATGTCAAGAAGTGGTTAAGTTCATGGATTAAATTGAAAAGTCAACTTTTGGACACATGACAGCCACGTGGATGACATGTGGCAACCATTAGTTGTCACGTCATCACCAGAGGTGCCACATAGGTACGGACATTAGAGATAACAGAAGAGAGTTAACGGTAGGACTAATCTGTCACATTTTTTGCACATTTGGGGACAAAATTCAAATTTTCCATATTTCAGGGACCAATCTGTCAGCGCCTCACATTTTTAGGGACCAAAATAGGTATTTACCCATAAATAAATACCCAACTAACCTATCCTTCAAATTATTTACACAACTAACCCAAAATACTATTCATTTTCAAAAATCGTTTGGCCCCTAACCAATTTGTCTCTTTAGTTTTTTGTTGTTTTATTAAAAACTAGCATTGAGAAATCGGTTATACAATACCCGATTTCTCAACATCCTCCCTTTTAAATATTGGATTTTCTTACTTTTTTTATAAAAATTAAACAGTTTATTTTTTGATTTTTTGTTAAAATCTTGATTAAAATAGTTTATTGTTTTTTTTAATTAAAATGTTGATTAATTTGTTTTAAAGACAAACTTAACTTGTTAATTAAAATCTTATTTGGGTTATAGTTGAAAAAGTGAAGTATACGAGAGGATCTTAGACGCCCTTTTTTGTTTCTTAGTTTTATCAGGTCGGGACACATTGGTGGATCGTCACACTATGGCCAATATGTTTCGTTGCGCAATTGGCCAAACATTACGCTTCATTTGGCCATAGTGTGACGATCCACCAATGTGTCCCAACTCAAAAAAGCTAAGAAACAAAAAGGGCGTCCGTGATTCTCCCGTATATACACTGAAATGGATATGAGGGACTTTGGTTAGACGAAAAGATATTCCATGTGTCAAACTTTGGGTAATTCAAAAAACAGATGTCCTGATCATGGTGGAAACACAAGCTCAAGCCAACAATGTTAACTTGAATGGCAAAAAATATTTTTTGTAATTTTCATTGTATAGTTTCTAATTTATTTTAATTAAAATAAATATTAATATTATATTGTGTTGTTTATTAATTTTGAGTGTATTATTTGTTATTTAATTTAATTAATTATTTTTATTTTTAATTTATCTTTTTTTTAAATAACAACAAATAAATAAAATGTAATTTAAATTAACCATCTTTATATCAAATTAATTAATTTTTTTTAATAAAAACAATCAATAAACTATTTTAATCAAGATTTTAACAAAAATTCAATTAATAAACTGTTTAAAAAAATTAAAAATAAGAAAAACAGAAATTTGAAAGAAAAAAAAGGGGGAGGGGGGATGTTGAAAAATTGATTGTTGTACAACCAATTTCTCACCGCCAGTTTTTAATAAACCAAAATAGCTAAAGAGACAAATCGGTTAGGGGCCAAACTATTTTTCAAAGTAAATAGTGTTTTAAGTTAGTTGTGTAAATAATTTGAGAGATGGGTTAGTTAGGTATTTATTTTATTTTTTGGTACATTTCCATAAAAAATCATTTACTATAGAGGGTGTGAATTCGGTTCTCTAAAAGTCGGTTAGGAATTCGGATTTCCCAAACCAGAATTTTAACCTAGTTTTTTTTGTTTTTAATTAAAGTTTTTTATTGATAAAATTAATAATAATTCTTAACAATATATTAAAAAACATATTTAAATAATATAATTAATTAATAAAATTGTAAAATATACACAAATAATATACCAACATAATATAATTATTTTTTATAGTCAAATATATAAAAAATAATGAAATTAATTTGTTTGCATTTAATTTTATTTTTTCCAACTATATTTAAAATAAAAATTTGTACATTTGAATATAATTAGGTAATTATGAGTTAATATATTATTTTAAATAATAAATATTAATATAAACTGGAATTACTAATATTATTGAAAAAACAATACATTACAATTGAACTTAAATGACAGTGCATATGATAAATAAAAAGCAAATACAAAGAAAATCACAACCTAAAACTAACAAACAACAATAACAACCAAGATATAAGAAATCATAACCTAAAAACAACAAACAACAATAACAACCAAGACAGATAAAATCATAAACTAAAAACAACAAACATCAATGACGTCCAAAATAGAGGAAATGATAACCTAAAAACAACATATGACAACAACAACAAAGTCTACTTGTTTGTTTGATTAAAATTAAAGTTCCTTCTCCTCTTAACAAGTTTTAGCGATGGGAAAGGTTTCCATCATGGAGGCGAAAATGCCTCCAAAGTCACAAGCAATCATTCAATTGTTGAATATTTTCTTTGAAACTTTGCATATAATTCTATCATTGAAATCATGTTGAGTAAATCGGATTTCACAACAGCCTTTTTTATAAAATAAAAAAAATACACTGAGAATTCTATATCTATAATTTACAAAGAGTTTTTATATAAAAGAAAACCGCCATTTGGTAATTTAACTTTACTCTAATTTTTATTATTGTACTAATCATAAAGGAAATAGAATTTTCTAGCAAATTCAATTTATTATCAAAATTTGAAACTTTAATAAATAAAATGTAAATAAAACATCTCCACCTATTAAATTTAAATGGAAAAATTAAATTTTTAAATATTTTTTAAATATATTTAAAAATAATATTATTACGTATTATTATTTAATTTTAATAATTAAATATATTCTTTAAATATATTTATATGTATTATTAATTAAATAGGAAAAAAATAAATTTTTAAATATATTTAAAAATAGTATGACCATGTATTATTATTTAATTTTCTTTTTTACAAAGTATTTAATTAATTTCACACATAAAAAAATTAAATATATCAAAAAAACATTAACTAAAAAAAATAAGTAAGAATACCAATAAGTCATGGGTCTTATTGGTAGTGGGCTTGGTCCCCTTAAGCAAGATCTTGAGTTCGAGTCTTGTGAATGAAAAATATATGGTTATTATAAAAATCAATAAACTTATCATATATAATGGTTTACATTATCATTACATAATTTATTTTCTCTTAACATTTTTAATTTATTTCAATAACTCTTTCGAAATTATTTATGAAAACAATTTATGAATGATATTGAAAATAATTTAACAATTTTTTTTATTTAATTATAAAAGAAATTAATACATAAGTACTTATTTAATAAGTGTTTGATTAAATTTTGTTTGGATAATTTTTTTTATAAGTATTTATAGAAGAAAAAATAAGAAAGTAAAATGAATTAAACTTCTTTTATATGTTAAAATTAACTTATGCACCTCAATTTTTTAAAATATTAGATGAGAGAGTTTTTTTTTTTTTTTTATAAAAGTTAAATACATACATTAATTTTAACTTACAAGATAAACTCATTTTAACTTTTTTATTTTCTTCTGCTATAAATATTTATGAAAAAAATTATCTAAAGAGAATCTAAGAATTTTTTTAACTAACACAAGAGAAGGTTCAATGGTATTACTTTTTAAGAATTTATTATAATTATTTATATAAATAATATGTTTTAAAACTAAAGGAATGAATGTAATTTAAATTTTGGTGAAATCACGACTACCTATTAACTAATTTAACATATTTTTTTATTCCTCTCAAATATAATAGCTTAAAATTAATTAATTTTTAATTTTTGAATTTGATTTTTAAAATTTAAATTTTGATACACCATATCATATCATATTAATAAGCATAAAGTCATAATTTAAAACAATTTATTTTCATATTTCTCTTCAATTTAAAAGTCTCATTTCTTTAATTTTTTATTATTTAATAAAATAAAAATTTATTATTAATATCAATACATTTTTTATTATTCTTTATTTTTCTTAAAATATATATTTTATCCTTATATAATGGTGATAATTTTTATATAAATTATAAATACTAGTATAATAACAAAACAAAAAAAAAAAAACCTCACATTGTAAGGGCCTGTTTGGGTAAGTTTATTCAGAAGTCCTTCTATGAGAAGGAAAAAAGAAGAAAAAATGAGATGAACTTCTTCATAAGTTAAAATTAGCTTATGCATAGGCTAATTTGTAAAAACTATCTTATCTTTTAGAGAAGTTATATGAGAAAGTTTTTATAAATTAGCTTATGTATAAGTTAATTTTAACTTCTGGAGAAACTCATTTCATTTTTTCTTCTTATTTTCTTCTTTTATAAAGATTTATAGATAAGTTTACCCAAACAGGCTTTAACCACCTTGTAAAAAGGATTTTGTCCTCTAAATACAAATTAGCTTATGCATAAGTTAATTTTAACTAATGGAGAAACTTATTTCATTTTTTCTTCTTATTTTCTTCCTTTATAAAGACTTCTAGATAAGTTTACCCAAACAGACTTTAACCACCTTGTAAAAAGGATTTTGTCCTCTAAAATAATTTGTGACTTTAACTAAAGAAAATATTTGACGCGAATTATTTGGCTTTTAGCATTGTTGTCACGATTGGGAGAAATTATTAGCTGATTCTATATCACCTAATAATTTCTCAATTGATTGGAGGCTGCTTTAACAGTTCTATTTTTATTATTGTATACATATCTTATTAAAGAAAATATATTTTGACCTGTGCTTTGCACAGGATAAACATGATATTTAAGAATTTTTATTTGAATTTTGTAATATTGTATATAATGTAATTTGTTATATTTTTATTTTCATACTTGTTTTTATAACATTTCTCTTTGTACGTTTATAAAAAAATATTTATTCTCATTTGTTATATTTTTTTCATACTTTTCATAAATATTAATCCCCATTTGTTATATTTTTCATACTTTTCATGCTCATAAAATAAAATTGCTAATAAATTATTTAAACTAGTAAAGAGATAGCCATAAAAAAAATATATTCAAATTTAAATTATTATAATAAAAATATAATTTTACCATAATAATTTAGATATGACTTCAGGTAAATTGTTCATCCCATGAATTAAGTGAAAATTTCTACTTGCTTTATATATATATATATATATATATATATATATATATATATATATATATTCATCTCTATGTGTTATATTTTATATTTAATTTTTATTTTAATATATTGGAATATAATATCAATGTCTAAAAGGAAAATAAAATTTGTCTAGGTAGAAGAAAACCATGAACAATTTATTTAAGTGAGAAGATAATAAATAAACAAATAATTATTTGCTTAAAAATTAATTTAGACACTAATTTTGCTTGATACTGTCTTGAAAAATAATCATCCCCATTTCTTATATTTATTTTGTACTTTCTTAGTTCATAAAATAAAACATTCAAAAAATTATTTAAATCAAGAAAGAAACAGCCATAAAAAAATACATTCAAATTAAAATTATTATAATAAAAAATATAATTTCACCACAATAATTTAAATATTAATGTGACTTCATGTAAATTGTTCATCCCCGTGAATTAAATAGAATTTTCTACTTGCCTTTATAAGAAAAAAAATATTCATCCCAATGTTTTATATTTTATATATAATTTTTGTTTTAATAGATTCACACACACACACATAAAAGAAAAATTGAATTCTGTTCAAGTAAAAGAAAATCATGAATAATTTATTTAAGTGAGAATATAATAAATAAAAAAGAAATAATTATTTCCTTAAAAATTAATTTTAAACACTAATTATGCATGAAGAAAATAATAATGATTATGTTGATTTAATTTGATTTTTGTTATGCAATTAAAGATATTAATTATGTAAAAGAAATCTTAATTTTGAGTAAAAAAAAATCTTTAGTAAAAAAGTTTATATGTGAATTCAGTGTTAATTTTCCTAGTTGTTTTTATAAAAAATGTTCATCCCCATGCATCATATTTTATATAGTAAGTTAAGTCTAAATTTTTCTTCAAACTTTCATGAAAAAATTCATCCCCATTTGTTATATTTTTTTCATAATTTCTATGTTAGTAAAATAAAACATTCAATAAATTATTTAAATCAGAAAAGAGACAACCATAAAAAAATATATTTAAATTAAAATGATTATAATAATGTAATATAATTTCACCATAAATAATTTATATATTAATGTGATTTCAGGTAAATTGTTCATCTCTGTGAATTAAGTGTGAATTTTCTACTTGCTTTTATAAAAAAAAACAAATTCATCCTTATATGTTAAATTTTATATATAACTTTTATTTTAATATTTTGGCATATACATATCAATGTATAAAAGAAAATTAAAATTTGTCTGCGAAGAAAAAAATCTTGAATAATCTAAATAATTAAGAAGATAATAAATAAAAAATGAATAATTATTTTCTTAAAAATTAATTTTAAACACTAATTTTGTGTGTAGAAAATAATAATGATTGTGTTGATTTAATTTGGTGTTTGTTACATAATTAAATATATATTAATTATGTAAAAGAAATTTTTATTTTGATTGGACAAAAATATTTAGTAAAAAAGTCTATCCCCGTAAATTCAATGTAAAATTTTCTATTTATTTTTATAAAAAATGTTCATCCCCGTGTATTATATTTTATATATCTAATCCGGTAATTAAGTCTAAATTTCTGTTCATAATTTAAAAACATATTCATAGTGGAAGAAAAAATATTGTTGATTTGCAAGTGGTAATTTTTTTATGGGATTTGTTGAGCTGTACGTTAAGGTTAAATAATGGTACCAACACATTCAATTATACCTTTTTTAATGAGTACGTTGAAAAAAAAATGCGTATTAGATAATTGTTATCATTCAACATTAAGCAACATTGTTTTGATTTCATTCTTGCTCCTAAAACTTGAGCTAGGCAGACATCAGTAAACAACAAGTTGTGGCATACAAAAACTGCATTTCGAATTTCTTATCGTTCATCCAGATACTAAAACCTGCAAGTTCTGGCATTGCTTGAAACATAATAAAGCACAAAAATTATGTTTGTCGACGGTAAGACTAATATTTGTTTCACTAATCAAAATTTAGTCTTTTCCCTTTATATGCAAAATGATTATGATAGTATATGGTTTTAGTAATAAACTAGAATGGTATCCATGCAGTCGTATTTTTTACATACGATTTTTTTTTTTGACAGTTTACATACGATTTTCTAATTCACCTTTTATTAATATAAATATGAAATATGAGATGAAACATTTATTTATATTCAGAAATTCTTTATTCGATTTTGATCATAATCTGATCTCAAATATAATGCAATTGAATTTTCATTATTTTTTTTCCACAAAGACTCACTTTAATAAATGTTTTAAGACTATATATATAAGAAAAGTTATTACTATAAAATTTATAACTGTAAAAAATATAACTTATATTTTGTGAAGTAATTTTTTTTCTAGACTACATGTATCTTCGACACCTCTAGTTAAGCTAGAACAACTCCACACCAGTTAATCTATACATTCGGTAGTTGTAAAGTTTTACTTAATTTGTATATTATTATTCTTATTATTATTATAGATTAGTTGATTTGTTAAAATAATTTTTTTATATTAAAAAAAACCTTTCCAGATCCGCAACAGGATTAATGTCAATACTTACCAAAAAAAAAAACACTGCAACTTCATCAAACCACCATCATGACTCTATCATGAACATCACAAAAGATCCACAATAGGATTAATGTCAACACTTTCAACCAAAGACTAAACGGTTAGCCTAAGAAAAAAAGAGAGAGAAATATGAATAAAAAAGAGAAGAAAAATAAAGAAAAAAACCTGCAACTTTATCAAATCACCATCATGGCTCTATCATGAATGCCACTCGAAATTATAACAATTGTTTCTACAAGTATCTCATTACCCATCGCTCATAGTCTCACTGCTTTTATAACCATATTAATCATATTAATTAATTACAAAAATTATTCATATAATCATACTTATATTGATATTTGATATAATTATAATTATAATACTAACTCAATTGTATAAATCTTTTAATAGCAATATTTATTTATCAGTTATGAAATATAAACATAATCGTAATATTAAGGAAATATTATTTTTACAAATTTTTTATTACCATTTAATTGCAATCGATAAAGTAGAAATATTATTACAAAAATCAAATGAATTAGTAAAATTTTAAAATTATTTTAATTAAAATATTAATGTATTATGCAGGTTATCAAACATTCAAAATATAATTTTAAAATTTAATTCTCACAATATTAGATTCTCACAATATTATTTAAAAATATAAAGTTGATCAGGATATATTAATTTAAATTTTAAAATTTGTTTATTTAAATCTGGAAAGAGAAATATCAATTATTAAATCATTATAATTAGTATGATTATAAAATAAAATAATTATTAAATCAATTAATTATTATATAATGAGATACACGAAATATATAAATGTTACCAAAATATGACACGTGGATTACCAGACTTAGTCGGCAACTATGTTTTATATAAAAGATAGAAGATAGATAGATAGATAGATAGATAGATATAGATAGATAGTAGATAGATAGATAGATATAGATAGATAGTAGATAGATAGATAGATATAGATATAAATATAGATTATATATTAAATATTAAATAAAGTAATTTTTAAAGGAGTGTTAGAATTTTTGAGTAATATTGATAATTGATAATTGGTTAAGATATTTTTAATTAGGGTATTTTGATTAATTTTAATTAACTAGGGTGATTACAACAAGTATATATATTCTTCTTCTTTTCCTTCAATCCTTGCATGTTTAGGGTTCTATGTTTTTTATCCTTATTATTGGCTCTTCTATAATAAAAAAGTTCACCATGACGAAAATATAAAAGACATTATGAGTATGTTGACATCTTATCTTTTTTTTTTTCCATTATTTCTTCGTCTCATTGTTAATATTTCTTATTAGATACTTCTTCTTTTTCAACCACACCTTACATGTCCCATTGTTTTAATTTTTATTATCTTATTTTTTTCAGTGTATTTAGCATAGATGAAACATAGACAATACATACGAAAAAAATTGTGTAATATTTATTTTATATATATTTTTATTGGTTTTTTCTTTGTGGAGATTTTTTACATTTTTGAATTTTTATTTCTTTTTTGCTTGACTTATTATATTCTTTTTTTTATTTAACAGGTATTGACATTTCTAAATATTTGGAAGACATGTGATCATATTTGCTTCCTTTTTTTTTTTTTGCTTTATATGTTTTTTATCCAAAATTTTTAATTATTATATATTCTCATTAAAATTAAATAATATCAAATCTTAGTCATACCAAATTCAAGTTAAGAAATCAATTTCCTCCATTTTTTTCATTCTTAATTTTACTACTATTAATTAATTAATTAATTATTGATTAGTACAATCATAATCTAAATATTTGTAAAACATTTAACATGTTTATATTTCTCTTTCCAGTTCAAATAACGAAATTTTGAAATAATATATCTTGATCAACTTTATGTCATGAGAACCAAATTTTAAAATTATATTTTGAATGTTTGATAAGCTACATAATATATATTTTGATATTTTAATTAAAGTAATTTTAAAAACTTATTGATACTAATTCATTCAATTTTTGTCAAAATATTTCTACTTTTATTATTATTATTATTATTTGATTTTATATTATATTATATTACACAGTATTATATAATATACAATAATTAGATTTCATTTCCTGACATCTTATCAATTATATATTTTTATATTTTAAATAAAATATTATAATATTAATTGCACCAGATCTCCGTCAATGTGGACTGTTATGAGTGTGCATTCTCATTGGCTTCCTCTCCCCTCATGTCGATCCTGAGATTCATGACGGCCCGACCCTCCCTACTTGAGGATTCGATGAGTTTCGTCCCTTCGTTCGTCGCTTCCCCGAGTTCAATGCATTTCTCTAATTCCCCTTCCTAGGTTTCATAATCCACCATGTAGTTTATAATATTATGTTACCATATGCAATTATAAGTCCAAGATTTGATATCAGATTGTCATTTTCGAAGTTAGAGTCATTTATGTAAGTATTTGCAAAGTTAGAGTTAGTTTAAATTTCTTGTCATGAGACGAGAAAGAGTGTTTTAATACAGTTGCCAGAATCTTGTCGGAGAAGTTCTAGTCCACATTGGAGGAGGCGCATACATCGGAGGGGATGAGAGAGGAGGGGCTGTGAAGGTCTAAGAGAGAGATGGGAAAATAATCCTATGTAGAAGATGTATCATATAATGGTAAGGACTAGATGTATCTGATGGTAATTAAAAATTGTGCACCATGAACCACTTGAGAAGGTGGTCCATGCTAGATGCCGCCTAAAAAATTATCTTATATGAAATATAATTTTTAGAGATAATAACACTCTTTCTAGTTAACAGCAAAACAACGAGTTTTTTTATGTAAATATACCAAAAAAATAAAATAAATACCTAACTAACTTATCTCCCAAATTATTTACACAACTAACTCAAAATACTATTCACTTTAATAAATTGTGTGGCCTTTAACCGATTTCTCTCTTAATTTATTTTTTTTTAAAAAAAACCAACAATGAGAAATCGGTTGTACAAAAACCGATTTCTCAACATGGCTTTTATATATATATATATATATTTTTAAATTTCAGTTTTCTTTTTTCTTTAGTTTTTTATTTTTTTTGTAAATATTTAAAAAAAAATATTCTGATGAATAATAATAATTTTTTTATTTTTCTTTTTTAAAAAAATCAATTATTAAATTGGAATGAAACAAAATTTTGAAAGTGTTTAAAGTTTTTCATTACAGTAAGTTTTTGCGGTTTTTTTATTATACATTGGGGTTTTTTTTGTTTGAACAAAAGTGTATTACCATACTTTTCATATAAATGAATCCAACGATATAACTTTGCCGACTTGAATAAGTTCAAATATGGTTAAAAATCGTGGCCGAAAACTTTAAAAAATCAAGTTTTGCACTTTAACAACTTCTTGAGGGTCATTTTTTACATTCTTTTGCTTATGAATATGATGTTATTTGGTATGAAAAATAGTTTATTCGCATTGTTTTCATGTTAATGAATGCAACGGTGCAACTTTCACGACATGAATTGGTTTAGAAAGGGTTAAAAACCTTGTCCGAAAATTTAAAAAATTACTTTTTGCATTTAACAATTCCATGAAAGTCACTTTTTTAATTTTTTTCTTATGAATATGAGGTTATTTGTTTGCAATTTGTATTGAATTGTTTTTAATTTATTTTAATTAAAGTATTAATATTACGTTGTGTTCTTTATTAATTTTTGTTGCATTATTTGTTATTTAACTTAAAATAAAGTTTTTTATTTTTCTTTTGAAAAAAATTATTAACAACAAATACATAAAATTTTATTTAAATTAACTATCTTTAAAATAATTAATTAACATTTAATAAAAATAATCAATAAACTCTTTTTATCAAGATTTTAACAAAAATTAAATAAATAAACTATTTTAAAAAAATTAAAGCAAACTAGAAAACCAAAAATTAAAAAAAAAAAAAAACATGTTGAAAAATCGGTTTTTGTATAACCGATTTCTCACTGCTGGTTTTTTTTTTTTTTAAAAACAAAAATTAGAGAGAGAAATCGGTTGTAGACAAACCGTTTTCTCATGGTAAATAGTAATTTAGGTTATTCAAGTAAATGATATGGCAAATAGGTTAGTTAGGTATGTATTTATTTATTTAATTGATATATTTATGTAAAAAATTCGCAAAACAACTGGATGTTCAGCGATCCAGAGCAGACCTCTTCTGACCACTTCGGATTTTTGGGAGGCGGTGGGCGAGAATAAATCACACCGATTGAAATCACTTCGTTGAATGTAATTTAATTTGATTTGATGACCTTAGAAATATCTTAAATCAAACCAAACAATACATTAAGCTAGTTGGTTTGGTTCGAGTTATTCGATTAGACTTTTTTTAATCCCGAAAACAGAGACCTGCGATGAAAGCTGAGATGTAAACTAGTACTGGGTACAAGGCCAAATCAAAGACGTAAAAAACAAACTCTTGGATCTTTCATAGTGGAAGAAAAGTTGTCGTTAACTTGCAAGTGGTAATTTTTGTATGGGATTTGTTGAGCTGTATGTTAAGGGTTTTTTTTTAAAAAAAAATGTATGATAAGGTTAAACAATGGTGCATATAAAAAAAAAAGTTAAACAATGGTAGCAACACGTTCAATTATTCCATTTTTAATGACTACATTGAAAAAAAAATGCGTATTAGATAATGCATTGCTATCATTCAATATTATACAAGCATGCATGCTTGGATACAGCTGTTCAAATCCAATCCAAGTCAAAAATAATAGAAAAAGAATCGATTCTTAAGACTTAGTTTAGCGACAAATTGTGATAGTACACCCTTTTTTTTTATGGCAAATAGATAATCTTATTAAAAATCAGATCAAAGCACAAGTCGTGCTCGAATTGGTTCGAATTGGTTCAACCACCAGAGTACAAGAGTATAGGTCCTCGTAGTTGAGCATCCCCTAAAAAATGTAGCTACAAAGAGATAATAACAACATATCAATCCCCAAAACTTGAGCTAGGCAAGCACCAATAAACAGCAAGTTGTAGCATACAACAATTGCATCTCAATTTCCTTATGGACGAATTCAGAAATCTATTAGAAGGGGCTGAATTTTTTTTTGTTAATTAAGTTTTTAGTCTTTAAACTTTTTTAAAACTCGATTTTTAGTTCTTGAATAAAAGTTTGATTGGTCAAGATTCCTCAACTTTTTAAAAATTCAAATTTTAGTCCTTAAATAAAAGTTTAACCGATCAAGATTCCAAAACTTTTTAAAAATTTAGATTTTAGTCCTTAAACAAAAGTTTAAACCCTATTATTTTTAATTATTTAATGGGGTTTCAAGAACTAAAAACTGAATTTTTAAAAAGTTTAGAGACCTTGACCGGTAAAATTTTTGTTTAGGGACTAAAAATCAAATTTTAAAAAAGTTAAAGGACTTTGACCAGTCAAACTTTTGTTTCATGATTAAAAACCGAATTTTGAAAAAGTTTAAAGACTAAACTTAATTAACCTTTTTTTTCTTTCTCTGTAATTGTTTAAATGTGTAAATTCT
The DNA here is from genome assembly GCA_026413185.1 of Pueraria montana var. lobata. Lineage (NCBI taxonomy): Eukaryota > Viridiplantae > Streptophyta > Magnoliopsida > Fabales > Fabaceae > Pueraria > Pueraria montana. The sequence goes on from CM048647.1 coordinate 76,542,117, forward strand.
AATAAATAATAATTTTTAAAAAATATTCATTATTTTTACACATAAATTGAAACTAAGTTTTATTTTAAATGATAATAATCTTAACCGTTACCGTAATAACAAAAAACACAACTAATTTTACACTAGTTATAATCGTAACCATTGTAATAACAACTAGTTTTACACAGTTTTATACTAGCTAACCTTAAACTTTATTATAATAACAACATACACAATTAGAGCATGTTTGGGAACCAACAATTTCAGCTGTTTTGTGATAATTTCAGTTGTTTATATAACAAGCAAGATGTTTAGGAATTTAGCTTAAATTTGGGGAAATTTTTTTTTGAAAAAATAAACTATTTTTATGAAACTAGAAATTTGTAGCTTATGATTATTTTTCAACAGCTTATTTTTCTTTTCAACTATTTTCACACTTTTTTATTATCTAAAAGCTTTTTTTTTTTTGCATCCAAATGAAATTAATTATTTTCAAACCATTTTTCAACAAATTTATCTAACAAAAATTGATTCTGATTATAATCAATTATAACAAAAATCGATTATACATATAATCAATTATTAAAATAATCTAATTTTCCCAACTATCCCAAACACACCCTTAGTTTTATACAATTTTATCATAGTCAAGACCCTTGTCTGCCCGTTGCCCTCCTCTAGATCCGTCCCCTGAATTTCCTTATTGTTGCTCCAGAAACTAAAAACAGCAAGTTCTGGCATTGCTTGAAACATAATAGCGATCAAAGAGAGAATTGCAAAAACTATGTTGCTCGATGGTAAGACTAATTAATGTTTGTTTCACTAATCAAAATTTAGTCCTTTCCCATTATATGCAAAATGATTATGATTGTATGTGGTTTCAGTAATCAATATTAGTCCTCTTTTCCTTAATTTGTATGCAAATTGACCGTGATTTACATATGTTTTACAGTTGTCAGTAGTTTGATACATTCAAGAGAAATAAAGCTAAATGATATTATTATGGATCTGACAAAAATAGTCTGGAATGTATTGGAACTTAGAGTTCTGGTTTTACTCAGTTTGATCTTGCAAATAATCCTAATAGCTTTTGGCAACCAAAGAAAGTACAAAGCTGGAACGGTGCTACAATTCGGGGTGTGGTTGACCTATCTGTCAGCAGATTGGGCTGCTACCTTTGTGCTGGGCATTCTTTCCAAAGACAGCAAAAATCCTTCAACAGAGCCCATCAACTTGACAATCATGGCCATCTGGGCACCCTTCCTTCTTGTGCATCTTGGTGGCCCTGACACAATCACTGCCTACTCTCTTGAGGATAATGAGCTATGGAAACGACACTTGCTTGGGTTAATCTCCCAGCTAGTAGCAGCAGTTAATGTGGTTTACACTTCATGGAATGGCAGCAACCTTAATTATGTTACCATTCCAGTTATGGTGGCAGGAATAATCAAATATGGTGAGAGGACTTTGTCGTTGTGGTTGGGAAGCAGCGAAAAGTTCAGAGATGCCCTTCTCCCTCCTCCAGACCCAGGACCAAATTATGCCAAATTCATGGATGACTGCACTGCAAAAAAAGCTGAAGGATATCAAGTTGAATTGAAGGATGAATCTACTCGTGTAGTGTTCGATGACCCTCAAGGGGCAATAGCAAATAACAGTGTACCAGATGCTTTGCTTTTACACCATGGATTCTATTTCCTTGAAATTTTCGAGTGCCTATTTGCAGATCTCATCCTTAGCATTCAAGACCACCATAACAGCCAACATTTCTTTCAGAAAAAGGACATGTCATGGAATCATGCGTTTCAAGTAGTTGAGGTTGAGCTTGGATTGATGTATGATAAGCTATATACAAAGGCAGTGGTAACATACTCCAGCCTTGGCCTTTTCCTCAAGATTGTGACCTTTTTCTGCACCCTCTCTGCATTTATTACATTTTTTTGTCTGATAGATAAAGCACACATAGATTGTGACCAGATTATTACTGTTGTGCTTTTCACTGGGGCTATTTTTCTTGAGATATATGCGGGCATCGTTTTTCTTTCTTCAAGTTGGACAATGTTTTGGTTAAGCAAGCGTAAGAATTGGGTAGTGGATCTTCTCATCTTATGTTTTCAAAGATGTTATAAACGCTCACATGCTAAGAGGTGGTCTAATCGTATATCACAATTCAATCTCATAAGATTTTGCTTGAAAGGTGAGCCAGCCAAACGCATCAAAATCTGGAATTACCAATTCATGTATCAGCTTTTCAAGATGTTTTACCACCAAAAACCAGAAACTGTCTCCGAGAAATTGAAAGAACCCATTTTTGAACAGCTTCGGAAGAAGTCTAAGGGTGCAAAACACATTAAGGCATGTAAAAACTTGTGCGGTCACAGGGGTGATCAAGTTCTTAAAAAATTGAAGTGCCGTTCCATTGCCTGGAGCACCGAGGTAGAGTTTGATCAAAGCCTTCTGATTTGGCATATTGCTACAGATCTTTGCCGTTATTCAGATGAATCAGAATCATCAGATGAATCAGATGCAAATTGTGCCGGGCTCCAAAATTATCAAATAAGCAAATTGTTGCCAGATTATATGTCAAGGCTTTGGCATATTGCTAAAGATATTTGGCATATTGCTAAAGATCTTTGCTGTTATTCAGATGAATCAGATGCAAATTGTACCGGGCTCGAAAATTATCAAATAAGCAAATTGTTGTCAGATTATATGTTATATCTTCTTGTTGAATGTCCTTTTACGTTGCCCAACGGAATAGGGCAGATCAGATTTGAAGACACGTGTGCCGAGGTCAGTGAACTTTTGCAAGAAAGGAAGTACATATCACAAACAAATCAAGTTTGCAAAGTGATAGATCGAGTGAGTGTAGATGAAAAGTTTCCACCGTCAAAGGTTAAAGGAGATAGAAGCAAGTCTGTGCTGTTTGACGCACATAGGCTTGCTAAATCGATTAAGTGTTTAGAAAAGGAGAAGAATTGGTCGAAAAAAAAGAAATGGAAAATGATAAGTCGTGTTTGGGTGGAGATGTTGTGTCATGCAGCAAGCCAGTGTAGCGGGTTTCATCATGCCAAGCTGCTTAGCCGAGGTGGTGAGTTGCTTACCCATGTCTGGTTTTTAATGGCTCATTTAGGTATAACTGAACAGTTTCAGATTTCACAAGGTCACGCAAGGGCAAAGTTGATGCTCAGCTAAATTGTTTTGGTGAGTATGGTTGAACAAGTTCTTCTCACTTTCCATTATTGTGCTCACTTTAGATTTTCTATGCCTTTCCTCTGACTCGAACATTTCTTATCTGCAGTGTCCAAGGTTTTACAAAACAGCCTTCCACTGCAACATTAAAGTTTTGGAGTGTTCGCAACTATTAGTATAAAGCAACCGCAATAATGGTCACATTTATTCACAGTTTTTAGCAATATCAAAAAACGTGACGAAACAACAACTGTTACTGCAGTTTAAAACCCTGGGGTGTGACACTGCACACGTCGTGTTCTAATACAATAGCTTGTACTCAGTGGGCTTTATCAACAATAATGATGTACGTACTTTGTATTATCCCTGTGTGCTTCAGCTTGTACTTTGTATTCAGCTTCATTCCGCTTGACGGATCAGGATCCTCTCCATTTTTTTTTCTCTCCATTTCCTCCATTTCTTCCTAGGGATGGTAAAGCGGGCCGGGCCAGGCGGGCCGGCCCGCCAGCACGCTGTCACTTTGGCGGGGCGGGGTGGGGTTTGCAGCCCACCGGCCCGCTTTGGCCCGCCCCGCCTGGCCCGCCAACTTTTTTTTTTTAATTAATATATATAAAATAATATAAGTTATTAGGGACTATTAATATTTTGTGATGTATTTTTAAAAGACTATTAGTTTGTGGTAAGCATTTTTAAGATGTTATTCATGATGATATTGAACTTGTGGTGTTAAAAGACTATTAGTTTGTGATTTATTGAAGAAAATAAAACAATATTGTAATTATTTTTAATTGTGTTCACACTTCACAGTAACAAAAATACTCTCTATTGTCCTCTTATGATACAAGTGATACAATATCATTTTATTTATATCTTATTTACAATAATTTAAAAAAAAAAAAAAAAAAAAACTGGCGGCCCAGCCCGCCAGCTCGCTCTAAGGCGGGGCGGGCCAGGACCAGCAGCCCGCCGCAGCTAGGCGGGCCAGCCCGGCCCTGCCCGTTTTCGGCGAACCACAGGCGGGCCGGGCCAAAACGGGCCGGGCTGGCCCGTTTTGCCAACCCTATTTCTTCCATTTCATATGATTTTTGATAAATAAATAAAATGGAGATGATTCACACTTTATGAAGATTAATATTTAGTTTGTTAAAAGCTTGGTAATGGAAGAAATGGAGAGAAAAAGAAATAGAGAGGATCCTAACCCCCGCTTGACACTGTATAATGATGATTATTGATTTGACTACTGGTTGTGAAATCTTGTACTCTTACCTTTTTTGAGCTTATTAAGTGTATGCTTGGATTAAAGTTTGCAAACTTAAGTTTGTAAAAATATCAAAAGTCTTACTTCTCTCAAACTCAGTTTCAAGATAAAAATTTTCTCTCAAACATACTTTTGAAAAGTAACTAAATATAATCTCAAAGAAATTACTTTTGCAAACTTAAGTTTTGGGTCTCCAAACGGAGACCCCAAACATGCACTAAATCTCTCATGAACTGTGATATTTAAGGTTTCAATTACGAAATAATTCGGTACTACTTGTTTGCAAATGTTCAAGAGGCAGTGTATTTTTCCGAAAATGTGATCCCTATCAAAGCTCTTTTCTTTTTACACTGACTAAAAATACTCTAACAATCCATTTACTTTTCTTCTCTAAATTTTTTGCAATAATTCATAGACGATGAAAAGTCCAGCAGATGTTCAAAATTTTCATAATTCACAAAGTGTAAGTTTCATTTTTAACTATTTAATTTGTAGATGTTAAATAAGTGAAATACTATACAAAAACAATAAGGAGAAAAATAAATATTAACTTGTCCATATTTTATCATCACACGTGAAATTAAACTAAGTTACAAATTTAATGAACATGAAAGTTAATTGTTAGCTTGGTTAAAAATTAAACTATTAAAAGATAAGAAAAGATAAAAGTACTAAGGATGAACATGAAAGTGTTAGTCTCACTGAGAAATTTTTCTAAGTGATAGTATCCATGCGATGCACGGGTAAATTTGAAGGAAGAATTTTTTTGAATTATATACAAAATTATATTGGCAATTTTATTAATTTCTTTATATTTTTGGGGAAAAAAAACTATAATCAATTAATATAAAATCTGTATCAGGTTTTCTCATTTTTCTGCAAATAAATAAAACATTGCTCATTAAGAAACGAATTGAAATGATTAAGGTATAAAAAAAAATACTCATTGAATATTGTCTATTTCCGTAACAACATAAGAGGTTTTTTTTGTTTTTTCATCATGTTTATATTCAATCTCCTTAAAGGCAATACTCCAATGACATTTACATATGAAAAAAATTATTTGATACCAAATTTAATACATACTAAAAAATGATAATAAAATTTATAGTTTGTAATTTTCTATTTTTTAGCATATGAATGAAACATTGCTTGTTAGAAAACGAATTAAAAAGACCAGGGTATAAAAAAAATACTCACCAAAAATTGTCTAATTCCATGACAATATAATAGATTTTTTCATCACATTTTTTTCAATCAACTTTCCTTAAAGGTAGCACTCCAATGACATCTACAAATAAAAAAATTATTTGATATCAATTTCAATGTAGACTAAAAATATGATGATAAAAAATAAAGTTTGTAATATTACCAAATAAGTTTCATGCTTTGAAAATATCTTCATATGGTGTGAAGGTAGAGTGGAATCATGGTTGACTTGCATTCCTTTCTTTTAAATATCAATATCTGCAATTGAATCAAGATTAGAAGACATGACGTAGAACAGAAGAAGTCTAAAATTGCATGGTCTGAATTCAGTGTACTAAACATTTATAATAACAATTAAATATTTTAAAAAGGAAATTACAATATTCATCTTTTGAAGACAAAATCATTGTTGGTGGTATATTAAAATAAATTATTTAAATTATATTAAATTCTGTATAATTAAATCAAAATTATATTACAAACAATCAAAATTAGTAAATTGAAAGATTTAATTTAAAAATATCAAAAGTAATAAAAATCGCTATTTGAATTTGTAATATATTAAAAATAAAAATAAATTAAATTTTTTAAGTAAATTATAATTATTAAAAAGGAAAATATGGTATTAAAAATAAATTTGTGAAAAAAGGTAAGATCAATAAAAAAAGTATTAAGAATCTCTGTTCATAATAATTCAATAACAGAATTGATAGTTGTTTAAAATATTTAAGGGAATAGTATAGTATTAATCAATATTTAAGGAAACATAATATTTTTTTGGTAGAAAACATAATAATTTATTAACACGTAATAGAATAATAGAATGAATAATACATAAAATAAATTAAATATGTAATTAATAATAGATTTATATTTAACCATATTAAATTGATCTTACTTTTTAAAAAGAGATTTTAATCATATTAAATTAATTTTAATTTCAGTTTTTTATCAATATATTAATAGATATTGTATTAAATTAATTTTTTTTGGTGTTATGTATATTAATAACTTAAGTTACTACGTAGTCATTTTTTAAAAAGAAGATATATGTTTATGAATAATTAAAATTATTATTGATTATTGATAAACAATATTTTTTGCATTTTCAATACTTGTGTCAGAGTAAGGGAATACTAGATATTGAAATAATTTTGTAAAATATTTTCAAAATCAATTATAATAAAATTTTAATTATATTTCAATATCACAAATAGTATTCATGATTATTTTTTAGCTAGCAATATTTTCGTTGCAAATATAATCAGATATTAGTTACACTGATTTCTAATTGATAAGATTTTTTTCCGTACAGATAAAAATAAAAATATAATATATTAGTCAAAGTTAATTAATTATTATTACTTTTTTTATTTGTTAATTTAAATTATTTGAGTAATTTAATAATATTATAGTCATAAGTTAATATTTTAATTTTCACTTTGCAAGTTAATTTAACATTATATTTAAATTATCTTAATTTTTACATTAAAATATTTATATTAGACTTATTATTAATTTAATAAATATTTTAATAGCAATATTTTTGTTGCAAATATAATTAGATATTAGTTACAATGATTTTTAATTAATAAGATTTTTTTTCATCAATTAAAATATATATTAAAATATTAAATTTGGAAAGAAAATAATATATTAAATGTATTACAAATATTAATATTGTGATTGTGCTAATCATTAATTGATTAATTGATTATATATCTATCTATATATTATATAAAACACAGTTCACCAGAATGCGACACGTGACTATTAGTCCCAGTCAGCAACTAAATTTTATATAATATATAGAATAGAATAGATAGATAGATAGAGATATAGATAGATAGATAGATATAGATAGATAGATAGATAAATAGATAGATTTGTGAATTGAAAAGTAAGAACAATATTTAAAGTAAGAAGGTCAATAATTTGTTCTTTTTAAAAAAAAAAATTAATCCATTAAAGGGCTAGAGGCTAGTTCTTTTTATAAAGTGATCCCAATTTGGTTCCTTTCCAGTTTCCACTCTCATCTCAACCATTCTTTTTAGGCTTAAATATCTTTTTAGTCATTGTAATTTAGAACTTTTTTTATTTTTATCTTTGCAAAAAAAAAAATTGGATTTAGTCCTTGTAAATTATGTTTATTTTTTTTTTTGTCCTTAAAGCGATTTAGATAGCGCTTTGAACAGTGAAAAAAACGTTATCTAAACCGTTTTAAGAACGAAAAATAAAATAAACATAATTTATAAAAATTAAAAAAAAATATTTTATAAGGACAAACAGTAAACAAATATTAAATTATAAGAACTAAAAAAATGTTTAAACCTTCTTTTTAATAAGTATTTGACATGTCAATGTTTTGTTCTTTTTTTAAAAGTTATCCAAATTTGACTGACTCAGTGCCTGGTTGGAAGTGCCTGTTTGAAATTCCGGTGGAGCAGCCTCTAACCTACGTTTGAAGCAAAAATAACACATTTGTTACCTGCCACCGGATATTCAAACGTAGCTTTAGAGGGATTGATGAGATGGCCACGATAGATTGTTGAAGGTCATGTTCGTCGCCAGACTTGCCACAATACTAGAATAGACAATTAGAAAACGACGACGTACTGAAAAGGACTTTCACGTGATACTATCTGGAAAATAGTGAACCTTTTATGGGTATACGGTGAAAGGTCGAGATATATATATATATATTCTTTTATTTTTTTAATAATTTCTGTTTACTTAAATAATAATTTGATTCCTATAAAATATTTTAATTTTTTTAGTCCTTTAAATATATTTTTTTAGTTTTAGTTTCTATAATTTTTTTTTGTTATAGTCTTGTCGTTCAAGTAGCAGCATTAATTGATGACGTAACAAAAACGTTGACAATTCATTAATTTGTCACGTCATCAAGAAGTCTGACGGAATAGTCACGTGTAATTTTGTTTGGCAGACTATGTTTTTAATTCCTTATTATCTAAACATATTTTACCAAAAAAATTACATGTGATTGTCCTGTTAGATTTCTTGATGATATAACAAGTCAATTGAATGTCAACGTCGTGCCGTTACTTCATCAATTAATATTGTTACTTGATACCAGATACTAAAACAAAAACAAAAAGATCTTTAAAGAACTAAAACAAAAAATAAGGTATTTTATAGGAACCAAATTGTCATGTAAGTCTTTCTATTTTGATTTTATATGTTTTAAAATTTTCGTTTTGGTCCTCTAATTTTTAAAAAGGAGCAATTTTGTCCTCCTGTTAGTTTGAAACTAACACTAGTAATATTTTGCATTTTAAATTAATTAATTATTGATTTTTTATTTGTTAATTATTTATTGTTATTTTTTTATTTGTTAATTTAAATTATTTGAGTAATTTAATAATATTATAGTCATAAGTTAATATTTTAATTTTCACTTTGCAAGCTAATTTAACATTATATTTAAATTATCTTAATTTTTACATTAACATATTTATATTAGACTTAACATTAATTTAATAAATATTTTAATAGCAATATTTTCGTTGCAAATATAATCAGATATTAGTTACAATAATTTTTAATTAATAAGATTTTTTTCATCAATTAAAATATATATTAAAATATTAAATCTGGAAAGAAAATAATATATTAAATGTCTTACAAATATTAAGATTGTGATTGTGCTAATCAATAGGTGATTAATTGATTATATATCTATCTATATATTATATAAAACACAGTTCACTAGAATGCGACACATGGACTACCAGTCCCAGTCAGCAACTGTATTTTATATAATATATAGATAGATAGATTAGAAAGATTAGGCCTATTTGATTGTGGTCTCAAAAGTCAACAAGAATCAAACATGAAACTCCACAAAAGACACAAACAAATTTTACCACTAAACTAATTTAAACTCATTAGTTTATATATTAATAATAAATTTAATATATATAATTATTTATTTTATTATATCAATTTGTGCAATTTTATTATTAATTTACCAATTCGACTAGTGACCCAGTGATCAGTGTTCTTGCCAAATCGGTCACTGATCCGAACTTTAAAACATTGGATCAAATGTAACTTAAATTTTTTTTAAGAGGTAGACGGTGACCACAACAACTTTTTTCCCTTCTCCTGTTTATGTATTCCTTCATTATAATAAATATGGCATATAATGGGGAAGACCAAAAGTTAACTGGAAGTGGGCGTCAAACTGAATACAACTTTTTATATTCTTTACAACTCACGCACAAAATCAAACAGAAGAGTATGATGTCAAATTTGCATACAGGGCAATATGTAGTCTTGACTTAGGTCCTTTTCATGATGAGATCTTTGGCCAAGTATGGAGTTTGAAGGTCCCTCGAGAGATAAATATTTTTGTGTGGAGATTATTTAGAAACAGATTATCAAGTGGGAATAACTTGAGAAGGAAAAATGTGGAAGTTAGTGGAAGTAATATGGAAAATTTGTTACTCATGGTTGGATCTCATATCGGTTCTGCCTGTCTCGGTGAAAATGTACTTCTGGCAACATGTGGTTTTGAATGGGAACAAAACAGCAAATGCTAGATAGAGGTATATTTAGTGTGGAAAGTGGAATCACTTGGGTTCTTTGGAACAATAGGAAAAATATTATTTTTAGAGGAAAATCTTTTCACAGAAAAAACATTATATAGGAAATTCTGTTCCACACGTGGACTTGGCTCAAGAATTATGATTCATCACTTGGATATTCGATCTTTTGTGCAATGGTGTCTTAATCCGGGTGCTTGTCTGAGGGGATAAGCTGAAGTAGCATAATAAACAATACGTTCATGGCAGCTTTCCAGGTGTGATCACGGGGTCAGGAGTTATCTCGAAGTTTGGATGCGGAAGTAGCAAGGAATGCTGAAGACTGCGAAGGGAAATATAAAAATCAATGCGGAACGTTTGGTTTTGGTGGATTCAATGATAACTTCATAAATGCTTTCAAGACTAGTCTTTTTTTTTAAGGTAGTAATGTTGTATGCTATAGGATCAATGGTGTCCAATCAAAGATGCTCAATAGTGTGGGGCGGAATGTTTTGTGTAAGAGTGAGGGCCAATTTGGCGGAATATTTATGGTAGGGAACATAATCGGTGAGTAGATTTCTGATTCTAAAAGTCAAATACAGATTAACAGGGGTTGATAGCATTGATATTGAATGAGTCTTGCTAACCAGCACGTCAAGGAATTAAAAGAAAAAAAAATATTTAGTATGAAAATCAAGAATGCAAAAAAAATCATAAGAAACACAATTTTACATATTTCAATAAAAATCTTTCTCCTTCACAACAACTCACAATGTTCATAAAACGTGGGAATGAGCCTTATTTATGGGGTTGTCATTGAAATCTACGAGGGTACGTGGGGTAATTGTGGTGGGGCAGCGATGTCTTATTAATTGCTAGCAGGTGGGTGGGATACAATATTTTGGTTTTTCACATTATGGTTTGACGAACTTCATTTGGGAGGGTGGTTATTTTGCTGACCATGTCCTTGGTTATTAATTATTTATACCATTAGTATATAAATAGGAAATAACCAAGAGAGGGTTGGCTTAAATATTGTGTTTTTTTAATATGGATTTAGGTACCCATTGCATCTATTTCAATATATTATTCTTTCCTTTGTTGATAAAAAAAAAAAAAAACAATTTGCATCACCCAATAATAATATTATTTTTATATATTAATTATATAAGAAAAGATAAATTACTCCAATAACAATTCTAAAAGAGTTATTTTTCATTTTCATCATTTATACTTTAAAATCTAATTATTCTAATGAGTAATTAATCTTAATAATTAGATTTTAAGAAAATAAATGATAATGATTTATATATATATATATATATATATATATATTATTTGATTGACTATTTATGTCCTTTTCTCTTGAGTGCCCTTTCTTTTTTGAGATGACGAATAATAATCAATTTTGTGAGCCTAATTATTTGAGTGGTTTTAGCCTTGGTGTCTTGATTGCAAGCTGTTTTAAAGGTCTTATTATCATTGTATACGGATCTTATGATTCTTCTACGTGTTGTAGGTAATTATGATTGTTCTACGCGTTGTTGGTAATCATGATTGTTCTACGCGTGTTGGTAATCATGTCATTATATACTTATTGACCAAAAGTCTCCTTAGAAATTATATTTAAGAGTTTTAATTTTTTCTTTTACCTTTTTCTCTATTACTTTATTATATAATAATATATAGCTTGTCATGGGAAAGATAAAACTTAATTTACAATTGCTCTACATAGTAGTTGGTGATCATATGATGTTTTAACCCCAAAAAAAAATTAAAAATTAGTTGTAGTTTTATAAAAACTAATAAAAATATTTTTTCATAAAGTATCTTTAGTGGAAGTAGTTATTACCGTGTAATAAATAAATAAAATCCAATTAATCAGAGAGATAAATAATATATTAAAAAATTATATAATATGTTTTGAGTTTAATTACTCATTTAGTTTTTATAATTATATAAACTTTATCTCATTTAGCTCTATAGTTAAAAATCCATCTTAGTCCATATGCTATACATACCATTTTAATCCTTTATAGCTCCTATACATAGTATTTTTAATATCTTTTAGTTTCTATCGTCTAAACTCATAGGAACTATTAGAGATTAAAAATAATATGTATAAGAATTAAAATGAGTGAATTTTAAGTATAGAGACTAAAAGATAAAATTTATATAATTATAGCAACTAATAATAATAATAATAATAATAATAATATATGTGGCATATAATGGAAAAGATCAAACTTATTTTACAACTGTTATAAGTGGTAGTTGGTAATCATTAATTGTTTATTCAGCAAAAGTCTCTTTAGCAATCATTTTTAGATTTTTATTTTTGTTTTCTTTTTTCTTTTTCTTTCTATGTATTTCTTTATTATAATAATAATAATAATATACGTTATATAATGGGGAAGATCAAAAGTAACTTACAATTTTTTTAAGCGGTAGATGGTGACCGCATCATTTGTTGAACAAAAGTCTTCTTATAAATTATATTTATTTTCAACTTTTCCCTTTCTCCTTTCCATTTTTTTTTTATTCAGTTCTTTCCATCTTTTCCTTCTCGTTAAGTCGTTATAATACTAAATGGCATGGGGAAGAGCAAAAAAGAAGAAAATTATTGGAAAAAAAAATCTTACTTTATCCTGAATGGAAGCGCACATCAGTCTCACTCTCTCACAACCAAATTTTATCATAAGCCTCGAGGAAATTAAGACAATTTACATCGCTCCAAAGGGCTTATGATATATTTGCTGGGATAATTTTATTATGAGGTATTTTCTTTTGTATATGGGTTAGGGTACCTTTTATACCCTCATTAATACACTTTTCTTTTCACTGATAAAAAAAAAAAATGGCTCCACAGGGGAGCCGAAAGAAAATTAGTAGAAGTAAACAGAAGACTAGGACAAGACAAAGATAAACCAAACTTGGTTAAAGAATCAGCAACTTTGTTTACTTCTCTTAGAATACGAGGAATTGTTTTATGAGTTACATAATATAACAAGTTAATTGCAGAAAATTACAGATAATTTTTTTTTAAAGTTACATAATGTAAAAAGAGATAAAAAAAAAATACATGAATTTTACGAGTCTGACTATTTTTTCCGTTTCTCTCTTGATGCACTCTCTTTTGGAGATGGCGAATAATATTAAGGTTAAATTAATTTGTAGGTCCTTATACTATTCGAGAATTTTTAATTAGGTCTTTGAACTATTTTTTTTTCAATTGAGTTCCTGAACTTTTATTTATTTTTTAATTAGATCCATGCCGTTAACTATTGTTAACTCCATTAACGGTAGGAACCTAATTAAAAAATAAATAAAAGTTTATGGACCTAATTAAAAAAATTGTTTAGGGACCTAATTAAAGTTTTTTGAATAGTTCAGGGACCTACTGAGTAATTCTCAAATTCTATCCAGGCTATCACACTATACTTCTCAAGCATATGTAGACTACTTCTAAATTTAGTATTGTCCATTCTACAGATCTGCACTGAGTATTCTTAACTCTGCAAGTCAGTATTCTCACCTCTCCAGTCCAATATTCTCACCTTTGTGGATTCTATACTCAGTATTCTCAACCTCTGCAGGTTCTTTAACCAGTATTCTCAAACTCTAGAAGCATCAATCCCCTTATTGCACTTCTAGTTTCCCCCTACAGATTCTGTTCGGACAAACCTAATGCATTCATTCTCAATACATTCTTCAATTAAGTGATTATTTTTGTATGATTTTTAATTTACTTTTAATTTATTCAGTAGATCTCTGAACTATTTAAAAAAAAATTAATTTGGTCCCTAAACAATTTTTTTAATTGGGTCTCTGAACTTTTATTTATTTTTTAATTAGGTCCATACCGTTAATGGAGTTAACGATAATTAACGACAGGGACCTAATTAAAAATTAAATAAAAGTTCAGGAACCCAAATGGAAAAAAAAAATCAAGAGCCTAATTAAAAATTGTCGAATAGTATAGGGACCTATAGATTAATTTAACCTAATATTAATAACCAATTCCAAGAAGACATCTATATTTTCAATGCGGATGGAGTCACAGATCTTAGGTGAAAGGAAAAGAAGTCTTCAACTTGTTCAAGACCATGTTGAAGCTTCATCCAAAATAGTGGGCGGTGTAATTGGAGATAGATACCTACGATCTTCATATTTCCCTTCTTTTAATGGAATTCGGAGGAGAAATGGATGACAACAGAGAGCAAGTTGAGTAGGGGTTAAACTTTAAAGATATAAAAAAAAATTAAAATTCAATCTCATTTTTATTGGGAACAGAAAAAGTCACGGAAAATTCGTTATCTTTTCTTTAAAAATACTCGCTTCATCCTATATTTTTTAGTTGTTTAAGGCTTTAAGCCTTCAAAATTAATGTATACATATTAAAAATATTTAATGGAAGTATAATATTATTATATTTGAACTAAAATGTCATTATTTAATATTTTGATCTTTGATACCTGTATCTTTAGTAGTGAATACTCCCTCCGGTCCTTTTTATAAGAAACAAAAAAATGTTCTTTTTTTATCCTAATTATAAGAAATATATACCCACTTTAAGTTGTATTAATTGCTAATGTAAACAAAAAAAATGGTCTATTAACCATACAAGTTGAACTTATTGATGGAGGTACAATATCATTAATGTAACCACTACTTAAACCAATCAATTTAAGAGGTACTTTTGGAATAAAATTAAAATTTATGACATTATTAATTATAACTAACTAACTTAACTACTTTTATTGGTTTTGACGATTTAGTTATTTGTTTCTTATATAAAGGACCGGAGGGAGTATTAAATAAAGGTATAATTTAAAAAAGAAAAAACATTAATTAGACTATAAAAGTCTAAAATAACAATTATTTTTGAAAACAAATAGAAGACTAAAACAACTAAAGATTTAGGATAGAGGGAATAATTTATTTACATATAATTTTAAACAAACCATATATAATTTTTAATAACATTTTAATTCAAATAATATATAAAAACTAAAAAAAAAAGAATAAAAAAAGAAATTTAAAAATTAAATTATAATTTTAATAAAAGTGTGTATTTTCAAATTTATAATTTAATTATGGTTAAAATATGTTTTTCATCCTTACAAAATTGAAAAAGTTTGGTTTTACGTTCCTGTAAAATGTTTTGTACATTTTTAGTCCTCGTAAAATTGAAATATGTTAAATTTTGACTCAGAGCTAGGTTCAAATTTATCTGAACCTATGTGAGGATTTTCGGGAATTAAAAATTGTCACAAAGTGCAGAAAAAATTAAAAAAAAATGCAATTTGTGATTTTTCTTTAATTTGTGAGAATTTTTAACCCCCATAAATCCTTAAGAGACAACCATCATAGATTTGGATTTACCTAAACCTCGCTCTGGGCCAAACTATTGCACATTTCAATTTTATGAGGACTGAAAACGTACAAAATTTTTTGCA
Organism: Pueraria montana var. lobata; assembly: GCA_026413185.1. Classification (NCBI taxonomy): domain Eukaryota; kingdom Viridiplantae; phylum Streptophyta; class Magnoliopsida; order Fabales; family Fabaceae; genus Pueraria; species Pueraria montana. The sequence goes on from CM048647.1 coordinate 76,557,761, forward strand.
AGAACCAAAACCAAATTTTGCCAATTTTGTAAGAACGAAAACCATATTTTAACCTTTAATTATTGTTATTATAAATTAAATTATTTAGTTATTATAATAATTAATATAAAAAATATAGCGTAATAAAATATATTCTTAACTCATATAATGGGAGAAAGAATGAACAAGATAGAGCGCATCAAATAAGATTTTTTCTTATCCAGAAAATGTAAAGAACAAATATAAATTATGTAATTACTAACTAGCTTATAAACTTGACCATCAATGTATCACTATCACATGACTCAAATTTATAGTTCTTATTCTTTTTTTTTTAAAGAAATATAGTTCTTATTCTTATTAATGTAATAACTCGTAATTTACATAAATGTTGAATTTATAATCTATAATTTTTTTTATATTAATATGATTTTTAAATGTATTTTTCAATTACTTTTAAATTTTATATTAGTATATATGCACATAAATATTAAAAAAATATTAAAATCATTATAAATATTGATATATATATTAAAATTCAGAATTTCATTCTTCATGTTTGCCTTTTTTTTTTTTTACCATCAAAGTGTTTTTTATCATTTGCCTTGTTTATAAATATCAATTTTTTTTTATTTTCACGAATTCCAAACGCACTTAGGCAAAGAAGAAGGTTTTTTTTTTTTTTTTGTAAGGACAGGCAAAGGAGAAGTATTTACTATTTAGCCTTTGGAAGAATTGTTTCAAACCAGTAGCTTTCCCGACTTGCGCTAAACAAAAATTATTTAAAATAAGTTATGAATTAGTTTCTCCTTCCTAAATTTTATTTATTATACTACCAAGGATTGGATACAATAATAAACATCCACGTTTCTTTAAAAAAAAGATTATTCTAAAAAAAAACAAAAAAAGACTAAATTCAAACATTTTAAAGCAGGTGCTAAAAGTGCCTTTTAATCGTGACAATGCTTGCGAGAAGCTTGTATAAAGAAAAACATCTTTGTTAATATCCCTTTTCCGTTTTTAAGAAAACATGCTTTACCTATTTTACAAGAATAAATAATATATGTATTGTCAGTGTAAACATATTTTACATTATTATTATTATTTTTAATAAATTACATACATACAAAGACGTCCCAACAAAATTGACATGTTTGCCTTTTACAATTATCTGCAGCTCATTTTGAATGTATTGAAAAAACTACAAGGAGAATAAAAACATGGGAGGACATAAACTAAACCCATGCAACCAAAACATTAAATGAACATATAACTAGGAAGGCCCATTGTTTCCACCAAACTCATGAGCAATAAAAGGATTTGGCAAAGGAGGAATAACCATGTATTCCGTCAAGTATTATGGAGTACTAATCAAATGATGGCTCGGCTTGGGAGGATGATTGAAGCTTGGAATGCAACTTTTGCAATGCAGAAGGTAGTGCATGTTTCTTCCTCTAATGGGTATGATTATTGGACGTGGACACGGGCAACTGGTAATATTATTACTCTTAATTGTGATGGTGCTTGGTCCTATTCCTCTCAACTTGCGTCATGTGGTGGAGTAATAAGGAACACTGAAGGCATGTTTCTTGGGGGATTTGTTTGCAATCTTGGTAAAAAGCCAATTTTACAAGCAGAATTGTTGGCAATTCTTCATGGAATTTCTTGGGGGATTTGTTTGCAATCTTGGTAAAAAGTCAATTTTACAAGCAGAATTGTTGGCAATTCTTCATGGAATTAGAATGGTCAGGGAGCGAGGATATATGCATGTAGAAGTCTAATATGATTCCGGGGATGCTATTAACGTCATCACAAATCATGACACAAATCATGAGTGCTATCATATTGTGCATGCAATTTTTGAATGTGTTGGCACATATATGGAAGTATCTTTCGAGCATATTTATAGGGAGTGCAACAATACAGCTGATAGTTTTGCTAAACATGGTCTATCTATAGATCATGGTCTTGTTCGTTTTAATTCTCCGCCAGTTTTTGCTCTAGATTCATTAAGGTCTGATTCCCTAGTCTTAATGTATTCTATGTAATTTCTTTTCTGGGCTTTTGCCCCTTTTATTCAGCAAAACAAAAAAGGAGGAACAGTATTCCACCGCAAATGGTTATATAAAATAAATTTATTAATTTTTATAATAATTATTTTAAAAGTCATATTAATGATAATTTTTACTTAATTGATAGTTTTTTTATAATAAAAACACATGCCTATTTAACTCGTTTTACAAACTAACCCAAACAAGATTAACCTACAAAGTACAAATAAAGAAACAAGGCCCATGCTTCTTGCACCCCATTATTTTCGTCTTGCACCGCATTTAAATTTAAAACAACATAAAATTTTCCAACATACCCTGGCGTCCCCTTTTCCCTCTCTTATCTTATTTGCGTAACCTAATTGTTGTGTCCTGTCGTTACGTTCCTGCACCCCATTCCCCCTTCGAGTACAAGTACGTACCTGGGTTATGGTTTCCCATAATGTTTTTTGTGTCTATTGTGGATCGTGTGATCCGTAATGTGGTTGTTTATGTTTCGGATTAGTTGATATGGAGTGCACAATGAAATCCGAATTAAGTAATTCGGAATACAATTTTTTCAATATGGATTAACCTTTATGGAAAATTTATATCATGGATTTCCTAATCTGAAACCAATACCAAAAATGACTCTTTCGAAACAACCAATCTAGATTAGTTGCACAAATTGTGCTATATTTTCCCTAATATTGCATAGTTGGTACGTGAAAAGGGAAACTTGAACCATCTCGAGTTATATTGTGGCGATTGTTAAGTGACGGTGTTATTAAATAAGAAAAGCAATAACTGTTTAATTTTTTTGTTTATCATAATTGACAGGAAATATTTTCAACTTTTCTTTCCGTGTTAGTGTTTGACAATTCTAATGCAGCATCAGGAAAGAAGGATGAGAGGAACTTATAAAAAGGGATGGGCACTTTCAGAATATTCAAAATTATGGGGGTGCAAGTCAAAATTCGTGGTATACAGGAAACAACGACCAAGAAACAATAACCAACCCATTTTCGTTTTTGTCTAAAAAAATAGCCCATTTTACAAACAAACAGATCAGTATTGTTTTGGGAGTTACTATTCTCACTCAATTTTGTTATTCTCACCACCCACGTGGGTGACTTTTATGTTATTCCAAAATTATCCTTTCCACGGAATCACAATTCAGTTGTACAACATGTGCAACGGAATCACGATTTCGTTGTGTAGTGCACAACGGAATCATGATTCCGTTGTAGTGTTTGATTTTAAAAAATGTACAACGGAATCACGATTCCGTTGTACTATTTTCAAAACAGAACAACGAAATCATGATTCTTTTATACTGGGTTCAAATGAAAAAAAGAAACACCAAGCGAGGAGGAGGGAGGAGGAGAGGTACCTGTGGAGAAGCCGGGGAAGGAGGAGAAGGAGAAGGTTAAGGGGGAGAAGAAGGAGAAGCTGGGGATGAGAAGTAAGAATGGGGGTGGGGGGCGAGAAGCTGAGGAGAAGAGGGAGGGGGGTGGGGAGAGGAAGGGGCAAGGGCAAATTTGTCTTTTTACTTCTTTTTTTTTCAAATTCAGGGGGTGTGAATAGCAAGCCCCTATTGTTTCTACTTACTTATATTCAAAATAGAGAAGGCTTTTGCTATTTACACTCCTAATCTATTAAGCACAGCCCCTTTTTCCTTTTTTGGTATATTACTTTATCTAATCACCCTTTCCTTTTATTCCCATTTTCAAATAATCCTCGTCTCGTCGAAATCCCTTTGTTCTTCTAGCACAAATGTTGTTATTCCCCTTTATTCTTTTGCACCCTTTCTTTCGAAAATGTGGTTCCTTTTCATTTCAATTCTTTTGTTCGTCAAACCATTTTTATTTGTCAGGAAACATTTTTTTTATATTTTGGAATACTTTCTTTTAATGTTATGAGTCATGCACGCATGCTAGATCTTACATTAGTGCTTATAAAGAAGAAAGGAAGAAAAAAAGATGTAATGAAATTAAAAAAATATATAAAAGTTCCACAAATTACTTTATGGAAAGTAATTTTCGATAACATTAAAAAAAAGTCATACACAGTATTGACGAGCAGACACAACTTAGTGGCATACCTTCAAATAAAGTAATTGTCGCAATGATTTATTGACAAAAACGCAACGCACAATATATTGTAATGCATGACATTACGTATAGGATTGATGGAATAAGCACAATGTCACATTGATGGAAACACACACGGTACTAATATCGAGTTTGATGGAAAACATCGTATTCAATGTAAGAAATGAAATTCTATTATTTTTTATAAAGAAGAAATAGAGGGGAGAAAATACATGTAAAGAATAATGAATAATAATAAAGAGTTTAAGGAATAATAAAGATGGGGTCCAAAATTTGGGTTTAAAGAATAATGAAAATATGGGTGCAAAATTAGGGTTCAAATAATAGTGAAGAAGATGAAAGGTGCAAAAAATAAGTTTTAAAGAATAATGAAGGTGGATATCAAAATAGAGTTTTATTATTTTTATACAAAAGGATAATTTCAGTAATAAAAAATATACATAAAAAAATAGAAGGGTGTATACTTTGTAAATTGAGAGGTGTAAATTGCAAAAGTCGACAAGAAACCCAAAGAGTCCAACTCATAGAATAAGTGAACCAAGCCCATCACAACTCAAAGACTAGGATGTTTGGTTGGGCATTGAGGTATTTCACGTGTGAGGGTGACATGGCCCATAACCGTCCTCAGAGTTTCTTACCCAAAATTCTCCTAATCACTGCCAAATAACCGAACCGCACCATTATATACCCACCCCCTACACAGAAACAACAATGGAATACTAGGACCCCTCAAATAAGAGGAATTCCAAGAACAAAACAGCCACCATCCCATCTGCTACACCTCTAATACCTTAATGAAAATATTTGACAAGTTTTAATCCAGCTTCTTTAGGTAAGTTTGGTAAGCATTTTAGTTGAGTTTTAGTGAAAATATTTTCATAATTAATATAGCATATTTTTTATTTTTTTGAAAAAAAAATTCTATCTAGAAGTATAATAAAATAATTAACTTGACAAGTTGACAGTATAAAATAAGAGAAAATATTATGTTTGTTGACAATATAAACAGTGTAAGAGAGTTTTTCATTGTCATCTAATTATGAATCACCATGTATGGTAAGTTTGTTGATTTTTACAATCATTGCATTAAAAGTCATACTAACATTGATCTGTGATTGGATGACAATGTAAAACTATTTTACACTGTTAGTGCATGACCATTAAACTCATAAAAAAATATACTTATAATATGAAGGTAAAATTAAATTTGAAACAAGTTAACATTTTAGCCATTAAAAATTTAGTTTTTTTGGTGAAAAAATAGATTTAATTGTCCTTTTAGTCTTTTAAATTTTCAAGCTCTTTTAAGTTCTTTTATTTTAACCTATAAGGTTGACGTAGTAGTAGAAGGTTCCGTTGTATCTACATGTGGGAGAATAATCATTTAGCGGGAGAAATCATGTTCAATTATCTCTATGTACCAAATTTCTTTGGGCAAGCGGCAGCCACACATTGGGAGCCGAATTAGTTTCTGACCCAGTGGGTTGGAGGACACTCGTAGTCATAAGACAAAGAAAATTCTTTTATTTTAATTAAATAAATTTAATTATTCTTTCAATTTTTTATATTTAAAACTCTCAAATTCTCATTTTTATCTAAATATTTAGGACTTATAATAGATTCAAATCATGAAAGAATTTTAAGAATTTTGAACTTAGAAACTCAGTAAAAAATTAATTTTTCATGAAATTAGTATTTCTATCGGTAAGTTTTAAATAAAAGAAAATTTAAAATAATTAAATTCATTTAATTTGTGAAAAAAACAAAAAATAAGAATATAAGAATTTCAGATTAAAAAATGGATCAAAAGATTAAATTTATTTAATTTTAAAAATAAACCACTCAATGAAGTAATTTAAGAATCAATATCAGGCATTATTATTCAAATTAAAGCGATTAAAAAATACCAACCGTACTTTTAGGATCTTCCATTCATGATCATATCCTGGGGAGATATAGATTGAAAGTGAAAAGGATCTTAACTTTCTTTTTGTGAATGATTGATATTTATTATTTACACTACACTGCACACGTGCATGTATACTTTTTCTCTGTTCTACAAATGTAATCATAGACACTATGTAATGACTGAGGTTCACTCATCTCATCTGATCTGAGGAAGAAGAATGCATCTGTTAGCATCATCCTCTTCTCTTTCTCTTTCTCTCCCTTCACTTTCCCACCTTCATCTCCCTCTTCCTTCTTCATTCCCTCGTTCTTCTCTCCACCTTCACTTTCCTTCCCAAACAACCCCATCTCGCCTCCATATCTCACCACCCCTTTCTTGCTCCCTTAATTCTTCTTCTTCTGTGGAACAATCTGCTTCATTTTCTCAGGTTTTCTCCAATATTATATTGGTGCATTCACTGTTCATTTGATGTTCATTGCTGCAACCCTATTGTTGGAATTGCTAACTGTTGTTGGTTTTAAACATGATGATGACCCAGATGCAGAATAGCTTGTTATACTCCAGAGCTTATTGGGTTACTCAATCTCTCATTGCTTGGAACGTGGATGCTGGAAACGGGTTTTCTTGCTACCTGCTTGCTAGCAAAAATGCTTCTTTGACCATTGCAAATTGCCAAATTCAAGGTTTGAATTTCTGACAATCCCTTCTACTTGTTCAAACCAGTGGAAAAGAGAAAATGCCATGGTTTCTTATTTGCAATTGATTACAAGTGGACTGTGGACATTGACTCATTGAATTAAATGCTAATTAACAGGTGAGGATTTGAAAATTAAGCTTCAAGAGGAGCGGGCTGGCCTTTCTGCAAATGTAATCTTCCCTTTTTGTCCCTAACATGAAGCGTCTTTAGGATTTTTCTAAATACTAAATAGTGCTGATTGCTTTATGCTTCCGTTGCTTTTGACAATCACTTACAGTGGAATAAGGATCACTTACGACTGCAAACTTTGCATTGTTAGGTAGTGGAGAAATTTCCACATATTCGAGGTTACAAAGCTTTCAGACTGCCACCAGCTTTGGATGTTGAGCCTCTTCTTAAATCCCAGTTAGCAGTTGTTATTTATGATTGTAAGTCCTCTTCTTTCTGCAATATCACATAGAACTAGAAGTATACATACAAGTTATAGAGTAGCATGTGCTTATTATCTGCTTCTTTATTAGCATTTTAGCATAGCATAGTTCATTTCTTATCTATCCTGCATTAGATTGCAAAGTACAAAAGCTTGTTTTGCAGTATATTCATGTCATGGAAGTGTCTTGGCTGTCACAAGTGTCTACTAATAGTATTTCCTTTCTTCATTTTGCACAGCTGATGGGAAATGCATGAACTGTACTGGTTTGCAATTACCTGGTGTTTTAGATGACCTTTTCTCATATAGTGGTCCCCTTGGTGCACTTTTCTCAGAGGAAGCTGTGTCACTTTACCTGTGGGCGCCTACTGCTCAAGTATATTTTCTTTAATTGAAAAAGATCTTGATTTCGATGTGCCCTTCAACCTTATATACATATTATTTGCATATACATATATTCTTTTTGGTAAAAACAGGCAGTGCATGCATATATCTATAAGGACCCATCAGGAGATGATCCCATAGAAATTGTTTGCCTTGAGGAGGAAAATGGTGTTTGGAGAACTAAAGGACCAAAAAGTTGGGAAGGCTGTTACTATGTTTATGAAGTATGTGTTTACCACCCTAGCACTTTGCGGGTTGAAAAATGCTATACAAATGATCCATATGCTAGAGGGTATGCTCTGTTCATGCTAGTTTGCCATCAATTATCTTTGGCAAATTATTTCTGTACTCTTGATTCTAGCATTCATGATGAGTAACATTTAGTAATACACATTTTAAATGATTAGATATAAAATTTAATTTCCTAAATGATTTATATTTTAACCCCTCTTTTTTCTGTATTTAAGCAGACTTTCATCAGATGGCAGGCGGACTTTTCTGCTCAATCTTGACTCTGATGAGTTAAAACCTGATGGATGGGATAATCTAGCAAATGAAAAACCTACTATACATTCTTTCTCTGATATGAGCATATATGAAATGCATATAAGGGATTTCAGGTAACTTTTTAATGACATCTGTAATTTTATTTGAGGATCAATTTTGTCTTTTATTTTTAAAAGTTTACAATAATGGATGTTTTCTAGAATCCAGAAATCCAGACGAACTAGGTGAGCTTTGAAAAATTAATGAGTATGCCTCGAGCCTTCAAATTAAAATTAAAATAATGTTTTATATTTTCTTGTGTATGAAAATAGAATTTTGATAATGTCCTCTCCTTATGTGATTGAAAATCTCTTCGAAATTTATGATTCTGCTTTTAGCGTAAATGCCCAAAAAATTATTCTAGAATACTCCTACATACTGAAATGGATACTCGTGATTTTGTTGTTTGGTTCCTAAAGAGGAGAAAATAGTTAGAGGATAGAGAGATTGAAAGAACAAAGAGACAAGCTCTGCTACCATGCAGCTCCCTGACCCACAGTATACAATTTTTAGGGCAAAGTAAATAACTTCTGTTGTTTCTCTGTTAGTTTTATTGATTTTCAGTTCTCTTGGTTTCTCCAGATAGCTTTGTATTCCCTAGTCTGTTGCTAGTTGTCACAACATATTAGATAATTTCCATAATCTTTAAAGCAGTTAATTATTGTGCTTAGTTTTTAGATGTATCACTTGGAAGTTCTGTTTGCTTTGAGTTTTTGTGTGACATTTTCTTCTCATTATGAATTCTGGTTACCTTTTGCTTGCTGTCACAGTGCCAGTGACCTCTCTGTGCAACCTGAATTTCGTGGTGGTTATCTTGCCTTTACATTGCAGGTAATTCTAATATCTAACTCTTGCTATTGATGGAGTTCGATAAGAATAAGAATTTCCATCTTTTATTAATAGTATTGGAAATATTGAACAGTATCTAAGTCCTATCAACTCTCCAATACCTCTTTCTCAAATTCCATGTAAATATCATTCACAAAATGATGGTCGTTCAATTTAGATGATGTAACTAAAGAACTTCAATTGAAGAAATTAATCTAAAACTGAATGATATATTGAAAACAAGATTGATATGTGACTGAAATAATAGGTGCATTAGTAACTGCTATGATGGAATTTGAATTAACTGTGAGCATATGTTTGAAGGATTCTGCATGTGCACTTCATCTGAAGAGATTATCAAGTGCTGGTATCACCCATGTCCATCTATTGCCAACATTTCAGTTTGCTGGGGTTGATGATCAAAAGGAGAACTGGAGATTTGTAGGTAAAATTTATGACAGATTATCCATTGAATAAACCCTTATTTCACAGTTAAACCTCCTCCCTTCCATGCATATTTCAAGGAACCTCTACTTCTTGAATGGGTTGTATTTGGTGTTTCATCCTTATAAGACTGGTTTTTTTTTTGTTTTTTGTTTTAAGTGGTAATATAATGAAAAAAATATTAAAAGAAATCTCACATAAGATCTACTGTCAGAGATTAAGCTATATTTCCCACCCTCTAGGGTTTCCTTTGTCAGGGTTACTTCGTCTTTAAATTACTACCCTGTCTTGTCACACACTTGTGAGTCTATATAAGCATATGATGCAGATAGTTATCTGTTGTTTTATATATATTTAATATATACAGACATAAATGCAGACATAGCATACCCTTATGCTATTTTTTTTTGTCCCTTTTTTGCCAATGATACTCATATCCTTGTCTGTGTGCAAAATGCGAGTCTGTCTGTCTTCTTGTACATTCTCCTATAGTGACTTACATCTCTTATCTATTTGGTTTGAAGCTTATAACTAAGATATGTGGTAAAATATGAGCTTATGATTATATTCTTTCAATTTATCTTATGTTTGTTATCTGACACAAGCACTCTGATAGATACCTCAATACTGGAAAGTTTGCCACCTGATTCAGATCAGCAACAAGCTCTCATCACAGCCATCCAAAACTTCGATGGATACAACTGGGGGTAAGCTCTTAAATGCCACATTGATTGACAATTCTAACATTTTCTATGTTAAGTTTGCTTTTTTATATTTTGTCTTCAAAAGGTACAACCCTGTTCTTTGGGGTGTTCCTAAAGGCAGTTATGCAAGTAATCCAGATGGTCCATACCGTACAATTGAGTTCCGAAAGATGGTTAAGGTCTGAATTCATTGTTTTCTAACCAGATGTTAGATCCATAGATCCAATTTTCTATTTAATTTGGTAATGTAGATCAGTAATACTATTCTCTATAGTCAGTAAATCATTTTTTTTGTTCTGTCTCTTGGAATTTCTATGCGTTGCAGGCTCTTAACCATATTGGCCTCCGTGTTGTGTTGGATGTTGTCTACAATCATTTGCAGGGAAGTGGGCCTTTTGACGAACATTCTGTCCTTGATAAGGTCATGAATTATCATTAAGTTTTCTTTGTTGAACCTGTAATTGTTGAGATATGCATATGCATAGCTGTCTTATTGAGTATTTCTTCACTATTTTTAAGCCAATCTACTTTTGTGGTGTGACACAATGCAACTTATAGATTGTTCCAGGTTACTATTTAAGAAGGAATAGTGATGGTTTCATCGAGCACAGTACTTGTATAAATAATACTGCTAGTGAGCACTTTATGGTTGAGCGTTTGATCCTTGATGATCTTGTACACTGGGCAGTTAATTACAAGGTGATTGTTTATATCATTCGCTGGTGGTCACTTATTACCTCTTAGATTTGTAGGCTTTAGAAACTTTTTTCTGGTTTTCTGTTTATTGGATGTACCCTTTGAATTCCACACAGTACTTCACTGTTGTGAAATATTGATCTTATGTAGAATCTACAATTTTTCATAATAAGAAAATTTTCTTCTCATTGGCTGCTTTAAGGGAGTTGCTAGCTCTGATTTGCAGAGTTTAAGAGCCGGCAGCTTTTGTAGTTTTATTGTTCTTTGTTTTATAGGTTATCCTGTTTTAAAGGACTTCTTTTCTCCTCCTCCTCTTAATTGTACTTTTCTATCAGAATGAAAATGTTTAATGAAGTTCCATAGATTGCTTATCTTAGACCCTGAGATGCTTTTCCTTTTTCAGATTGATGGGTTCAGATTTGATCTTATGGGCCACATAATGAAGAGCACAATGGTATGTATTGTAACTCACTTTGGCATCTTACTATGTGACTTAATAAGAAAACATGTTATCAAATGAGTGCAAGATATGAATAGACAATAAATAAGCTAATGAATGTGTTTGTAATGTTGTTTCACTCTGTTGATCATGGCAACTCATACTTGGTATGTGTAGCTTGTTATTTAGATATAACTAGCAATTGACCCGCGCGTTGCGCGGATTTATAAATAAATGTATATTACATAATTTGAAGAGATTAGAATTATTTTAAAAAAGTTTCCTCTAGAAAAAGAATTTTTTTAAAAAAATATTACATTAAATTATAAAATTAAATAATTATAAAATAATTGTGGAATAGGAAAATCATAAAGTTATAAGTAAAAAATATATTTTATAAGAAATTACAAGAAAAAAATGTCAGATTATTGTGGATGAGTTGATGGTAATTGCAATTAATGTATATCCTAAAAATTAAAGTATAACCTAAAATTAATGCTATAGGTAAGTGGATTTAAAAAAAATAGAAAATGAATTTTTTTTAAGTGATTTATAGTTATAATTGCCCTTATCAAATATTAGATGGTGTTATATACGTTCAAATAATAAAATTTAAAATTAATTTTAAATTTACAAATCATTTACCATCAAATAATACTAATAAAATTATGCCTTTTTTTTAAAGGAGGAATGGGGGTAGAGAGACGTGTGTAAAAAATAATTTTGTGGCAATTTAGTGAAATTAATTTTATTGAAAAAGTTATTATGGTATAAAAAAATAACACTTTTTAATAGTTCTTTTATTTAATTTTTTTATTTCACTATTTATCATAAATATTTAGATTGAGAATATTAAAATTAAGTATGAGTACAATTTTTTGTTTTATAAAATTTTTAAAATTGTTTATAATTTTAGAGTAAAAGATTTTAAGTGAATGACTTTGTATAGGTATATTTTAGGTTGGTTTATATAAAGAAAAAATTTATTATAAACTTTTTTTTTTGAGGAAAAAAACATATTGTTTAGGGGATTAATGTAGAATGATAGGAACATTGTTGATGTGATTTTTTATATTTATAGAGTAGAAAATATCATATAAATTTAGAAAACATTAAACATGATATATGAATATTTGTTTTTTTGGTGATAACATGATATATGATATAATGATATGTGAATGATGTGCAAAATTAAAAAAAAAATGTTTACATTTTCATCCAGTTCTATCAGTTACAATAAGTTTGAATATCTATGTTAAATTATGGTGTAAGAATATTGCATAGTTGAACTACTTGAACTTTAGTAAACCAATAGTCGCGATTTATGTTGAGGTCTTGAAGAAATTGATATTTCATTTTAATCTATTGGAGAGATTGTTTTAAACTTAGGTGTATTTTAAAAGTATAAAATGGAAATTTATTTTAAATTTAATAATTGATTTAAATTAATGTAAATATATGGTATCTTGATTTAAATTAATGTAAATATATGGTATCTGATGTTAAAATGATAATAATGAAATTGAAGTTTGAATTAAGTATTTTAATAACAAAAAGTAATTGTAACAATTGTGTCATAAAAAATGTAATAAATGTATTAGAATTTGTATTCAATAAGTAATTGATAATTTGAAATTTAAATAAAACGTCATAATGATGTTATAATTTGCAATTAATACATATAAAATGTAATAACATTTTTTTGGTATTGAAAGGTGTGATAACGTTGTTACAATATGTAATCAATACCTAATAATTATAAATTATATTTAATTAGCAGTTATATATATATATATATATATATATATATATATATATATATATATATATATTGTAATTAAGAGACTTTATTTGATTAAAACTTCATTTATTGCAAAAATAATATATTCTGTAGGAGATTAATTGAGCATGAAAGTTAAAGTATGTTTCCTAAAAAAAAAAAAATTATGCATTGAAGGGGGCAAAACGCCAAAAAAAAAAAAAAAGAATGAAATTACAAATCAAAAGCCATAGGAGAAAGAAACCCCAGCTCAATCCACTAATAAGGACAACGTACAATGGGGGGTAAATTAAAAGTCCTATAATAAGCTGCTAACCTAAGAGCATGCTTTGGTAGATTATCAGCAGAGAAATTGGCTTCTCTCAAGTCTCATCACATGTCACCACCGAATGGATATACCATGATGCTGGAACTCAAGGAGTTGGGATGTCATTTTCCTATTAAGATGCCTTGCATATTATATCTTCACATTAAATAAAAATAAAAAAAGGAGTCTGGACACAACCGTTAGAAATCAGATTGATAGCAAGAAGCGAATCTGATTCAACAATAATCCTATGGAAACCTCTAATTAATTTTTCATATATTATGGCCAATTTAATGTAAATTGAATTAATATTATATTTTAAATGTAGGAGATATATAACGTCCAATTTTATACAAATTTGAATAATTATGCATAAATTACAATAAGTGAGCAGAATTAATGAAAAATAATGAGTAGCACAAACTATGCATAAGATTGTTTAAATTATAAATTAAATATTTCATGATTTTCTAATATAAAAAATTATGCACAATACGAATTGATATAGATAATTATAAATTATAAATTATAAATTAAATTATGCATAATATGAATTAATATCCAAAAAATAAATTAAAATAATTGATATTTAGTCATAATTTCTCTATGAAAATCTGTTGGTCAGATTTTCTTTTTCTAATGAGAAGTGCGGTTTAAAACATTAACAAAAAAAATTATATATATAAAAAAAAAGGATACCTGAGAAATAAACTAAATTTGCAAAAAAAAAAAAAAAAAAAAAAAAAAAGACCACTTTTTAGCGGAGTGGAGAAAGAACACCAAGAATCTTAGTATGTCCTAAATAAGCAAAAATACTTGAAACCATTGCTGTGAGTTTGGATATCGGAGAGTGAAATGCTACTCTGATTCAAAGAACACAATAGACTTGCTCAAGCACGAGCTGCAACCTTGGCACCATTACAGTGATGAGCTTTCTTCTATTCGCCTTTTGTTGCAAAGAAAGTCACATTCTCAGGGAGCAACAGCAAAGAAGACCTCTTTTTGCAAAAGCATTTCCAAATTATAGGTTAGAGAAAAAACTTATGAACAACAGAATGAGAGAAAGAATTGCGAGTGTCACCTTCAACTTCTGGTGAGAACTACGGCGTCAAATGAGAATTGCATTTTAGAGCATTCACCAGAGGGGAGAATTGCGCCTTTGGCAACTTAATTTAGGTCTAAATCAACAATGAGAGGGGTGGACTGTGTAAAGCTTTTAGTAGAGGAGATATATATTAGAAAGTAGAATTCCTCAGGCATTGACACATAGGCAAAGAGGCTGACGTGGCAAATAGTAGTACATCTACGTGTCAATGTATGGCATTGTGTCTCAGAATTTATATATTATAAATAGATTTCAGAGTATATGCTGCAATAAGAGTTGAATGCTAAATTATAGGGATGACAAACAGAATATAAAAATAATGTCAAGCTATCATGATTTTGGATTATGTGTATCTGAGTAAAAAGCTAATCAAAGATGAATCTGACATCATATATCGCAAATAAACTATTGAAGTGTTGATTTCATGATGTGGATACAGGTGAAAGCAAAAACTGCTCTCCATTGTTTAACAAAAGAAAAGGATGGAGTTGATGGTTCAAGCATCTACATGTACTTGTTCCCCAATGTTGGTTTTTATGAATTAGATTCATTGGTGAATTTCTTTGTTATCTTCATTCCTCTTCTTTTCACTCATTTGCATGTTGTATTTTAGCCTCATATTCTTTCTTTAACCTTCTTTCTTTTCATTTTAATTGAAAAGATATGGTGAAGGATGGGACTTTGGTGAAGTTGCCAAAAATGGATGTGGGATAAATGCTTCTCAGTTCAATCTCCCAGGAACACAAATTGGGAGGTAGGACTTATCTATTTTCATTGTGTTTGTTAGTGTTGCTTAGTAATCTTTCAATTTCTTCTTCTTTTTTTTTTTTCAAAATGCTTAAGATAGAACTTCTAAATTGGATTTTTTGTTTGGGTGCAAAACAAGTTAATCCAAACATGCGACTAGTCATGTAAATTATGATATGGTTCTCTTATGTTAATTCTAAGAATTGGTCATCATTGCCTAAAATTATGATTTAAAGTCCAATTTATCTATACAAAATATTTTATTTGATTTTGATTAGTTGTGTTGGAATGTAATATTCAGCTTTAATGATCGAATTCGAGATGCCGTACTTGGTGGATCTCCGTTTGGCCACCCTCTCCAACAGGGTTTTGTGACTGGGCTACTCTTGCAGGTATTTTCTTTCTTTCTTTGATCACTTATGTTTGACTTTAAAAGCATTACCTTTAAGCTCATTGCAATCAAAGCTAAACACAAATCTGCTTGTGGAATGTTAATGGATGCTATTTTATATCATCTGTTCAACATTCAAAATTATTACTTTCTTAAATATAAAATGCTATCTATATTATGAAAGTCACTATATTAAAATTGAAACTATATACGTTGTCTTCAGAATTTAATCAAACCTAGGGAAAGTTATTGAATAATGCTTCTTCCTAGACATTATGTATCACATAAAATGTTTAGAAATCTAAACATTAAGTTTAATTTTGTCCACAAATGATATTGCCATTGCTTTCTATTTCTACATGTTTTTTTTATCAACTTCATCATGGTCAGACTTTCCTGCTAAAAGAGAGGGAACGAGAAGTTACTTCAGAAGGTTAGGTTATTAGTTAGTTAGGGGGAGAATGAGATAAATAAATACAGGAATGTGGGGGAAGGGATTGATTGAGTCTTGTATCATTTGAGAATTGACCTTTGCTCTTTGTGAAAGGAAAAATCCTTTGTGAAGGGGGAACTCTTGGAGGAGAGATCTTTCTCCTTTGATCTGTCAATTCATTCAATTCAATAAAATCTTTCATTTCTTTTACCCCTTTCTGGTTTGAGTTTGAAACATATTACTTTTCCATTTATCAGTGCTTAATAATTAGCTTGGCTCAATTAGCAGAATTTTAATGTGATTTGTTGTTACAAATTAACATATGGAGGAAAATGCATGGAAATTCCTTTTAAATGCTTGCCTTCAATTTTTATTCCAGACTCTGATGGTATCCAATAACTGTCATGACCCATGAACAGTCATGTATTATTAGATATAAGTACAATAATAGCTGTAAGCTGTATTGGCAGTCATGGGTAGAATTTAGGAGCGGTAATGTATTATTAGAATATGGGGTAGAAAATAACTTATCCTGAATTAGTTCTGTTTTAGAATTAGAAACTGCCTTGATGACAGTTATTCATAGAAAATAACTGCTGACAGTTATGTCTTAGGGTTATTTGATAGTAGGGAGGAGGTGTTGTTCTTTGCAGTTTGTGGACAGAGAATGCTCTCTGTAGGAGAGTTTTGCTCTGGGATAGTAAGCATATTGCTGTGTTGTATGTGATCTCTACGTTCAGCATTATATTTGATTGGTTTATCAATTGGTGTTCTATCATATTCTTGTGAATGTTGAAATTCATCCTCTATATGCAGCCTAATGGCCATGACCATGGAACAGAAACTAATGCAAAATCCATGCTTGCTGCATCAATGGATCACATCCAGGTCTGCATCAATAGATTTATGGACTTTTGTCTTTATCTGGATGTCTTATTTTTAAGTTCAAAATATTGGAACATACTGCGTGAATTGTTGAATATTGTGGTGCCTGCTGACAAATTTGATAGGGATTTCCCTGATTGCACTTCATGTAGATTTTGCTGTTTCAAGTTTGATAAACAAATATCCTTATTTATTTAATTTTTTGTTTCATCTTTTGAATGGTTTTGTCATTTTAAGTCAATAGTTAGCATTATGAACAAGAGAGATAGTTAGGAAATGCTTTGGACATAATATTTTGACGTTTGAAAGCCATGTTCTGCATTTTTTTAATATTATAAGATAGGTGGAGTTTCTTTCTCATTTGCTTAACTTCAAAAGAATTAGCACTTATACTATTATTTTACTTGCACTTTAATTCAACTGAAAGATGGTTTCTTGGTAACTTGAGCAGCCACAAGCTTTGGTTTTGTCATATGAACAAGTTGCATGTGCTTTTGATGGGAGTAAAGACTCTTGAACGTATAAAATTAACAATTTGCTCACTTTCTCTTTATCAATGCAATACAGAAAATAGACACCCAGATACATGCATTATTGTTTGCTAGAGTGCTTGTATTCTGTTATATATTCTTTTGTCAAATTTAGATCATTTGAATATTGTTCAGTATATTTTATATACATGTCATTGATGTTCTTTTATGTTTTCTAGATTGGAATGGCTGCAAACTTGAAGGATTTTGTGCTAACCAATTCTGAAGGGGAAGAGGTATTCAAGTTGGTCAATTTTCTTTGTCTACTGAAGTTAAAATTGTACTTTCTGCATATTATTTTAAGCAAATATCACTATGGCTCTATTTGTTATTTGGAATTGGTTCTTGTAGTATCAGAATGAGGTGTATGGAGTTGTTGTATCACTTGCATGTGGGTTGAAGAGTGTAACTTATTCTTGCTTCTTGGAATCTAACATCTTGGTTCCGTCTAGAGTCTAGGTTAAGAATTGGAAAGGGCTTTATTTAGATACTAGCAAGTACTAGTAATTTATGGGCATTTTTTTAATTTAGGTAAATTTTTAAATATAAATTAAAATAATATGTATTTAAGAGAAATATTTAAAATTGTAAGGGAAATATTATAATTAATTCAAATAAATAAGCAAGAAAATATAAGTAGCTCAAATTAAGTCGGAAAAAAGCTAATTTTTTTAAAAAATGTAAAAAAATTAATTTTTTATCAGATGTAATAGAATTAATTTGAGTATAATTAACTTAAATTTGAGACGAAAATGGAAATTTTAACATAAAAAGAAAAAAAATCAAAAGTAATTATTTTGAAGAAAAAAAAACTGACATTTGATGGAAAAAATAAATTTAGCATAAATGAAATTTAAAAGTACTTAATAATTTGTGAATTTTTAAAAATTATAAAAAGTGCGATGAAATGTGTCTTGAGGAGAAAAATGGTATGATAGGAGACACACATCAAGTGTGAGAACTCCGTTTTATTATGTATGAGTGGATGAGTGGATTGTTCAATGTTTCAATTCCCTCGAATTTGTCATTAGAAATCAGAATTCTAATTCTAAAAGACGTACCAATGTTGACATTTGGAATTCAGAGGTCCAATTCCAATTCTAGGACAGTATCGGTTCCAATGCTGGTGGTGTTATTTTACATACTCTGATCAATACATGTATGGAGATTAAGAGTCATTTTTTTTGTGATTTTTTTGGGAATAGACATGTGAAAGCAATTGTGGTCTGTAATATGCACAATAATGAAAATGGAGGCGTCTTTTCTCCACTGGATGCTAATCATGCTATCATCAAAATATATTTACCTGTTGTCAGAATATTACTTTGTACAAGAAATCTTGTCTAATAAATTCATTGTGATGGTTTCAGGTAAAAGGGTCAGAAATATTAACATATGATGGGACACCTGTTGCATATGCCTCATGCCCCATAGAGACTGTAAGCTTATTCACTTATATATCCCTCAACTGTTCTTCCTCTTAAATCTAAACATGCTCTGTATTTTGAGAAACATCAAGAATTTGAGCATTTTCAACAATGTGGAGTGGACAAAGGATAATTTTTTTTTGAACCGGAGATCATCTAATTGGAACCTTTAGTTGTTTTGCAGATCAATTATGTTTCTGCTCATGACAATGAAACCCTATTTGACATTGTGAGCTTAAAGGTATCATAAATATTCTCAAAATTCTGTTTGTTCATGCATTTTTTTTTTCATGGTCTCTGATACAAATCTGTTCCTTACATTCAGACTCCAATGGATATCACTGTAGCTGAGAGATGCAGGATAAACCATTTGGCAACCAGTATTATAGCATTATCACAGGTTAAAGAAGTTAAATGGTTTTATTCACTATTAAAATCTTGAGATTTTTTATCTCCATTATTTTTGTTGACGCATTTTTATTCTTATCTTGGAAGCTTCATTAAGTGCACCAAACAGGATAGGATAAACTTGCACAGATATGATGGCACCAAGGTTAGGAGAAGATTTAGATTGGTGCCAACTTTGTATGAGAAGAGGAGGTAACATAAATGTTGGAAAGCCACCTTGATGGTGGTCACCCCTAGCCCACCTTAGTTGTGGCAAGTAGCCATGGACAGAAGAGGGGTGTGTTGAAAGTCCCACATTGTGTGGCGAGTAGCCGTGGGCAAAAACATTGGCTAGAGATAGTGCCGAGATAGAGTATATAAGTGGAGAGCAATCCTCACCTTACAAGCCGGTTTTGTAGGGTTGAGTTAGGCCCGAAACCCACTTTCTGACATGGTATCAGAGCCTATCCTAGATCCATAGGTGGGCCCCTAGTGTTTGTCACACTCTAGGCGGGTAGCCTTGAGCGTGAGGGGGAGTGTTGGAAAGCCACCTTGATGGTGGTCACCCCTAGCCCACCTTAGTTGTGGCAGGTAGCCATGGGCAAAAGAGGGGGGTGTTGAAAGTCCCACATTGTGTGGCGAGTAGCCGTGGGCGAAAACATTGGCTAGAGATAGTGCCGAGATAGAGTATATAAGTGGGGAGCAATCCTCACCTTATAAGCCGGTTTTGTAGGGTTGAGTTAGGCCCGAAACCCACTTTCTGACAATAAATTAACTACTTCAATCCTTTTCGCCTGATGAGTGCATGGTGTTGTCTCAGTAAACAAGTGCCTCTATGATGTCATGGCAATTTTAACTCTTTTTGTGGACAAGTCTCTTGACTTACAAGAAAATGCCACAATTATTGGGAGACTTTTTTTTTACTTCTGTAACTGAAACTGAAATTTCATTCCCTCGGAAGTGGATGTGTAAATCATCTGATTATCTTTTGAGAGTGTGTGTATTTGTTGTGTAATTTTTTTAAGAAATGTCAACTTGAATTTTCTTACATGTAGCAATATTTGTATTTTTTGGTTTTATTCACTGTCAAACTAGATTTTAGAGCCAGTGAGTTTTGATAAGTTGGATCCTAGCTGTTTCCTATATTTTATTAACCAAACTGATTGCTTGGATTATAACAGACAATTTCTTTTAATGAGTCGATTCTGGTGCTAAAGAATTTCTGTTCTTAGGGTATTCCATTTTTTCATTCTGGAGATGAGATACTCCGCTCAAAATCACTGGATCGAGATTCATACAATTCTGGTGATTGGTTCAACAGGTATTTTCTACATATAATAATCATTGTTACTGTTTTGACTTTGCCAATATTAGTGTATCATCTACTTCATTATAATGTTCTGATAGTTATATTCATTCAAACAATCCGGTTATTTTCCATTGATTTAGTGAAACTTACAATGTGTTTCCTTGTGTGCTCTCAATTTCAGACTTGACTTTACATACAATAGTAATAATTGGGGTGTTGGACTTCCTCCCCAAGAGAAAAATGAAAAGAACTGGCCACTGTAAGCATCTGAATATTTTATTATTACCATTTATAAAATATGCTACACTGGACCAACAACTTATCCAGCACTATATGATATACTTATGAGCTTTGGGTTATTGAATTTGTGATGTACAGTAATCCTATTGTTAGTTTACAGCTTGTGTTGCATCTCTTTTACTACATGATGATCTTGAGTCTACTTTGACTTTTCAGAATCAAACCAAGACTGGCAAACCCATCCTTCAGGCCTCAGAAGATTGACATCCTTACTACAGTGGACAATTTCTTGAACCTACTGCGTATAAGGTATTCTTCACCACTTTTCCGCTTGAAGACAGCTCATGCTATCCAGGTGAGACATTTTAAATTTCATCACTATATAAAATGATTCATCTATTAGTGTCTGGATAATGAAATGCTTAACCAACAGAATGAATATTCTTTATCAGCGACTAATTATTTTCATACAGCTAAGACATCAGTATTTTGATTTTGTTTCTGATTCATTTTTGTCAGATTTAAGTTAATGTATTCTGAGCTAGTTAATATGGAATTTTGTTTGAAAATATAGTTGAAACAAGTATTCAAATTTCATGTTATTTTACCCTTATTCAGTTTCCATCTTAAGCTATGAAAACTGTCTTTTGCCAGCTCCAGAAAAGTGGGAGGTAAAAGAATATAATACAATTTTTTTGTATATTTTCTATAATCATCAGTATTGGCCTCATCATTGTCATTAATCTGACTAGTAGTTACTCAGGTCTTTAACATCTTGATATTTTAAAATCTGACATATCTTTTGTCTATCATGAATGAGTTCCTTTTCTCAGAATCCTCAGCCTGTGATGAAATTTGTTTGGATAATGATTTGTATGTTTTCTCGATGTTCTTGGATCTTACAGATAAGTGATAAAGCATCTAGAGAAAACATCCAAGCATAAAGCATTTAATGTTCCAAGATATAAGAGTTTTGGTATACAAGACCTAAGATTTTCTGTCATATCTGCAGCAACGAGTACGCTTTCACAATACTGGACCATCATGGCTTTGTGGAGTCATAGTGATGAGCATTGAAGATGGTCACGATGGCTTTCCTGGGTTGTCTCAGCTGGATCCCATGTATGTTAAAGCATATAGTAATTTTTTGTTTGAAGACTTGAACATCCTTTAGTTTTGTTGACAAATGGTGTTGGCAGATATTCGCTCATTGTGGTTGTTGTCAACGCGAGTCCAAAAGAAGCATCATTTGTTAGCCCTGCCCTGCAATTGAGAAATCTCCAGTTGCATCCCATACAGGTACGAATAAAACTTAAGAATTTAAATGATGAAAATTGCAATATTTCCAGACTATGTTTTGGAAAAATAATGTTTTGATGTAATATTCCTGACTATGATGAAAATTGGAATATTTCCTGACTATGTTTTGGAAAAATAATGTTTTGATGTAATATTCGAGTTTGGTGAATTCAACTTCCAGTTTTTGGTAGAAGTTTGAAGTGGCCTTCCTTTAAGTTGATAATCTATTCAAGTTAATATGTTGTTACCTTGGACTATATTGCTACACAAGGTTGTACGATTTGTGAAAAAGCATTGTTATAACTGTTTTTTTTTTTTAATCAGCAAATGTTAGTTGTTAATTGTTAGTTTTTTATTAGCGGAGAGATTTGAATCATGACCTTTTCCTCCTTCCCTTCTTCCTTTACTACCAAGCCAACCTTATAACTCCATTGTTATAACTGTTGTAACGTAGTGATTATGCCTTTGAACTCAACAATCAACAGAACACTTGAATTAGCTTTCAAAGACACGAGAAGATTCTGCTGCATATTGATTCATGTTTCTTTGGTTTACTGTGGAAGATTTATCCATTTATAATTTCAGAAATGCTGATCAACTCCCTTTTGTGTACTGTGTTATAGGTATCGTCATCCGATGACCTTGTTAAGAGCTCAAGATACGAGGCATCTTCTGGCTGTTTTGTTGTGCCTCAAAAGACAACAGCTGTGTTTGTGGAGCCAAGGAAAACGTGAGTCACTGCTTCAATCAAACATTGATTTAAGTCAAGAATGTAAAATTGCCTTGGGATACTACTGGTAACTATGCTAGTTTTGGTGCATCAGGATGGGTTCTTTTGTGACCTTCACACGCTGATTACAATTGGATCTGTTGTTCCCAAATAATATCCTCTCAAGCTAGGGATGGAACCTGAGATAAACATTAAGCTAGATTAGTTGCAAAAGGAACGTTTGAAAATTAAAACTTATATATAGAGGTCAGACTTTCAGCAAAATTATACGATTGAAGTCTTGACTCAGCATATCTTCCTCTCATGTCCATCTACTTATCGGCTGATTTAAGAGTCAAACTCAAACAACCTATGATCTCAAAACTTCCAATAATCTCAACTCAAAGGCGTGTCAAGAAGCCTTACAAGAAGGAGAAGTTCATTTTTTTTTATAAAAAAAACACAATTACTAAATACAAAGTAGAACATAAATAACCAAAAAAAAAAAAAAAAGGCTAAATGACCTATTTGGTCATTTATCTTTTTTTATTTTGTTCAGTTTGGTCATTTATCTATTAAAAAGTTCATTTTTGTCTTTTATCTTTTTAAATCGATTCAAAATGGTCCTTTCGTTCATATGTAGTTAACGTCGTTAATGAGATACAGATATTAGTGGCTAAAAACCACCACAAAATGTCTCTTCTTACTATGCTCCTTCCTCCCCTCTCTTTTCAACACCACCGCAGCAGCATGTCAGAGGTGGTGGTTCCCCTCATTTGTCACCACATTGTTGCCATCCATCGCTCCCCCTCATCTTCCTTTGAAGACTTCGTTCTCCCCATGAACGGGAAATCTCTCTTCCCCTTTTTGTTTTCTCTCCTTTCTTTCCGTTTTCTCCCCTCACAAAGCCCATAATCTCCCCACGCCACTACGTTCTCCTCCCTTCTCCATCGTCGTGTCCTATGTCGTCACCGACCGCGTGTCCTGTGTCATCGTCGATCACAGCACAGATCTGCACTTGTTGACTTGAATCATTGAAAGAAACACAAACAAGATATTAAAGGAGAGGTAGAGAGATCTGAATCCAGCAGAGACCCAGAGGCGAGGGAGAAGTGCAGGAACTGTGGGGAAGGTGAGGTTAGGGAAGCGTGGGGTGGAGGATTTTGGGTTTGGAGTTTGGGCTAAGGTTAGGGTTTGGGAAAGATGAAGCCTTGGAGTGTTTGATCTGAGAAAAAATGGTGGGAGGTGTAAGAGAGAAAGAGAACGAAGAGAGTGGAGAGAGAAAACAATAACAGTGTTAATCTTGAACTTAACGAAAGGACCATTAGGAATCGATTTAAGAAGATAAATGACCAAAATGAACTTTTTAAAAGATGAAGGACCAAACTAAACAAAAAAAAAAAAAAGATAAAGGACCAAACAGGTCATTTAGCACAAAAAAAAAACTATTACAGGCTGAACGTATAAAAGTACAAACTATTCGATAAAAGTAAGAATTAGGTATAAAAACAACTTCAGATTTAATAAAAATCAACAACATAACATCTTTGATAATGGAGACCGATATTGTACATGCTTTAGCAACCTGAGAAGGAACCAATTATTCGCAATAATATGATCATATGATCTTCAACTGTAGCGACAACTTAAAGAATGCTATCACATTAGGTTTTGCTCCCACCTTGTATTATATATATATATATATATATATATATATATATATATATATATGTATATTACTTTATTAAAACTATCTTTACTTCTCCATCATTACTTTATGTTCTTGATTTTTTTTGGTAATGTACTTTATGTTCTTGATTTGTTCTTGAGTTCACGAACCGAATTATTTGCGTAATGTTTGATGGAGAAAACATATTGTAATATAATGCGTCTTACATAAAATTAAGTATTTTTTACAATAAGTATCATGGATTTGGGGTTTTGATCCTATCAAATACAAACGGCTCTGTTCCCATAATTTATAATGGTGAAATAAAATAAAATAAAAAGGAGTAAGATTACATGTAACGAATAAATTTCTCATACCGTTATTATAAATTTATAATATTTAAAGCAACTCCAAAATATAAATATATATAACGGCAATGTTTTTTTTTAATAATATTTCTAATTGGAGTATTTTAAAATTATTATATTTTCATATTTTGGAATATTTTTTTATTTTAATAAAAAATTTCCTAATGGTATAAATGTTTTTTATATTGTCATCTAATTATTAATTATCATGTATGGTAATATTGTTCATTTTTATAATAATTTACCTTAAAACTCATACTAAAACGATTTCTAGTTGATTGATAGTGTAAAAAATTTATTGACAATGCATAAAAATTAAACTTTAAATATTTTGAAATAACACAATTCTTTGATATATTTTTTAAAATAACTGTTAATAGTAAAATAATGATATTATATATCTACTTTCTATGTATTTCTTTTTTTATATGATGCATTCTCTCTACTTTTCCTTTTTAAAGGTGTTTGATATATATTTTAATTTGCTGATTTTATTTGATATATCTCCTATGATATATCAAATATATTAATTTTTATTTTCAAGAATTTCCTAGGATTTGTTTTTAGTCAATGAGAAAATGTTTAAAAATTAAAACAAGATATTGAGTAAATACAGAGCCACCTTGGCCCATATTGGGAGATTTTAAGCCCCAAGTCTCTAACATACCCAACTGTCCAAACGTTGACCCTGTATTTTTTTTTTGATAAGTAGCAAGCCCAATAGGGCCCTGAAACCATCGGCCCAGCCCAATTAGTTTATGTGTGTTCAGGCGAGAATGCAGCGCAGCTAGCGTGCGGTGCTGTGTCCGGTGTGGTGTGATTCGTGACTCGTGGGCTGCACCTCTCTTACTCTCTCAATAATCAGAGGTAACTTTCCTTTTTCACTCTCTATTCTTTGTGGTGGCCTTCGAAAATCTCAACTCCATAGAGTTCTTTGCTAAAATGCAATGTCAAATTTGGTTGTTTAATTTCAACTGAATGAATGAATGAATGCCTGTGATAAAACCCTTGGATTCTCTGCACATGACCAAAAAAAATTCCGATTTGTGTTCAGTTTTTTTGTTTCTCGTCTATCTTTTTCCCTGTGAGAAAATCAAGGACTGTGCTGTTTAGTTGGATGTTCATATGCAAATACGCATGTATAATACTTGAAGGAATTATAGATGCTTTTCAAAGGAACTATGGAATAAATAAAACACATGGCATGGCTTTCGTGGAACTGTGCTCTTTAGTTGGATGTTCATTCTGCTGGAGCTATATTGTAATTATTATTTATGCATTTGGTTATGCAATTATACATCTGCTTCTCTTCATTTAGTAATTTACACCTGCTCTTATGGAATGCATATTATTTACCTTGTAGCATACTATGATTTTGTTAATCGTTACTTGTTCCTGATCTCTTGTCTACAATGGCTTACTCGAATTCAAAAATGGCAATCGATATATTTCTTTGTTATAATGGGTATGACATTTGACTATACTATACTGTACCGGATAGGATGCAGTCCTTTGCTCTTTTGGTTTTTCTTCCCTCTGGTTTAGTTCATTTATCAAAACTTTTGGTCTTCTACAGGGGGTGTTTGTTTGAGGGTTTAGATTTACATTCCCGGGAATGTTGAGTTGGATATATAACAACATTCCTATGATTGTTTTAAAAATATTTTTTCCCATACATGTTTTGAGCATCACTCCCTCCAATTCATTCCCATGGAGGTGGGTATATTTTATTCCCAATGAATGATTGAAGTCTTACAAGAATGGGTAGTGGGTGGTTATAGTGAGTAGTGGGAGAAAAAGAGAAAATTTTATTTTTTTAGGGATGTTTTTGTCTTATAATTACATATTACAAGAAATTAGTTTTAAATGGTACAGAATACCAAACATGGACATAATGTTTTAAAAAATACCATTTCCAGGATTATCATTCTGAGGTATCTTGTTAACATTACTCCTTGAAAAAAATGCAACCATAATTTTCGTTCTCTGGCAATATTAGGCAACTTATGTGCTTTGGAATTGATGGAGGCCAAATTTTTTCGCTTTCTCAAGATTGTGGGTGTTGGATACAAAGCCAGAGCTGAAGCTGCAGGGCGTCTATTGTATCTCAAATTGGGGTACAGTCATGAGGTGGAACTAGCTGTCCCTCCTGCTGTCCGTGTTTTCTGCTTCAAAAACAATGTAATTTGCTGTACTGGAATAGACAAACAAAGGGTGCACCAGTTTGCTGCTACTGTTCGGACTTGTAAGCCACCTGAAGTTTACAAAGGCAAGGGCATAATGTATGTTGATGAAGTTATCAAGAAAAAACAAGGAAAGAAGTCTAAATAATCATATAATCTTAGGTGATTTCTTGAAGTCTAGGACTCTGATGCACATTGGCTACACTTTGTCTGCTCAATGATTCACTCTAGGTCTCTAGTCTTCAAACAGTTTCAGTTTTGGAATCTTGAACATAGCATTATGGTAATCATGTATTTGATTTGAAATAACAATAATTTCTTGCTTCAGTATGATTGATATGTACCTTTTAGAGTTTATCTTGCTTTGTTCAGGCATTTTGTCTAAGAATATAATATTATTTTGAAATCTCATTTTCTTTTTGTTCCCTAATAATGATTGAACAAGTTATAATAGGATGGTTTGTTTTAAATTTCACCTCACCTCTTTCCCATTTTCCTCTCCATGAAGTTTTAATTTACTTTATCTTTGATGTTTAATTAAAGCTCTTATGACCACATTTCTAAACTTACGGGTTATTACTAGCTTCAATTTGATCTTAGCTCTTGGATGATGTGCGCATGAAAGCTGCTTATTTTGATGTTAAGAACCTGGTTACATTATGCTTCAAGCTTTCAATGTATAAAAACTTGTAGTGCTGGTGTATCCACCATCGAAAATAATCTGTAAGGAATCTGATTGATCTTTTCTCTTTTATGGTTGTTTTTCATGTTCTTATTTATTTTGATGTTTTTATCTAACTTAGAAGTAAAACAAACTTGGCTGCATTATTTTCGCATAAATTGACTGTATCCAATTATCCATTAAATGTACTAGTATTTTATACCCAACAGGGAATTATTGTAGCGCTTGACTTGGGAATTATCGATTGGTTCCTTTTGTAATCTATTCTGAAATTCACTTGTTTAGTAATTTGTGTTTGGTTTTCTTAGTTTAGATGGTGTCTTTTTGAGTGTCCCAGAAGCTACTAAAGAATCTCTCTCGTGGATGAGTTCCTGAAGCACAAACAGCATAATAATTCTGCTATAAAAAATATTAGAAAGTCAGCTACATTAACTGGAGTAGAATACTTCACAATGTTTCGGAAGTAAGAGCATTGAAGGTAGTTCTTAGTTTCCTCTTAGTTATTTATCATCTGATATGGAACTATTTCTTTATTGAGATTCCAAATATCAATTATATGCTTCAGCGTTGAAGATTGAGTATAAGTACTAAGTAGTGGCTATACAGAAGAAAAAGATCTAAGCCATACGTAGTAGAGGAATCCACAATCAAAAGGGAATAATTTCTTCCTTCGAAGTACAATTTCTTGGTTTTGGTTTTGTTTTACGTGCTACACACAACCAACCGCCAAAAACAATTCTTCATGTTAATAATTGGGCCTCGTTAATTGAATCATTGCAATGATTAGCTAGGCATTAGGAAATAGTCGAAATAATTTAGTATCGTTATTTTTCATATAAATTTTTTACCCAAACCATGTAATTGTTTCAGTTTTTTATGTTGTTCATGTCCAACCTGATCTAACTCGTCCAAACCGAATTTTGTTTTGTTCGAGTCTTTGGTTTGTTAATGACAAATTTGACAGTCCGAGACTTAACAGTTAACACAATCATACATAAACTATTAGTTAAAAAATAGTTGATTTTTTACACTACATTTATTTTTATTAAAGATATTGTTACTCTTTGTATTATTTAAATTTCTAGAATTGTTTGATTATATCAAATGTTAGAATGCTAGAAAAAAAAATACATTTTTTTAGAATTTTTGAACTTTAGAATGATCCCTCGCTCAAAGATCCCACCGAAATCAATCCATTTTTATCGGATTGGTTTGGTTCTAATTTGATAAAAAAAAAACGAGCTTAACCCAAATTGAACTAAATGATTTTGGTTGGTTTAGATGACAACTTTAACAAAACTCGATTTAACCAAATAATTCATATGCACTCCTAATTTTATGTTCTACTTTTTTTTTTTTGTCATCTTAAGGAATTTGAGTTTGATTTCATTAGGACTAACAAGTTTTGGACATGTGATTTTTATCTCTCACATTAAGAGAGTTTTATGTATTAAAAGTCTTGGTGTTTCTTGTATGTTTACGTTGTGTACCCCTCGGCCTATTGTCACATACCCTTCGGCTTATCGCTGCATACTCCAAACAAGCTTTGTAGGCCGAGCACGTCCCGGCCCACCGGAACGATGCCACTGAATGAGAAGAAACTTAATATTAGATAGTAAGTATCATTAAATATAACATTAAACATAAACCAAACGATAATACAGGATTAACACCAATGGTAACATCAAGGTAAGGCCCATGGATCCAAAGCCCATTAAAATATGTATAAATAGGGTGAGATTTTCGAGGTAATACTATTCATTCAGACTCATTATTCACATTCATTTACTATATTTGGGGGAGTCTCTGACTTGAGCGTCGGAGTGCCTTTGCAGGTACCTACCCCATCCGATACACGACGGAAGACGACGGAGGAAGATAAATAGAGATCAGCACAACAGAAGATTACGATCGTACCCTCGGACAGGTACATTTTGGCACCCACCGTGGGGCCCGAGTTGAAACTCCCTGCGGCCCCTAGATAATGGTAACTACAAGGAGAACGACGAACATGGAAGGTGGTCAACAACCAGGACTCGCCCAAGACCATTCGGTCCACGTGGAGAATGTGTCGGACCATTCGGAGGCTATCCAGGCATTGCGTGCCGAGATGGAGGCTATGCGCAAACGTCACGAGGAGGAGATGCAAATCCTTCGGCAACAACACGAAACACTACAGAAGCAGCGACAAGACCCTACTTGGGGACCATCCCACCAAACACATGGCCATCATGGAGAAACAGAGATTAATTACACCTCTCAAGTACCTATAAGCGGTAGGGTACCACCAGAGGCAAGTTGGCAGGGAGAGACACCGCGTGCCTCGGCCTTGACGAATTCAGTGGCTGGGTCCAGAAGACACCCATTTGTTGATGGAATTATGGAAACTCCTCTCCCTCCATCTTGGAAGGGATTGACCTTAGACAGGTATGACGGAACCGCTGATCCAGATGAACACTTGGATGTGTATGTTACCCAAATGAACCTATATACCAATGATGACGCCATCTTGTGTCGAGTCTTTCCAACATCCTTGAAGGGCGCGGCATTAAGCTGGTTCACCAGGTTACCCCCCCATTCCATAGACTCGTTTGAAACTTTAGCAGCACGGTTCGGCATCCAATTCGCAACTAGTCGACCACATCACTTGACATCAGTGGCTTTGGTCAACATCAGACAAGACAAGAAGGAGCCTCTTCGGACATTCATGGAAAGATTTAGCAAAGTCACCCTTAACATCCGGGATTTGGACCCAGCAGTGGCTCTGCACCACTTGATCACGGCCCTAAGACCAGGCCCCTTTGTGAATAGCTTGTGCAAGAAGCCAGCCTCAGATATGGATGAGTTACGCCGAAGGGCTGCAAAGTACATGCAAATGGAGGAATTAGCTGAGTTCCGACACCAAGCTCGGGTGGAACAGTCAAATGAGAATAAGGATATAGACAAAGATGGAAAAAAGCGAAGCCGAGAACCCTATAAGGAGATAGGCCCCCCACGACCTAGATACAACCAGTACACACCGTTGAATGCCAATCGAGCAAGGATTCTTGAAGAAGCACTCAGCTCTGAGATCATTCGGGCACCAAGGAAGGCACCCACTCCTCCAAAGGCAGATCGTCGTAAGCATTGTCGTTTCCATCAAAATTATGGTCACACGACTGAGGAGTGCACAACTTTGAAAGATAAGATAGAAGATTTGATACGGGATGGACACTTGAAGGACTTCATTCATAAACCGCCAACCACAAGGAACACATCCTTTGATTATAGGAGGGATCAGGATCGAGGCTACAAAAAAGAGGTTAGCGATCGGCACGGCCAACACGATAGGGATGACAATCGAGAGAAGCGGCAAGAGCAACACCACCAAAATGATCAACCCATTCGGCGAGTCATCAACACGATAGCTGGAGGGTTTGCAGGTGGAGGCACCACGAATTCATCCCGTAAGAAGCATTTGAGACTAGTCAGATCAGTCAACGCAGTGTCTTATAGGAAGCCGAAAAGTATGCCAGCCATCACTTTCTCGGATGAGGACTTTAAAGGCTTAGACCTTGTACAAGACGACCCCATGGTCATTACTGTTGAAGTGGCCAATTGCATTGTAATGAAGACACTTATTGATCAAGGAAGCTCAGCCGATATTCTCTATTGGCAAACTTTCAAGCAGTTAGAAATTCCAGAGTCTGAGATAAAGCCATATAACGATCAACTAGTCGGTTTTTCGGGTGAAAGGGTGGATACTAAGGGTTATATTGATCTCTACACTAAGTTCGGCACAGGTGATAGAGATTACCGGATCATCAGCATCCGATATATAATAGTTAACGCTAGCACTTCGTACAATATCCTCCTCGGAAGACCATCTCTCAATACTTTGGGGGCCAAGTATCTACACCCCACTTAGCAATGAAGTTCCCCTCAGCCGAAGGCAGGATTCTTACCATTCATGCTTATCAGAAGACGGCGAGGGAGTGTTACGCTGCTAGCCTAAAAATGACACCTTTGGTGGAAAGGGTTCCACCCCTACAAACCAGAGCCCCAACTATGATTGGGAATGTGGAGTTAGATCCCCGTGTGGATGATGACCATAGGGCCGAACCCAACGAAGATACTTGCCAGTTCCATCTGGGCAGAAAGCATGGACAATACACAAGGATGGGCACTAAGTTATCTGAAGAATGCCATCGGCAGATTACCAAGGTCCTTCGAGCCAATGCGGACCTGTTTGCATGGACGGCTGCTGATATGCCTGGCATTGACCCCAGTTTCCATAGTCATAAGCTCTCAGTATGTCCTGAAGCAAAACCCATCACACAGAAGAAGCGAAAGCTTGGGGAAGAAAGAAGAAAGGCAGTGACCGAGGAAACGGCAAAATTGATAGACGCAGGCTTCATTCGGGAAGTCATGTATACCACTTGGCTTGCCAACGTGGTCATGGTGAAAAAAGGAAATGGCAAGTGGAGAATGTGTACAGACTACACTGATCTCAATAAAGCATGTCCAAAAGATGCGTATCCGTTACCAAATATTGATCGATTGGTAGATGGAGCGGCAGGGCATAGGCTTTTAAGTTTCTTAGATGCCTACTCCGGATACAACCAGATTAGGATGTATCCGAGGGATGAGGACAAAACCGCATTTATCACCGATTCGGCTAACTTTTGTTATAGAGTTATGCCTTTCGGCCTAAAGAATGCTGGTGCAACGTATCAGAGGTTGATGGACAAGGTCTTCAAGGATCAAATTGGAAACAGCCTAGAGGTGTATGTGGATGACATGGTGATAAAGTCTGAAAAAAGTGAAGAGCATGCAGGTGACTTACAACAGGTTTTTGACCAGATCCGCAAGCACAATATGCGGCTTAACCCAGAGAAATGTGTGTTTGGGGTAGAAGGGGGAAAGTTTTTGGGCTTCATGCTTACGCATAGGGGTATAGAAGCCAATCCAGATAAATGCCAAGCAGTGATTGACATGCGCAGTCCTACCAACCTCAAAGAAGCCCAACGACTAGCCGGCAGACTTGCCTCTCTTGCTAGGTTCTTGCCCCGGCTAGCAGAAAAAACTAAACCGATACTTCAACTCCTCAAGAAAAGCAAAACCTTTCAATGGGGCGAGGAGTGTGAACGTGCCTTCCTAGAACTCAAGTCTGTTTTAGCAACTCCCCCCATCTTGTCAAAGCCTAGAGCAGATTTAGATTTGCTTTTATACTTGTCGGTTTCGGACCAAGCAATCAGTGCAGTCATAACACAGGAGGTGGACCGTACACACGTGCCGATATACTATACCAGTAGAGCGCTTCATGACTCAGAGCTTAGATATCAATTGATTAAAAAGCTTGCCCTGGCCTTGGTGAATGCATCTAGGAGACTTCGGCAGTACTTTCAAGGACACCAAGTTGTGGTGCGAACGGATTATCCAATAGCAAAGGTCCTGCGGAAGCCTGAGTTAGCAGGAAGGATGGTAGCATGGTCGATCGAACTATCTGAGTTCGGTATCAAGTATGAGCCGCGAGGGCCTATAAAGGCTCAATGTTTAGCTGATTTTATGACTGAACTACATCCTTTGGCTCAGGTTGAAGATCCATGTTGGGTGGTGTATGTAGATGGATCACTTAATCGCTTGGGTTGTGGGGCAGGAGTTATATTAGAAAGACCAGGGGGGATCATTTTGGAGCAATCTCTTAGGTTCGATTTCAAGACTTCGAATAATCAGGCCGAATACGAGGCAATTATAGCAGGACTGCTCTTGGCCTGGGAGATGGGAGCCACAAAAATTTTGTGTCACACGGATTCCAAGTTAGCGGCAGGGCACATAGCAGGAACGTCCCAAGTTAGAGAGCCTCACCTCCTCGGGTACTACCACAAAGTTCGAAATTTGATGCAAGGGTTCGACTATGCGGAGGTAAAGCACATTTCTAGGGATCAAAACTCTAGGGCTGACCAACTTGCCAAGTTGGCTAGTACTAAGAAGCCAGGGCAACACCACACTGTGATCCAACACACCCTTTCGGATCCAAGTGTGGGACAACAGGAGTGCATGGAGGTCAACATGGGGCAAGCTGATTGGATGACACCCATCTTAGCCTATTTAAAAGAAGGGACACTGCCAGAAAACCCAAAGGAAGCGCACAAATTGAAGGTCCAAGCAGCTAGGTATACTACCCTAGCAGACGAGTTATACAGGAGAGGTTTCTCCTCACCCCTCCTGAAGTGTCTAACCAAAGCTCAGTCAACATATGTCTTGGAAGAGATTCACAAAGGCATTTGTGGGATGCATACAGGAGGAAGGTCAATGGCAACACGTGTCTTGCGAGCTGGGTACTATTGGCCCACTGTCAGAAGTGATTGTATGGAATATGTGAAGAAGTGTTCAGACTGCCAAAGACATGGCAATTTGATACACCAACCAGCTGATGAGTTACATAACATAGTCTCCCCATGGCCCTTTGCAATGTGGGGAATGGACATTCTTGGACCTTTCCCGCTTGCGAAAGGACAATGCAAATTCTTGGTAGTTGCAGTAGATTATTTTACCAAGTGGATTGAGGCATAACCATTGGCCACAATCACGGCTCAAAATGTTCAAAAATTTGTATGGAAGAGCATCATCACTCGCTTCGGCATCCCACATGCTATCATCACTGACAATGGAAGACAGTTTACAGACAGAAAACTAAAGGATTTTTTCGAAGGACTGGGTATTAGGCACAGGGTGACATCAGTCGAGCACCCCCAATCCAACGGACAAGCTGAGGCAGCTAACAAGGTGATCTTAGGAGAACTGAAGAGGAGGCTAGGCGATGCCAAAGGAAGATGGGCCGAAGAGTTGCTGGAAGTACTATGGGGGTACCGATGCACCCCCCAATCGTCAACCAAGGAAACACCTTTTCGATTGACTTATGGGGTCGATGCCATGCTGCCAGTAGAGGTTGGGGAGCCTTCCTTACGCCGTACAATCTTTAACGAAGAAGAGAATGATGACTCACTTCGGAGAGAGTTAGATTTCGCAGAAGAAACTAGGGAGATGGCAAGCATTAGAGTGGAAGCTGAAAAGCAAAGAGCTTCAAGAAAATACAATTCAAGGTTGAAACCCAGGGATTTCAGGGTCGGAGACTTAGTATGGAGAGTTCAAAGTGAAGCAAGGAAGAACTCAAAAGAAGGAAAGTTCTCGGCTAATTGGGCAGGTCCATTCCGCATCTCTCACAGTTTGAACAATGGAGCATATAAGCTAGAATACTTGTCAGGAGAGGCAGTCCCTAGGACTTGGAATAGCACCCACTTGAAGTCTTATTATAGTTAATATGTAATGTTAAGGGTGATGTACTCTTTTTCCTACCTTGGTCTTTTTTCCCTATAAGAAAGTGAAAGGGTTTTGGCTAAGGAGGTTTTAATGAGGCACACCTATATACATCAGTAAAAACACTATTATCACTAGATTATGTGCTTAGTTTACGATTTTCTTGCAAAGATTAAGTGCCCTGCCGAGGACACACCCTCGGTGCAGCGCGCACAGGTTGAAAGATCAAGTGCCCTGCCGAGGACACATCCTCGGTGCAGCGCGCACAAGTTAAACGATTAAGTGCCCTGCCGAAGACACACCCTCGGTGCAGCGCGCACAGGTTGAAAGATCAAGTGCCCTGCCGAGGACACACCCTCGGTGCAGCGCGCACAGGTTTAAAGATCAAGTGCCCTGCCGAGGACACATCCTCGGTGCAGCGCGCACAAGTTAAACGATTAAGTGCCCTGCCGAGGACACACCCTCGGTGCAGCGCGCACAGGTTGAAAGATCAAGCGCCCTGCCGAGGACACACCCTCGGTGCAGCGCGCACAAGTTAAACGATTAAGTGCCCTGCCGAGGACACACCCTCGGTGCAGCGCGCACAAGTATCTTGCCAAAAGACACACCCCTCGACACAACAATTTTGCGAAAAAGTAGCTACGTCTCGGACTACTCAAGATTCAAAAGAAAATGTTTAGGTTCATTGAACCCGAGGTGTATGACTAGGTTTTACAAAAATCAGTAGCAGTTGAAGCCCGTGATTAGACAAAGTCGTTTATGTGTTCGCCGGATTTTACTTTACGAAATACTTGGTATTTTAAAAGTGTGACAAGCCCATAACAAATAATTGATAACGGCACAAAAAGTAACACACTTTATTAATGCATCAAACGAGACAAAAGGTAACAAGCCAAAGACACCACATAAGCGAAATATCACAACAAAGAAACATCACAAATTTAAGAATATATCCTAGGGTGACTAGGCCGCATCACCATCAACAACTTGTTCTTCCTCTTGATCGCCCTCAAGTGTCTCCTCGGACCCCACGGCACCAGTTATGGTTGGAGTGGATGGAACCTCAGACGCCTCGGGCTCGGCCTCGGCCTCTGTGACAGCATGAATAACAGAGGGTGCAGGGATAGCTGCAGCAGCAGGAGCAGGAATGTCATAAGCACCAAGAGGTATCTCTGATAAGCACCTTAGTTCTCCATGATAAATATCCTTATCAATATCAAACCGAGAGGTGTCCGTAAACCCAAAAAACACGGCTTGCCTCACAGCCTTGTCAAAACCCTTGGTATGCTGCTTTATAACACTTGTCTTAGCAAGCGCAACTAAGGCTTCAGCTTTCTCCTTGGCGGACTTCTCGGCATCTCTACTCTCTGTCACCTCATCTACTGTCTTCTTCAGATCTTCAACCTCCATCAAGACGCGAGCAGCAGAGTCCTCAGCTTCTTTAACTTTGCGCTCCCAACCAATCTCCTTCTCTTCAAGGAATTTCACTCGGTTCTTTAGGATCCCAATTTCAGTACTAAGCTCTGTGTTGGCATTCAGAGCGCTCTGAACATCCTCAGTAGAATTAGCAAGTTCCTTGGTTAATCGGTCAATCTCTAAGGCCTGAGAAGAAACCTTGGAGTGTTCGGCACCCCAAAATTGACCCAATGACCAAGCACGAGCCATCAGATCTGAAAAGGCCGCCAAACCAACCTGGGCACTTGAACTTGCAATCAAATCCTTGTTAGCCAAAGACATAGCATCAAGATTCATAATAGATAGGGGGTTGAAATCTCGACCAAAGAACGCTTCACCTAGAAAAGGGGAAGTATTTGCAGAAGGAGGTGGGTGTCCGGTCACAATCAAATTATGAGAAGGACCTCCAATATCACCCCCAACAGTACCAAAATTGAGAGTTCGTTGACGAAGCCTCTGGTCTCGCCCCTCGGCTTGCTGCTCTTCCTCATGGGTCCGCTTCCTTGACTTGCCTTTCTTATTCCTTTTCTTCTCTCCAGGGGGAGGAGGATTGTTGACTGTCAAAGGCCCAATATCAGCGTTGCCAGCGGCAACCTCCTTCTCATGCTCTCTTAACTCGTGCAACCTTATACTTTGATAGTCGAAGGGGTCATCCATTTGTACAAAAATTCCTGAAAAACAGAGGAAATGTGTTAGGAAAACAAAAAATATAAAAACAGTAAATAAGAAGACCTAGACTGACCATGTAGGTCCACATGGAGATGTGGGGATAAATATAAAGCAACTATCTGGTTACTGGGAATGGATCTGGGGAGCCGATTCAAAACAG
The DNA here is from genome assembly GCA_026413185.1 of Pueraria montana var. lobata. Classification (NCBI taxonomy): domain Eukaryota; kingdom Viridiplantae; phylum Streptophyta; class Magnoliopsida; order Fabales; family Fabaceae; genus Pueraria; species Pueraria montana. Next base: position 76,594,995 of record CM048647.1, read on the forward strand.
CCAGATTCTTCTTCTCTCGGTCTGTCAACAAATATAGTGGATATTCGTCATACCTCCTAGGCTCTCTCGTCCAACTAAGCGGAAACATTGGTTTTCCATCTTTAAAGATATATTTCTTTCCGTTGACCCCGAAAGAAACCTTGAAAAATCCAGTTTTGAACTTCTTCCAAGAAGTCGTGTACGGCATCAATAAGTTAGGACTCAACTTGCCAATTAGTGATACCCACTCGGCCTCCTTCCGAGGACGAGTACAATAGTGATACAAAAATAGTCCCGGCGTCGGTCTAATATAGAAACATTTACATAATAGTTTAAAAGATTGGATCAATGCCCAACTATTAGGATGTAACTGTGTAGGTGCTACGTTAAGAACACGGAGGACGGCCATGGTAAACTCATCAAACGGAATTCGAACATGCAATTTTGTGAATAACGAGTCATACATAAAAAAAATATGGATCATCTCCTGAAGCTGAGTCCATAAAAACCTGGTCGGTCTCACTACACCGGTCAACGAAGAACAGATCGTCTTCATCACGGTCACACAACCTCGCATAACCAAGGAAGGATTCCAGAACCTCAGTCCACTGGAACTTGGAGTAATAACCCCAAGTCTCGTCTCGCACCCACAGGAACTCAACCGGCCGATGTGCAGCTTCAGAATGATTTGATGATGCCGCTTCAGCGGCGCTAGCAACCCGCTCGGCATTGATATCGTTCTCCATCTTCATCTCGTTCTCAATCAACATATTTGACTCTGGGTGGGACCGATTTCCTGCGTAGGCGTCCGACCCGTTATCAGAATCCGCGTTCGAAGCAAAGACCTCGGTCTCGGATTCCCCAGATCCACTACCAGAATTACTTGTGTCCATTAAAAAGAAGTTACGTACCTGAGGAGTACACGGCGCGCGCACGGCTCTCTATGAGCAGTCGGCTCTCAGACAATATGTTTGAAAGGTTAACTAGAGAATGAAGACTGGAAGAAGAATCTTAGATGAGAGGTATTTATAGATAATAAGCCCATAGAGGCCCAAACGGTTCTAAAATCCCCACCGTTTGATGGATCTAAATCAACGATCGTCATTACACAACGCTTCGGTTTCCAGATTATCGTCTTATCTCCTCAACCAAGTCATAAATGCCAAGTACAGGGAGGCACATCCCGACGTGCACGTCTTGCATTCCCGAGAAAAAATACAAATGTCAGCATTTAAAAACCGTAGATAACCTCCATTCCGAACGCTGGGCCGAAGCCCATCACGACAGTTGGCGAACCTATAACACCGGGCCGGGACCCATTTCCAAGCACCTAAGGCCGAGACCCCCTCTTGGCATCCTCAAGGTCCAAAGCCGAGACCTATTGTCTAGCACCACACCTAAAAAATTCTTTTAAAGCCCATTTTTCAGGTGAAGGAGAGCTTTTTTGGAAAAAGTACTGGACCAAATCCCCTTCGGGAATTTGCCACGCATTCCTCTCGAAAAGTTATATGGAATAGACATATAATTTACTGAAATCGGACACGAGTCAAAAGTTATGCTCTTTTTAAAATTCTTAAATATATTCATCATAGGTTTCCCATCTCTTACGAGCAATATTCCAATCTTCGATCAACTAAGCCGTAAATCAAGCCATATGTCTCAGACAACCACACGAGGCAATCAATACCACCGTTCGGCCTGTCCACAAATATAACCTGTGCTAGGACCACATGCATAATTGAAATGAAGGTCGTCACATATGTCTCGGCCGCTTTAAAAACTGAAAACTATATCAAACCCGGAACCTATGTCTCGGCCACATGACAAGGTTCTCAGATAACATTAAAATTCCACATATCTCGGCCAATGTATATGCAAAACCAAGAACTGTACTTAGTGCTCAATTAAAATAAAACATGGACCCATGTTTCGGCAGTCAGAGGTTATCAGATCATTACATACTGCTCGGTTGTCATGCCGCGGCATAGGCCGTTGCATACCACTCAGCTACGGATAATTTATAACGCTATACCAAGATACAAAAGGAGTAAGAGGGCCCATGTACTTTTAACCTGGGATCTACGTCAGAAAACACCCTTCAACTTCAATAGCTCGACTAACTTGTCCTTATTATAAACCCTCTTTATTCTTGTTCGAATTCGAGGCTTGGGAGGCATGTGTACCCCTCGGCCTATCGCTGCATACTCCAAACAAGCTTTGTAGGCCGAGCACGTCCCGGCCCACCGGAACGATGCCACTGAATGAGAAGAAACTTAATATTAGATAGTAAGTATCATTAAATATAACATTAAACCTAAACCAAACGATAATACAGGATTAACACCAATGGTAACATCAAGGTAAGGCCCATGGATCCAAAGTCCATTAAAATATGTATAAATAGGGTGAGATTTTCGAGGTAATACTATTCATTCAGACTCATTATTCACATTCATTTACTATATTTGGGGGAGTCTCTGACTTGAGCGTCGGAGTGCCTTTGCAGGTACCTACCCCATCCGATACACGACGGAAGACGACGGAGAAAGATAAATAGAGATCAGCACAACAGAAGATTACGATCGTACCCTCGAACAGGTACACGTTGCTTTAATTACTGCCATATATTTGTTATTTACTTTTTACAATATTTTACAGGTGGGGGGATTTAACTCTGTTACGTATTTGTTTTTGTGTTGTTGTTACCTTACAAAAAGGTACATTGATGTAAAATCAAGCAATTATCCAGGATGTTGATGTCATAACGTGCTGCAGCATCTTGATCCTTGGTATCATGCTGAAAAGATATAATCTCACATCTTTTAACTCGTCTATTTCGTGACATGTAACATATGCTTCGGAAATCTTAAACTTGAATATTATATATTTATGACGTCCTTCAGTCTTTATTTTTCGTTTTTGAGGGGCCTTTTTATAAAATATTTTAAGAACTCGTTTAACTTGATAAAAAAAAATTCCAAGTTCAATACCAAAAAAAAAAAAAAAAATCCAAGTTGAAAGGTTATTGAAATTTCCAAGTTAAATAAGATGAGTTAGTTGTAAGCGGAATTTTAGATTGGGATGCATGACAGAATTTAATGGTCAACTGGGGCAACAAGTTATCCATTTGAAGAATGATGTCAAGACTAATAACAAGGATACAATTCAGAGAAAATTTATGTTCGAAAATAAGGATGGAATGGGAAGGAAAATAAATTCTTTATACAAAAGACAGTACTAGGAAAAAACAGTGATGATAATTTACTTTAGGGATAAAAGAATAACTTCACAGAAATGATAACAATATACAACAAGTTGTTCGAATTCCCAAGTAAACGCAGGGTAGCATCTTTGCTTTACAGTGTTGAATCATGGAGGATTGCGGTGCTAAATAGACCAATCTTAATTTACACGTATCACATTAAAAGGTCATCACAGAAAAAAAAAACATTTATCACCAAATGATATTATAATTTATTATTTATTTTTAATCGACGACATAAAAATTATTAAAATAAGTTGTAATAAGTTTATTTTAGTAATTCCATCAAAAATATTATTGAAATAAATTATTTTTTAGAAATTATAAACTATTTTTGTAAGTCTACATAAGTTCTATAAAAGTTCCTTCAAAGGTCTACACATTCTTTAAAGACAAAATAATTAACTAACTAATGATAAGACAAAAATTTCACTCTATAGGACAATTCGTAAAGAAGTAATTATACATTTAAAAAAACTTAACATAATATAGATAATAATAATTTTTATTTCATCAAATAAAGTTTTTTAAGATATTTATTATTTAACATAGAAAAAAAATCTTTAGAAGCAAAATTATCATTTAAAAAATATTTTTAACTGTTGTTTTAAGGGTAGTAATTAGAAAAATAAAAATAAAATATTAAAATATATGATTTAATATTATCACTATACAATTTTAAGTATATTTTATATATTATAAAGAAAAACATATTAACCTCCTCCCCCCACTCTTTCTTTGAATAAAATAATATTAGAATACTACCCTTTGTATCCGTCTTTTTCCCTTGTTTGCAAGTAAACTACTATCAGCTTCTCTTTCATCATTGCCAAACACTTAATTTGCTGCCAAAAAAAGTCGCTGATCGATTAATTGCTATGGCCTTGGATGCACGAGTCTGCATTCAATTTTGTCATTTATTTGTACTCGTCTAAGCTCTTTGCCTACCTATATCCTAGTTCCAGATCAATTTATTTGAGTTAAATGGTAATGCACTTACAATCTAAAACAATTTTATACTATCATTCAATCACAAATCACCGTTAATATGATTTTTAAGATAATTTTATAAAAATCAACAAACTTACCATATATAATGGATTATAATTGAATGACATTGTAAAACTATTTACACTATCAGTGTATAACCTTTTTTCTCATTTTATTTTATTTTATTTTGAAAGAAGGGAGAATAATACTTCAACCCTTTTTCTAAATAAGTTTCTTTCTTTCCCTTTATTCTTATTCATATCATTGAAACATCGCCTAATTAATTTTCCAAAATACAGAAAAAAGTCTTCTTCTAATTAGAATATGCTTTTTGAGCAAATTATTTAGAAGGGATTGTCATATTTCTTGGTTACAATGATTTTGGACTAATTAATGCACTAGTCACTTTCTTTCAAATCCATAGGTGTTATTTCTCACTTAATTTCATGATCAACTTGTTTCTCATACCACCTTACTATACTTTAAGGTCACTGTGTGTGATGTCAATATCATTATAGTTTTGACAAAAAAAAATGCCATTAATACAAGGCTCATGCTAGAAAGATAAAGAAATGTTCATTAATTATAGAAAAGTGTTGCCTGTTAGTTAAAACTGAAAAGCAAATTGGGTTTAGGTGATTGGATTCACTCACTACAGTTATTTGGGTTTTCAGATATCTGAGTTAAGCTAGTAACGTTACTCAAATGAAAACGGCAGAACAACTTTGAGAATGAGTCACGTACTTTTCATCCTACAATAATTTGATCCCTATAGATTAATCTGGGCATGCTTTTTTGGATATCTCAGATGAATTTACATAGGTTTTGGTCATTAATCATATAGTACGAGGATGGATGTCAGGTTATAGTTTATAAAATTAGATCTATATGTGAGTAAACTTCACATGAACTCAATGATTGGTAACAAAATGTTTGTATAAAAATATTAATTATCATTAGAATTAATTTGGATAAACTTCTAATAAACATTATATTTATAGGAAAATATAAATTAATTAAAGAAATAGTCTGAATTAAACTTCTCACATAAATTAAATTAAACTTATCTTTCTAATTATTTTTTTAAAAAAAAAAAACATTTCCTCGTCTAACTTTCCTAGACACTTACAAACTCCTAAGTACTTTTTTTTTTTTGTTTTTTGTAAGTTAAGAATAAAAAACTCGTCTTGATTTAAATGTTCTTATAAATTAAAAGCTAATCCAAATTTGATGTTAGCTTTTTGGTACAAATAAAGGGAGTACTCATAAAGCATGTTTATATCAAGCAACTCTATGCTTTTCCTAAAGTCTTGAAAACAGAGATCTGAATCTTCCTTCTATGTAAACATTATTGGAAACTTCCGTGACATAATATGGAAAGAGACATCAGTTAACTCATGTTCTAATCTCACTTTCTGAAAGTAACTTGAAGATGAAAGGACAATTACAAAGCGTTGTCTACCTTATTGTACTTTATTTTAACTAGAAAATCTAAACATTTCAGTGAAATCTTTTGATTATTTTTTTCTTTGTTGCCCTGTTTTAGTAGTTTGCTAGGTGGATATTGAGTAACACTACACTATCTCCATAGCTATTTAAAAAGAGTAAAATTATTTTAATTTTATTAGAGAATAAAGTTATTTAGAATTCTAATACTAGTATGGGAAATAAATTAGGTCTGTTTAAGATAAAGTGTAACCTATTCCATTTTTATCTCTACTACTTTTAATCAATGTCAAAATTAGAAATAAAATGTTAATGCAAAAATAGAGTTTTTAAAGCAAATATCAGTATAGTCGATTTGAATTGTAATTTATAATTTAAACTATTTAAAAGTATTAAAATATAAATTAATGAGATGCATCAAGTCCTGAATTAAAATATGTAAGAATTATTTATAATCATAAAATAATCATCAATATTTTTCACATAATGTAAATTTCATTGTTTTAAAAATTAGACTGGATCAGATTTGTCGGTTTGACTGAGAACCAATCTAGTGATTGGTCTGTTAATTCTAAAAAAATGATTTATCTCAAAATTGGTGAGAAACAGTAAAGAATTGGTTGAACCAACCTAAAACACATGAACACGGACGAATTTACATGGGGGCGAGCAGGGGCTCAAGCCCCCCCTCTCTTGGAACTTCTCATGTATATACATATATATTTTTAAATTAGTTAGTATAAAATTGTGTAAAATTAATTATGTATGTTGTCATTATAATAATGGTTAAGGTTAGTTAGTGTAAAATTGTGTAAGATTAGTTGAGTTTGTTGTTATTACTGCAATGATTAAGGCAATAACTAGTATAAAATTGTGTAAAATTAGTTGTATTTTATTGTTATCATGATAATGGCTAAGGTTATTATAATTTAAAATAAAAATTAGTTTCAATTTTATGTGTAAAAATAGTAAATATTTATTTTAAAATTATTATTTATTAGAAGTTAGACATTATAGGAGAAGAAAAAAATTTAGCCCCTCGTTTAATAAATTTTTGGATCCGTCCCTGCGTGAACAACAATGTAAAGAACTTATTTAAGTTAATATTTTTTTAAAAACAAATCATTTTTATTTTTATTTTTTTAATTTTTATGTTTTAGCTTAATCTAAAATTAAGATAAATAAAAACATATATTTAAGGATTATGTATACGTACAACTTATTTTTCGGATTATTATTAGTTTTTTATCTTATTAAATATATATAATTTAGTTATTCATATTAATTTATAATTTTTACATTTTGATTTATTATAATTTTATATTATTTTATTATTTAAAATATTATATACTATGAAAAATATAAATTTAATTACTATCAGTTCGACCACAATTATACTAATAAATTATTAGGTAGTGCTTTTATCGGTTCAATTACCAATTTGATTTTTAAAACATTAGTAAATTTAACCACACCAATATTTGCATCAATCTATCTACACATAAATCAATGAGTTTAGATAGTTCCTTCTGTTTTCTATTTTTCTTTTCCTTTCCCATGCATAAAAAAAAAAAAAAATCAAATGGGAGGAAGTTGTGCTCAGCATGTGGTAAGATGTTTTTTTTTTTTAACAAAAATATTTCACACTTATAGTTAAAGATTATTTTCTTTTGAAGAATAATCACATATAACAAATTTGTTAAATTATATAATAATTATCTTAAAAATCATACTAATAATTATTTTTAATCAATTGATCGTATAACTTTATTTTGAAAGGTATGCATTAGGTCTAAAGATTATTAAATTAAGTTTTGTTTCTCCTAATATAATAAAATTTCTTGTAGGATGAGAGAAAGATTTCACAAGCAGATATCACGGGACATTGGCTATTTAGTGCATTTCTATTTTTGAAAATGTATGGAAGGAGATCTTGTTTGATGTTAAGATTAGAGCACGTTACACATCTTACATATGTTTTGGCTTATTTAGCAATACATTTAGAAACGGATTTTGGAAAATAAAGGGGAAAAGGAAGGCTGAAATTTGTTAGTTACAGTTCCTCTTTTACTAGAATTGAGGCATAAAAGAGAGAACAGAGAGTGGGAAGCACAAGAAGTCCATGGAATGTGTGGTCATGCAGGCATGACAGAATGCAAAAGCAGCATAATAAGAGAGAGTCATATTATAAATAAAAAAGTTAAGTGAAGGGAGCACCGCAGATTCCGTGGTTCCAGGCTTGCACTCCAATCATCTCGTGCACAAATCGTTCAGCCAAAGTAATGGGGCTATTGCTTGCTTCCCTTCCTTCACACCCCCCTCTCTCTAAAATTAGTACACACATGTATATCTTGCACTCTATATGTCTTTCTTCAGCAAAACGTGTTAGTAACTAAACCAAATATGTTGCCCCTAACGCGCCTTCAGGACAACAAAACTTTTTTGTCATAACTCATATCTCACATTCATTAAAATATCTCATAAAAGTGAAACAATAATTAGGTTGATTGATGAGAATTTCAGTTTTTTTTAATCCGAGATATCTCTCAATCAAAAGTCTATAACTAATCCTTCAAGGTACTTAGGTTTGACAAACTGTACAGACCTAAAATCGAAGCCTTAACTACAGACTTAAAGAAGAACGTTAATTAACTTCAATTTGGTATTGCTAGCTACTAGCTAGTAACTAACAAGATTAATTTATTGTGGGCCTAAATTCAATAATTGAACCTTTTATGGGGTTTAGATCACCAAGTGAGTGAAGTAATAGAGAGCTTCAATTTGTAGCATGAAATTTAGATTTAATTTTCTAATGGGTTTACAATTGAGCCAAATTGGTGCAAGTTACAACATAATAAAGCTTTGTGTGGTTTAGATCACGAAGCTAGTGAAAAAGATTGAGAGGTTGGAGTCACATGCGAGCTATATATAGAATGAGAAATAGGGAGTCCACCCCATGAATGTGAGAGTGGGGGTGGTAAATAATAATTACTGAGACTAGGGAGTCAATGAATAAAGAGAGGTAATAAAGAGCATGCTAATAACGTGCCACACCAAGCTTTGGTTGGGGTAGTTTTCATTTCGTGAAGTGCGTTGGCAAAGTGTGAGAAAGAGAGTGTGAGACGGACTCTGTGTTTAACAAACCACTCTTTCCCCCTCTTCCAATCTGTTCTCCCTGCACCACACTCTCCAAATTTGGCCACTTTCTGTTAGATTGCATTATTTTTGGTCTCTCTTTTTCTCGAGTGCTATATTCTCTCTTTTCATTTCTAAATTTTCCTATCCCCACTACCCTATAAATAAACACTTCCAAAACTTGGATTGCAGGGCTGATTCACAGTTACTGTTGTATTGGGTGGCTTTTGACTCCCCCAACTTATTATATCCTTCACTCCCTAATCCCTATCTATATATAATAACCAACCCCCACTCTCCTTTCGCTGCTACCTTACAACCCTCCTTGCCTCTCTCTCTCTCTCTCTCTTTTTTAAGGTTAAGCCTCTCTTTGGTGGTGTCAGGAAGAACCAACATGGAAGCACCGGAGGAACTCTCTTTGGGGGGGTCCAAAGATCACACCAACATTGTCAAAGGGAAAAGAACCAAAAGGGTAAGGCCACAATCCCCTATCCCCTTCTCCATCACCGCCAATTCTTCCACCGGAGAAGGAGAAATAGAAGAAGATTGCTACAATGTTGATGATGACAACAACAACATCAAAAATGAAGAAATTAATAACAACAACCATGACAACAACAATAACAACAGCTCTCCCACCACTTCTTCTGCAGGATTACAAGATAGCACAGATGAAGAGGAGGACATGGCGAATTGCCTCATCCTTCTAGCACAAGGACAATCCCGGGAATCCCCGAAACACGCCGAGGAAGATGCCGGCATGAACTACGCCAAGTACAGCAGTAGAAAATTCTTGGAAGCTGCTACCTTGGGGTCAAGCAGGGCAGGGTACTATGTCTATGAATGCAAGACATGTAACAGAACCTTCCCTTCATTTCAGGCACTTGGAGGCCACAGGGCCAGTCACAAGAAGCCTAAGGCATTGATGGCCATTGGCCAAGAGAAGAAGCAACAACTCCTTTTGTCATCAGATGAGGAAGAGTTTCAATTGAAGACCAATAAGTCACCATTTTCCCTTCAATTGAACACAAAGGGGAATTTGTACAGCAGCAACAACAAGAAGTCCAAGGTGCATGAGTGCTCCATCTGTGGTGCTGAATTCACATCAGGACAAGCATTGGGAGGCCACATGAGACGCCACCGCGCACCGGTTGGAACCACCGCCACCGCCACCACCACCACACTCTCCTTCACCCCATTGGCTTTGGAACCAGAAGAAGATCATCCCAGAAAGAAAAGGAATGTGTTGAATTTGGATTTGGATCTCAACCTTCCTGCCCCAGAAGATGATCATAGAGAATCCAAGTTTGCCTTTGCATCCAAGCAACAACAACAACATGGACAGAAACAACAACAACAACAACAACAGCAGCAGCAACAACAACAACAAACAAGTCTTGTCTTCCCCGCACCAGCTTTGGTGGATTGTCATTACTGACAAGGTTTTAGATTGGCATTTCACAAGAAGATTGCAAATTGAAACCGAGGTTAATGTGCAAGATTAGCGATACATTTGTTGTCTGATCTGATTTTTTTTTTTTTTTATCTATATATTTATCAAAATTTACATTACATGATTCTTTTGATTCTTTGTCAACTTGATCAAGCCATGGTGATTAAGGGTGAGGTCAGTTGTTTATTGGAGAAAGTTTTTAATTTGTTCTCTGAAAAGACCTCTCCAACTCATGGATAGCGCATGTTGGTATCTTTTTTCACTTCTTTTTTCATTGTTGTTAGGCTCTTTTTCCGTGCTAGAGAATGTGATGTATTATGACTGCAGAGAGAAAGAGAGGCAGAGAGGGTGTTGGTACTATCCAAAAAGTCTTTGTTTAAGTTTCATTGTTTTGTCCACAAGAAAACATTAAACATCTCTTCTCTCTCTCTCTTTCAGTGTGTGTGTGTGTCCCCCCACATATTGGTCATGGAAATAGAATAAAAGTAGGGAAAGCCAGTAAGTAACTGCTATTCCCACATGAATCCTCAAAGTGTCCTTTTTCTCCTTTACCAATATGTTGTCATTAAAAAAATTATTATTGTTTAGATAATTTTGTTCTTTTCTTTGCTTGCTATCTCTCTCTCTCTGTGCTAGTTAATTGCCTACTCATTACACCTAAGCAACCCCATGAAGCCATCCAGAGCTTCATCATTCACAACCCTCAATTTCTCCTCCGAATCCTCAAAATTGGCTTAGATACAGCTAATAACAAGTGCCAAAATTAGAGTGGATCATCAAATCCACAAACCAAAGTAAAGATCACAGTTCTGTTTAATTAAGTTATTTAACATATTAATAAACTATGTAAGATTTTTGAATTTCATTGCTTTCTTTTCTTTATGATGAAGTAAAAGAGGCGTTGAAGAAAACTGAGTTACTCCACAAGTGTAGATTTACACTCAACCTATTATTATTAAGGCCATTGTATTTATGAGATTGATTAGTATACAAACATTTTATAATTAAAGTTTCTTTTCTTTTCTGTTCTGTTCTCTCTTCTTCTTGTTTTAAGAAGTCAAAACGCAGCATGAGATCACGTCAATACAAGTTGAGGATGTATTTAATTACTAAGAATGAGTTTATGATAAATAAATATGCTAAAAATGAAGAAAGAGGGGCACCACGGGTGACGCAACTAAAGTTTACCAAGTTGAGTAGGTTGCTAATCAGGGGTTCACTTGTCAACAAACCTAATTTAGGAGTTCACTTGCCAATTTTTTGTTAAATGATCATGAAAAGGAAAAGGCTGAATTTGGATAATTTGTTTAAAGAAAAAAAAATGTTTGGTCAAAAACAGATGGAACCAACTGCAATCAAATGAGATCAATTTAATATAGTTCAGTTTTTCTAATTACAAATAAATCGATCATATAAGAAAACATTGAATGACTTTTTTTCCCTCAAAATAAAATGAATTTAAAACATTAAAGTCACTATAAAGTTGGATGGGGATGAAAATTGAAGTCTAAATTTTATGTGACAAATTTAATTGGTGTCATGTGGTCCTCTTGATTCATCAAGCTCATCTACCTAAAATACTCAATACTTGACCTGAAACGATGTCGTTTACGAGTTTACCATGAGATCCAGACAAGGAAAGATAGCAATTGAACTCGGCCCAAATAACTTCGTTAACATACTGTCGAAACAACAAAAGTCCATACATCTCTTATATGAACGATAAAAGCACTTTTGTTTCGATTTTTTTTTTTTGGTACAAAAAAAAATTAAGACATGAATGAATATATATAACATTAACAAGAACATACAGAAAATTTTTAAAATATAAGACACAGCATAATATAATATATAAAATTAAAATAAATCTTAATTTCACTAGAAAAATTAATGTATTAAAAATAAACATAAATCGTTTTCATATTATAACTCTTATTCAATATATTATAATATTTCCTTTTATATTGATGTAAAAATTCAAAAGTAAAAGAATACAAAATACACCTGGGAATATTTGAAGTATCCGTAGTGTCCTATATGAATACGTGTGGTGCAATCTAAAATGGAAACTATACATACTACTTTCCTAACCTTGTTTAACCTCTTCTTTTATTTACATTCATATTTCTCGGTTCTTGATTTTATTAGAAAAAAACCTTCTTTGTGAAACTATTATAGAGCTTGCTTGTGCAGCGACTGCTATACTTAGAGTAGACAAAGCTTTTTGTTGAAGCATACTTTGCCTTAAGATTACACCCACATTTATGCTAAGGCAAAAGAGTATACTCAAAACTATTTCTGGAGGCAAATTGTAGACTATACGCAGGGTATACACAATACATTACTCTTCAATATACTTTGCCTCTACCCCACACTTTACCTACCACTTTTATATGTTACTTTTGCGTGTGACATGATACTTCAAATCCTAACTATATAGACACTCCAGTTTTTCTGTGTTAAGTATCTGTTTCTTACTCATCATACTGTTTTTAATAACTATATTAGTATATTTTTCAGTAAGCATCTCTTACAAGTGTCAATATTGGAGTTTCACTTGCTATGTATAAATACCATTTCATTTTCAAAATATGATACAACTACAATAAGTTATTGAAATAGGGTTACTTATACAGTATGTAAATTTAGAATTTACTAAAACGACATAACCGCTATTGGTTGGGACGATCTGGCTTAATCGGATGTCCAACATGGTGTCAAGTTAATAGCAATGTTGCAATGAACGTCATCTTATCAAGGAGTATGACAGGTAGTATAATTTTTTTGGGTAAACTGTATTTTTAATCCTTTATTCTTATACAAGGGATTGTAAACCCTAATTTATAATATAAGAGTATATTGATAAATCTTAGTATTGCGTAAGCTGTTTGCAAAATTCTTTTGCACATTGTGCAAGTCCTCGATAATTATGATCTCCAACAGGTTAATTTTGCTAATTATTTTCAATCTCGGCCACAGATCCAGATGCGGGTGATTGATGTTAGGAACTCTGCTGCCAGTTTTATTTTCAGCCTTGTGTAGTCTTGAAATAGTTGCAATCGGTGATAGCAAGAGTAATTTCGATTTCATTAAGGTATTGGTGAAATATAGTTGCAGTTGTATTAATGTGAAAAAGAGTTGCATTAGAAGTAACTTAAAACCACATTTCTACCTATTGATTATACGTTGTAGTGAGTTGATAGGTCAGTTTAGCGAGAGTGAACATTAAGAGAATCTATCAAAGAAAATGGAAACATCATGATTTAATTATCGAATTGAGAGAATTACATGGGAACGAAAAGGGACTAGATGAAGCATAAAGTAGTGAAAAATGTTTGCTAGTAATATGCCAATTGTTGAACCTAAAACATGCATCATTTTCCATCGTTCTGTAGATTAAGAAACATCCACCAAGTGTAGCCGAAGAATGACACGGCAAATCTTAAATTGAAAATTAAACATGTAACATGACTAACTACAGTAAAAAAGTTAACAATATTGTTTTCACTCACACCTAATTAACTAGTAACAATAGAAGAAAAAGAAATGGTGAATTGCTTTCATTCTTAGATGTACCAACTTAAAAAAGAAAAAAAAAATACTGTAGGAATGTTATCCTTATGCTAGTCTGCATATCTCCAATCTCCTTAGCAAAGGGTGCACCATCTCAATTAATGGAGACCAATATAGAGGAAGCACAAGGCAGTGGTGATCACAGCAATCAGAGACCTATTATTCGTATTACAAAGAACCCATATTAGCTTATAAGCATTTCACATAAATGGTGTCACAACACAAAATACGGTAATACCTTGCTCTATGTGGATTATATGCCTTGGATGATGGAGCATTTGCTGCTGGAGATGCAGAGGGAACATTTGGATTATATGCCTTGGATGATGGACCATTTGGGGCTGGGGACACTGAGGGAGCATTTGGATTATATAACTTGGACAATGGAGCATTTGGGGCTGGGGACACTGAGGGTACATTTGGATTATATGCCTTGGACAATGGAGCATTTGGTGCTGGGGACACTGAGGGAGCATTTGGATTACATGCCTTGGATGATGGAGCATTTGGTGCTGGGGACACTGAAGGAGCATTTGATTTATGTGCCTTGGATGATGGAGCTAAAGGTTGAAACATGCCTGTGAACATTCAAAAGTATCAAACAAGAAAGAAAGTTTGTAAAGGAGAAAAAAAAGGACAAACAAGTAGAAGAAACTTTGAAGTTTTAACATGAACTAACCACATAGAAGGAGATTCTGTGGAGGTGGCTTCTCTTTGGCAGGGTTGGGATCAGGATCATAAACCCTCACATAGAGTTCTTCACCTAAATACCAGCTTTGCAAGTTCTGTGATCTCAGGTTCCATATTCCCGGGTTGTCAGGGTACACATACACTGCACTCCACCCTCCAGGGTACACTTGCACAGTGGAGCGAGCAACAGGATCAAAAAGGTTATAACTTGAACGTGATTCTGGATTCCATTCTCCTTCCCCCATTCTAAACACAAACATTTGTTATTTATCAACTGTAAAATTTCATATACAAAAAAATATGCTGATGTGGAGCTACCAATGAATTCTAAGTTCATAATAACATGTACATATATATCTATAGACAATTTTATCTTATAATTTTTACTTGCCCTTTGGAATTATCTACTTGTTATCATGTACTGTATTCTACATGAACCTGACTTTATAGTAAAACTTCTCAAATTAAGCGAAGTACATAATCACTTACCCAACAACAAAGAAGCTAAATCCATCCAAATGCCAAGTATCAATGATGTCTAAATTGTTAATGAGCACTATCTCCGTCCACCCTTTATGTAATGCACTAGCTACGAAAACTCCACGCACAGCGTTAACATTTGAAGTGTTCTTAGAATAAGCATCAAGTTCATATACTCCAGTTCCATTGGTAAAGTAATCAGCTAGCTTCAGTGGTGTATATGGGGTCAAGTAAGACACATTGTTCACAGTGTAGCGAGATAACCCATAAATCGTTGCTGTTGATGCCTGGAGAATGAAAGTCTCAGATATTGTCACATTTTGTACATTAAACGTTCCCTGAGGATTAGGCCTTGCAGCTCCAGTGGTGAGGTTCCACCTTCAATTCAAATAAACCCACAATGTGAATGTTTGCATATGTTCTAAAGATGACCTCAAAGTCAGATTAATAAGTTTCCATAACTGCTCAAAACTGTTAAGAGGCACTATTGCTATTGCTAACATTATAGTATGTTGACATTAAGCAAACAAACAAAAACAGGAAATTAGAGAAGCTCTTCTTGAGCATACAGAGCACCATTTTGTGACATGCAATTACCTAATGGATTTTGTTTGGTTGATGGAAAATTGCAGATCAAATGGATCTGGACCACTTGGGAGAGACCCATTAGCCGGTGTGGTAGAGTTATCATAATGAAGCACAGCAACACCGACAAGAGTGTTATTATTTGTGGCATTACTCATTTTAGGAGAGGCCACTATGTAGTAATCAGCAGCACTTTGGTTTGCTGTGACAAGAACTGAGTAGGATTGGCCTACATGAACATCAAGAGACTCCAACTGTATTTGATTGACATAAGAACCTTCAGTTTCAACCAAAACCATTTGATGATTTTGAATCCTGAAATTGAAGCTCCAAGCTGTCCCTACGTTTGATATCCTAAGCAAATATGTTTTACCTGTGACACATACCATAAAGGATTTAAATTATTAGACAACATGATCATAAGTGTGAGTCACTCACACTTCTCTTATGCACTTCTTACCTTGTGTAACATTGAAGGTCTCATATGATAGAGAAAAATTGTTCATATATGGTCCTTTTCCGTTTATTAGCATCCAATCAGGAGGAAGAACATCTGCCGTATCCAACCTGAACCTAATATCCTGGTTGAAATAATATCAAATATATTCATTATTCAGGATTAGCAAATAAAAAAATAAATACAAATAAGTAAGTACTGTAATAAATTAAAGATCAGAAAGTGGAGTAGCATTCTAAGGAATTGCTAAAGCCATAATAATATCAATGTTCAAAAGTGTTTATCAATGGTCAAATGACAAGAAAGCAGTCAGTTACCTTATAGCTACTGCTGTACCAGTCACCAATTAGAAGATCAAACTCTGCCTCAGGTTTTGGAAAAGGAACACTTATCACAGGTCGATTGTTGACTCGAATTGGACCAAACCCTCCACCAGCTTTAAGGAAATCGATGGAAGGAAAGTAGAAGAATGTGCCAATCTGGTCTTTGGTTTGGAAATCATAAGTCCAATTCGTGCCAGGTTGGATGGGGCAGTTTGTGCCAGACACTCCATCTTCCCATGAATCTAGCCTTTGCTGTATGCCATTCCTACACCAAAACCAAAATTCTATAAATTTAGTGCATAACCCCACTCCTAAAACTAAAGCAATACAAAAATAATCAAAATATATGAATCATGCAAGTGGCAATTCCATTAGTAGTGGCCTTCTAATGCCTCTCCAAATAGTAAAATCTATTGAGTATTTGTCCATGGTCATATATATATATATTGTTTTTTGGTGAACCAAGGTCAGCAATATTGATAGAAAAAGAATGAGAGGAGTACATATTAATACCATGTAAACAGCAAAGGATCATCCAAATCGTTGAAAACATTGACATGAATAACATCATTTGTTGTTGCATTTATAAGGGGTCCAGGGAACATGCCATTGATTGTTATTACCTGCCAATCATATCAGCAATGAAATTAGGCAACAATGCATAACTAAGACAAATAAAAAAGATGAATGGATCAAAGGCTATAATCCCTACTGGTTGATCAGTAGAGACAGGCTTTAAATTAAAGTCAGCGCAAACGTGCCATTCAAGGAATATGTCAGCACCAGTGGCTATTGTGACAAGGAATGGTAGCAGCACAATTGCACATGTAACAAGTTTGAGTCGAGGACCAGCAGAACCTGCAGCCATTGAGACGCGACCACAGCTTCTTGCTTTGTATGTCACTACTAGTTTTGAATAGCTTTGAATTTCAAGAGCCAGCCCTTAACAGTTTAAATAGCTTTGAATCTTGGGTATCTAAACTAGAATAGTTATCTTGTTACCTTAAATGATCTTTTTTAATATCTTATCTCTTTAATCTATCGTTCCATTCTTTATTTTTAAATTTTAAATTAAATTTCAATATATTTTAAAAACAACTATCAATAGTAAAAATAATCTTGTATAATAATATAAATTGTTTATCATAAATCTACAACATAATTTATATGTTTAAATTTTTTTTATTTATTATACATTTTAATTATAGTATAATTTATATTTTTAAAAATATTTTTTATTATAAATTTTGATTATATAAAATAAACATTTACATAAACTAAAATACTAATAAAGAAGAAAAGTCCGAAAGATTTGATTAAATTCAAATAGAACAGTCGACCAAAGTGTATCATTTTGAATTTGGATTAATGTTGGCTTTTGTAATCCGTTATTGAAAATTAGTAATCTGTTTTGATAATTTTAAAATTACTAATTTTAAGCTTTATGCTACAAGAGCCTAGCTTATCTAAAAAAAAAAAAAAAAAAGATGTATTACATGAGCTTAAACAGCACAATTGTCTTTGAGCCCTTCATCTAATTAATCTCCTGAAACCACTTTGCCATTAACATGATTTACCCTCCTCCTTCCCATGCCGGTTCATGGACTTCTTTTGTAAGCTCACAATATCTCCATGGTTTGTTATAAAATTGATATTCACAGTCTAGCATAACACGAATGAAAAAAAGACGTGTTTTTCTTAAAATCTGTGTTTATCATGTAATAAGTCATGGGAAGGATAAGTTAATTTAAAATCACACTTAAATATTTTTTAATATATAAATTATAAATTCATAAATAATAAATATTTTTAATGTATAAATTATAGTTTAGATTTATGATAAATAATTTATATTGTGATACAAGATTATTTTTAACTATTGATATTTTTTCTAAAATAATTCAAATTCAATTTAAAAATAAAGATGAAATTGATAGATTGAAAAAGGATTAAATGTTAAGAAAATTCTTAAAAACACCATCGTTGAAGAAAAATGCCTAAAAACAATCTCATTAAATAATAAAGAATAGTTATTCTCTATCTTTATTAAACTTGACTAGTATTCTAGCCTTGACATTGCATAGAATAAATGTTTATTTTATACCACTAAAATTTATAATAAATAAACACTTCTAAGTTACCAAAAAAATACTTTTAAATATATAAATTATATTATTATAATTAAAATATGTAATAAATAAATATTTGTGTACTTATAAATTATATTTTAGATTTATGATAAATAATTTATATTGTGATATATTATTATTTTTAATTATTGTTAATTTCTTTTAAAAAAATATTGAAACTCAAGTTAGAACTAAAGATATTAAAAATGATAGATTGAAAAAAGATAAAATGTTAAGTTAAATCATTCGGTTGATATTAAAAGTATAAGAGAATATATCATATACACGTTAGAAGCGTATTTGAATTTTGAAGATAAGAGGATTTATAGATACGTATTAGGAATGTATTTGAATTTTGAAGATATAATATATATATATATATATATATATATATATATATATATATATATTTGAAGTTGGTTTATAATACTTAGTGAGAGAGTGAGAAAAATGGAGCAATGAGAGTAATGAGCTAAAATCCTATCCTTAAAACAGGAAACAAATATTAAAGTATTTTAAACAAATTCATAATATTTTTAAATTTAAATAATATCCTAAAAATTTAAAACAAATAACAAATTATTAAAAATAAACTAAATTATTCTTTTCTAAATTAAAGATGTATTCTCATGTTGAAAGTCTTACCGTCCAATTTGTGAATTCTAATTCATAACCTAAGAGTAAATGGGTACATCTTTTGCCAATGCCGACCCTGGGCCTTGATCAAAGGGGCGATGGCCTAGGGCCCATGACTAATAGGGGCCCAAAAATTTTAAAAAAATTAATAATTATGGGATAAAAAAAATTATATATATTATTTATGTTATTTTTATAAATAAATTGAAATCACTATCTCCTATCATGTATTTTTTTATACATTTAAATAAAAATATAATATGTGATTATAAAATATTACTCTTTTGATTGTTAGTTTTTTTTCCTTGTGTATTAGATTCACAAATTTATGTTAAAAGAATTTCTAGCACATTTTGACATATTATGTTAAAAAAATTACATGACTAGGAGGGGCCCAAAAAATTAAAAAAGAATTATATAATTATCTGGTAAAAAAAAATTTAGGTAAAATATATTTTTGGTTTCTGTTTTTTTTGTCAAACTTTATTTTAGTTCCTATAATTTCAAATCAATCAATTTGGTCCCTAAAACTTAAAAAATAGGTGAATTTAGTCCCTATTTGGTCCCTAAATCGTCAATGTGCAAGGACTAAATAACCTAATTTTTTAAATTATAGGGACCAAATTAATCGATTTAAAATAATAGGGACTAAAACTAAGTTTGACCAAAAATATATGGACCAAAAATATATTTTATCCAAAATTTTATATATATTATTTTGTTATTTTTATAAATAAATTGAAACCATTGTCTCCTTTTATATATCTAAATAAAAATGTGTCATGCGATTATAAAATATTTTTAATTGTTAGTTTTTTTTATTGTGTATTACATCACAAATTCATGTTAAAATAATTTCTAACTCATTTTGACGTAACAACATGTAGTAGACATATAATAATTCGTAGACTTAAAATTTGTATTTTCAACAAGATAAGAAACACAAACTAAAACTTAGATTGTAAAAAAATCTACTTCTACACAATAATTTAAAAATAATTGTATATCACCATTTAAATTATTTATCATAAATCTAAAATATAATTTATATGTTTAAAAATAGTTATTTATTATGAACTTTAATAATAATATAATTTAAAATAACTATTATTACATTGAATGAAAATATATTAATTATTAATATTAAATAACATAACTTGAAACTATAATATTTTATCAATAATAAATGATAACATAGAAATAAATTAAATGAAAAATGTAATAAGTTTTTTTGAGTTTTGTCAAAACTATGTTATTAATTTAATGTAATAAAAATATTTCATTTTAATTAAATTATATGTTTATTTTTTAAGTAATATATATATATATATATATATATATATATGTGTGTGTGTGTGTGTGTGTGTGTGTGTGTGTGTGAATTATTAAAATAATATAATTCAACGGTTGGATCGATAAAAATTTCATTATATATCAAATTATTAAAATAGTGTAACTCTTTTAGAGTTATATGTAATTTGATCTCTCCTCATATATATATATATATATATGCATTTTAAAATTTTATATATAATGGGCCTTATTTATCATTTCGTCCTGGGTCCATAAAATGTAGGACCGGCGCTGTCTTTTGCACATTATGCAAGTCTCGATAACATTGATCTCCAACAGGTTAATTTTGCTAATTATTTTCAGTCTCGGTCACAGATCCAGATGCGGGTGATTGATGTTAGGAACTCGCTGCCAGTTTTATTTTCAGCCTTGTGTAGTATTGAAATAGTTACAATCCGTAATAGCAAGCGTAATTTCGATTTCATTAAGGTATTGATGAAATATATTAGCAGTTGTATTAATGAGAACAAGAGTATAGAAGATGGGGGAAGGGGCAACAGTTGCATTAGCAATAGCTTAAAACCACATTATTCTACCTATGCTTGTAGGTTGCAGTGAGTTATTAGGTCAGTTTAGTGACAGTGGACAATAGAGAAGTATCAAAGAGAAATGGAAACATCATGATTTAATTATAGAATTGAGAGAATTACATGGGAACAAAAGGGACCAGATGAAGCATAAAGTTGTGAACAATGTTTGCTAGTACATAGTAATATGCCAATCAAGACGCCCTTGCATGTTGAACCTAAAACATGCATCATTTTCCATCCTTCTATAGAGTAAGAAACATCCACCAAGTGTGGCCAAAGAATGACACTGCAAATCTTAACCTGTATATATTGAAAATTAAACAAGTAACATGACTATAGTAACAAGTAACCGACATTGTTATCTATACATTTCATTTTTGACAGTGTACAAACTTTAAAAAAATAAATACTTTAGGAATTTTATCCTTGTGCGCTGGTCTGCATTTCTCCAACTCCTTAGCAAAGGGAGGACCGTCTCAATTAATGGAGACCAATATAGAATAAACATATGACTGTGGTGATCATAGCAATCAGAGACCTATTATTCGTATTAAAAAGAAAACACAGAAAGAACATATATTAGTTTATAAGTAAACAACAACAACAACAACAAAGTCTTATCTCATTAGGTGAGGTTGGCATATTAGTTTATAAGCATTTCACATATGTAACAACACAAAATGGGTTAATACCTTGTTCTATGTGGATTATATGCATATGCGTTGGATGATGGAGCATTTGGTGCAGGGGACACCGAGGGAGGAGGGGTTGGAGGTTGAAACTTGCCTGTGAACATTCAAGAGTGAAAGTTTGTAAAGGAGAAAAAGAGGAGAAACAAGTCAAAGAAACTTTGAAGTTTTAACATGAACTAACCACATAGAAGGAGATTCTGTGGAGGTGGCTTCTCTTTGGCAGGGTTGGGATCAGGATCATAAACCCTCACATAGAGCTCTTCACCTAAATACCAGCTTTGCAAGTTCTGTGATCTCAGGTTCCACATTCCAGGGTTATCAGGGTACACATACACTGCACTCCACCCTCCAGGGTACACTTGCACAGTGGAGCGAGCAACAGGATCAAAAAGGTTATAACTTGACCGTGATTCTGGATTCCATTCTCCTTCCCCCATTCTAAACACAAACATTTGTTACTTATCAACTGGAAATTTTCATATACAACAAAATATGTTGATGAGGAGCTAACAATGAACTCTAACTTCATAATAACTTGTCAATGTATATATATCTATAGACAATTTTATAAAACTTATAGTTTTGACTTGTCCTTTGGAATTATCTAAATGTTGTCATGTATGATATTCTACATGAACCTGATTTATAGTAACACTTCTCAAGTTAAGCAGATTACTCAATCACTTACCCGACAACAAAGAAGCTATATCCATCCAAATGCCACGTATCAATGATGTTTAAATTGTTTTGGAGCACTATCTCTGTCCACCCTTTATGTAATGCACTAGCTACAAAAACTCCACGCACAGCATTAACATTTGAAGTGTTCTTAGAATAAGCATCAAGTTCATATACTCCAGTTCCATTGGAATAGTAATCAGCTAGCTTCAGTGGTGTATCTGGGGTCAAGTAAGACACATTGTTCACAGTGTAGCGAGATAATCCATCAATCGCTGCTGTTGATGCGTTTAGAATGAAAGTCTCAGATATTGTCACATTTGTTACATTGAATGTTCCCTGAGGATTAGGCCTTGCAGCTCCAGTGGTGAGGTTCCATCTTCAATTCAAATAAACCCACAATGTGAATGTTTGCATATGTTCTAAATATGAACTCAAAGTCAGATTAAGTTTTCAAAACTGCTTAGAGGCATTATTGTTATTGCTAACATTAACATTATAGTATGTTGTCATTAAGCAAACAAAGAAAAACATGAAATTGGGGAAACTCTTCTTGAGCATACAGAGCACCATTTTGTCAGATGCAATTACCTAATGGATTTTGCTTGGTTGATGGAGAATTGAAGATCAAATGGATCTGGACCACTTGGGAGAGACCCATTAGCCGGTGTGGTAGAGTTGTCATAATGAAGCACAGCAACGCCAACAAGAGTGTTATTATTTGTAGCATTACTTAGTTTAGGAGAGGCTACTATGTAGTAATCAGCAGCATTTTGGTTTGCTGTGACAAGAACTGAGTAGGATTGGCCTACATGAACATCAAGAGACTCCAACTCTATTTGATTGACATAAGAACCTTCAGTTTCAACCAAAACCATTTGATGATTTTGAATCCTGAAATTGAAGCTCCTGGCTGTCCCTACATTTGATATCCTAAGCAAATATGTTTTGCCTGTGACACATTACCATAAAGGAGTTAAATTAATATTTAATAGACAACATGGTCACAAAGTGTGAGATACTAACACTTCTCTTATTCACGTCTTACCTTGTGTAACATTGAATGACTCGTATGATTGAGAAAAATTGTTCATATATGGTCCTTTTCCATTTATTAGCATCCAATCAGGGGAAGGAACATCTGCCGTATCCAACCTGGACCTAATATCCTAGTTTAAATTATATCAAATATATTCATTATTCAGGATTAGCAAAGGCAAAAATAAATACAAATAAGTAACTACTATTAAATTAAAGATCACAACATGTAGTAGCAATATAAGGAATTGTTGATGCCAGCCATAATATCAAGGCTTAATTACAATTTTTACCTCCAACTTTTTAATTTTTGGTGAATTTTACCCCCAACAAATTAATTTGGCGCATTTTACGCCAAACTTTTTAATTTTTGGCAGATTTTATCCCCAACAAATTAATTTAGCGTATTTTACCCCCAACTTTTTTAAAAAGTTACAAATTTCACCCTCCACAGTTTTGATGACTTTGGCATGCTAAAATAGTTGTATTTTTTACTTCCAGCTTTTTACTTTTTAGCAAATTTTACACCTAATTTTTTCATTTTTGGCAAATTTTACTCCCAACTTTTTACTTTTTGGTGAATATTACCCTCATTTTTTATGCTTATGTCAGCATGTCACGTCATCAAAACTGTGAAGGGTAAAATTTGTAACTTTTTAAAGAAGTTGGGGGTAAAATGCGCCAAATTAATTTGTTGGGAGTAAAATCCGCCAAAAATTAAAAAGGTGGGGATAAAATGTGTCAAATTAATTTGTTGGGGGTAAAAGTGAGCATCAATGGTCAAATTACAAGAAAAGCAGCCAGTTACCTTGTAGCTACTGCTGTACCAGTCACCAATTAGAAGATCAAACTCTGCCTCAGGTTTTGGAAAAGGAACACTTATCACAGGTCGATTGTTGACTCGAATTGGACCAAACCCTCCACCAGCTTTAAGGAAATCGATGGAAGGAAAGTAGAAGAATGTGCCAATCTGGTCTTTGGCTTGGAAATCATAAGTCCAATTCTTGCCAGGTTGGATAGGGCAGTTTGTACCAGAGACTCCATCTTGCCATGAATCTAGCCTTTGCTGTATGCCATTCCTATACCAAAACCAAAATTCTACAAGTTTAGTGCATAACCAAACTCCTAAAACTGAAGCAATACCGAAATAATCAAAATATATGAATCTTGGAAGAGGCCATTAGAAAGAAAGGAATACATATTATATACCACGTAAATAGCAAGGGATCATCCAAATCATTGAAAACATTGACATGAATATTGTCATTTGTTGTTGCATTTATAAGGGGTCCAGGGAACATGCCATTGATTGTAATTACCTGCCAATCATATCAACAATGAAATTAGTCAACAATGCATGCCTAAGACAAATAAAAAGATGAATAGATCAAAGGCATTTATAATCCCCACCGGTTGATCAGTGGACAGAGGCTTTAAATTGAAGTCAGCAGAAACGTGCCAATCAAGAAATATATCAGCACTGGTGGCTATTGTGACAAAGAATGGTAGCAGCACAATTGCATATGTAACAAATTTGAGTTGAGGACCAGCAGAAACTGCGGCCATTGAGATGCTACCACAGCTTCTTTCTTTGGATGTGACTACCTTTGGCTCTTAATTGTTACACTTCAAGAACCAGGCGTTAACAGTTTAAATAGGTTTGAATTTATCAACTGCTAAAAGTTAGAGAGAAAAGTTCCAGAGGTTCGGTTAAATTTAAATAGAACAGCCGGCCAAAGTGCAACATTATATATATATCAGGATTAATGTTGGTTTTTGTAATCTTTCAATTACTAATGTAAAGATTAAAGATACATCTATGTTACGAGAGCTTAGCTTATCTAAACGAAAAAAGATATATTACAATGTTGGTTTTCGTAATCTTTCATATTAAACCAAATTTTAGAAAAACAAATCATAAAAAGATAAAGAAATGTGATAATTAATTCTAAGAGATAATGAAAAAATAAGAAATTAATTCAAATAAAAAATCTAAAATAATTTTTTTTTATCCTGGGTCAGAAACCACGGATGTCCCCAATCCACTTAGTCAAAAACTAAACTCGCTCGCAATCATACCTCCAGTTGCGACTCCATGTCCAAGTGGCCAAGTCGGAGATCAAATCCCAGACCTTGGTTAAAGGACCCAAATGTTGAACTACTTGTGTCAACAACTTTTGATTATATTTATTTCTATTATATAATAAATTGAATTTATTTAATGATATATCAATAATTTTAAAATTTTATAAAAAATTGTTAAGTAATACGTAATATATTTTTTAAAATATAAAATTAACTATAAGATAACATAGCTATAAATGTCTTATTTATCTTTCTTCATAAAAAAAATCTCTTATTTATCTAAAATTTGGTATGAGTTATCATTGAATTGAATTAATATATATAAAAAGCTATTAGAAAAATAACTTTATCATAAATTATTTTTAGAAGTGTGTACGTGTTTATTTTTCAGTTAGTTTCAACTGAACATCCAACCTCTCACTTCTTTCTCCATTGCCATCTTGGAAAGTGGGAAAACAACGTCCATTATGGTTCAAACTGAAAAACAAACACACTCATCTTGATCTCTCATCTCTGTGTATGTATACGAGAACCTAAGAAAAATAACATATTCATATCATAATCTGTTTTTAATTAATATATCTCTTTGATAGATTAGACAAAGTGCCTGTAATTCTAAGGCTGAACGTTCATTAGAATCGTGGTTCAGACATATCCATCCGTGTCCAAACAAAGAAAAAAAAAAAAAATATATATATATATATATATATATAGATTACTAAATACTAAAAGATACTATCATGTCATCCCAACGTACACGTAAAGAAGTAAAGTAACACCGCAACGTGCAAGTAAATTAGTGCTAGTCTTGCCAGCCTACAGTTTGTTCCCTAGTTATGTCATCTTATTATCCAATGGCATAAGAATAATCACAAAACTAGATATAGACTTGCTTGCATTTTGCAACCACCTTAATTTTTTTTCCTAAAACTTAACCGTAGTTAGAGATATTAAAAAAATAAAAAACATATGGAGTAATTATTCTTTTTATGTAGAATTTTATGGTATATGTAAATTTAGTTTAGTTTTTTTTTTTTTTACAGAATAGTTTAGTGATATATTTTTTTTTACTGCAATAGTTTAGTGATGTTTAAGATATGTATTATTTGGATTAATTCTTAACTATGATAATGTTTCTTATTATATTATTGTGTAAATAACATTGCTATCTCAATATTGACCGCCTTTAATACCACTTTATTGTTATTATATGTATATGTATTAAGTAAAAACTCAGCTAAGATCCATCTCAAGGGAACTTAGTCATATCTCCAATATGAAATGGTCATTTTCTAATATCAAGCTATTGATTGAGGAACAAGAATAATTCCTTCATAGATTCTTCAAGCCTTCTATATATCCCTATCCTTACAAAATTAATTTTGAAAGTTCTTTTCTTTAATATTGCATGATCTATCGATAATTTAAAATCAAATAACCCTAATTATATAAATGGTATTTTTCAAGTCAGTGATTAAGTAAATTTGATTAGTACACACGTGTTTAAAATATATTTGTCAAGACTCAAGATACTGATCAAATTAACGCATATGCCTTTGTGCAAAAGAAATCTGGATTCAGCTGCAACTTCTTTCTAAGCCCAACTTCTTTTCCAACAATCTAGTTGATTGGGTGAAGAGTCAGATCAATTCTATAATCATGGCTTTTTTTTTAATTCAACATTGTGGTGGATATGGAGATGGAGGAACAATAGAATTTTTTTATGAGCAAAAGTGTGACCTCCGAAATGTGTTGAGGAATATTTATCTTTTACACGATGATATTTCTATTATGTTGAGAGACCAGGATGAAAACACCTTTTTGTCAAGGGATAGCATTAGTTGATTTTTTTTTTCCTGTCTTGTTATTATTCCAATGAATAAAAAAATAGAGCAAAAAATACTTTTTTTTAATATTTTTAATGATGTATCATTTCATTGTTTATTGTGTTCAATAATAATATATATTGTGTCTATCAAGTTTTATTTAGGCTTAAATATCTTTTTGGTCCTTGTAATTTAGTATTTTTTTACTTTTCATCCTTGTAAATTTTTTTTTTTTGTTTTAGTCCTTGCAAATTATGTTTATTTTGTTTTTCGTCCTTATAGTGATTTAGATAGTGTTTTGAACAATGAAAAAAGCGATATCTAAACCACTATAAGGACGAAAAATAAAACAAACATAATTTACAATGACTGAAACCAAAAAAAAAAAAATTACAAGAACGAAAAGAAAAAAAACAGTAAATTGCAAGAATCAGAAAGATATTTAAATCTTTTATGATTGAATTCTAACTAACATGCTTAAAATATTTTTTTTTTTTAAGAAAAACTAATAACGTATCCGTGCATTCGTACAATCAAACACAGCATAATTGATTATCTTTATTTTATATAATTATATGTTGTACGCAAACATAAAATTCATTGAAATAGAAATTAAATTTCACATCTACGACTTGATGCGTGGTGTAGTGTACAACCAAACCAAACCAAACACTCAAATTCTTAACCACACAAGACTCGGCGACGATACTCTCCCAGAGCCCATATCGGGAAGATGTTTCGATACGATGAGTAGTTCAGGGTACAGTTCCTCATAAATACTCCTGTGATCTCCTGTCAGTGTCACCCAATAAAAATTAAAAATATGTTTATCAGAGAAGATAAGAGAAACATGCATATGATTATTAAATAAAATCTGTTTGTCAAATCATTTACCTGCTGTGGGAAATCTCCATCTTCCATTTGTGAATTGATCAGCAACTTTATTCCACGGTGTATGGGTGTCGGATCTATCTCAGCCTTTATTTTCCCCAGCAAAAACATTCAAAATTAGCACAATAACATACTCCATAAATTTGCTAAGAAGCATTGTTCTTCCATTTCAATTCAGAATATGAATATCCGATACTTCACTATTACTTCCTTTCATATCATGCACTTCTCCCTGTTAGCATATATTTCAATATTTTTCTTCATCATTGTTTTTGTTTTTGTTTGTCCATGAAAGGAACATCATTACACAAAAATTAAGCCCTAATGAGTTAAATAGATGGAGCGTTATTACTAACCTGTCCTGCATCAATAAGGGACAACAAAGCCCATGAAGTTTGAACCAAGTTTGCACGGTTGCCTTCTAGGTTTGTATAAACCTATTTGACAAGGTAAAGCACGTGAGTATAATTCTCATGTATAAGAATTATTTATTTCATTTATTTTATCTTCATAATTTGGGGATATATATATATATATATTCAAAGCTAAATGAATGGAATGTACCTTGTTTTGGCTCGACAAGTAACTCTCTCCCCATCCACCATTAGGAAGCTGCTTTGATAACAAAAATTTACAAGCTTTGCGTAGGGAAGGACTGTTATGGTAGTTCTTTCCACAGGCTCTTAGTCCCTCCACAGCAAACCAGGTACCATAGGTATAGCAAATACCCCAACAACCGTACCTGTTCAAGTCCTTATCTATAGTAAATTATGAATGAATTTCATCTTTTACTGAAGCCACAAGTTAAATAAAAGTCTGTTTTATAGATAGCATAATTGTAAGTGATCCCTTGGACTACCACCTTTTTTGTAATCGTCTCAACCAATATTTATATAACACATAATACGCAACAATTCGAATGGTAAAGCTAGAACCTAGAACTGTACAGTAGATTAGAGCATGGTGCATAACATATTAGCAAAGTAGAGAAGACAAAAGACACAAGATGCAATACCAAGAGCCATCAGGATTTTGTGTGTTTTCAATGTAATGGATTGCTTTGGAAATACAGTGATCTATTTCCTTTCTTCTGTGCTTTGGGTATAGCTTTCTGAAGAGAGCCAAGGCTTGCATTGCTGATCCAGTGCTTTCCACATACCTATATATATTTCACATCATGGAACATACATATTAAGTGCCAGAGTTGGCCAATACAGTGAGTGCATCAACACTGAAATCTTACTCCATCTCAATAAGGGTGTCTTCAAAGAATTCAGTTGGATTGAATTTCTGCAACACACATGAAAGCTCTCACTTAGTTATGGTAAAATCCTTAATCTTTTGTCAGTTAATTATAGTGTTCTTGTATTTTTCTTACCTCTAACCAACGGTAGGCTCTTTGAGGCTCCCAAGCAGGGAAACCGCCATTACTGCTCTGTAGTTAAACGGGATTTGTGAGAGTTGCGTCTTATTAAGTAAAGTCCTAATTATAAGCATCAAAGTTACTTTTTCATTGATCTTAATTATAAACAATAATCACTCATTTTTAAAGTAAGTTTTTTTTTTACCCTTACTTTATTGTTTACTCTATTCCCTATGCACTATGACAATCACTTAAAGTAAATGGTGTTTTTGAAATAAAAATTGAACTTTTGACAGAATTAATTAAAAAAAAACTGTAATAATTATTTTTCTTGGTATTGATGATTTGTCATATGTTATTTATAATTAGGACCAGAGATAGTATTAAAAGTTACATCCAGAAAATTAACACAAAGGATCTAATTAGAAAACCGTACTTGTAGAGAGAGGATGACATTAACAGCGTCATAGAATCTCTCTGTTTCCATTTCCTCCCCAACTAGATCAGTTGCCATTTCTGACAATAGGAGTGCAGCCTGTGCATGAATGTCAAACTCAAACCATCATGATATTAAAAAATTTGCCAACACCACCTCAAATTTATTTATTTATTTATATTTATTACTAACATTAATTTTAGTCCTCCCAATATATATTACCAAATATATATTAATTCTAACTCAGTTGGTTCAACAGCGTGTATTAACTGTTGTAAACCTTCGGTATTTGAGTTCAATTTCTACGGATAAAAAAAAACATTTGGGTGAACCTTGAGGCCTTCTGCCGTGCAGTCGGAGACTTGCCAACCGTGATCATGCATTGAGAATGTCCAGGCTCCTTTGGATATGTGTCTGTACATTGCTTTGAAGTCGCCAGATGGGTTTTCACGGACCTTAAAGATGCCATTAAGTTAAGGTCTCTTTCAGCAGTCATCAATGAAAATTAGTTAGTTAGTTAGTTACCTGCGAAGCCTTCACGAAGTAGTGTGCTTTTCGAAGTGTAGGCCCGTACTCTTCACTCACATTACAACTAAGTATTGCTTGAATAGCAAATGCTGCATCCCACATCTGGCACCCAAAACTCTGCATTCAATTTAATTAACAAGTAGTGTCATTCAGTAACATTCTTCAAAAATAATACACATTCATGAATAAACCCCTCCAATTTTTTTGAATCAAAATTGACAAAGAATCAATAGAACTTCAGTTCAAGTTCAATCCCTTCAATAATATATATATATATATATATATATATATATATATATATATATATATACTTTTTGGATATTTTCATATTACATTATTTATTTTAACCATTAACTATTTATAATATTTATTTTATTATTTTAGTTTATAGTTTATACTTCAAGATACTTTAGCTAAAAAACAAAATTAAACACTTTACACTAGGAAAACTAGATAACAATTACCAAGGGCGTCAAATTTATCGTGAATACTGACTTCAAGCTTGAGTTCATTAAAAAAAAAAGTAAGTAAATACTAATATTTACATAATTAATTAAACTTATGGTTGAAATATATATTTTTTTACGAATATAATGTCAAGAATATTTTTACATACTTAAATATTCGTTGATTCAATTAATTATTAAAAAAAGGGTAATGGTACCTGGATTTTCAAGCCGTCTTCTGCGAGCCAGAAGTAATCAGGGATTCGGGCTAAATGAAGTTTGTATGCCTCTGAGTTGGGGTCTTCAACCCAACGCGCAATCAAACATAACACCTGTAATTTAATTTCCATTCAGTAAGGACAAATTGTGCTTATGGATCAACCTACTATATATTAATTATTTAATTAATGGTAATTGTTGTTGTTTACCTTCTCTACACTTCCAATGCAAAGGTATCTACTGTTCTCATCCTCGTAACGTAAATGATTTATTGCGATTTCTAATGCCTTCCGTCTAAGCATAGAAAAAGGCCAACAATTTAGAACACGCTCTCCCACGTGATGAAGAAATCCCCATAGCATATCTTGGATCATAGGATGTGGATAGTAGAGATCCTCCTGAAATTGCACGCCATCCTCAGTTTCACATAGTATTAATGTAAAAGGAGTGTCAAAAATCCCTCTTGACTGATTTTTGTTGGTTTGGTTGCACAGTTTGTGATGATTTTTTATTACATGGTGGACTAAAAAAGTATTTTACAAATTTAAGGGACTAAAAAATGCAAAATTTAATTAGAAGGACTAAAACGGACAAATTTCTGAATTTGAGAAACTAAAAACATATTTAAGCCTAAATGTGAAACTTGTATCTAACATTGGCCATGGAACGAAATAATCAAATATATATTAATTAAAGATTAAATATAAAGATTTTACCAATCACAAAAAAATATAAAGATTTTATGGACCTTAGCAACAATATTTCGAGCCTTATTCCAGTTGATTTGATCATAAGGCTCATTGTATACTTCTTCTCTTAATGATTTGATTAAGCCAGTGATGGGGCCCACAAACTTCTTCCCGTATAAATATGACATAGGCATGTAAACCAAGCGACAATAGCACAACATTTTCCCTGCATATTTGACAAATGCCTTTGTGAAGAGAATTGGAAATGATTGCAAAAGGAAGATAAATATTTGTCTCATATCTCTTTTCTTCACACATCCATTATACACCTTATACAATACAATATCAAAAAATTGAATACATGAAAAAGTAAAAGAAAGCAAAAAAAAAAAAAACTAATAAATATAAAAGTGAATGTACATATAAAAAGATTATTTAAATTAATCAAAGTTCTAGAAAGAAAGGAACCCCAAAAGTATGTCTCTCAAACTTACCTGGATGAATAGGACTACATTTGGGTAGAAGCCAAAACTCTGGTGGAAGTGGATTACAGCCTGACCATTCATAAACACCAATTACCTATAGAAAAATCATATATATTAAATGCAAGTGCTTACTTTGATGTACACTTGTCTGAATGTCCATTAGACCTATAAAAGTCAAAGCAACAATTAATAAATTTACCGTGACCCAAAACTTTCCCCATGATGGAATAGCCACTAAACCACCATGGTCGAGGATCCATTTTCTGCCTCTGTCCATTGCCAGTTCCTCACCATCTTCAAGCCCTTCTCCAAGTATCCTTAAGGCAATGTAGCTCAATGCTGATCCAAACATTGTACTATGACCCTCTATATGAAATCCCCAACCACCATCTTCATTCTATTTCAAGAGAAAACGCCAACCAATAATTGGTCAACAAAAGTGATGTCTGGTGGAAGCATTCTAACTTTACTCTCATTATCGATTAAGGATAATAGCTTTATAGTTATCAATTAATAATTTTATCCTCATAAAAATAAACCTTCTTACCTTTTCATTTTCCTTATCTCATCAAATAGTATAAATTTCCCTATTAACGAGGGACACTATTTTCCTTATTCCATCATGATAAATGGTTGTATAAAAGGGAACACCACCAAGGTGTGATCATCCAATCTATTATGGTAAACCTTATAACTCCTTAATTAAGTAATTGCTTACTTGAATATTAAAGTTCTTGTAGGTACATCACCCTTATGTTATCCCAAAATCATTGTTGCAATCGTAGTGCTCATAGAAAAGGTTCAATTCACAACAACAAGAAGAGAAGTTTGCATCACTAGGGTTTTGAATCACCAATTCCAGGGGTCATCCCCCCCCCCCCCCCCCCCCCCCCCCCCCAATTTTTTAAGTGTACTTAAATTACTATAAGAATAATTTTATGCCCCTTAACATTTATAAAAAAATATATTAAAAAATGATATATCAAAACTACTATGTTAGTTGACAAGCAGGAAGAGAAAAAAAAAATATATATATATATATATATATATATATATATATATATATATATGTGTGTGTGTGTGTGTGTGTGTGTGTGTGTTTGTGTGTGTGATAAAAAAGAGAGATAAAGAGAAATTATAGATGTTAATGAAGTGTTTGTGATGTTGAAGTGTCAACATATAATTATCTAAAATTATTTTATCCATCTAATTTTTTTTTTTCTCATATAGTATTATTTTTTACTCAATATATGTGTGTGTGTGTATATATATAATGATTTAGTGGGGCTTAATTTGTTAGGGTCCAATAATTTGGAAAATGGATTCAATGTAGTAAAAAATCACACGCATTCACGCAGTCAGTGTTTTGCAACCGTTGGATGAAAATTGAACTGTGCAATTCTTAAATACATGTTTTAATATGATTTATCCAGATAAAATGTGAACCATCCGATCTTCATCAAAGATACAAATTGCTGATTGCGTGAATGTGGTATATAGAGAAATGGCACCAGTGGTACCTACAAAATATCCGTACAGATTTGATCATTATCTAATGTTGTGGTTATAAGTTATTTATGGCATTCAATTCCATAGATACAATATAACCATACATTCAAAATTCCACATCAATCAGATTCATATCCCACATGTGCAAATAGTATTCACAGTATTTCCACAATAAATGCCACAACAAAATTCCGTAACTCCTATATACCACCGCCAATCAGCAAATAACAAACCAGCCTGAGTTAAAAACTGCCCCAAACCAGCCTGAGAATATGGGATCTTATTTTCTCTATAAAAAAAAAGGTGAAAAACACGATTAATATACCTGATGATTGTACAAATATCGAACAATTTCCTTCTTGTGTTCAGGTCCCAAAACAACATCAAGGGATCCTGTAATGTATAATGCCATTACCTGTACACATTATAATTACAAGGATCAATATGAAGAGTGCTCTTCAAAACCAATATTAGGCTCCAATCAATTAAAAAGGAAAGGAAAAAACAATATTATGTTGAATTTGAAGCTTACCAAAGGTTGAAGGAAAAACAAAGGGCCAGCTGATTCAGCAGGCCAATGGCCATCATGGGCTTGAATTGATGAATAGAAACTAATGGCCCTTCTAATTGTAGTAATCACTTCTTCCATCGTTGCATTTTCCGTGTCTCTCACTTTCACTGCTGGTGGAATGGGGCCATACTGGTTCTCCTTTGTGAGCTGCATATTAGTGAATACTTAAGCACCACCATAATTGGAAATGATAAAGGAAAAAAACTAAAATGAGTCTTAACCAAGAGCAAATTACAGCAGTATTATCTGAGATTTCATGTAATTACACAAATACTTCTTATTTTTTTTAATCATTACATTCACCTCCCTTAAAAGAGACGTTAGTGTAAGACTTAAAGGGATATCAGTGTAATGTTTTTAAACATATAAGGAAATGTTAGTGTAATGTTTTTAAATTTAAAGAGAGTTAATGTAAGAAAATAAAAAAAAAAGGTGGAATTATATATAATTTGCTCTTAAAGATATTATTGTAATTACCAACAACTTTAAAAAATATTTTATTATATGGGGTTTGGTTTTGAGAGAGGTGCACTTTAGAGTTTAAAGTTCAGTATTAATTATTAATAAACTACTCTCATTTAAAATAAAAAAAAAAAAAAAGAACTTAATAACGTTGACTTTGAAAAATAATTTATAAAAAAAAATACTTTCATTTAAGATGAGGATTTAAATTTATAATATATGAATAGATTTACACGTTTTCAAATTGTTTCAAAAGTGAAGAAATATATTTTAATTGTCAACAAACATTAAAGTGATAATACATTTGGTTTTCAAAAACTACACATTATATGTAGTGAAGTTATTAAAATATCAATTGTTAATTTTTTAATAAACAATCACGATTTTTCACATTATATATTTTACACATTATTGTATTTGTACCCAAAAAAACATGTTAAATGTGGTAGTTTGTTCTGTGTCGTGGTAGTTGGCAACTGGAAAGGAAGAGGAAAAGGAAAATGGCAGTACTGATCTTAACGCTTTTTGGTAGCTTTTTGTTCCTTCGACGACTTAACATTAAAAACCACTTTACGAAGTAATGGCGAATTCTAGCGTGGGCCCTGGACACAAATGGTTCACGGGTGCAGCAACAAGTTTAGACAAATTTTCATATGGTCCACGGGTGAGTTATGTAATTATGGCCATTAGATTTAATTTAAAATAAAGGAACGGTAAAGATCATAAGGGATTAATTTAATATTAGTTTACTTAAAATATTATATTAAAAATGATTTTAAAAGGAATAGACCCTTTTAACCTTACAATGAGAGGTTACTGGTGGCAATGTGTACCATGAACTTCGGTTTGACAGAAGCAATCCACCACCGTGATAAACAATCAGACTTTCTTGGTTGGGATGTCATCTTAGCAGTTGTGGAGATGGATATTTGACTTATTTTTATTTTCTACGTTTTAAATTATTGTTTTCAGAATTTAATTAGAATTCAGGATAATTTGGTTGGTCGATGGGGTGTTGAGGATTGGGGGGAGTGGATGAGGTTGGTCTGAGGTGCGGATTCGGGAGGTTGGAACTTTGTCCAGAATGCAAATCCTGTTAGAGGGTTTAAATGTCATTTTACCATCACAAAATAAAAATATAATTTACCTTTAAAAAAGTATTTAGCTACTGTAGCAGCTTTTTTAACTTCTTCACATTGAACCACTTGATTCACTAAATGCTGGCTTTTCGAAGACGTGCGTGGATCCAACTTGACGCAGCATGTTCGTTTGTTTTCACTTTCAATACAAAGGGATCCACCTCCAACAGAAGCTAGCTGATACAAGTACCTTCCATATAAAATACCCTCCCCTTCTTTTCATAATTTATAGCAAGCCTAAGCAGTGTACGCAAATACAATTAATGTAATTGAGTGTGTGTTTGCTTTGATGTTGGATAAATTAAGATGAGGGACTAATATACTATATGATAACATAGTAAAATGGTCAAATCTTATTAAAGGTGTGTATAAAATATTTTCACTTATAACACGTTTTAATCAAATTTATACCACATTAAAAACATGTATGTAATTAAATATGTGATGAAAAACCAACATGTCATTAAATTAGGCTCAAATAGTTTAAGTAAGGTTTATGGTTCGAGTCATGTAGAAAAAGAAAAGATGATTGAAAAAAGAAATCACACTAAAGGTGGTTAACTAGGTTTTTTTGTCTTTGACTAAAGATAATCATTTAAATTTGGCTTAAATATAATTTTGGTCTCCCTTATTTTGCACAATCTACAATTTTAGTCCTCCTATTTTAAAATAAAGACATTTAGTCCCTCTATTTTGTACAATCCGTAATTTTGGTCCCTCTATTTTAAAAAAGAGACATTTAGTCCCCCAATTTTATAAAATCCGTAACTTTGGTCCTTCCATCAAATTGAAAACATTGACTGTTAAAAGATTAACGTCAGTCTTGACGTGGCCCAAATATAGTGATGTGATACAAAATTATTTGTTTATTTTTTAATTATTCTAAATACTGAGTAGAATAATTGATGAAAAATATATTTTAAAAAAAGGTAAAACCATTTATTTAAATGGCCGAGAGTAGTTATAAGTCCTAATATGAAAATCACGAGTCTTAATAATTTATTTTAAACAAATTCCACGTCACTGAAGCACATACCACGTCGTAATCAACGTTAATATCTTAATGGTCAATGCTTTTAATTTGACGGAAGGACAAAAATCACAGATTTTACAAAATTGAGAGATTAAATGTCTTTATTTTATGGGGACTAAAATTGTGAATTGTACAAAATGGAGGGACTAAATTCTATATTTTAAAATAGGGGGACTAAAATTATGGATTGTGCAAAATAGAGGGATTAAATGTCTCTATTTTAAAATAGATGGACTAAAATTGCATATTGTGTAAAATAGAGGGACCAAAATTGCATTTAAGCCTTTAAATTTTTAAACAAAGATTAATTATCGACAAAGTTGATAGATAGTTCGTGATTCCAAAAATAATGTGTACGAAGAATAGAAGAGGTAGGTTTATTGTAAAGTTTACTTATAAATTAAACAAGTTAACACTCTAAAAAGAAGAAGAAGAAAAAATACTCATAATAACATGTGACATGCATGAAATTTATAAACAGGAATTATATATATTTTAAATAACATTATTAGTAGGGGTGTTCATGGATTGGATTTTTGAAAATCCAATCCATATCCAATCCAAATTCAATTAAATGGATTGGATTTAAATCCATATCCATTTAATTGGATAAAAATTGGATTGGATTTTTTTTTAAATCAGTTAAAAGTGGTTTTAAAATCGGTTTATAGTTCATAACCAATTTGGTTCTAAATCTAGTTTTAAACCATAAATCGGTTTTCGTCTGACTTTGGTTGGGGCTATTTTTGGCCAACTTCAATTAGGGTTGTTTTTGATAGACCTCGCCTAGAGTTATTTTCGACCGAGGCAATTTTCGGCCGAACTCGATCAAGGCTATTTACGTTCGATGTCGACTAGGATATTTTCGGCCAACCTCGGCCACAGAAGTTTTCAGCCAACATCGGCCAAGGTAGTTTTCGGCCGACCTCGGTTAGGACTGTTTTCAGTCGACCCCAACTAGGATTATTTTAGGCCGATGTCGGCTAAGATCATTTTTGGCCAACGTTGGCCGAGATAGTTTTTGACCGACTTCAATCAAGGCTATTTATGGCCGATCTCGGCTAGGGTATTTTCCGCCAACCTCGGCTGTGGAAATTTTTTGCCAAGCTAGGGTTATTTTCGACCGATGTCAGCTAGGGTTATTTTCGACCAACGTTGGCCGATACAATTTTCGGCCGACGTCAGCTAGGGTTATTTTCGATCGATGTAGGCTAGGGTTATTTTTGGCCGATGTCGACCGAGATAGTTTTCGATTGACCTTGATCAAGACTATTTATGGTCGATCTCAGCTACGGTATTTTTGACCAACCTCGGCCAGGAAAGTTTTTGGCCGATGTCGGCTAGGGTGATTTTTGACAGATGTCGGCTAGGATTTTTTTGGCCAACGCCGGCCGAGATAGTCTTCGGCCGACGTCGACTAGGGTTATTTTCGACCGATGTCGGCTAGGATTATTTTTGGCTGACGTTGGCTGAGATAGTTTTCGGCCGGCGTCAGTTAGGTTTTTTTTTTTATCAATGTCGGCTATGGTTGTTTTTTACCGACGTCAACCGAGACAGTTTTCGGCCGACGACGGCTAGGATTATTTTCGACCAACGTCGACTAAGGTTATTTTTGGCCGACGTCAGCCGAGACAATTTTTGGCCGACGTCGGCTAGGTTTATTTTTGACCGATGTCGAGTAGGGTTATTTTTTGCGGACGTAGGCCGAGACAGTTTTCGGCCGATGTCGACTAGGTTATTTTCAACCGATGTCAGCTAGGGTTGTTTTTGGCTGATGTCGGTCGCGAAAGTTTTCGGCCGATGTCGGCTTGGGTTATTTTCGGCCAACGTCGACCGAAACAATTTTCGGCCAGTCTCGATTAGGATATTTTTGGGCGACATTGATTAGGCAAGTTTTCGGCCAACATCGGCCAGGGTAGTTTTTGGCCGATGTTGGCCGAGACAATTTTCGACCGATGTCGGCCAAGGGCTATTTTCAACCGACATGGACTAGGGTTTTTTCAACTGACCTTAGCGACCTCGACCGAGGTTGTTTTTAGATGACCTCAGCCATTGTTTTCGAAAAAATGCTATATCATTGAAAAAACGCTTGTGGTGGACATGAGTTTTGGATTTAAAAATCCAAACAAATTTCCAATCCATATCCAAATTAGTTGGATTGGATTTAAAATCCAAAAAACTGGATTTGGATATTAAACCAATCCATTAAAATGGATTTAAAGTGGTTTGGATTAGGTTGATTATGGATTGGTTTTATATAATTGGATTTTTTGAACAGCCCTAATTATTAGAGTAAATAAGTTCCTACTGTATACTATATGCATTGCATAGTTGTATGTACCTGCATTCTCATCAAGAGATCGGCGCTTTGTTTGATGGAGAATCGATTTTTTGTGAATTGGTGGCGTAGCCTTTCTACCTCAGCGCGTTCTTGCGGCGTTCCTGCATTTGGATCAAATATCCAGTGTTGACGCCCCACGAAATCGTTCATCGATATCAACCCATCTCCTCCTTCTGCTATCTTCAACTTCCACATCTTAATTCTCTTTTTCTTTTAACTTACTCCTCTGCCAAATTAACACAAGTTATAATATCCTTCCATTAATATATAATATATAATCACAAACTCACAAGTCTAACATATTAATTAGATATAAGTCGTATTAATTTATTTATTTATATATAACTACTTAAAGCAAACAGAAGAGAGATTATCAGATCGGAAATATTGGCTGGAAGTGGAAATTATAGAACTGAATCTAGCTAGCTAGCTTGATATATATTTATGCCTGTATCTCAAAAATTAATTAGAAGGTATACATATATATTTATGATAAACATGTAAAGCTCAACAAATTAGGGAGAGGTTGCTGAAATTTGATATTATTACGAACTCACAAGATGAAAAGAAATTCGGGAATCGAGAAAATTTGGAAAAGAAAAGCCTTCTAGCTAATAGAAAGGAATGGAGGTTTCCACACTTGCAGAACAGAAACTTGCCCGTGTGTGCCACGGCTGAGCTGAAGAGGAGAGACCCGAGTGAGATACATATGTGTGTGAAAATTTGATATTATAATGATGATGTATGAAAATTAATTAAAATCTATTTAAAGGGTTTTTACACATTTCTTATATTTTAATAACTTCTTAAATAAGTTTCTCTGTTTCGTATGAATTTTTAATTTAGCTTTTACTTATTAGGAAACTTAATTAAGTCTCTAAAATCTGCCATCGTAGTACATGCAAAATGGTTGGTAAATAATTGTAAATACTCATTAACGAAATTTAAAGTACCATCAATCGATAAAAAAAAATTATTAAAAGTTTTTAGAAGGACAGATCTTAAAATATTAAACTATATCAACCTATTTATAAGTTTATTAAAATAACACTTAAAAAATAATGTAACCTAAATATAATTTAACTTGGATCATATATTAAGTTTTTTGAGATATTTGTAAGTTTTCGTTATACATAGGTAAAAGCAGGGTCGAGCTAAGTATAAGGTGATCCGAGTCCTTACTTTAGGCTCTCCGGGAAAATTATTTATTAATAGATTTATACAACTTTTACTTTTTTTTTTTTTTTTTGAGAGGATACAACTTTTGCTATTAGTTGGTTTAGTGTCTTAATAATTAAGATATGTTTTTTCTTTGGTAAATAGGTCGGAGTTCGAAACCTTCTCAAGAAAAAATCACTTTTGTTTTTTATAAAGCTCTTAATTCTTTGTTGTTTTTATTATAAAAAAAATAAAAAAATAAAAAACTCACCTTAAACTTAAAGTTCATTTTAGCAATAAGAATATATTGGATCGATCTGCATAAAAGTCCTTTAAAATGAAAAGTACCACCATTTTGAAAATCAATATAATTCAAGTGCTCGATTGTCCATAAAGAAAATGTTGTAGTAGATTCTTCCAGTAAAGCTTGAAAAAGTTCTACGAATACAACTTTATAAAAAAAAGGGTGTCCTAATAACATTGGTTAAAGAATTAAAAGAAAAAAATATTTACTGTATAAATCATGAGAAAACACAAAAAAATCTATGGGCAACGCAATTATGCACATTCCAACAAAAATATTTCTCTTTTTAATTTATTAATCAGTGCACTGAGAATACTTGTTAGCATTTTCCTAAATTAAAAATTTAATGTGAAAATCATAGGAGAGCACACAAAAAAACTATGGACAATCCAATTTTGTGCATTTTAATAAAAAATCTTTCTTCTTTTAGTTTCTTAACCAGTATCCTTAAGACACTAGTTAGCATTTGCCAAATAGTAATAAAGCAACAGTAATATTAATTGTTGGGACACGACACGACACGAGGCATGAATTAATAAATGGAAGTTTAAAGGACAGATGGAGTTAGTTAGGCGAACACTTGTTTTGTGATTAGGTGGAAGTTTCCTCCTAGTTGAGTACTAATTTATTAACTTGTGCCAAATGCCTTTTAAGTTTTAACCGGTCAGCCACCTAGTTTCTTATAAGAAGAAGAAAAAAAATTGTTTAAAATATGAAACGATATATTACTCCCTCCATTTTAAAATTATTAATGTTTAAATTTTCACATAGATTAAGAACAATAATAAATATGTTATTTATTGAAACAATCTTACTAACATATTCATACTCTATAAATAATAAAATTTGTAAAGTTTCATTGAAAATTGAAAATATCAGTTAATATGAAAAATTTTCTTAATACTAAACGAGTTTAATGGCTATGCACTGACAGTGTAAAATAGTTTTACACTGTCATCCAATCATAAATCATCGTTTGAATGACTTTTAAGATAATTATTGTAAAAGTCAACAAACTTACTATATATGATGGATTGTAATTGGATGACTGTATAAAATATTTTATACTGTAAATATGATCTTTTTTCTCATACTAAAATATAAGTTATTTTTTAATGGAAGGAGTAGATGTTAAGTATATTCAATTTCACCAAGGAGATATGAATGCTTATTTCACATTTTGAATTACACCAGAATGAATATTTATCACACGGAAATTTATTTAAAATTTAGGAAAAATATCACTATATTTGTGTTGGAGGGGAGGGAAAAAGGTTCATACTTTCATGCAGAACTAGTAATTTTACAATTTTTGTTGGACAAAAATGTAAGATATATTTTTATTAAACTAAAGCAGTGGCCCGTACTCTGTTAGGCAAGAAAAGCAAAACAGTGGCCCGTATTTTTAAATGCAACATAAAAATAAAAAGTAAAGATGCAGCACATGCCACGTGGAGTTTTGGTTTAGAGGCCATACACTGTATACAGATTTATTATATCTATTGATGATTGATGACTTAGTTTTTTATATTTTTGGTATTATGGTTATAATTTAAAAGTATTAAATTCAGTGAAAAAAAGAGAGAGAATGATGGCTGGTACCCTTGGCAATTCAACACCAGTATTTGATGAGCTTCGTTTCCATGCCATGATAATTTTTACTACTTGACAAGGAAGTAAAAGCTTGATCTTGTCAAAAAAAAGAAGTAAAAGCTTGATCGTAATTATGAAGAAATTTTAAAAATAGACCAAGACATCAACTTCCAGTGCTTTTGAGGTTTGAAAACAAAAATATTTTCTCATCCAAGGTTATAGGGGGGTAAACCAAACCCAAAAATAGTACTCGTAATTTTGCTGTATATCCTATCCTAACCAAATATCAAACCAACCCTAATACATTCATAGTGGAGATATATTTACACAAGATGTACAATACCGTAGGTATTTCCAAAACTATAACAGAAGCAAGAAAAAGCACAATATATTGAAAAACACAAAATTTGTTATGCTGTGGCTCCACAAGATAATGAGAGGGCAATATCCATCTCAAGCATCCTCTTGTGGAAGTTATGGAAATAGGCTTGGAAAAAATATTTTGGAGCATATGATCATCCAAACTATCTGATTGTGACACTTGATATGATACAAAGACCTGCTAGTAACTATAGTATCCCTATTGTAAAATCTATTGCACATTCATGTTGCAGCATATTTACTAAGAACAGCAACCACCGCTTTGAGATGTCTCATACATGTGTTTTTGCTTTTGTCTTTTCACTGCAGCAGACCCCTTTTCCCTTAAACTTGGCACATCTAATATCTGCAAATGTCAAATGGAAGAACAAAGAATTTAGCAAGTGACAAGTTGTTAAAAATTTAAGGAATTACATGGAGAATGGAAAAGAGAGACAGGGAGGCAACACAATGTTATACATTTCACTGTAAGACTCTGAATAATTGTGTTAAATAACATTGATTAAGAACTCTTTTTCTACTA
Source organism: Pueraria montana var. lobata (assembly GCA_026413185.1). Classification (NCBI taxonomy): domain Eukaryota; kingdom Viridiplantae; phylum Streptophyta; class Magnoliopsida; order Fabales; family Fabaceae; genus Pueraria; species Pueraria montana. The sequence goes on from CM048647.1 coordinate 76,638,406, forward strand.
AAATTATAACTATGAAAAAACACATATTACTACTCTCGGTGTGTGCAACTTATGACACAAATTTATTTCTCAACAGCCCCCCCCCCCCCCCCCCCCCCCCCCTTCTCACTATCATATTTGAAATTATCAGAATTGGGAATTTAATTAATTTGGAGATTTAGTACTTTCTAATAATACTCCCTCCGGATTGAAATATAAGCAAAAAAAAAAAAAACTGAATCACACTCTTTAAGAAAGTTAGTTAGCATCATTTAATTTTGATAGTCTCAATAAAAAGATTAACTCATTTCCTAAAGTACCCCTTACATTTAATTGCATAGGAAAAAAAAAGAGAAGGTGGTTGGAAATAAAACTTTAATTAAATGAAGGGTATTTTAGAAATGGTATCATTAAATAGGAGAGAGTTAGTTAAAATTTGCTTATATTTTAGTCCAACACACATGCAATTTTTTTTTCTTATATTTAAGTCCGGAGGGAGTATAAGGTTTTGAATTTAAATTAGAAGTGTGGTCACAACAGCACTATGTTGACATGCAGTGGCACTTAGGATGGAAGTTTAAATTTGAGATTCTAAGCCAGTTTCTTGCCATAGAGGTGAAGAAATTTTCAGCTCTAAGACCAGAAGGGAGCATCTAATTACAAAACAGTATAATCATAATAAAAAAGAGCAAATGCATAAACCTATTTATAGAACCACTTTTAACAACTGCGTAAACTTCACTTTCTTGAACTTTTATTATGAAGGGAAAAAAATAATCGAAATTCAGTTCTTATTCTATGTGCATGCAAAATATTATTTAGAAGTGCATCTTCAACTCAGTTGGCCAACCTTCAAGTAGTGTAGATAATACCATATATGATCCTATACCATGCTCTTTCTGGCATGGCTTAAACAAAAGTAAAATTTGAGAGATACATGATCTACTAAATGGCACTAGAAGCTGCTGAATGTAATTTTTTTAATTTTATATGAAAATGAGGAGAAATAGTCAACCTTTTATTATACGCACAATATCACAAATGGAATATTGCTAAAGCAGAGTACAAGGAAGCAACTAGAGCACCAGAGACGTAATAACATCATATATACCTTTAATGTGAGATCATTATAGCATTGCTGAACATTTTCTCTAGTTTTAGCACTACACTCTAGGAACAAGCATCTATGTTGCTGTGCAAGAGCCATACCCTCTTCTTTGCTTACAGCTCTTTCACTCTCCTGAAAAGTAATACAATTGACAGTCTTCAAAATCCAGACAATGAAATGCAAGAAAATAATATTGAGGAACAAATTGAAGTTCTATTCTAATTCCAAAACAAACTATTACTTCAAAATCAGTTGGCATGAGAAAAAGATAGCATAATCTGTATGGTTTCTGTCTTTTCTGTGTAAGGAAAGGACTGCAAAACTCATTCACTGTAAAATTTACCTTATCCGCCTTATTGCCAACAAGAATTTTGATGCTATCATGGTTAGTGGAATAAAGCTCAACTTCTTTTGCCCATATACCGATGAGGTTTGTAAATGTCTCACGTCGTGTCACATCATAGACTAAATAGAAAATTGAAAGAAAAAGCTATTAGATGTCAACACTAAAGGCAATACTGAAAAGCATAAAGAGTGAGCACCACATTTATGCAAGCAAGTACAAGAATTCTTTTCAAGAACTTAACCATTTAAATAGTATAGAAAACCATTAAGGAATGTTCTATGAATTTAGGAAGAGCAGATCATAAAATCAAATGTAATTGACTGAGTATAGGTTTTAGGTCATTGGTTGAAGTTGATTAAGCAGTGTTTGGTTATTAACTATATAATGTATACTACTCCGGTATTCCCCTATTATAAACACAAGTGAATTGAATACTTGTTCAGGTTAGAGGCAATGCATAGTGCTTCAACCAACAGCCTAAAATTGTCTCTGTCTAGTAGTATCAAGTACTCAAAACTGTAATCTACATGAAGTCATGAACAAAGCAGTGAAACAGGAAAAAGGGGAAGGGTGGGGGGCAAGCTATTAGAGAAGATATATAAGTTTATCACACACATTTATAGCAAAAATGCACCCCCAGAGGATATTAGTACATCCAAGCATTACAATACGAACAATAGTAGTGCTGCATTGCTTACAGAACAAATGATCAAAACAGAAGACAAAAGAAAAAAAAGTGATGCTTAATTTTTTACTGTTTTATTTAATAATAACCTATAAATAAGTGTGCATTTCAAATTTACTTATACAATATATAAACATTGATACTATTATAAATGAATAAATATAAAGTTGAAAGAAGAGAAAAGCCATCTACTGTGCAAATGTGTGCAATAGATTGTAAAAATAACCTCCATAAAAATACATATTTAAATGTCATAAATCTTAGTATATACAAAACTAAATAAATTCATTTTTCATATATAGATAGATAGAATACCAAGAATGATTCCATGTGCGCCTCTGTAATAAGAACTTATTACTGTTCCAAACCTCTCTTGTCCAGCTGCAAAAAATAAATAAATAAAGATTATAATCTAATTGCAACAAGTTACCACTGCAAGGTTTCATATAAACAGAATTCAATTTGCAAGTAATAGTGATCAACATGTACCCCCATAGATCTTGACTGTATGGGAAAGAAAGCTTTTTCTGCAATCAGAGACAGAATCTAATCCCCACTGACTAGGACTGGAATGTAGAAACTAGAAACTAAACTGAGATATCACCTTCCTGTAACATTCTCCTACACATGTTTGGATTGTAGTAACTTTCAACTGCTTTACCAGGTCTGAATCTTCAGTAACTTTCGTGTTACCACATTCACGCTATAGCCTTTAACTTAGTGTATTCACATTAAAAGATTAAAGTTTCGCATCACTAAATTTAGCTTCAAAAGCTTTGCTATTGGAGGGAAGGGAGGGAGAAGAGACAAAAACTCAGGCTCTGACCTGTAAAATTTGTTTTGTAAGGGACTAATGTCATTATTAATCAGTACCATAGTCCAAGTGAGTTTTAAGAAACAGATAAAATTCAGATCCAAGCAACGAAATTATGCTTGTGTCCTTATGATGCAAGGCTCTTTAATTGCTTCAATCATGATTAACAACCCAAATGATACAGAGAAGAAGAGGAACCATTTCTAGAGTTTATTTACTAATAAAACAGAATTTCATTGACATTATATTTTATTCCTTTTAAAATTGTCTGAGTGTTCAGATAAAAGAAGTAGAATTTAATGTAATTCTTTCCGTTTCAGCAAGGAGTAGAAGGAATTATCATTCCCACTTACTCTATCCTCATATGTCAGTTATTTCATGTTTTCCCCATTTTACTTAATATTTAATTTGGTAAAGAACTAATGTTGTACTGACATCTCCCTGTCCTTTGCTCAGTCCCAAGTAAGGACAAAATGAGATCCTAAAAACATCACTTTTAATAGAAATATTAGTTTATAAAATACAAAGACAAGAAAGCAATATTATTAATACAACAATTTTCCCAGATGGACAGATAATTGAGGTACAAAAAGGAAAATTCTTAACTACATACATACGTATGAGAAAATTCTTCAGGAAAACAAAAAAGAAAATGTGATCAAATAACTAGAAAGTCAGTTACCTGTATCCCAAATAGTAAGCTTCAACCTTTTACCACCAACTGTAAAAAGCTTTATCTTGAAATCCACACCTTAAATGATTTAAGAACCAACAGCTCAGTATGTAACAAGGTGATGACACCAAAAGTTACAGGGCAAAATTCCTTATGCTATGAAGCACTCAATCTTATACGAAGTATAAACTTCAAAGTCAAATGCCTCAAAATTATAATAAACCATAACCAACTTAATGTAACTGACAAATAAAAGACTATGAACAAAGAAGGGCTAAGGCCTAAATATCACCTCACTAGACAAATTCATCATTTGACCGTATGCAATGGATCAATTAAAGTTTCAAATAAGATATTGATAATGAAAACAATAAAATTCCTCAAAAAATGAATGGATTTGGCAAATTTCAACGAATGACATTGAAAACCAAAAAAGTCAAGCTAGAGTTTAGTTTGTTTCATGTTTTCTTTTGCAAGTGTTATCTTTTCACTGATAATTAAAAAATGCCACATTGGTTTTCACATCGTTTTCTGTTTTCAAGATTTTGGGAAATGGGAAGAAATTTTCCTTCACAGAATCTTGAAAATGTAATGAAAACAGAATCTTGAAAATTTAATGAAAACAATATGTAACTTCTTTAGACATCAATTAAAAATGAAAATAAGATAACAAAACAAACACGCTCTAAAGTATGACCACGTCTAATTTCAATTCTAAGTAGACCATCTAAGAGATTCGTTTTTTGCAATCAGAAAAGTTGTTTGCAAAATGGGTTGACATAGTATTCTTCCGGCACAAGTCAAACCAAATCCATAGAATCAAGATTGACATAAGGTTCAACAAGAAGATGCGGATATCAAAAAAACAAAATAAAAACAACGGAACCACAAATTGGAATAAAATACACAGAAGACCAAAAGGTCCATAATACAACTGAAAACTGAAAGAAAGCTGACTCATAAGTATTTTGGACAAGAATGCATGACTCTTTGAAACACTTCACTTGTCGACTTTAAACGTCAAATGAAAACTTTTCAACAAAGAGACCCTCGTCATGGTTTGATGCAAGTCTTGATAAAGGTATTGAATTTGCAAGAACGTAGCCAGAACCAAACCCAGTAAACATGTGTATGATCCTATGCCACCTTATTCCATTTTCCTAAGCAAGAAAGAGAAAGTACCCAAAGAAAGAAAGAAAGAAAGTACCAATGGTGGGGGAGAGGTTATTGATGGAGTTAGAGTTGGAGATGAAGCTGAGTAGAAGACTACTCTTGCCAACACCAGAATCACCAATCAACAAAACCTTAAAAGAGTAATCGTAGCTGCTACTCCCAACTCTTGAAGCAGAACCCATGTTTTCGTTTCTTTTCTTTTCTTTGCAGCTTCCAAACTGAGCCAGAATCATTCCACCATGATGATTATCTCTCCCTTTCAAGAAAATGGTCAAGAATTCAGAAACAAAAAAGAAGAGAAGACGATGAAGGAGTTTAGAAAGGAAATGAGACAAGAAGGTAAGGTTGGCAGGTAGTCCAAGCGGTTGAGAGTTTGGTCCAAGAAAATCTGTTTCAGAATGGTTAGGACAAATGTCCTCTTTCTTTCTTGTGCACTTTATTTTCTTCTTTTTTTAATGTGTCATGGATTGGATTGAGTCCACGCGCCGTTTCTTGTTGCACACAACATGGGACTGTGTTCTTTCAAGTGTGCCGGCCATATAAATGTTTTGTCTCCTCCTCACTCAATGCATTTGTGAAACAAAACAAAACACACTCCCCCACTTGATTAACTTACCCAACGTACATCATCATATTTACTTCCTTCTTCTTAACTACTCACTAGATTTTACTTCTAATATATATTTTCCTTAATATCCTTGTATAAGAATTAATAAAAATTGCCGACAAAAATTGATCCAGTTAATAAGGATCAAATTCATATCTCATAGGCATATAGGTTCGAATCCAGCTACCGATGTTAGAACTTAGAACCTTGTTGGTAGACGATCGGTAAGTACATCAATGAGTTTTGAGGCATGTCTGACCCTGGTGAGTCCGGAATCTAACTCACCTAAACTTTTTGTTATATAAAAAATAATTTTAAATATTTTAATATTGGTACAAAATCATTAGAAAACACATAGTATAAATAAACATGATACCTCCACTATTACACTAGATCTCAGGTAAAAAAATTGGTTGACATTTCCTAAGTTTCTCACTTACTTTAAAACTCCTTAAAATGTGTTTTTTTTTAGCATGAACAATAGTATCTGAGTTCTATCCTCGATTAAAAAAATATTTCTATTTTTTTAACTAATTCTTCCTCTAATAGTATCATTTACCTATATACTTATCCACATTACACTAAAAATGTTTTATACGGATATGTTTGTCATAATCATGTTACTTTTAAACTTAATTTGCTGAAAAAGAGGTGACTTTTTTTTTTAAGCATATAAAGAGGTGACTTCATGCTTAAACAAGTGTGTTCTATATCAATTATTTCGGTTAAAATTTTGGGCAACTTTTAAATAACTTATTTATTTAAAATATATTAAATTGGTGTTTGAATGTGTTTGAAATGGCCAGAAAAAGCTTCAATTAATATAAAAATTTGATCAAAACTATTCTTTATTTTATTTTTTTTATAAATGCCCCTTAACCCAATCTAGGTGACTTGATTAGTTGGTAAAGTGATGTATAAGCTCACAAGAAGTGAAATGATAATGTACTAAAAAGGTTTAGTTTCCTCTATCAAATTATTGAAATTAATTAACATAATTCCACTGCACCAGATTTTTATTTTTCTTGAGAAGACGTAAATGTCATTTTCGTATGGGGTGTCATTTTCTACAGAAATTTCCTTCCTAGAAGGAAATTCCAAACAACGCAACAAACCAGAAACAAAGCAAATATGACTAATACATCAAAAAAATAAACATAGAACTAAAGCAAAAGCAATATCAATTCCGTGCTTATGGAAGTTTCCACATTTGTCATTTCTATTGGAAGAAAAACTCTCTCTGTCTGCTCATCTCTTAACACGTATCAATAAGATTTTCTTTTGATAACGTTATGTGATGTGATTCTTAATATTCGTAAACTAATTCTTAATTAAACACTATATTCAAATTAATAGTTAATGTGTTTGAAATTGCCTGAATAATGTCTAAAATCAAAATACACCCGTTTCTAGAAGAAGAAAAAAATTAACACAAGGTAATTATTATTAAGATGCACAGAATCATTCATGATTCATGTTGTACATTTTTATCCGTTCCTCCTCTGCAAACTCCAAACAATAGCAACACTACAATATTAAACGCATAATTTTTAGCATCAAAGATATGCATTATGCAACATTTAAAAATATAATTCCACGTCATACTCTCGTAATCTTGATGTAGGACTCAAGTTTGATTCTTTGCAATTGGAATTGGATAAAAAATAATTCCACCGCCCTCTGCAAGACTGCAACTCCACGCTAGTTTGCTCTGTGCACTAACAAGTTCTGGGCAACAAACAGCACAGTGTGCTAACTGATGTATCACTCTGCTTGGATTATGGATTTGAATTTTGGATGAAATTAGGTAAAGTTGAATGACATGATATTAATTATATTCTTTTTTTGATAAAGGATATTAATTATATTTTAGTGTTTAGACTATTTAAAATAGAATAAATTACACCAACACTTCCTAATAGTTCATGTAATTACATAAGTACTTATATTTTTTTAATCATTACTTTCGTCTCTCTTGTAAGAGATGTTAGTATAATTTTTTCAAACATATAAGAGAATGTTAGTATAATATTTTCAAACTTAAAAGGAGATTAGTGTAAGAAAATAAAAAAGAGAAGGGTTATGCGTAATTTGATAAAAGCTCAAGGAATGTTATTATTATTTACTCTTTAAAATAAAATATGATGAAATATATTTTATGTTATTCTATATATCAAATATTTTCCTTTTTATCAATTTGAGGGTCTAAAATTGTATTAGTCAACTTTTTTTATTATAAACATATTTTCAATAAAATGATAACTTTATTCTATTTACTTATCTTGAATGCATTTTGTCACATTATATCTTCACTACTAAAAGTACTGAACATAATAGTACTAAACATTTAAAAATGCCCCATAGAAAAGCAATGTTAGTTATTGCGTGTGTAGAGGCTAATCCATACAAATCAACATATCATGATATCTTCCTTGAATTTGAAACTTAAATCTCATATCTTGCAATAAGTGACAAAGTACGATAGAAAACAAAGCGTGAGGTGATAATGATCTCAATTTTAATTTGGTCTTTTTTCACTTTTATAACCTCATAAATTTCAATTAGAATACTAATAAAAAAAATAATAAAATAACGACTTCGAAGAAAAAAATTATGATGAAAAATCAACTCTTTGATGTGTGTAAAATTAACAAGTGTATCAATTGTTTTAAATAATAATGGATGAAGGAATTTTATTTTATCAAGAATGGGAGATCTACAATAAACAATATATACACGAAGAATTTATGAAATGCATCACACAACAATTGAGAAATAATGGTCAACAAGCTTTAGAGTTAGAATCTTTTTACTCTTCTTCATATGTATTCTAATATCCCTCTCAACTCAATATATGTCCCTTAATTGAATTTTTTTTTTTTTTACTGCGTTCTTAATTGAATATTAAATTCACATAATTAGATTAAATTTAATTCCTTAACACTCAACCTCTTTAATTTATGGAACTCAAGAATCTTAAGCTCTTAGGTGAATCTAAACCAATTAAGTATTAAATAAGAAAATTTAAGAAATCTCCTAACTATTTATTTGTAGAAACTTTGGCAGGAAGGAACCACGCAATTAAAAGATCTAAACTTAAATTAAGATATAATCAATTCACAAAGGAATTAAAATAAAATCCATCCTTCTCTTTTCTTTTCTTTTTTTGTCATGGGTCAGAGACCACGGGTGTCTCCCAACCCACTGGATCATAAACTAATCTCGATCGCGGTACGTGACTGCTGCTGGCAAAGAGAATTTTGCACACAAAGGAAATCAAACACGAGTTCTCCTGCTAAATAAAATCCATCCTTCTCTTACATGAGAATTTAATTACACATAATTTAGAAAAGGATTAAAAGTTGAGGAAAAAAAAAACTCCATTAAAATCAGTGAAAGTTGAGTTTGATTCCTTAAGTTTTAAGCATTGCACTTGCACAACTTCATAAAATGATAAAAACTAGAGAGTACTAAATTGAGTTTCTATGGTAAAAAATAATGTTTTTAAAATCGGACTGACCATTGAACTGGTGAAGACACTGGTTCAAGATTTAATGGTCTAACCGTGATTAAACCGGTAATAAATAAATAATATATTTTTTAATTTTAAGTATAATATATAAAATAATATTAAATAAAAAACAATATAATATTCATAATTTTATAATATTAAAAGTTAAACTTCACTTAAAAATATCATAACTAAATTATTTTTTGTTTGTCATGATTTTTCCCATTCGTTTAATGGTGGACAATAAACTAAACAATGCTACTCTAACTATTATATATTTATATTTATATCTAATAGTTGTCAAAGATTTAAAATTATTCATTTTATTTACGGATAAAAAATTATTCATTTTATCTATCATATTTGTAGAGTTTGCATAATCACGTGCTAATTGAGACATGAAAATTGCCAATTTTATAAAATAAAAAAAAAGTTGATGTTTTTTTTTAACCGGTACAACCAGTCAAACCACTGATTTTCACCAGTTCTTTGGCACATCAATTTTGAGGGTCATCCAGACCGGATGATAGATCAGTTTCCAATTCAACCGGCCAGTCCGGTCCGATTTTGAAAACCATGGTAAAAAGTACAAAATATGAAAGTCAATTTAAGTATTTATAAATTTTTTTCTAATTGTGGTCATGCAAGCCATTTGTGTGACAAGCTATATCTCTAAAAAAATATGTATTTCAGTCAACTCGTGTGTAGCAATAGAGGATAGGCATGTACCCACACAATTTGCTCAAAATGAATATCCTCTTCATTAATTGTTCCTGTGACCACATGATACTATTGTGTGTCCACACAATAAGGTAAATTATATATTCCAAAATTCATTTCCTCCATCGTGTCCACACAACAACTTTGCATGCCCACACGAACATTGAATCTTTTAATTTCCAAATATTTCTACAATCAAGAGTAAAGATGGAATTAAGAATTACCATCACCTTAAAGCAAAAAATTATCAATAATTTTCTCACTAACAAACAGCCTCAAAACTCCACAACATTATTATTATTATTATTATTATTATTATTATTATTATTATTATGATACAAATCCACACAATTACTTTCTAATCATAAGCAATTATAGAAAAATATGAAAATTGTCACTTTTTTATTTAAAATACAATTTAATTAGAATATATTGATAGTGTAAAGAGATTTTTTACACTATTAATTATTCAATTGAGTTTGCCTTCTATATAATCAGATAAGGTAAAGTAAGTTATTTGAACCGTTAATGAGAAAATAAACGGTTAACATTCTAACACTTCTATATGATTTATTGTGTGTGTGCTTGAAACAATAATTGTTGATTTTCTCATCAACGACCGATATTATTTAGTTTATATTTTAAGGTGAATTGCTCAATTAATTTTAAACTGCCATATATGATAAGATGATTAACTTTTGTAATAATTACTTTAAAAAACATATATATGATTATTTCTAAATAATTAACAATATAAAATTATTTACACTAAACAATATGTGAAAATTAAACTTTTTTAAAAATAAATCACACTTAAACATCATGCGCATATATATTTTTATAAAATGTTGCGGAGAAAGAATGCCATGAGAGAATAAAAATGGAGAACAATTTTCTTTTTTGAAAAAAAAAAGTTGAGATAAAAGAGATATTAATTTACATATTGTTTATTAAATATATTTTTTGCTATATATACCTACAATTTTTATTTGGTTTGATAAATATGTGGATAAAGTAATTATTTTCCTATGAGAATAAAATTATGAGCATTTAAAAAAAATCATAGATAAAAAATAAAATAATTAACAGTGAATAAAGTTTATCAATATTGCGTTTAACCCATTATTCATAAACCTCAGAGATTCTAGTGATTTTTCATAACAATTACTATGATTAATTTTAAAACTGACATATTTTTTATATAAAATAATTTATGGTTATTACATTAAAAAAATCACAAAGTATAATAAGTTTAGAAATGGGTGGGCAAAATTTTGCTTTGAAGTCAATATACACAAGAAATAAAAGGTACGCATCAACATTTCATAATTATTGATGCGAGTGCTTGATTTTTAGTACTAGAGAGGTTCATGTTTCTTGGGGTCTCATTCTCTAGTGAATTTTTTTCATTTTAAAAGTTTTTTTTAGGTATACGCGTTTTATATCATAAATATTAATTCAACAATTGCGTAAAAATATTTTTAAAAATGGATTTTTTTATTTATACGTTTTTTTTGTTGAAGAGGAATCTTTTTAATTTAACTCGCAAAATTTTATACATATTATGATATTAACCATAAATGTGAGTATATATAATTGATCATTTACAATATATCGATCAAAAAGATTTATAATAACTAAAAAGCTTTCATGTGACATTTAATAATCCTTAAAAGTAATTTTTTCAGTACTATTAAATGGAGGACCAAAGATAATGCTTTGGAAGCATTGTCTTTAAAGGTAATGTTAATCTTACTTAGCCATACCTAAGATAGTGTTTCATATAGTAGAGACATTGTCTTTTGTTAAAAAAAGAAAGTGGATTAGAAGTGTAAAGGCTGCGACACCTTGGTGGGGCAGTTTAACAATTAAGGGGGTTTAACAAGCTTCATCCATGGGTGCAATGCACAAAGAAGGGGCTTGGACAGTGAAGATCGGTTGTGTCAATGGTTGGGTGGCATAATGGAGGTGTTGCTATATTGCTATTAATACTTTGATTTCAAGCGACTCTAATGACGAGACACAATGCTCCAAATAGGTGGAAAATAAAGTAAAGGAAGAAAGGGAAACTAAAGGGTGGGATAAAAGGGAGAGAATAACATAATTTGTATTGAAAGTGTTTAGGATGGGAGAAGCATAAATCTTTTGGATAGGGATGTATTGTTGATATCTGAATATTATATACACAAATCGATGGTGTGGATTAACGTAAGAGTGGATTCATTTTTTATAGTATGTAATGGTTTTTCTTTTTGTTATGGTTTACGGTCTTTAATAAAGTTATATTTTAAGGAAATGTTATTCAAGGTGTTTGACCTTTAAAAAAATGGAAAAGATAACACTTCTTTTAATGAATCTTCATTAAATATTTTAACACTTATTTTATAATGGTTTTGTCTCACAAACACTGTTAAAAGAGTGTTGTTAAAAGGTTATTTTTAGTGAAATGTTTATATTTTTCTCATAATAATCTTGTAAAATTTTAATTAAGCTAAAATATAATTTGTTCCCTTAAATTTTTGCCTATTGTGCATTTTATTCTTTAAAATTGATTTTCGATATAATTTCAAATTTAATCTAAATTTCACTTTCTAACTATCCCAAATTTTTCTGGAAGCTAGAAGGTGCATATTAGCATTAGAAAGTAAGATTTTAGTTTACAGTTGCAGTTGTAATTATATTGCATCAATTTTAAAAATTAAAGGAGTAAATTAAATCTTTTAATAATAAAAAGATTAAATTGAACCAAATAAATAGAAGGATAAAAAGGTAATTTAGCCTTTATTTTTTTTTCTCATTTACCTTTAATTTACTTAAAGCATAGATGTTGAACCATACTTTCTAAATGAATGACGGAAGGGAGTCGGAGAATTAGGGACAAAAATTTGCTGTCTCCTAATCCTGTCCCCAATTCCTGTCTCACCAATCAGATAATGACACTTCAATTAAATTGCCATGCCACTTTAATTTAGGATTGAATGGAAATCAATAAAGTTTCTTTTACGTTAATCCGTTCTTCTCGCTCGGATAAGGGGTTATTGTGGTTGATGGTGAATAGGCATGATGGGGGAAGAAGCAAATGGTGGATTTGGTTCTCAATCGAAGATTCATGGTGGCTAATGTAGGCATCGCAGAGAACTTGAACTCCTCCTCCCTTTGATTGGTTTAAGCTTCAACACTTATAGGCTTTTGTTTGATTGATTATGGTTTGCTTAAGTGTTGTTTGATCCAACAATTTCATTTGTGTAACGATTTATTTAATTTGCTTAAGTGCAGTGATCAATTTTTCTAATCATAGAGACTATTAGGTGTAGATGATTCACTTCTGCAATTCACCTATCAATTACAATAAACAAAGACTAACGAATGTAAAAGCGAAAAAAACTCCGTTAGTTTCTATTTAATCCTAAATTAAAGTGACATGGCAATTTAACTGAGATAACATTCTTTTATTGGTGGGACAGGAATTGGGGGCAGGATTTGGGGACAACAGATTTCCGTCCAAGAATTAGATGTCCTGATTGATGTTAAATCAGAGATTAGGGGTGACTGTAATTCTAAGAATTTTGAGCAAAAATTAGATTTGAGAATGTATTAAAATATAGTTTAAATTGTTTAAGCAATGTTTTTTTTTTAATAAAAGGCGTTGTTTAAATTTGTCAATTATTTTGGATGATAATTGCAATTAAAAGGTTTTCAATTCCACTAAAAAAATCTGTGAGAACCCTACTAAAAATTAAAAAGTTAGGAGATAAAACACACATAAACGAAAGTAGGCGTAAATCGTGTCGTGTTGCTCACAGTTCTAAATCGTGTTTACCAGTGCTGTCAGGAAAAAATATATATTATTAGGACAATTTTTTTTTGTTATTTAAAATATATATATATATATATATATATATATATATATATATATATATATATATATATATATATATATATATCAGGACAATATTATTTTTTATTCTTTTTTTTTTCTGTGAATATCAGGACAATATTAATTGATATTAGATATCAAATTTTTGCAGTTACAGTTGTTATAAAATATATTAAAATTATAAAATTTTATATCAGTCAAGGACTAATTAATACTCCATAATATTACTTTATTTTAATAGACAATTTATTATTTAAAATATAATAAAGTAACTATATATTTTTAGATAATATACAAACAAATGTTGAATTTATATATATAATTAGAAAAAATATTAAAACATTTATCGATTGAATTCATTTTATATTCAATAAAAAAATGAATAAATGGTATAATTACAAAGATTTAACTTATAACATTAATGGATCTTTCTCAATTATTGAGGGTTGAGAGCCATGAATGATAGAAGAAAACGACCCACATCCCAAATAATGAAGCCAGGATTTGAGAGTATACAAATAGGAAAGTAGGATGAAATGAAACCAACCTAAGATGTTGAAGAATGAAGATATGATGCCGTGCTGGGGACACGAAATACAATGGGATAGTGACATACGTGGCATATGTTTAATTTCTTCAACGTCACTAATCACCAATCAACCTGTACTTCTCTACTATTTAAGTGCTAATATTTGACCAGTTGATAATGATATGTGGCACAGATTTCTACTCAATTTTAAAAAGCTACTCCTCTAATACTATTTCCGGACTGTAATATAAAAAGAAAAATTGATATATGATGAATTAAAATATAAATAAATTTTAATTAATATTTTTTTATTTAATGGTATCTTCTCTAAATTAACATTTATTTAATTAGTTTTATTTTCAATCACTTTTTATTTTTTGTTCTATACAATTAAATGTAAATGTTACTTTAGGAAATGAATTCATTTTTTTATTGGATTCACCCATAACAAGTTAATACTAGTAAATAGTAATTACTTATTAATAAGGATAAAATTGATACATAGTAGTAATATTTTTTTAAAAAAAACTAATAAAACAAGCTAATTTATCTACTTTTATTGGTCTACGTAATTTTGTTAAAAGTATCTTATATTAAGGACCAGATGAAATATAATATAATGAATGTATTTGATAAGGCATTCAGAAAATTTATAAGTTTATTTGACTAGCTTATAGGTTAATTTGACCGACTTTATTAAATTTTGATGTTCTTAGATTGTAACAAAATAATTTGAGAAATGCAAACGATATTCTTTTTAACACTTCTCTTGTAATTAGTCGAAATTTGTTGGAAATAACGAATTTTGATAGGTCTCACTTCTCATAACTTAGGACTGAGACCCACTAAAATTTGTGATTTTAAACACATTTCAATTAATCACAAAGAGAGTATTGGTAAGAGAGTATAGAGAAAGTATTATTAGCATTTCTCAAATAATTTTATAGACTATACAAAGGATTAAATTATTTTTATTCCTAAAATGTTATTTTTTATTTATATGAAAAATTATTTATTTCTGTTTCTAAAATTTACAAAAATTACGTATTTTTTAAATTTTAGTATGAAACTAATATATCATTTTTTTTTGACAAAAAAACTATATCATTTTTATTAAATATAAAAAATAGAAACGAACACAATTTTATAGGATTAAAACTAAAAATTACATTTTTTTCAAGACCTAAAAATATAGTATTACTTAGTAATTTAGATGAGTGAAAAACACCTACTTGTATTGAATTTTATGTTGCGTAAGGAATTAGACGAGTAATGTAGTAACATTTTTTAACAAACCTTTTTTTTAGTATAATCAATATTCGAATCCTGAACTACTTGGTTAAAAGACACAAGTCGTTATCATTTGTGTCCATCAATGTTGGTTAATAGTACTATTATTTAATCACAAATTATTAAACCAATACTGCTATATTAAAGATAGAGTTAAAAATAAAAAATTTGAGGATGAAGACACGTGGTAGACGTATGCAGTGGGATGAGTACACGTGCAACACATGCCACTGAGGAGTGATTATAAAATCTAGACAACAAAGACCCACGCGCACCACGTCTCCCAGTTCTGACTCCTCTGAGCAATCAGACCACCGTTTCACACCAGTGTTAAAACGTTGATTGTTACGCAAGAAAACAAGGACACTAATATTATTTTTTAATAATGTTTTTCTTCATTAAATATGAAATTATGTGAATTTAATCATTAATTCGTTTTGTTAAAAAAAATCATTAATTCATTTTATATTATAAATTTGAATTATTTTATTCAAAGAATACAATAAATTTTTATTCATATTTTGTAATCTATAATTATGTATCATTGTTATTTTATGATATTAAATAAAATTAATATTAGCCGACAGAAAAATGTGAAATTAACATGTATCCCTGAGAGTTAACATCATTAGTGTCAATTAGACGGAAATAATAACATTGACTCGATTTAAAAATTTAAGGGACCAAATTCAACTTTTTAATAATAAAAAAAATTAAATTAAAAGAATAATTTAACCAAAAAGAAAATGTTTGTCAAGGGAAACTTTGGGGAAAAAAAACATTAGAATTTTGCTGAATGCAACAATGGCATTACTAACGATGAATTTTTAGGAAAAAAACAAAGTGATTAGATTAACAAGTGCCATGGTGTGCAACAATTAACAAATGAAGAGGGGGGAGGGAGAGCGCCTTTCACCTTACGAGGGTGTATAACAAATGAAAATATATAAAAAAAAAATATTGGAAACATTTTTTTTTAATTTTAAATTTCAACTTTAAGTTTGTTTTTAAAAAATACTTTTGAATTTTTTTTTTCAAATCCAAAAAAATGTATTTTCAACATTATTTTTAGTTTTCAGTGAAAAAAATAGACAAACTGAACAACCCCTTAAAAATCAAATTGAGAATTTTCTTGACATTTATAAATACAAAACAAAATAAGTACATTTTTTAATTTTTTTTATTAGACAAGTTTATATTTTAATCTAAAAAATTGCACTACACAGTTAGATTAAGTAAAAATCCGTACTTATCCACCGTATTACGCACGTAATCTTTGTTCATAATTATTATGGGTATACTAAATATAGTAATAAACATGGAGTATTTATGTATCATGAATAAAATAGTAGGAGGGTAAAATTGGCGGGCGAAAAAAGTGCAGTGTTTACTAGTACTGGTAAGTGATTGGAACGTGTATGGTTGGATAATGGATTACAGTGAAAGATCCTCGAACAACTCAACTCAATCACTGAACGGTAAAATCAAAAGCCTGTGGTACAATTTGGATATGGCTACACAACCACACACCTTGCACTCGACCGAACCAACCACCAATGCCTTTTTCTCTTTACTCTTCTCTTCCTTCACCTTTGATGATTGCCATTTTCCAAAGGTTAAAAATTTCCCTCCCTTTTGCCTTTTGGGTATTAGCATCAAAACGTTATTTATTGCCCAACTTTGGAACAACCATGCCCAAGCCTTAAGGAGGATCATTAATGCTTTCCACTGCTAAAATTTAATGCTATGTTTGGTTTGAGAAAAATGGAGGAGAGAAAAAAGAGAAATTTAACTTTTTGGTGTGATGTTCACACCTTCTATATTCTATTTTAATTCAAATATTTTTTTCTTATTTTCATTCTCTCTATTTCTATCCTCTATACCAAACAGAGTCTAAACTGGAAAAAGTAAGTAAGAGAAAGGTTATTTTTAAAACTTGTGATGTTTTGCGTATTTTAAGTCTTATTAATATTTTTTTAAATATATTTCTATTTAACATAATTTATGTTTTTATAATTATTTTTATCATAGATATTAAATGACGATATTTTAGATTAAATATATTATTTATGAGTAGTTTTAAATATTTTTTAAATTATGTATATTAATCTTAAACATCAAGAGTTTTAATCTGGAAGGATTAGTTGTAACTTTAGTTTTTGTAAAATATTTTCAAAATGTGCATAACAAATTAAAAATAAGGAAGGGTTTTCGAATTAAATGTTCAAATGACATAATTTAATAATTAATTAGACAAATTAGTCCTCATGTTTACCAAGATGGTTTAGCTCAATTAGTAACAGATGTTGTAAACCTTTTGGAACTATCTTTCATTCTTACGGATAAAAAAAAATTAATCCTCATGTTTGTAGGGATGACAATGGGTAGGTTTTGGGTAGGGTACTGTAGTACCCGTCCCCATACCCGCACTTTAAAAAAATTCTCGTATCTGAACTCATACCCGTATGGGTAGTAACTTTAATATCCGTGTCTTTCTCCGTTAGGTACCTAAATGCCAGTACTCATACCCGTTACCTGCACTTTAGTTAATTATAAAAAATAGATAAATAAAATATTGATTAAAAATACAATAGTAATTAAATTTTTTTGGTCCTGGGTTAGAGACTACGACCCACTAAATAGATCGTTCCCCCACATGTGAACGCAGTAAGGCCTTAATCCACTGCGTCAACCTTATGGATTCAATAGTAATTAAATAAAAATCTCATTCAAAGATCTTAATATAATAAATAGGAAAAATTGAGAAAAGAAACATAAGGAAGGTGATTTTTTTTTTTAGAATTAAAGATCATGATCTATCTCACTATAAGGAACATAATCTTTTTTTTGTGTGAATTAAACAACGTGATCTATCTCAACGCAAATAAAGAACGTGATCTCTTTTATTTTTGGTGGATTAAAGAACGTTATTTATCTCTCAGGTATTATTATTATTATTATTATTATTATTATTATTATTATGGGTCTGAGTAGGGTTGGGTACTAAGATACCCATACTCGTATCCTATCCGTTAAAATTTGTGGGTAATTACCTGTACCCGAGTTCATACCCATTAAGTGGGTAATTATCCTATCCATTATGGGTAATTTTTGCGGGTACTCATAGGATATGGGTAGAATTGTCATCCCCACATGTTTGCCACTTTTATTTTATAGTAAAAACATTAACTTAATTCTATCTAGAAATCATATTTATCTATTTTTATGATATACACGAAAATAAATATTTTTTCAAGTATAAAGATATACTGTATTATATTTTTTATAACATGTGACTTTATTATTCTTAGTTACTATTTATTTTATATATATTTTTTTAAAAATAAAAAAAATCCTTATATATTAATTCTGTCCTTAAAGGTCAGTATTCTCAAATTAATTTACTTATTTAATATTAAAATTTCCTTTTCATCTCAAATATCAGTTATTTATATTCTTAATTTAATTTTTTTTTAATTTATCACTATCTCTGTTCCTAAATATAAAACTCTTTTAGCATAAGACTCTTTTTAAGTTGTCTTTTGCATTAATTTTTTTTTACAAAATAGCCTTAATTACTTTAGAATAAATACTATGAATTAAAAAGATAAATGCATTTTCTCTCTTATATGGATCGGAGAAAAAGACTAACATACATTAACTAATTAGATATATAAAGTAATTAAGTGGAAAGAGAGATGATGAGTCCCAATAATTTTATGGATAATTTTGAAAAAGTAATACAAATTGATAACAAATTTAATGCTACTAAATAAATTAACCAAGTTTTTTAAAAAGTGTGAATTAATTAAAAGAGTCTTATGTTTAGAGACGAATATAGTATTTTATTTTTAAATGTTGGCTATTTATATTTATTTGAATTAATCAAACATAATTTGTTTACAATTTTAAAAATAATGCATTTATACTTTTATATTTTACTTAAATTAAAGATATATGTGTAGTGTCCAAGATACTTATTAATTACTTATAGAACACATATTATATGAATTATAGTGTAAAAGTTTTTGAGAAAATAGTGTAGTAAAAACTGTATATATTGGGATTCAATGACAAATTATCATCATCATGTATAGTTAGCCTTTTTATTTTAAATTTAACAATTGAGAAAATAGTCCATATAATATATGATAATGTATAAGGTTTTTATATTGTCATCCAATCACAAATTGACACGTTTGATAAATTTGTTGACCTTTATAATAATTAAACTCCATAATTTACACTAACAAAGCATAACAATTAAACTCCATAATTTTGTAGTTTTTAATAAAAAAAATCAATAATAAAATTTGTGTTAAATATTAAAAACATAAAATTATATATTTTAATAGTTAAATAATTTAAATAACAATAATAATTAAATAACAAACACAAAAAATAAAATTATACATTTGACTAAAAATATAATTTAATTATTGATTTTTTAAGCTATTTATTATTTAATAATTAAATAACAAGCATAAAAGATGAAAATATACATTTGACTAAAAATAAAATTTAATTTTTAATTTTTTAAGTTATTTATCATTTATTAATTTTTATATATTATTTGAATTAAAATACAATTAATTAATTAATATATGATTTATTTTAAATTGTATAAGTAAATTAAAATTTAAAAAATTGTAATGAGTTTCCAATATTTTTTTTAACCCAATAAAATCCAACGGGTATGAGGATGGATTTTAAAATGTTATTTCCGTCTTTTTTAAACTTAAACTTAAACTTGAACTCGAATTGCCCTGGCTTTTTCCAGAGAAAGAGACAAGAATAGTCAAATTCGTCTCCTACCATGTATATCGATATAATAAAAAATGAAAAAAATGAGAAAAATACGAAATAGAAATTAAACTCTTAGCATTAAATACTTTACAAACTTTACTATAAAAGTCATATTCAACATTATTTGAACCATTGATTTAAATGACATTTTATTATTTTAATAACTCAACATTTAATAAAATTAAAAAAATTGTAACAGAATTCCAGTAATTTTCTCCAAACCTAATAAAACTTGATGATATCAGGATGAATTTTAAAATCTTAATTTTGTCTTTTTTAAACCTGAACTCGTCCCACTTTTTGTGGGAAAAGAGATGGAAATAGTCAAATTTGTTTCCTGTTGTGCATGTCGATCTAAAAAAAATGAAAAAGCGAGACAAAAATACAAAATAGAAATTGAATTCTTAGCATTAAGTACTTTACAAACTTTACCATAAAATTCATAGTTAATATTATTTGAACCATTGATTTAAATGACATTTTATTATTTTAATAACTCAACACTCAATAATATTAAAAAATTATAACGGGTACTTTTTGGATTTCCTGAACCTAATAAAACCTAACGAGTATGAGAATGAATTTTAAAATCTTAATCCTGTGTTTTTTAAACACGATTTGGCCTCACTTTTTAAGGGAAAAGAGATGGGGATAGTCAAACTCATTCTTTGCCATGCATATCGATCTAATAAAAAATAGAAAAGACGATAAAAATATGAGATATGAATTGAATTCTTAGCATTAAATACTTTAAAAACTTTGTCATAAATAAAAGTCATAGTCAATATTATTTGAATAATTGATTTAATTGACATTTTATTAATTTAATAAATTTTTTACAACATTATTTTAATAACTCAATACTTAATAATATTAAAAAAATTATAATGGGATTCTCGTGGGTTTTCCCAAACCTAATAAAACCTAATAGGCACGAGGATGGATTTTAAAATCTTAATTCCATCTTTTTAAACCCAAACCCGCCTTGCTTTTTATGAAAAAAGAGATGGGATAGTCAAATTCTTCCCTTATTATGCATATTGATGAAATAAAAAATGAAAGAGACAAAAAAAATACAAAATAGAAATTGAGTTCTTAGCATTAAATATTTTACAAACTTTACCAAAAAAGTCATAGTCAATATTATTTGAACCATTGATTTAAATAATATTTTATTATTTCAATAACTCTACACTTTGTAATATTAAAAAAATCCTAATGGATTTTCCGTGGGTTTCCCGAACCTAACATTACAAAACCTGATGAGTATGAGGATGTATTTTAAAATCTTAATCCGGTCTTTTTTTTCAACTCAAACTTGCCCTGTTTTTTGCAGGAAAAGAGATGGGGATAGTCAAATTCGCCATTTGTCATGAATATCGATCTAATAAAAAATGAAAAATTTGAGAAAAATACAAAATAGAAATTGAATTCTTAGCATTAAATACTTTACAAACTTTACCATAAAAGTCATAGTCAATATTATTTGAACAATTGATTTAAATGACATTTTATTATTTTAATAATTCAACATTCAATGAATTTCAATAAAAAAATAAATTTATGAATAAATTACATCCACACTTCTTATAATATAATGAATTTGCATTAAATATATATTTTGAACCTATTAATTTGAGCCCTTAAATTGGATACATGTCAACAAGTTAACATTTTTTGACATTGATTTACCGACTTAGGGACTATTTTTTTTGGACCTAACCTACCCTAAACTTAATAAAGTCCAACATCTTTTATCAGCGACAATCCAACCCCCTTTGCTTTGATCTCACTTGTACATAAAGTTTGGAACGACTCCTAGTAACATTAACACGTCGTTTATCAACTAGGAATAATTCAAATACAACACTCGACTATCCCGCCTAAAAGATAAAAACTTCGTCACTTGAAAATCACACTATCCTAACTAATTTTAACAACAAAAGGCTATAAAAGCCAACAAAGCTATACACTTCCAATATGCCTAACTCCTTAACCATCTTGTTTAGTTTGATAATATTAACTGACAGAGGTTGAGTTTAGTGAAAAAAGGGTTAACCTTTCATAATGTAATAAGTCATGGTAAAAACTTTCATTAGAAAATATGTCTATATTTAGTATCTAACAGAGTAGAACAGTCTTAAAAAAATACACGTGAGAGACAACAAAGATATATAATATTATATTATTATATATTAAAAGAAGTTTGTATAAGATTAAAAAAAAAAATATATGGAATGAATGTTTACTAAATATGAAGTATGAATATAAAACTACCGTGTCAAAAAAACACAATAACTATATAATTTTTTTTTAAAAAAAGTATAAATTATAAGGTTGCATAAAACTAAAAAAAAAAGTAGAATAATGTTAAATCTGAGGAAGTATAAATATAATTTAGCTTAAAATTATTGGCGTGAGCAGGAGCACAATACTTATTTGGTCCTCAAACAAGATGATAACAATAAGAAGGATGGGCCATAGATGGGAAATGTGCCTGAGGATGGTCCCAAAGTAATTTCCTTACAAGAATAAAAAGAAGAAAATCAGCTCATTTATTCACTTCCGAATTGGATAGCAGTAAAACGGTAAAAGAGAGAAAAGAAAACCCAATCATGTGGTTTCCCAAAAAGACCCGTTGAATCCATATCCACACCATTTAATTATTTATTCATTTACAGTATGCAATCCAACTAAAAATAAAAAATATCCAATTCAGCAAAAAAAATAAAAAATAAAAATAAAATCCAAACCAAATAAAAGGGTCGGATTATTTTTGGGTTGTTGAGTTTCAAAAGAAAAAAAAAACAGCAAAAACAAAAAACACCACAAGACAACCTAAATTTTTTTTCATTTTCGAAGAAATTAAAAAAAAAAGAGATGAAAATATAAAATTTCAATCCCTGGAAGGCACGAAGTGTTAGAATTTCTTGTCATTGAAGGTACCCTTCTTTTGTTGCTTGACCCTCAATCAAAGACCCATCTTTTCCGTTTGGCGTAGGGAACTTCAGCACTGAAGCCCTAATCCACCATATCCGTCCAGCACACCCCTTTTGCTTCTTCTTCTCCAACATGGGTCGCGAGACTCTGTGCCTTCCAACCCCACCACCAACCACTGCTACCACCACAGTAGTGAAACCAGTGCCGCCATCACCACCTGCACCTGCACCACCTACCTCTCTTGCTCCTGGCTTCAGGTTCCACCCAACTGATGAGGAGCTTGTTATTTACTACCTCAAGCGCAAGTTCTCTGGCAAAAACTTCCGATTTGATGCCATATCCGAGGTTGACATATACAGGAGCGAGCCCTGGGACCTAGCAGGTCACTCCCTTTCCCCTAATATTTTTACTCTTTTTCCACTTTTCTCTGCTTAAATTTGAAATCTTTGCTGTTATTTTTTCCTGGGGTGTGTGTTTTATTTGGTTTTTCAAGTGCTTTTACCTTAATGGGTTTTTTTTTTTTTTTTTTTTAAATTTTTATGATGTTTTTATTTTTGACTCCTGTGAATGGTGGTGGGTTGAATGTTTGTATAGATAAGTCAAGGTTGAAGACCAGGGACCAGGAGTGGTATTTTTTCAGTGCATTGGACAAGAAATATGGGAATGGTGGGAGGATGAACAGGGCTACAAGCAAAGGGTATTGGAAAGCCACTGGGAATGATCGACCAGTGAAGCATGACCAAAGGACTGTGGGGTTGAAGAAAACGTTGGTGTTTCATAGTGGCAGAGCTCCTGATGGGAAGAGGACTAATTGGGTCATGCATGAGTACAGGCTTGCCGAAGAGGAGCTAAAGAGGGCTGGGACTGGATCCTCTCAGCCTCAGGTGAGTGAGATTATAGAAATTAATTTTAGAAATTGAAGCCTCAGATGGGCTTAAACTGTATGAAATTTGTGCTGTTTCCTTGCAGCAACTGAGGGCTCTCCTCATTTTCCTGTTGATAAAATGGGGAGCTTAGCTTAGTAATTTTATGTGGTTCCCGAACCCGGCGAACCGAAATTGTGTATATGACACTTGGATGCAGGTGTTTGAGCTTTGTTCTTTAGTAAATGTCGAGAGAATAGTTTGCTATGTACTGCAATATGGACATTGTTATTATGTTACAAATGCTTAATAATTTTTGTGCATTTCTCTGCTGGATGGAGAAGGATGCGTATGTTTTGTGTAGAGTATTTCACAAAAATAACATAGGACCTCCAAACGGGCAACGGTATGCACCCTTCATTGAAGAAGAGTGGGATGACGCAACGGGAATGGTTCCAGGGGCAGACCCTGTGGATAACGGCTGTATTGCCCACCAACCACGTGTTGAAGGCAACGGTGGTGTTTTATGCATTGAAGGGAGAAATGGTGTTGTACAGGTTAGTTCCCTCCAAGTTTTTCGGGTGTATATTCAATATTTGTTATCAATAATTAATTTTGTGGATTCATCTTGGAATAAATTTATCGATGATTTACATTTAATTTATTTACGATCATTGAATATTCATTAAAAAACTGTGTTATCATTGATGGAAGGCCAAAATTCCACCATATAAACACGCCATTGCAGCCTATGGTGCTGACATAGCGGGCCTCCCTTCACAAATTGCCTATGGCGGTTGGCAAAAAATCCACCATGCCATTCCGCCATTGTGGCCATGGCGCCACCATGGCAAAAAATATAACAAAGCTTCCCAAATCCATGCCATTTTACCATGGGTTTGAGAAGCTTTGTTGCATTTTTTTTATCTAGTTATTTTGAGCCTTCCTTGTTAAGGAGACTATGTATCCTCCAAACTCATTGTATTTTATTCCTTTTTGCCGTAATGATTCTTTTTTAAAAACAATAGTAAAATTGATAACGGTCAGTTTCCATTTAATATGTTGATCATATATGTCAGTTGTAAATGTGCAATAATAATGTTCCCCACGCTACACTGATATTTTGTCCATTTCTCTTTTCTCCCCGTGGTGGATTCTTTATCCTTCATATTCCCCTACTTTGTTTATTGTTGTCTTAATGTTTTCTTTTTCTTTTTTCCGAAACTAAAAAATTATATTCTGTAAGTTATAAGTTTTTTTGGGTATTTGTCTTAGTCTCTTTTATATCAGTTGATTCAATTCAAATAAAAAAAATATCAATTGATTCATTGGATTTTGCTATTTGTTTTCCAAAAGACCAAGATTTTGAGCATTGAAAATCGATCCATGCACTAATAAAATTTTAGTAGATGTGAACCCTTCCAAAGACAAAACCAGATGTGGTTGTCACGTTTGTCCAAGGTCATTGGTTTAGTTGGGCATGGTGTTGCCATCAACACAATGATGAAGAAGATGCTGCAAAAGTTCTAACAGCAAATGGTCATGATCCAACAACCTTAATCCACAAATTGGCTATAAAGGATGAATAAAGAGACCCATTTTGCCTCATTGGAGTCAACGTCCAAAGATTTTTTGTAGTGGCAGAAATTCAAAGAACAACATTTCTAGCTCTACCAACAAACCCAACATTGAGAGTCCTAATTGTGAGTTTGTGACCAATCGGACCTTACCTTTTCTTTTTTGCATTCTTAAAAAATTTTGTGGTTTCTTTGTGAGGGTGTACCTATGTAGGAGTTAGGTTGGGTAAGGAAAAGTGAACTTTGGGGAAGAATTGTTCCTTGATAGAAAGGAGAAAATCCATAAAAGTTTGGATACTATCTACAGTAAACACATTAAGGGTGCCATTAGTTATGAGTTTGCAACTTGCATGGATAAATAATGTTTTTGTTGCTGGCAAATTAAAGAAGCCTTAGGTATCTCATCCTAAATATCACAGAACCAAGTTACCTAGATGACTTTAACAATCATGGGTGTTAGGGGTGTTGGTGTGGTTGTATATGATAAGATTAGATATGATTTGTAATTAAGTAGGATTGTGATTGTAATTAGGGGGTTGATTGTGTACAAATTTAATTTGTGTCTTGTTTCCTTATTTCCTTAGGGTAGCCTTATTAGGATCTCTCTCTCTCTCTATATATATATGTGTGTGTGTGTCAATTTTCTACATTTTAATCAATAGAAAAAACTCAGTCTTCTCTTCTCTATTTTCAAGTTGGTATCAGAGCTCCCAATTCTAGGGGGCTCTGCTTATGCATTCAAACCCTACCCTCCTTCATTATAGGATTTTTTTTGGCACCTTCAATGTGCCTTTAGAAGTGCAAACCACTAAGGTAGCACTATCAGCACCCTTAACCACCGCCATTGCCACACTGTCTGCTACCTCCTTGGTTGATCTGATAGAGGCTGTCATTGAAGTTATGATATGTTGCCAATCGCAAGTAGAGCTACTAGTGCATGTAAGCCACAAGCTGCCATCTTGTCTTTTGTTCGCGATCGCGCTGCTAGAAAGTTGACAACCCCTTGTTCCATTTCAGGGGTCATCTTGCTCCAACTCCCACCCCTTTTGTGGATATTTGAAAGCCCTTGGTTTTTAACTTCTTTGAGCTGGTTATGATTTCTTCACCATGTTTGAAAAGAAATCTATCTCCTTTAATTAGGCGTCTGACACTTGCTCTTTGACCATGATTGGTAAGAGTTCTCTTAATGTCTCTAGTAATGTGACTGAGGATATCTAGATACTCGACTTAGGTGCCATTAAGGTCGAGCAATGGTCGATTTTGGATGACGCCACTGGGTGAAGATAGGGGTGTTCACGAGTCGGGTTGAGCCGGGTTTGACTAAATCCGTTACCCGATCCGATCAAAATTTTACGGGTTGGGTCGGGTCGGATTTATGCAATTTTATTGTGAAATCAGAACCGAACCAACCCGTTCACAAACGGGTTGGGTCGGTTGGTTCGGGTTGGGTTAATCAGGTCTGAACTTTTAAAAATATTTTTTATTTTGTAAAAATTAGAATTTTTTATAACAATTTGTTTTTGCCTAGAGCTTTGCAAATATATAATGACTACAAACCCTCCAAAGAGATCAAATTGCGACAATATTTGATTAATAAAATGAATTGTTTCAATGTTAATACAATATTTTATTTTAGATAGAAATAAACTATTATATTAGCATGAGAAAACATAAACAAAATTAAGACAAAAGATAAAAACAACAATTAAAAAAGAAATATAATTCATGTGTGGTTAAAAATGAGCAAAAAACTATGATTTTATGTATTTCTTGATTTAATAATATATATAATAAATTTAATTTCATGCTACAGGTTGGGTCGGGTCGGGTTGGGTTGGGTCGGTCACAGATTCAAAATGCAGAACCCGTTACCCGACTTGTACACTGACGGGTTTGAACGGGCTGGGTCGCATTTGACCCAAACCCTAAAAAAATCCGAACCGAACTAATTGGGATGGTTTGGGTCGGGTTGGGTTCACGGGTTACCCGTACCCGTAAACACCCTAGGTGAAGATGTGCCTCTGGTGAGGTTTTTTGCAACAATGATGTGACATGGCGAGTTGAGGGTGAGTTTGGGACCTTTCCACCTAATCTTAAGGACCAAACCTTTTTGCACACTCGCTCACTCCAAATCGCAGCCATGGAGAGTGAGAGACCTCATTAGTCACCACCTGTGCCAAATCGCAGCCATGGAGAGTGAGGGGAAGGGAGGAGAGACAGGGGGAAAAATGGAATTTCAAGATGATATTTCAAAAGTGAAAAATGAACAAAGAGGGCAAAATTAAAGAAATGATGATCGAGTCTGAACATTGATTAATTTTAGATTGTGACTGCATTGTTCTCTTCTCAAATAAAGTGTGAACACTGCATGAAAAATACAGCATATGTGAAGTGACTGCGCAACTCTAGAGAAGCAATGTTAATTGCCACTTGTGTGATCAATAGGCTGCCCTCTCATCTCCTGAATGGCATTATTTTGATACAACACATGTTGTCCTTCTTTCCTTCCTCTCATGTCATAACTAGTCTTCCACCTCATGTGTTTGGTTGTACTTTCTTTGCTTATGTTTACAACCAAAATCGTGGCATGTTAGACCCTTGGGTTGTCAAGTCTGTTTTCATTGGGTATGCATCAATCAAAAAGGGATACGAGTGTGATCATCCCTAGAGTGTCCATCGTGTAGAATCACTGGATAGGAAGTGAAAAGGAGAGCCCATAAATAGAGAAGGCATGATATTAGAGACTGGCAGGGAGAATTATTTACTTGGCCCATACTAGACCATATATTGCTTATGTGACAAGTGTGGTCACTCAATTCATGCATGATCCATGTGAAGGACATCTACAAACAGTAAATAAGATTCTTCAATACTTCATGACAAGTCTGAGGAGAAAAGTTACCCATGGAAGTATACATAAATGTAGACTATGCAAGGCCAATATATATAGAAGATCCACCTTAGGATATTACATGTTCTTGGTTAGAAACTTGGTGACTTGGAGGAGTAAAAAGAAACTGTGGTTGCAAGGTCGAGTGCAGAGGTAGAGTTTCAAGCTATGGCTCAGAATTTGTGAGGTGCTATAGATGAAGATCATATTTGATGACATCAGGATAAAGTATGAGAAACCTATAAGGCTATAATGTGATAGTAATTTTGCCATCAACATTGAACACAATCCAGAACATAACAAAACTGAACATATAGAAATAGACCGACACTTCATCAAAGAAAAGTTAGAGAGTGGTCTAATAACTACCGCACACATCCTTTTAGCGCTTCAATTGGTAGATGTGTTTACCATGGGGCTCTCCACAGAATGATTTCAAATTCTTGCAACTTTCCAGCTAAGAATGATAGATCCATTCACTAGCTTGAGGGAGAGAGTTGGCATGGCTTTATATGATTAGATACTATCTGTAATTATTTAGGATTGTGAGTGTAATTATTGTAATTAGGGGTTTGATTGTGTACAGTTTTAATTTGTGATTTGTTTCCTAATTTCCTTGATTAGGTTAGCCTCATTAGAATTTATATATATGGATAAATTTTCTACATTTTAATTAAGAGAAACAATTCAGTCTTTCCTCTCTTCTCTAATTTCAAGTAGGGGTCTTCCATGTCCAAAACTCTAATTGTGGTTTAGTAGCATTAGGACTATATTTGCAAAAAGCATGCATTGAAACATTGGCTGCTGGAGATGCTCTCCAAGTATATCCAAAACTAAGTTATAAAATTTAAAAAAGATAAAGGCTCTAACTTGACCCTTGGTGGAAACCTATAGTGATAGGGAAATCCTTTTTGACTTTACCATGTGGATGCATTCTAGTTTTAGCCTCACCTGGGGTATGATGCACACTGAGGTATTCAAATTCATTTGGTTTTCCTCCTCTCACTCAATTGAAAGTCACTGTTATGTGGTGACATTATTTATGTTGGGGTAATTCAGAATTTCTGGTTTAGTAAACTGTTGATGATGCTGTTGATTTTATTAATAGAAGAATTAGCTTCTACATTTTTGTGTTTTTATCTGCCAACATTGATTCACTGATTTGGAATTTGACTCATCAAATGTGTATTTTTCAAGTTGTGTTTTGGAAAAAAGAAGAAGAAAACATTAAGACAACAATAAACAAAGTAGGGGAATATGAAGGATAAAGAATCCACCACGGGGAGAAAAGAGAAACGGACAAAATATCAGTGTAGCGTGGGGAACATTATTATTGCACATTTACAACTGACATATATGATCAACATATTAAATTGAAACTGACCGTTATCAATTTTACTATTGTTTTTTCAAGTTGTCTTTCTTGTTTCTTAAGATTTCCAGTTTTTACAACATATTAAAAGATGAGTGACTCAATTATGGATGGTAGATTCTTAAGTTTATTTGTAAACATATCTATTCGCACATATATGCTTTGTTTTATAAAGAAATATTTCTGAGTTGCAACTTCTGTTTTATGAAGTCTTGTTGTATGACAATTATAGCAACCCTTTCACTCTTCAAATCTTCAACAAGGATCCGAATTTTGATGATCTAGAGTTACTGACTCTGTTTTATGTACCATTCACTGGCTTCACATTTGGTTGTGTTTTAATTGTTGCAGGACACTCAATCTATCAACAAACCTCCATTTGATGTGAACAAGCTTCCTATAGAAACTCAAAATCTTCTAGCTGTGTGCAAGAGGGAAAGCATGGCTGAGTATCCATCACCTGAAAAGGATGATAATAATTGTAAGCACATGGATGACTACCCTTCACCTCAAACAGATAATCCAAAGCCTTTCTCTCAAATATACAAACGAAGGCGGTATAACTTGAACTCCAACAACTCTAATGTTTCTGGAGATTCAATTCGAACCAGCCAGGATCCGTGCTCCTCTACAATAACTACCGCTGCAACTGCACTCCCAACTGCCACTGCTGTCGCCACAACCACCAACACTGCACCGAAAAAACATTTTCTGTCTGCACTGGTGGAGTTTTCCCTGCTAGAATCCCTTGAATCAAAGGAAAGCCTTGCTTCAATTAAGGCACCAGATTTTGACACCGAATATCTTGAGGCATCCATTCCTCCAAGCTGCGCAAAGTTCATCAAGAACTTGCAGAGTGAGATGCAGAAGCTTACAGTTGAAAAGGAGGCGATGAGGTTTGAGATGATGAGCGCACAAGCGATGATTAACATTCTCCAGTCTCGCGTCGATGTTCTCAGCAAAGAAAATGAGGATTTGAAGAGGATGGTGGCCCAAAATCCTTAGGAATTGGTAATGCCCTGCCCTTGTATCACTTTAAGTTAGTTGCAACTGAGTAATGAAGCTCGGTGTTCCGGATATTTTCTTATTTTTCTGAGTAAGAATTGTAGTTCGTTTCTTTGGCTAAAACTTGTTAATGTTGTCATTTAAAACTTGTCATCGTGTATCATATGACTTTCAGTTTCCCATCGTTGTGAAAATGGCCATGTTAGTTCTTTCCGCTCTGAATGAATAGATTAGTATCTCAATTTGATAGCTGAAATTTTATGATGTTCGTTCCATTGAGTGTCAAGGTAGCTACACAAATTATATTTCAAGTAATGAGAATGCTTTTAAACACACTCTTTGTTATGATTGAAATTTATTAGAAATCATAAAATTACGCGAGTCTTAAATGTTTAATAAGTTTTACTCATAATTTTTGTGATTTTTGATAAATTTTAATTAGTAGTAAGGAGTGTTAGAAAAAGTGTATTTTTAGCACTCTTCATTAGTAATGTAAATGAATTGAGTTATTTGAAAATTATTCAAATTTAACTTGTTAAATGTTGAATTCACATACAAATTTGAGCTTGACATTTGAAGTTTGTGACTGATTTTTGTGTGCAAACATACACATACAAGTAACTATTGTAAATTATCTAATTACCTAAAAAAATTATTTGTAAATTATCTAAGCTTGACTAGTTAAATGTTAAGCTTGTTTGTTTTAATAAACAAATAATTTTGATTTTTAATAAGCACACACAAACACCTTACTTATTTGTTTTAATAAACAAATTGTTTAAACTTGATTCATTAGATGTTCAATCAAGCTCATTTATTTTAATAAATAAATAATTAAGTTTGATTTTTAACTTGATCATATAAATGAGTCAGAGCTTGTCATTCAAAGTTCATGAATGGTTATCTATGTGTATATATACAAGTAGACACGTTATTTATAAATAATTTGAGTTCAACTCATTAAATATCAATCAATCTCATTTGTTTTAATACACAAATAGGTTAAGTTTAATTTTTAGCTTGATTATATAAATGATGTAAAAAAAAGTTTGATTATGTAAATGAGTCAAATTCAAACTTTACGAGTTTGACATTAAAAGTTTGCATATGATTTTAAGCATGCACACACAAGTCTTGTGAAATTGATATTAAAAAGTTTGTGAATCGCTTGTGCAAACATACACACAATGTTAATTTTATATTAGAAAAAAAGGATATATTTACAAAAATTTATATTAAAATTATTATTACATCTGTTACATGTCAAGAGACAAGAAGGCATCATGACAAAAGATAACGACGAAAGATGAAATGAAATTCGATAAAATCAATAGTCACCTCCAATTATTACTTAAGGAAAATAATTGAAAAAAATATATTTTATTTTGATAAAACTAGTCGTAGAAGCGATTCTAAGTCTGGGAGTCTATTTATGCATAGTAAATGATGGAAACTGAATATCACTGTACTCTAATACATCCGTTAGGATAAATATTAATAAATTTTAAATATTTATTTGACCTTTTTTATTTGCAACAATATTATGTAAATGAAAATTTTCATTATTTTTAAATTAAGATAATATCTATGGAAAAGCTTATTATTTGTTTTTTATTTAAAAAGGATTTTTGAAAATTTATTTTGACATCAACAAGGATAATTCTTGCTCCTATGTATCCTTCAATACAATAAGAAATTTAGAGAGTAACGTTGTTCTTTTGTAAAAAATATTTGTGTGTTGATATCTTTTAATTTTAAATATTTAATCTTTTATTTAAGACTCTTATGATAGCGAAATTAAAAATGCATCTAAAATAGTCATTATTGACCTTTTATGACTTTCATAATAACTAAATGAGATGTGATATATGTACAACAATTTGTACAACAATATTTTTTTGTGTCTATTTCTCTCCTCAATAACATTTATTATATGTAATAATGATAGAGAGATAGACACAAAAATTAATGTTATACAATTTATTGTATAAATTGTTGTACAAATAACATTTCTCTAACTAAATTAGAAATGAACCAAAGTAACTATTATTAAACCTTTGTTTTAATTAATTTGTATGAAACTATAAAAACTGGATTTTAATAGCTATAAAATATTTTATTTTTAAGATGTTTAGGACTATTAAATTACAATTTGTGTTCCAACAATTTTAAAAGATTAAGAAGACGTGACACTTAACCCACCTTTTCTCTATTTAGAGATTTCATTTAATTACTAGATCCTGATTATTTTATTATGTCATAAAAGAACTAGATTCTAATTGTTCTATTTATTTTATCATACTTCTGAAATATAAATTTTACCATAATCTCTATAATTATTTTATAAAAAGGGAAGAGTCTTAAAAATATTTTTGAATTTTTATTATGTTGATTCAGATTTTTTGTTTTATTCTTTTTACTTCTTTTAGTAATTTTTGCACACATAAAACATGATAGATTCAATTTAGTATTTAACAATATAAAATAATAATAAATAAAAAGTAAAATAACAACAAAATGAACATCATACACTCGTATATTGCTTTCACGTCATACACAGGGAGTGAAGGGAGAAGGTTCCATGTTTGTCATTATATCTACGAATAAACCATCAATTTGGTTTATCAGTAGTCTGTATATTATGGAATATTCACCAGTCCAATATCTAAGTTGATATATTAATTTATTAACGCTCAAGATCTATTTTGAAAGGAGATTATTTAAGATGATTTTTAATATTAATAGATTATGTATATACTTTTTTATTTATTTTAAAAACTATTTAAAAGAGAGAATAATACTTTAAATACAAAATTGATAGTTTATTATATTGTATCTCCTAAGCAAAACAAAATGAAAGCAACTACCTATATGCAGCAAAAAAAGAAAGAATAAAAGAGGGTATCGAGGACTGAGGGCATTGATGAAAGAAAATAGAGAAGACACATGGCGAGGCCAGGGACATGACGCATGTAACAAACATTAACCAAATAAAGGTTGCAGGAGCACGGTATATATAGTGGACCTCACACAGTGAATAAACGAATAAAACTATAACATCATGTGAAAGAGACAAAAAAGTGGCATATGGAAACTCAGCTGCGCACAAGAAGGCACACATTCAGAGCTATTAGTTTATTGTTGCGAATTTAAATGATATTCAGGCTTTATATATAACATATGGTCCTAATGACTCACAATATATGGCATTTATCAAATGAAAGAAAACAAAGATGCAGATTGCAGGACCAGCTCAAAGCATGAGCCAACCCTTCAGTAAAGTACCAATTAATAAGAAAAGCAGATAAAAAGGTGAAGTAGGAGGGAGGGAGCAAACTCAAGGTGGAGGCGCGGTTCTGGGAATATTATGGCTCTTCCATGGTAGCCTGTGCTTGTTGGTTGGTTCTCTTCTTGCTGGATGCTTCATGCTTGTGTGGTGGTCGAATCAACTGGAAGAATAATGAGAGTGTGTTGTGAGTTGATAGTCTATGAAAATAATGAGAAGAATAATGAGTGTGTTCTCTTTTCTGAGTGGATTCCCCAAAGAAATTAATTATGAGTTGTCTTGTGAGTGTTGTGATATGTCGACAGTGTGTGTTGGTGAAGGTGGGAGTGTCTGTGTCTGTGAGTGTGAGTTTTTGTCAAATACTAATGTCCCTACTTCAGTCATTCTGTTTGTGTGCAGGTAGGTATGTCTGGTTTAGAGAGAACGTGTGCTAGTGAGGTGAGGTTGCTAAAAATGATTTCTTTTACACCAAAATGTTATTAGTTCACACTTGAGATAATAGACACCCGCATATATATATAAAGATAGAAAAAAATGATAAATTTTAATTAGGTGTTTAAAAAGATGAGATATTGAAAAGTTATTGTCCAAAAGAATAAGTATATGTACTGATAATTAAAAAAACAACTTTTTTTGTGGATATTCTTCTATTTCAAAACCTAATTAACATATATTATTTTTCTTTATTTTTCATCATATCACACTCTATTATCTATTTTCTTTTTTCTTTTTTCTTTTTTCTCTCTTAATAGATATTTAATGTCACTCTAAAAATTATTTTTGATAAAAAAAAAAAAAAACCGAAGTGCCTCGCCTCTCTCACCCCTTTTGTTTTGTTGCTTCTAGTTTTGTACGAGTGAAAGAAAAAAGAAAAGGAGGAGGTGGCAGTGGCAATGTGGCACGTAGAGCAGGATAAGGTGCAGCAGACATGCAAAGAGAGAGAGAGTAGTAGCCTGGTGTGGTGTTGGGCAAGAAAAGGAAAAGATGGGGAGACACTTGAAAGACCATTTTCCCTCAAACCCAAAATAGCATGCACCATCCTGCAACTGCAACAATATTGCTCTTTCTTTTCCTGTTTTTATTTACTTCTTGCCTTTCTTGCGTTTTCTTTTTCTTTATTTACGTTTGAGGATTTTCTCAAATAAAAATAAAAGTTTAATTCATTTATGATTTTAACAATTTTTTTTTTAAAAGAACAATTTGAAGTAAATAAAAGAAATAAAAAGCAGGTTTTTAAAATAATTTTTTTATGCAAAAGGAGAAGATCGACAGCATAAAATAAATAAATAATAAAAAACTTAGTCAAAATTGAGTGTTCCCACTTCCCAGTATCATTTTTGTATTAAAAAAAAAATTCTTTTTCTCTTTTATTTCATTCTCTAATATGAAAATATCTGTTGAATATAAATTTTAAAAATATTTTTTTTATCAATTAGAAAAGAAACAGCACAAAACTATGACGTGAGCCCACAAGAAGCATGAGCTAACAAAACAGAAATTCAAGAATATACTTAATGATGAAGTAATAACTCTTTTAAAGAAGAAAACCTTATAAATTGGATTAAGACGGAATAATGATGAAGTAATAATACAAATACAAAATATAGACAATACGCATAAAAAAAAATACAAAATATAGACAATTATATGGGCCACGGGTTTTCAGGTTAAAAAATCGGATTAAGACGGGTCGGATGCGGGTTTAATTTTTCTCCACCCGCGACCGATAAATTTTCTTCTTAAAGAAGAAAACCTTACTATAAAAGCGCTGTTTACATTTGTTGCTCTGCACCCTCAACCCTCTTTCTTTCTTTCTTCGTGTTCTCTTCTATTTCACTTTATTTTGTCCTTTACCCTTCTTGATTGAGTCATCAACAAGGACAATTCAAATCTTTTCTTATTTCCAGGAATATTTGAACATTCTTTACCTTTGTTTGCCTTTGGCAATTGGCATAATCTGTTGACTAATCGTACTGGGGATAAGCTTTTTAATTTATCCACCCTCTTCATTGCTAAAAAGTCTTAACCTTTATTGTCTAGTTCACACTAGCGTCTGTATTTTTTTTTTTTGAAAGTATTTGATTACGACTAAAATATTACTAAAGATTGCATCTTTCGGTGCTTATAACCAAGGAAAACTGGAAAAAGTTTATTAAATTTCAATGATCAAACTTGATATGTTATTCTGCATGGGTTCATCAATATTTTGGGTCTTGATGGGGGTTAAGGGCAACACCAGGACACTGGCCATGGTGCTTAGGAGCCACATGGAGCTTCAGGTACTGATTTTACTTGAATTTTCATAAAGTAGAATCCTTTTTTCTTTTTATATTATTATTGTCGTTTTTTTTCAGATTTTGTTTGATGTTCATTGACAATAATCACTTCTGAAATTCATCCCCATAATAATATATTGTCTATCTGCTTTACTTGTATGTTGTAACCAACTGTCAAAACATAAAGTGCTTAATGTTTTGTGTGTTTATGTTATAGGAGTGCCAAATGATGATTTTATCATAAGCTTCTTGTTATAATCTGTGTTTCAAGAACAAAAGGATAATTGTGCCATTCTTTTACTCTGTTGTATGAAGTGGGGTTATGTTGTGATTACAAATCCTGATATGATGTCTTAGATCATGAAGTGGCCATGCAGCACAACCACTCACCCAACTGGCCATCAAGATTAAGGTTTTTTCTACCTCTTTTCCTTTTCTTCTCTAAAGGTAAAATCTTTTAGATTTTTTTCTTTCATTTTATTTTGGCTTAAATATGTTTTTCATACCTATAAAATAGCCCATTTTGATTTTACTATCTAAACTTCACTTTTTTCGATTATAGTACCTGACATTTTTTTATGTTTGATTTTAGTACCTGTTGCAGAACATAAAATTTGTAAATTAGTAAGTTAATATGTCAGGAGGGGAGTAATAATATGTTTAGGAGGATAGTTGACAATCTTATATGAAAATCTTATATGTAAATCAGTAAGTTAATATGTCAGTTAACAGATCCATGTTAATGACAAATATGAAAATCAAACATAAAAAAATATCAGGTACTAAAATCAAAAAAAGTAAAGTTTAGGTAGTAAAATCAAAATGGGCTATTTTACAGGTATGAAAAACATATTTAAGTCTTTTATTTTTCACTCAATTATTTAAAAATAAATAAAGAATGCTTTGTGACTTCTTGCGCAACTCTGCAGCATCAGCTGCATCTGAGTTTCATTTGAGGACTTCCAACCATTGCTTATCCCTTTCATAAGTTGGAAAGGAATACATGAGAAAGATGGATGATCATGAATCGGTTACATTCATTAAAAGGAATATTTTACTTTTTAATTAATCCTGAAATTTTGTTTGCTTTTATACAAGTGCTGGTTATTTATTGTAAAGAGGTCCTTACAAGGAAATCATGATACGTCAGATTGTAGAGAGCATTCAAGTACGGGAAATTAATACATACTTGGAGTTGAAGTAGATGAAAATTAGAGAAGGCTTACATGACTTTTGAGGTAATTAATTGATGTTCAAATGTGGTATGCAAAAATTTAAATTTTAGAGGTAATTAATTACATACACGCAGGAAATTTGAAGACATGGCATGAAAGTTTTGGTGGTGGAAATTCCAGAATTTGATAATGATATCCCCATAAGCATATGCTTGAATTGGACATTTGAAGCTATTTTGCTGAGAACAATTTTCTTTTTAGCCACCTAATTAACCAATTTCTACTTGAAGAAATAAAGAAGTCCTGACATGAATTTTTGTTGGACAAATTTGTGAACAAACTCCATGCTTCAAGTAACATTATGGACATTTTGAGCAAAAAACAAAAAATTCCATAATCTGTTGATAATGATATTCCTATAAGCATCCTTGAATTGGACATTTGAAGCCTCACAATCGAAACTATTTGTTGAGAACAATTTGCTTTTAGTCACCTAGTTACCATGTTCTACTTGAAGATTTATGGACAAACTCCAAGCCTACAGCATGGACATTTGAGCAAAAAAATAAAATAAAATCAGAAACTGTTGATATTTATATCCCCATAAGAATGCTTGAATTGGACATTTGAAGCTATTTTGCTGAGAGCACTTTTCCTTTTAGTTACCTAATTGACCATGTTCTACACTTCTACTTAAAGAAATAAAATAAGTCCAGACTTCATTTTTTGTTGGACAATTTAGAGCATGTTTGGTTTGCTAGTCAAATTGCTGCGACGCGCGTTTTAAGATAAATCAAACGGCTGAATGAATAAGTGATGAGAGTGATGCTTTTGTAAACTTATGTTTGGACTCCTCCACTGGATTTCCAAATGCACGCTTAATGGACAACTCTAAGCCTAAAACAGCATTATGGACATTTGAGGAAAATAAAATAAAATTCCGGAATCTGTTGATAATTATATCCCCATATGAATGCTTGAATTGGACATTTGAAGGTATTTTGCTGAGAACAATTTATTTTTTAGTCACCTAATTAACGATGTTCTTGAAGAAATAAGTAAACATGGTCACATTTGAGCAAAAAAACAAAAATAAGCAGGCATTATGGACAGTTTTTTTTGCCTTCCAAAAAAAAATTATGGACAGTTTTTTTAAAAAACAATGTTTGCTTTATAGTTTATAATTTACCTATAGGTTTAGATATGTTTTTAGTCTTCCTCAAATGTGGGTTTTTTTAGTTCTCCAAATTTAAAGTTTTTTTAGTCCCTGAAATTCGCATAATGTTTTTTTTAGTCTCTCTCCATAGTGTAAGCCAAAACGGGGAATAAGAAATTTGTAATTTATGTCAATTTTTGACCGTCAGAATTTAATTTTCTATTTTATATTTTAAAGTACGATTTTCTAGCGGTTAAAAACTGTCGAAATCAAGTTAATAAAAAAAATAAAAAACCCCATTCACTGCTTTAAAAACTGTTTTAATTTTTTTATTGACTTGATTCTGGCGGTTTTAAACCGCTAGAAATCGTACTTTAAAATTTAAAATAGACAATCAATTTCTGGCAATAAAAAATCGTCACAAATTGTGAATATCTTATTTTCCATTTGGTTCACACTGCACAATGACTGAAAAGAGTATTATGTGAATTTCAGGAGAGAAAAAAAGATCCATATTTAAGGGACTAAAAACATATTTAAGTCTTTAAATATATAAACATGTGTAAATCCACTCGCTCACATAGTCACAAGCTAATTTGACCAACCCAAGGCTTATTTTAGTAAATTAAAATTTAAGAATAAAAAATTTAGGTTAACTTCTTTAAGAATGTGTGCTTGACATGCAGTAGTGCGACGATTTTTCATGATTTCAATGCGAAAAGTTTACAATAATTTTTCAATGGAGTAAATGTTTGGTAAATGAGAATGTAATTTATAATCGAACTTGTATTTTTTTTTATACAACAATCACACTGAGATTTGAATCTATGACGTTATGTATTCTATTTCAATCTCTCAATATTGGGATGATCTCACTGTTAACTTGTTTGTATATATATACAGAAACTACGTCTTATTCTAAATATATTGTTTAATCTAAAATTTATAATGATTTAAAAAGTTAAAATTTAAGAAAAATGACTTCATTTGTCCTCTTTAATGATGCGTGTTTGACAAATGTTTTGCTACGAATATATTTACAAGTTCATGATTTTATTAATTTCCTTTTAGAAATAAGTTTATATTAAGAAAAAATAATGATTTTATTACTTTAATTTATAAAATTCTTTTAACAGATTAAGTGAGAATATATTGCTTAATCTAAAATCCATGCCAATTTAAAAAATTAAGTTTTAAAAATAAATAAATTCATATATTTTTATTAACTATGTGCAGGGGCAGACCTACAGCGTAGGTTGGGGGCCTTGGCCCCCCTAATTTTTTATTTAATTTTAACATATATATATATATATATATATTAATTAATATTAAGATAATTATTTTATTTTAAATTAAATTAAGATATTTAAGTTTTATTTTATTCTTATGTTTATAAAATCTTTCATTCTTCTTTATAGTCTTTATTATGAAGATAATAATATTTTATCTTTTTAGATAAATATTTTATTTTTCTTTTATAGTTTTTTTTGGGGAAAATTATATTATTTTCTCTTTTTAGTAAAAATATTTGAATATTATTTATTTTCCTTTTGTCATCCGATATTGATATTTTAAAACTTATAAATAATTACATTTACAAGATTTTATTAGTCTCCCCCTGTATTGATTTGATTATAAATTATTTAAGAATTAAAAGTTATTTATTAACATTTATCAATGGAATAAGCTTTAATTACAAATACTATATGTATGGGTTTGACAATTTAAACTTTAAAGTTTGAGATACACTATCAAATATTTTCTTTCTCCAATCAATTATTTGTACATGTTTATTTCCTCCTCTTATCTTTGTGTTTTTTAGGGCTTAAATATGTTTTTAATTCGTCAAATTTAGGGGTCCGTCTTTTTTAGTGGATTGAATTCCTGACTATATGTATTGTTTATTACTTAATCTTTTTTTAATATAGAAATTATAGGTATCTTTCACGATTTTTAATACACATTCATGATTTTCTTAATTACGCTTTTTTAGACAAAAAAAAGTTAAGATGTCTAGAAGAATCAAGATTTTTATTACTTTAGTTGATAAGATTGTTTTAACAAATTAAGCGAAAATACATTAGTAAGTAAAAAATTATCATAATTTAATAAATAAATTTATTGAACTCCTCAAGCATGTGTGCTTGACATGTAAAAATGCATATTTTTATTATTTTAACGCCTAAAATTTACAATGTTATGAATGGAGTAAATATCTGGTAGAAAAATGAATGAAAATGTAATTTGTATTTTTTTTTGTCACATAAAATTTGTGTGAAGTATCTACCAGTTTTGCTGATGATTAATTTCCGCTAGAAACCTAGCTGAAACTTTAGTAGAGTTTTTTCTCTCAATCATGTTTTTTCCATCCACAATACTTGAACTTTAGACTTTATTTAAGGGGATTGAATCCAATTGCACTCACACTAACGACTTGTATGTATGTACAAAAACTTCATTCAACGTCATTTGGATCTTAAAATCTAATTCAAAGTGAGACGATTAGTATTTCTTATTGCTTAACTTTTTTATAT
Source organism: Pueraria montana var. lobata (assembly GCA_026413185.1). Lineage (NCBI taxonomy): Eukaryota > Viridiplantae > Streptophyta > Magnoliopsida > Fabales > Fabaceae > Pueraria > Pueraria montana. The sequence goes on from CM048647.1 coordinate 76,679,598, forward strand.
AGAGAATACATGTATGTTCCATGATTTTTATTCACAATCATGATTTTCTTAATTTTGTTCTTTTGTAAAAAAAAGGGTTAAGATTTCAAGAAAGTTCATAATTTTTATTACTTGAACTGATAAGATTGTTTTAGATTAGAATTCCTTAATAAGTCTAAAATCTATAATAATTTAATAAATAAATCCATTTATTTGTTTTAAGTATGGGTGTTTGACATGTCAGAAGTAGGGTTTTTTATTTTTATTTTAATGGTTGAGTTTGACAATGTTATTTGAATGGAGTGAATATTTGCTAGAAGAGGAAATGAGAATGTAATTTATATTATTTGGATTTGTATGTATACAAAAATTTCTTTCAACCTCATTTAGATTTGAAAATCTTATTCTAAGAAAAATCATATGTACTACTATTACTTATTGCTTAATCATTTTTATAGAAATTACAGATATCTTCCACAATTTTTGTTACACATTTATGATTTTCTTAATTATGTTCTTTTAGACTAAAAAGTGAAGATATCAAGAAATTCATGATTTTATTACTTAAAGTGATAAGATTGTTTTAACATATTTAGTGAGAATACATCATTAAGTTCAAAATCTATCATAATTTAATAAATAAATCTATTGACTTTTCTTAAGAATGTGTTTTGAAACGTCAAAAACACGTTTTTTTTTTATTATTTTAATGCATGAATTTTATAATGTTCATTGAATGGAGTAAATATTTGTTAAAAGAGTAAATGAGAATGTAATTTATATTATTTGAATTTATATGTGTATGCAAAAACTTCATTCAACATTAGTTAGATATGAAAATCTTATTATAAGAGAAATCATATGTATTGCTTATTGCTTAATTCCTTTTGATAGATGTTACAAGTTTCTTCCACGATTTTTATTACACATTCATGATTTTCTTAATTTTGTTCATAAAAAAAAGTTAAGATTTCAAGAAAATTCATTATTTGTATTACTTGAATTGACAAGATTGTTTTAACACAAGTGAAAATAGATCGTTAAGTAAAAAATCTATCATAATCATAATTTAATAAATAAACCTATTAAATTTTCTTAAGAATATGTGCTTGACACGTTATAAATGCGGATTTCCATTATAGCTGTATATTCTAGTCAATCAATTTTTTTTATCTCTAAATAAATTTTTTATAATTATTAGCAGAGAAAAAGCTATGCACTGTTAATGTAAAATAGTTTTACATAATTATTCAATCACAACTCATCATGTATGATAAGTTTGTTGATTTTTACAATAACTACTTTGAAAGTCATACAAATAATAGTTTATCATTAGATGACAGTGTAAAACTATTTTATACTGTTAATGCATAACCGTTACTCATTTTTATTAAAAAATTATCAATATTTAAAAATAATTTTATATTATAATTTAATTTGTAGATGGTAAATTTAAAATATAATTTATATATTAAAAAACATTTATTTATTATAATTATTAATTGTAATATAATTTATTATGAATTTTAATTAGGTTAAAATACTAAATTAATGAAATCAATAATTTTTTTTTGAAACAAATACATTTCCGAAAAAATTAAAATAATTAAATAGAAAAAAACACTAAATTTTTTCTTAAATCATTGTAATGAGAAAACTAGTAAATACTATCTTGAATAAAATTTTTACCAATTTTGTTATCCTTTACGGCACTGGTTTCGTTTCCTTTATTGTCCATGTATGATGTATGTACATTACATCACTGAGGCAATCCCAACGCGCCACCCACCCCACGCTCAGCACGTGCTGTGCTGGCTATAAAATCCCACACTATGGTCCTTTCTTGGCACATTCCAACCACCTAGAACCTTCTTCTACTACTCTCTTAATCTCCGTTTGCAATTGCATCACCATACCAAACCAAATAAAAACTCCCCCAATTCACCACCCCAAATTCCCAATTCTCTCTTCCTTCTCCACCAATTGAAAAACACAAGAAAACCCTAACCCCCAAATTCTCCTTCACACACACACTCTTTCAGCGATTCATCTCTCTTGAATCGAATCGATGGCACGGATGGGTCCAGGGTTCCGATTCCACCCCACCGACGAAGAGCTGGTGGTGTTCTACCTCAAGCGGAAGATGACGGGAAACCTCTCCCGGTACGATCATATCGCCGTCGTCGACGTCTACAAGCTCGAGCCCTGGGAGCTTCCCCGTTAGCACACAACTCTATTTCCCTTTTCCGCGGCCTCAATCGATTATTAACGATAGGGTTTTGAGAAATTGAAAGTGTTTGATTTTTATTTCAGATCTGTCGAGGCTCAAGACGAAGGATTTGGAATGGTACTTCTTCAGTGCGCTGGACCGCAAGTACGGAAACGGGGCCAGGACGAACCGCGCCACCGAGAAGGGCTACTGGAAGACCACCGGAAAAGATCGCCCCGTCACCCACGACGGCCGCACCGTCGGAATGAAGAAGACGCTGGTTTACCACAACGGCCGGGCCCCACGCGGCCGTCGCAGCAACTGGGTCATGCACGAGTATAAGATGCTGGATGAAGAATTGGCACTTGCCGGGACAGTGCTGGTAGTTCTATCTCTTTCTTTCTTTGTGTTTGATTTGGTTGTGTTGATACTTACTCGGGTTGGGGGGAGAAGGATGTGTTTGTGGTGTGTAGGATTTTCGAGAAGAGCGGTGCTGGGCCCAAGAATGGGGCCAAGTATGGTGCTCCCTTGGACGAGAAGGAGTGGGATGAGGAGGAGGAGAATGAGCAGAAGGTGGATCTCTTGCCAGCGGCTGCTCCTAATGCTGTGGCTCTGTTGCCGGCGGTTCCTCTTAATGTGGTGACTCCTCCTTCCTTGTCGATTCCTGGTGGTGAGGTTTTGAATGCTGTGCCTGCTGCTGGGGACTATGTTGAAATCGACGACCTTGACATGGTGTGTATTCATTCCATTCTATCCCAAATGACGAGGGTTGATATATGAGTCAATAATCTATATTGGGCTTCGATTTTTTTTTTTTTTTTTTAAATGAATGGATTAACTGAACTTTTTTGTGTGCAGGTTGGGCGAGTTCTTTTTTGAGTTTTTATTTTTTTATTTTTTATTATTATTATGAAAAAACAGCTGAAAGGGACAAATTTAATCTGGTCCCAAACACCCTTTCAAATAGTTGCATGTATGGATGTTTATGCTATAGTTTCTATGTTTGGCTTTGTTTTTACCTTGTCGTGTGTGGTGTCATCTGTAATTATTTTCTTCTCGTACTCTGTGCAGGTGTTTTATATTTCAGTATTGTGGGGCCATTATTTGGGTTGCTATTAGCTCTAATCTGTTGTTTATGTTGTCCTTTACGTAATGGTGTTTGGGAGAGGTCTTCCTCGTAATTTCTACTTTTTGAAGTTGGTATGTAATAGATGCATTTCAGTACTGTTTTTTCTTTCCTCAGAAGATGTTGAAAACATATTAGGGAAGTGTTGAGTGTGAATTACTGACTTGACTTTTGAGTGAGCACTTTGTGCATGCAGATTTATGTATTTGTCATCATTCATGAATATGTAGTCCTGCCACTGGTTTTGTCAATGTCGTGGTTTTTTCTGATCAATGATAGATGTCTGCTGCTTTTTATTTATTTATGATTTCTTCTTCAAACATGTCTGCTGTTGCTCGTGATTTTTAGCTGGGTGGGTTGTTTTCTCTGATTGGCCTGGCATTCTCTAACTAAAATATGTCTTCAATATGCAGGAGTTTGATTGGGATAATATGTTTGGGAGTGATACTTTTCCATCATTGAACTTTCATCATGGGGAGTGTAGTAACCATGCTGAGTATTCCAAAGTATTCATCAAGGATCAGGAGCCATTGGCAGGCACTTTTGGAATTTCTTGGCCTGAAACTGACTGGCCTCTTGATATGGCTGAGCATCATGGTGTGGGTACAAATTCAGGGAACGATGGAGACAATGGTGAGCTGAGCAATGTTGGCAATCTTTTGAATTTCAATGATACATCAAATGATATGGATCAGGATCTGTACTGGGATGCCATTGAGAATCTTCCGACGGTTGATGATGGATTCATGGAATTACATGATATTGCGATTGCGAATGAGGGTAATCCTACTGAGGCTGATCCTTCTGCGAATGCTATGCTAGACGAGTATCCTGCACTCACTGATGATGATATTTTCAAGTATATATCTTTTGATACTCAGATTCCAGAGAGTGAAAACCTCATTCCCAACCAAGGATCACCTTTCACCCAGCAGGTTATGGTAGACTTTATTTTTACTGTTATTTGCCTTGTGGATTTGTATTATAGCTGTATATTGAACATTTTTTGGGTCATTGACAGAATGTGGAGGGAGAAACCGCTGATAAAGCTGTGGTTAATGAACATGATTCTGAAACACAGGAGGCAAAGTTAGCACCAGGTAAGACTGCTGTTCACTTTACATCCTAGTTTCTCAAGGTGTTCTTTTGATGTGTGTACTGCTGTGTGCAATATAGCTTCTAAACTAGTATGCTATCCATTCTGACTTTTATATTGTTCTCAATTATTTTTTATCAATGTGGGGAAATTTTTTCTTTGTTTGGCAGGAAATACAAATCCACTTGTGAAGCAAGCCTATGGATGGTTAGCCAGCATACCTGCTGCACCTGCACATGCTATGGAGTATTCTGCTAAGGATATTGCTCTTGGGCTTCATCCTGTTGCTCAGTCTTCCCATCCAGCTCATATAACTACAGGTATGATCAGCATAACAGACATTACTTTTAGAGGCAATGCGATGGATTGGACGATGGGCAAAAATGGAGGGTTTAACACTGTAATATCCACTGGGTTTTCTCAACCTGATGTTATGCCTGTCTCTGGCAAGACTGCATTTGTGTTGTCACATGGCTGGATTTTCCTGACTGGTTTCTCAGTTCTTATTCTTTCACTGAGTTTCAAGATTGGAAGCATCATGTATACTGGTAAATGACTACAAATAAGGTTGGCTTGGCTACTAGAAGAATAAGCTGCAGTCAGTTAAGTATCATTTAGTGTTTGATGGCACTCTCATTGAATGACTAGGATCCCGTGACTTTGTAGATTTTTTTATGGTACCTTAGTCAAACTGATCTATTCATCGTAACTTATACTACACAACATTTTTAGAGTGCCTACAGATAGAGTAAATACTGTCTTCTATACGATTCGTAATATATATTATTGTTACATACTTTCAATAGTAATAGATTCAAAGTTCTGACTGATAGATAGAGGCTGTCCATTATTTATTAGGTTCCACATGTAATTTGATTCACTTGGTATAAGGACCAATCATATCGGGTTTTTGTCTCTATTGTATAGTCCTCGTTAGAGTGGCTTCTCTGTTAACAGTTTATGTTCTAATTGTGTTTATATCTTTTCTGTTAGACATTTAATGGGTGGGGGTCTATTTCATGTTTATCATGAGAGATAGGTATACAATTGGAACATCATCGTTTTTTTTTGTCGTTTATTTTATTTTTTTAATATTGGAACACCATTGTTATGTTAAAATGTAACATGGGAAAGATTATTTCTCGTTTAATATGTATGTAGGAGACCGAGAACGAATTTTTTTCATGATGAATTTTAACACGATAAGGTGGTGAAAATTTTGTACTGTTTTCGACTGGACTTTAGGTCTAATTTTACAAATGAAACCTTGGTCCAATAGACACAGTTCAGCCCAAATTATTAAGTGCTATTGACCTTAGTCAAATTTTATATCGCTCATATTGTAGTGTCTTGTAGTAGTTTTGTATCTGAGCGATATAGATGTTGATTTGTGTCAACACTTGGTAATTTGGGCTGATCCTTGTTTGTTGGGCCAATGTGTTTTATTTAGTGGATTGAACCTCGAGCTCGTGCCCATTTCGGAACACAGTCTATCTTTATTTTATGGGCATTAAATAAGTGGGATTTTATCAAAATTTGTGAATAAGTTTTATTAAAAAGTTTACATGAAAAAAAATTCGTTTCGGAACGGGAGTTTTTAATAAAATGTTTACATGAAATTTTTTTGTGATGTAAAGTATTTGACGGTGAATGAATCCATGATAATGGAAAGCTTAATTCTATTTAATTTTTACAATTACTTGCGTTTTTAATCTTGAGATTACTGTTTGATTTTTATAATTTGTTTAAATAACTTTGTAGTTAAATTCTTAAATTCATATTTTACTCAAATAAATGAGAATTTAGGTAGTTATAGGAAATAATTTAAAAGATGGGCATGACCGCAAGATTCGGAATTTGAAAATTTGATAAAATGAAAATTTGAAGGATTTTGCTACAAGTGAAATACGTTTTTAAAACGGGGAAATTTTGGTTTTTTTATTTTATTTTAGGTAATTGGTGGGCTTTTAGTGGGATTTTCTTTTTTCCAATTTATAGGGATTGTGTGCAGGAAATATATTAATTTAGAAATTTTAAGTAGAGAAAAAGTGATGAAAACTATTATAATATTAAAAAAATATAAAAGCAAAAGCCTAAATAAGTGCTTATTGTTAAGGTTTTAAGGTATCAACTATGAGAGCTTTCTAAATTGTTTAATTTTTAATTTGCAATATTTTAAAGGTTTATAGGTGTTTATAGCAAACAAGTTATATGAGAGAGTTTTTAAAATAATTAATATGTATAAGTGAATTTTAATTTATTTTAAAAAAATTAAATAATATATTCTCTTTATTTTATTTTATTTTCTTATAATTATTTGTTAATAAATTTAGTTAAATTAACTCTTTAGTTTTGAACATGGATTATGATCTCAATTTGTATTATATATATTAGTGCAGGCTCGAGGCATCATGATAAGTCCTTATAAAAGTATTGTTTTGACTGAATTTTTTTATTTTTTTCAAATAAAAATTTCTTAACTAGTTATCACTCAAGAAAAAAAATAATCAACTGCGGAAAATTTTTTAATCAGCAGGACTCATTTTTTTTTTTACTCTAATTTAATCTCTGTAGCCATTGTATTTTGTTATTTTATTTTATTTTATTTCAATTTCATATTTTTCACCTAATTATTTAATTCATCCTTGGTTCTCATTATTCAGTCTGAACTATTGATAGAAACAAAATCCAAATTATAAGATTTTGGGCCCTGTTAGCAAAATATACAAAGGTCAAATAAAACAACACAACAGTTTGAGAAAATATTCAGCATTTTTTTATTCTCATTAATAATTATAAATATATTATTTTATTTTTAAGAAATTATATTAAAATAATAAAAAAAGAAATAACACTTTTATAATTATTAATGAAAGCAGAATAGTTTCTTATTAACGAATTTGTGCTGTGCACATGCTCCTAACTTTTCTCTTTTTATTTTCTGAACCTCCTCTGTGCAGTGTTGCTCGTGGAAAGGGTGAACTTCCCTCCATTTTGCTCATGCAGGAGTTCAACATCCATCGCTTTTGCCTATTTTCTGCTTTTTTATGCATACAAATACAAATACAATACAATACAATTTGCTTACAATGTCGTGTTTGTTCCATGCTTTGACCTCCTTTTTTTTTCTCCTTTGTAGGTGAAGCGTGGAAGACAACCTATACTTTCCTTAATTTATTAACTTTATAAAAAAACTAACTATTAGCACCAAAATTAATTATGGATTCTCACACTATGTGCGGAACTGTACAGTGGTAGTTTTATAAATTTTAAAGTTGTAAGGAGAATAACCATATGTATAAATTTTTGGTTGAAACATTCATATATGTAAATTACTCATTTGGTCCTTATACAATGTTTTAGTCCTTATATTTAAGAATTATTTGTTTCAGTTCTATAAAAGCAAAATCTTTATGTTACTTTTACGTTTTGATCCCTATAGCTGTACAATTTTACGTTTCAGTTCATACATTTAGAAATTACTCATTTTAATCTCTATACAAGCAAAATCTTTACATTTTATTTTAACTATTAAACTATTTTTTATTTTTAATAACATATTTAATCTTTCAACAAAAAATAATAAGAGTTCAAAATCAATAAAAAATTTAAACATATAATCATGTAAAAATATTTTTCCTACAAAATAAAAATATATAATATTCATATAAATGTCTTTCTATTTCATTTTATATTTATCATCTAGATCAACAACTAATTTTACCAAATACTTTTTTTTACAGCTTACCAAATACTTTTAGAACAATAAGTTAACAACTTTAAGTTTTTAACTAAACTAACTTTTCAACTTTCTTAACTAACTTATTAACTAATATAATCTACAATATATTTAAATATAATAGTAGTATAGTAGTAGCATTTAACAAAAATGAAATGATTTTAATCTTTTAACAAGGACTAAAAACACACAAAAAATAGAATAAAAATAATAAAATTTTCAGTAACTAAAAATATATTTAAACTTTGAATATAATTTAAATGCGCTAACACAATTTTTTTTATCCAATCATATATTATGTACAGTAAAATTATTAACTTTCATAATAAAATTTCATAATAATTATTTTAAAAGTCATACTTAAAGTGATTTACAATTAGTTAATAGAATAAAAATCTTTACATAGATTTATCAAAAAAAAAAAAAACTTTACATAGATAATGTATGAAAATGAAACACTTAATCAAATTATTGAGGAGCTTCGTGGTTTTAAAATCAAATGAATGTTTTCATACTTTTATTGTTGCTAAATTTATTTGCATTCATATCCCTTAACAACCATTATTCTACATTAATTAATACGATCTTATTTCAATTACAGAATGCTAACAGGCACCCAAGACACTTGTTAAGGAATCAAAAGTGAAAAGTTTAGGAAAAAAAAAAAAAGGGTCTTGCTAACCAGAAGGGCACTGATTAAGGAATTAAAAGGAGAAAATATTTACGGTGAAAATCATAGAAGAGCACAAAAAAAACTATGGATAGCACAATCCCAACAAAAACCTTTCTCTTTTTAGTTTCTTAACCAGTGCCTTTGCCAAAAAAAAATAACATTTACCAACATATCCTACCGTGACTCTGAATAAAAACATTTTATTTATTGATTCCCTAACTAGTACCTCTTAGACACTAGTTCAATATCTGCTTTGGCATTCAGGAGATTGGCTTATTACATTTCTCCTGGGAGCATGGTATCACCAGGTAGATCACAAACAGCAATTCCCTGAGACAAGAGCATACATGTTTCATATGACAGTTAGCTTCATGAATGAATATCAGCAGAAGGAAAAAAAAAATGTTATGGTGCTATGATATGATGTTTACCTCGCCTGTTAGGTGAGCCACACATCTCTGCTCGGCCAACAACTCAGCTTCCGTCTGCAAAATATGATATGTTAAACTGACAAAATTCACATAGGCTCAGGCCAAGGTTATCAAATCGAAATTCAAATCGTGAGTCATCAAACTAATTTTTTAATCGTGAATCATAATTTGTATCGAATAGTAAGATTATGTGACAATGAAAAATAGCTTCAAATATATCGCACAGATGATATGTAGTGTTCAATGTAAACACCCTGTTAGAAATTGTTATTGGACCATCTTAAAAATGGATTAAGTCCAATTAATTAAGTTCACTCCTAAACATGACCACCCAGTTAGCTTCCAATTAATTAAAAACCCTGTAAGATTCAAACAGCACCAGTGGTCTAGTGGTAGAATAGTACCCTGCCACGGTACAGACCCGGGTTCGATTCCCGGCTGGTGCAAGCTTAAAATTAAGCGGGGATAGCTCAGTTGGGAGAGCGTCAGACTGAAGATCTGAAGGTCGCGTGTTTGATCCACGCTCACCGCAGATTTTAGCTTATTTCATTTCATCCTTTTTTATTTATTTATTGTTGGAATCACAAGATTCTAATAACTATTGCTTAGGCCACACATGAATAGAAGTTAAACTGCATTTATAAAGTTCTTTTAACAGTAAAATTGTGCATAAATCAGGCACCTGGAAAATCATTCAAATTTAATAATTATAACTTTATTTGTTTCATATACTTGAAAAACAATTATACTATATATAATACTAAAGGTAATTATTTATATCGAGCGGGGATAACTCAGTTGGGAGAGCATCAGAATGAAGATCTGAAGGTCGCGTGTTCGATCCACATTCACTGCATTTTTTTACCTTATTTCATTTTATCTTATTTTTTTTTATTTTATTGTTGAATCACACGAATTCTAATAACTATGGCTTAGGTTCACATGAATAAAAGTTAAACTGCATTTATAAGGTTCTTTTAACAGTCAAATTGTGTATAAATCAGGCACCTGGGACATAGTTCAAAGTTTCAAATTTAATAATTATAACTGCATTTGTTTCATATACTTGAAAAACAATTACTGTATATAATGGTAAAAGTAACTTTTTCAGCATTTACCAAATTTGAAGTTGTGGCATAAAATGTATGAAGTTTCATACTTACCTTTGCTATTCGCTGCCGGAGGTAGTCATCAAATATGACATCCTTGACAAGTTCATAATCACCATCGCCCTAATGGATAAAAACTTTCGTTATAGGAGGAACAAAAGTAATTTTAGAAATTAAAAAGAATGAAGAACACAGTAAACAAACTTACCTTTGATCGGCATGGCATACTGAAAACAATACCTTCAGCAATTCCATAAGGATTTCCATTGCTATATACCTGAAATTGCAATTGCAAACTTTGTAAATGAAATAGTAACTAAAAAATAAGAGGATAAAAAGACATCAAATGTATAAAATGATTATTGGCCCTTTAATTAAGCTTTGAAATGACATATTCCAGATATATAAGAGCAATTTCATTTTGACTACAACTCCAATATTATTTTAGTATGCATGAAGGAGCAGAAATTGTGCTGACTGTGTGACTTGTGTTCTTTTAATTTTTCTACCTCACATGACATGGAAGATAACTTTTCCCCCTATTTCTGTGTCTGTTAGTTCAGTTAAATCAATACATTGCAAAACAAGGTGCAGTCTTGGTGAAAAGCTCGTCTAATTCTTTAACAAGAAAAAACATGTGGTCATTCAACTAATATCAACTTACACCAGAAGAAAACCAATCACCCTCGGGAGTAGGAGTTACTAAAGATCGTATGGCATCAACAATTGACACAGAAGTCGATGCAGCCGATGATCTTCCCCATTTTTTAATAAGCACACCACCTCTCTGCCAATCAAACAATTACTTGTCAGCTTTTAACACAAGGAAACTACATATCTTTTACACAATGTATTTAGCTATGGATGCTAATTACAAATTTTACCTTTTGAACCTTTTCAGTGAACTCTTCCTCCAACCACTTATGATCCTTAACCACCTCTTTGACTGGCAAACCATCAATTCTAGCATTTAAGAAGTCAGGGACCTATTAACAAGATAACACCATATCATAAAAGAGAGTTAAAGAAATTCAGTTCAGGCACATTATTCTAGTAATGATCCTTCAATGACCTGAGTAGTTGAGTGGTTGCCCCATATCGTCACATTTGACACTTTATCATAGAAGACACCTGCCTTGAGGGCTAGCTGCGATTTTATTGAGACAACACAGAGAAGATAGTTATTTTTTCTATTGTAGAACAATTTTAAAAAGTGAAGTTTATAAACTTTGTTACCTGACATTTTGCTCTATTCTCATCTAAGCGAGTTAGAGCATGAAAATTTTTTGCAGGAATGTTAGGAGCATTCTTCAAGCATATTAATGCACTACATTTAAACACACATGACCATTAGCATAGACAGGCACAGCATGCAACTTCAAGTTTACTCATAAAAAGCCAAGCTTACTTTGTATTGCAAGGGTTTCCCACTACTATAACTTTGACATTGCGGGATGCAACAGCATTTAATGCTCTTCCCTTTGTACAAAAGATATAATGTCAGTATAATTAACTGCACTTTAGCAGAAAGCAATAAATATTGCTTAAATTTGAATATCATTTTACCTGCTCTGCATAAATCTGCCCATTTATGTCTAACAAGTCTGCTCGCTCCATTCCAGGTCCTCGAGGCTTTGCACCTATTAGCAAAGCCCATTCGGCATCTTGGAACACTTCATAAGGATCAATACCAATACTCACCTCCCTCAACAAAGGAAACAAAGAGTCCTCCAGTTCCATTGCAACACCTGCGTGGTGAATTATAACTAATTATAACAAAGGAAACAAAGCTTTTCTTATCATAGGAGGAAGATGTACAACTAATTATTCCCACTTTCAATCAAAAACAGATACCAAATTTACCATATGCAGGAAGCTTACCTTCAAGAGCTTGGATTGACCTTTCTGATCCCAATAATTTGAGAGCAACAGGTTGATCTGGACCAAAAACTTCACCAGATGCAAGCTGACACAACAAATCAACTCAAGTTTTAGAGTGGAACGAAAATTGCATGATCATTAAAGGTAGTAGGTCTCATAAAAGAAATCTCAAAGCACATGCAAAATAAAATTATCTTCTTGAACACTCATCATACATTCAATTTAGCTTTCATGCTAAATTCAATTTCTATTTTATGTAACAACAGAGATACAAGAATGTGGCACTTCCAATAAATCTTCAATCTGAGAGTACTGATATAATAAAAAATAATTGGAAATAGATAAGTTGAACATCTAATGTGATTCACTGACACAATTCTTATTTAAATCCAAAATACATTCACCTTGAAAAGTAGATGATTCGCAATCATTCCAGCAGCACCTGAGACTGCAATGTTAATTAATTTCTTCCAGGATCTTGTCTCTTCTTCCTGCAAAAACATTGTCTAAGTATTTCAATGAGATATATGGCATAGACTGACAAATTTAACTGTCTGATAACATCTAAGAGCCATTGAATTCACATGCACACATTTTTATCCTCTCCCCTCTTTCAAATATCTCATAAGAAATAACATCAATACATTATTACTTGAATGTCCTCAAATTCAATTAATTGTTCATGTTGTGTATCTTTTTTTAATTGAAATTAAATTGTATATAAAAATGGAAAATTGGAAAGAGAAAAAGATTTACAGAATTACAAGATAATGCACACTGCACAGCATGTTAAAAATATCAAGAATAGCCCTGCAATTATCATAAATGCCACCATCACTACAGCAAGGAAAGTATTGCTATTTCAGTCCAGTCACATCATGCTATCAAAGACATTAACTCAGACTAATTGGTATTACTTTATGGTTACATTAAGTAGAACAGCGTTGAATTTATAAAAAAGAACACCAAATGAAACAAATGCTATAGTTCTGAGATGGTGACTCTTTGTATCTAGAGGAACTAATAGGACAGAGGTAGCTGTATGAATTGCTATTGCATGGTGGACAGTTTGATGGGAAAAACTCCAAATTGTTTCTGATTTGTGTCCCTAGACCCTAAATGGTTCAGACAAAAACCAATAAAAGATCATCATTACAATTTCCTTATATATAGATTTCCCCAGTACTAGTGATCTTAAATTACTTATGAAGATTGAAGACAAATTGTCAAACACAATATAATGAACTAGCAATGAAGGTAGACATTGATTAAATTTTGCATTTTGACAGCTCTGACAAGCACAATTTCTGTGTGGTAGACAACTAATAATCTTACTGATGTCTTTGGCTGTCTACTGGTGTTTAAACAGAAGGTATCCACATACACCAAACTCAACAAAAGATAAGGAATCAAGACAAGTGCAGTTAAAGTCAGAGATAACCAATCTAGTTCTATGTATATAGCCTAAACACATGCTGCAAGGGAAATTGTTAAATCAGCATGCATAACAAACTTTTGCTTCAAAATACCAAACAAACCTCTCAGAATCAGAAAACCCCAGGAATCAATCAGTAGTGGGGAACTCACTCACTCACAGAACCATGGACAAAACAAAACCCATAATTTGAATTTAAGACAAGCTAAAGCTAAAACAACAGATACACATGGATGAAATACAGAAGAGAGGGGAAGGGATACTCACAGCCCTCAAATCATAGGTAAGGCAGAAGACACCGTAGCACTCAGGCTTACTCTTGGGATCCTGGATTTTCACAGCTGGCGCCTGCACTTCACTGGGAAATAGAAGGAGGAAAATTTAATCAGACCCAAGTAGCTGAAAACTGAAAATGTATTCTGAAAACAATAAAGTTACTCACTTTGGTGCAACAGAACAGGAAATCCTGGCTTGTTGAGTTCTATGAAGTGGCGCAAAAGTACAGTGGCGATGTCTAGGGAGAGTCCTTGATAGAAAAGAGAGCTGGGATGAGTGAAGACGAGGTTTTGAGCAAGTGGGGTTGAACTGTGTCACAGCCATAGAAGCACAGCACAGAAAGTCTCAAGAGAAGAAGTAAAAAAGACACTTTTTTTCTTCTCCTGGAAGAATAAAAGAAGCAACACTTGTGAAGAACTTTCTAAAGGCTATGTGTATATGAGGCGATGACGAACACAGATAACGTTTGGTTCAGAGGTTGCAAAGTGTAAGGGAGATAACCAGAAGTTGAAGGTAAAAATGGAGGGCAGGGGAACAAGAGGATCATTTGAAACACAGTATAAGGCCATGGACATGACACATGTCAACCTTGGCCTATCGTCAAATTCATCTTCTTACTTTGGGAAATTATCGGATACATGTTGTGTAAAAATACTTTATGTATGAATTAAATATTGTATATGTAAGTATCAAATTTTGGTGGTACCGGTGTGCATAATGTCACGTGAAGGATATATGCCCTTTGTGCAATTCTTAGGGATTGGATCACTAGCACTATGATCTGCTGTGTATTTAGAAAAAATAAAAAACATAGGAATTCAAAAAATTACCTATTATAACTTTTTAGATGAGTAAAAGTGATTAAAGTTGTTTATTTATTTAATAATTAAAAATCAATATTAATTATTTTAACAGCTACTCTTGATGATAATTTAAAATAATTTAGTACTTTTTCATAATCAAAATATCATTACGATATCCAGATAAGGATAAACTGGTGGACGGGTAAAAAACCAGATATTGCTGAGCACGGTCGGATAGGACAAGAATGATTTGTGTGGCTTAACACTTTTGTCTACTAAAATATTGTGTATGCGTGGAGAGAGGGATATAGGAATATTAATTCAATAAACAATTGATATATTATTGACTAAAAATATGAAATATTTATATATCATAAAAATGTATTTTTATAAAAAAAAAATATTTAGCATAGTAACAACAACAAGAAAAAAAATATTATAAAAAGACAACGGACTTTTTATTAAGACCACTTCTAACAAAACGATGAAAAATATTTTCTTTTTTAAAAAAAAAGTATAGGGGATTAAAAATTAAGATACATTCTCCACTAAATTAGCGTGTCTTAATGTTATTCTAAATGATGTTTATTTTTTGGCCAATGACTACGTCCATGCTTTGTATGTTTGAACTTTGAAGGTCTTATTAATTTGTAAAGTAAAAACATGTAATTGATATTAGTTATTTACATCAAGATTAATGTGTTTTGATTTTGCTCCAACACATGTTTCTTTTTTGTGCTATGATGAAGAGCTCCAGTGCGCTATTGAACATGTTAAAATTGGATATAGATACAATTTGATAAATATAACAATAAAAATATATCTTGATTTTATCTCATACTCTTTAAATTAAGAGAAGAAAAACAGAAGTTTAAAATGGAATAAAATGAAATCTATTCCATTATTTTCCATTCCATTGATATATAAGCAATCCAACAGAACATGATAAAATTTTGCTCTATTTCACTTCATTTCATCCCTTTCATTAATTTAAACATAGTCTTATTTTTCACATCACACCTCCTTAATTATACCCACTTTGGTAAGGTAAATATTAAAATAGAACATTTTTATATCTATCAAAAATCAAAAATCAAAAATTATTTACTGTACCGTTGATTAGATAAGTGTATATAACTTGTATACATCGTGTTTATACATGAGTTTCATATTTTGTTTACTATAACAAGATTTTAGTGATTATGAAAAAATAAATAATAAATAAGAGGGTCTATGTTGCATATTCATCATAAACTGAGACAAATATTTAAAAGTTTAAAATATTTATAATCTAATCGTTATTGTTATGTTAAACTATTCAGTAACAAATAGAAATGCAGTTTATTAAAAGGATAATATTGCGTGGCAATACCAACGGTGTGACACTTATTTAAAGTGGATTGCAAATTTATTTGTTTTCTATTTGAATAAATATGACCCTTTGATTGTCATGAGGGATAAGGTCAACGTTTTAAGGAATGATCAAGTAGTTAAATTAAGAATTTTTAAATCCAGCTCTTCAATGGAGGAAGAAGGCGAGATATTTTTAATTGTCTCATTAGAAGTTGGTTTAAGATTTTTTTTTTTTACTTTTTGTGTTAAATTTTTTTATTAAAAAACAATGAAAATAACTTTCTACTCTTTCTATTTTTATGTTCTGTTTTAACTTTTCTTATATAAAATTTTGAAAATAGAAAACAAAATAAAAACAGAAAATTTTCTAGAATGAAAAGACTCTTAAAATTTCTCATTTCCTATTTTTGCCTCTGTTAGAAGGATTAGAAGAGAAGAGGTAGTTTATAATTCTTTTTTAATTATGTTGAGTAAATTACCCAAATATCTTTTTTATATCTCATCTCTTTTATTATTTTTTCTTTTTCTTGTGAACCAAAAAAAGCCTTCTCTTATTATCTTTTTCTGTTTGATTCTTATATAGAAGAAAAAGTGTTAGCTATAGAAACTGAAGTTTGAGTATTTTTAAAAATATAGAGATGAAAACTATTAATTTTAATAATCGAGAAAAAAGCCAAAATTTAAAATTTTTTCAGGATCTAAAAATAATATTAACAAAAAAAATAAAAAGAAAAGTAACTGAATTCTCTCGTACACTATTGAAATGCAACTTTTACATATATAATATGACTAAATGCAAATTTCTTATTTTGTTACATAATACGGATAAGTGCCTTTTTTGTTGTTGCATGTATTATAGAAAACGATATTTAATTTTCATTCATAATTTCTTATAGATAAGTAATAAAAATTGTTATTTAGGTAATTTTTAATTTTTATTATTTCTCCATGTTTATTATTTTTAATAAATCTATCAATATTTTTTTATTTTTAGTAAATTAATTCGTCAATCTACTAAACAAACAACCCACTTTATCTTGTAAAAAAAAAAAAAAAAACCCACTTTATTGATGTGGATCAATCCACCCCGAATTATCCTGTTTTGCCACCACTTCACCATCTTCCAACACATGTGATTTGGGCCCTTACGTATACAGAGGATCCTAAACATCTTTCACCAGCATTAATATATACTTATATAGACCATACTATAGGGGAACTATTATTGAAGATAAGGTTATCCAAATATATGAAGTATGTGTGATAATACTGATACGAGGTGCCTACTAGTGACCCCAAACATATCTTATCCTTAATTTTTTTTTTATTAGTTTTAATATTTATAAATTTTAAAAAATAAATGATTTTTATCACCTTTTTATAGTGTTGAATATACATTTAGTTATATTATGTCAACAATCATCATTAAGTGTCATATAATATAGCATATATAGTGATAAATTTTTTAAAATTTATGAGAATTGATAAAAAAAAATTAAAATCAAACTTAACTATAATATTAATTGCTTAACTAATATATAAATTCTTTCGTTCCAGTGTTGCCTTTCCCTACCCTGAATTCTTAATACAGACAGTCGCACACTTTTTTTTTGAAATCACACAGTCACACACTTGTTCCTTATATTCTAATATTATTTAATGAAAATTTACTAATTAAGAATTTCCAACTTCTTATTAGATCTTTTAATTAAGCACACCAACGCTACATTTCAGATATTAAAAAAAAGCTACATTTCAAATCAATTAGATTTTAATAGAGTTTAATAGTTGTATATTGATAGTGTAAAATAATTTTATCGAGTCCAAAGGGAGTACCATACATGTTAATTTGTAATTGAATGACAATGTAAAATTAGTTTACATTTTCCGTGCATAACTTATTTTCTCATTTAAATATTTGTGTATTGTATTTGCTTATTTAAATATGTAAAAAAATATAATTTAAATACGTAAAAAATATATTAAGAAATAATTTTTAATTAATTTATAATTTATTATAAATAATTCATTATAAATAATATTTTTAAGATAACATGTATATTTTTTTTAAAAAGATTAACAATATTAATTGTCAACCTTTTTTTTGTTTTTAATGGGATTATAATTGAAAAAATTAAAATATTAAGTAATGTAGTTCTTTGAAATAATTTATGAGAAAAAAATGCTATATATTCACAGTGTAATGTTTAATCATAAACCTAATGCATAATAAATTTGTTGAATTTTACAGCAACTATATTAAAAGTCATATCAACGGTAATTTGTTGTAAATCTATCGGTACCTATCTTTGATTCATACGGATAGAAAAAATACTAATAGTGATTTGTGATTCGATAATAGTGTAAAATTATTTTACACTTTTAGTGATTCGTTAAATTTTTATAATAATTAATATTATATAAAGAAAAAATCTATTTATTTATATATTTCTAAAAATATTAGACTAAAAACATTAAATAGTATATTAATATTTGTGATGAAAATGATTTTATTTATGCATATAGATGTAGACTAGTGTAAAATGTATGGATAATGGAGAGTTGAGAAAGCATGTTGTTCATATGCCTAATTGCAGTGTGCTAAAATGAGGCACCGGCCATTGGTCGGTACGAGGTATGTAACCCCTCTCCTCCTTAATTCTCACACTTTCCGTGATTGATTTATATGTGACTAATTGGAGAGAGATCTTGGACTTAATTTCATTTCCTCTTTCCAGTTTTCACAACAATTCTTGTTGTTTCAAGATTTTTCCCTCCATTTTCGGTGTTTTGTTTGTGAATGAAGAGGACTTGAAGAATTTCAAGAGGTAACAGTGGTGGTCCTAGAGAATTTGATCGTAACGTACCAAGGTATTTATACCATTTCTTGTTTTTTTTCTATAGTTTGAACTATTTGGGGACCAAAGGTGGCAGGGTTGTGCCCATGTCATTTTTACATCCTTGTATGTACATTTAAGCCACTTCTGCTTTGTCTATATTCGAATTCGAATGTATGTTTTTTCCTTTTGATTTAACTGTACCCATTCGAATCACCTACATCATACTGGCTAGTTTGCTCAACCCTCATCTCACACTTAAGAAGTCTGAAATTACGATTAAAGGTATATCTTAATACATAGGGATGGTAAAAAAAACTTGCACCTGTAAATATCCACACCAGTTTACGCATAATGGGACGTGAGGTGGATATGTGGGAATTATAATATTCATCCTGGTTCCGTAGATATTTATTTATTCATAAAATTTATTTTTATATTAAATATTATATATATTATGATTTTTTTTATTATTTTGAGATGAGATAAATTTTGTTTTTTATTATTTCTCTTATAATATTTTAGTGAATAAATACATAATGGTAAAATTTATTATATTTATTCTTCATTTAATAATTATTTATGTAAATTAATTATTAAAATATATAATAAACTAGATAAGTTGATATATTGTTTGTGATATTATTTTAATTTTATAAAAAAAATTAAATTAATAATTAAACTTATATTATATGATGTTAATATTATATGATATTAATTTTTAATTACTTTTAAATTCTTAAATACCTATGAATACTCATAAATAAATATTATTTCTATGTGGTGGTAGTCAAATTAGACTTTTCTAAAATGAATAATTAACTAGTATAAAGGTAAAATAAGTAATTTCAGTCATTAATAAAAAAAATCAATAAATCAATAAATTATAAATGTATCATAACATTAAATATTATAAAAATGATTTACTTTATTTTTACTTCTTTTAAAAAAGTTAATTTTTTAAATACTCACAAATATAAACAAAAATAATACAAACAAGTACTATTTGCTAGAATTGTCAAAAAATAATTAGTCTAGCGGGCTGACTATTAAATTAAAGGCTAAAAAAGAATTGGACTAATTTAACCCGGTACGGTCAGCTAGACCCTAAAATTATCAAATCTATTTGATCTGATATTATTTTTTATTTTAAAATTTATATAAATTTAGAAGAAAAAAATCAATTTAACTCAGCTAAACGGATAAACTAGGCATGGCAAATAAACCCGTACCCGTGGATACCGTCCCGAACCCGCCCCGACTTTGACGGGGAATACCCGCTTTGACCGGGTACGGGTATTACCCGAATTTTTAAAACGGGGATGGGGACGGGGATGAGTATTAAACTATACCCGTACCCGTACCCGTATACCCGCTACCATTATATTTTTTTGTCACAACATATATATACACTATAATTTTTAAAAATATAAATTCAATAGCTTAATAGTTAAATAATTTTAATTATAATAATAGTTAAATAACAAACTTAAAATTATACATTTAACTAAAAATATAATTTAATTCTTAATTATTTGCTTTTAATTCCTTTGTTATTCATTTTATATATATATTATTTGAATAAAAACATAATTAATAACTTAATATATGATTTATTTAAAAATATATAAATAAACTAAATTATAAAAAATAGTGTAGTGGGTTACCCGCGGGTATACCCGAACCCGATAAAATCCGACGGGGATGGGGATGGGTATTAAAATATTAAACCCGCATCTTTTATACCCGAACCCGTACCCGCCCCGCCTTTTGCGGGGATGGGGACGGGGAGAGCCAAACCCGCCCCCGACCCGCCCCGTTGCCATCTCTAGGATAAACAAAAAGTAACCTATAAAAAAGATTGGGCCAAACGGAACCGACCCACTTTCCATTCACAAGTCAATATCCTAGGTACCAACCACGAAAAAGTTATGACTCTATGAGTGCTGATACAGGTGGCAAAACGGGCCAACCCGCCCTGCCCCGCCCCGCCGTTGGCCCGTCAAAAACGGGTTGGCCCGTCCCGTTTTATTCGGATTGGCGGGTTGACCCGCCAACCCGCTAAAAACAAAAAAATTAAAAAAAAAAAATAATTTAATTGATTTTAATTATTTTTATCTTTTAAAAATACTAAATAATAAATATTTATTAAAAAAATTAAATATATTACCTTAAATTTGGAATAATAATTTATTTAGACAAAAATAAATTAAATAAATATTAATAATATATGTATAAAATATTAAAAATATATATCTTAATAAAAAATATATAATTATTAATTAAAAATATATAATTATTAATTAAAATAGGTTGGCAGGCCAACCCGCCCAGACCCGCCATCAACCCGTTTTTTGGCGGGCCACGTCGGGGCGGGTCACAGCGGGTTGGCGGGTTATAAACCTTGACCCGTCCCGCAAAAAAAAACGGGTCAAACGGGCCAGCCCGTCGGATTAGGCCCGTTTTGTCACCCCTAAGTACTGATAGCGTTTAAGGGAAAAAAGTGCTAGGTTGTTGTAAAGAACGTGTTGAAGAAAAAGGTCTTTCACTCTCGTGATCTTTGTTAATTTGGTTAGTATGTTATTTTAAATAGCAAAGAAAAGATAATACTATTTTTTTTTTCTTTTTGAGACATTGAATTCTTTTAAATTTATTTTTAACAACACTCGGTCCTTAAAAATAATAAGGGATTATAACGTGGATCTGCTCTGCCCAAATCATATTACAACTTTCCAAGTCATACACTTGAAAGGTTTTTTTTTAGTCTTTAGATTTTGTACTTTTATTTTAAAAATAAAGTAATGAATAATCACAAGTAAACTAATTTAAGGCTTCAGTAGATACATTTTAGTATGTAGATAATTCAATAATAACGTCCGTCATATAGAGAATATTGAATGTAGTGACTCGTGAGTAGGGAATGTTAATTTAGAAATGCCAGGTTTCGCCCTTCAAATACTTTCATGTATACTCCAGCACTCGCAACAAAAGACCCTGGCTTTCTTCAAATCCTTCTTATAATTGGAGTCCACATTTACAAGAGGGTTAACTAAGTTTTTATTCGTTAAACTTTTTCAAAATTCGGTTTTTATTCTCTAAACTTTAATTTTACTGGTCAAGGTTCCTAAACTTTTTACAAATTCTATTTTTAGTCCCTAAACTTTAGTTTGACCGGTCAAGGTTTTTAAATTTTTTAAAAATTTAGTTTTTAGTCATTGAAATCTCATTAATTCTGGGACTAAGAACTGAATTTTTAAAAAGTTTAGTGGCTAAAAATCAAATTTTAAAAAAGTTTAGGGACTTTGACCGGTCAAAATTTTGTTCAGAGACTAAAATCAAAATTTTAAAAAGTTTAAGGACCTTGACCAATCAAACTAAAGTTTATAAGGACTAAAAATCGAATTTTGAAAAAGTTTAGGGACTAAAAACTTAATTAATCCTTTACAAGAATGTCTAATTTCAACCTGAAATCTATAAAGAACAAAGTGTCATTGTCTCATTTAGACTTTATTAGGTGTTTCCAATGCATTATCTATGTTTAATTAGATGAAAATAAAAGCTAACTGACATATAGGACAGGCAATAATCCATCTCCTCATTCCATATATATATAAAAGAATGTAAACCATGAAGTAGACAACATCTGCATCTTTTCATATATTCTATTATTGAGGAAAAGAATATTCACTTTTTAATTATTTCTCTTGTCCTCTGCACAGAGCTTCAAGTATATACCGTTTAGCTACTTAATTAATACCAATGACTAGCCATGTTTCACTTCATTTCCTTGGCCGGCAACATAAAATTCAGAAAATAAAATCTAATTTTCTTATTAATTTTGTCCTTGCAAGCTAGAACTGACTTAGTTAACAATGTTTCTCCTTGTACTTGACGAAGATAAGCCTTGTATATATATGTTGATTATGGTTCACACATATTTTGCCTCAGTCTCACAGTATTAGCTTTGCATCAACAAGTCCATCAAATTTGCAGAAAATGTCAGGAGAGAAAATCTTGTCATCCAATGAAGAAGAATATAATAAATTTCAGCCTCCATTTGGTAACAGGAGTGGCTACAATGCAAGAACAGGCATCTTTCACTCTCTAGTTAAGCTTGGCACAAAGCATGAAATCCCTACAAAGCCTGACCTTAACACTGCCAATTTTGTGCTGTCACAGTTCCCACAAGCACACCTTGCTGAGGCCAGAATTGCATTCATTGATTCAGGTACTCGTAGAAGTGTAAGCTATGGTGAGCTAAAAAGGTCTGTTTACTCCCTTGCATCAGCTTTGTTCCATGGACTTGAGATTAGGAAAGGTGATGTGGTATTTCTATTGTCACCAAACTCAACATTGTACTCAGCCATATGCCTAGCTGTGTTATCAGTTGGAGCAGTTCTGACCACTGCCAACCCCATCAACACTGCATCAGAAATTGCGAAGCAAGTGCGTGATTCGGGTGCTAAACTAGCCATCTCAGCACCTGAGGAGCTACACAAATTGGTCCCAACTGGGGTTCCTACAATTCTCACTTCTCGTACTTCTGATGGCAACATGTTATCAGTTGAAGAGTTAATAGAAGGCTGTTGTACTTCACCAGAGTTGCCTCAAGTTCCTGTGGCACAATCAGACATTGCTGCTATACTTTACTCTTCAGGAACCACAGGGGTAAGCAAAGGTGTGGTTTTGACACATGCAAATCTCATTTCCATAATGAGACTACTCTTATGGTCTGCTGATGTCAGTGGATCCCAAGATGATGTTTTCTTGGCCTTCATTCCAATGTTTCACATCTATGGACTGGTGTTCTTTGGATTAGGATTGTTGTGTGTTGGTGTTACAACAGTTTTGATGCAGAAATATGACTTCCAAGGTATGCTTGATGCAATCCAGAAGCACAAGGTTAACAACGTACCAGCAGTGCCACCAGTGATCCTTGCACTAGTAAAACATGCAAAAAAAGCTAGGTGTGACTTGTCCAGCCTAAGAAGGGCGGGGTCAGGTGCTGCACCTTTGAGCAAGGAAGTGATACAGGAGTTTAGGAAGATGTTTCCTTGGGTTGAACTTAGGCAAGGTTATGGGCTAACTGAAAGTAGTGGTGGAGCAACATTTTTTGCCTCAGATAAAGATGCTAAAGCTCATCCAGATTCATGTGGAAAGTTGATTCCAACTTTTTGTGCAAAAGTAGTAGACATTGAAACGGGGAAGCCATTGCCTCCTCATAAAGAAGGAGAATTATGGTTCAAAAGTTCTACTATTATGAAAGGATATCTAGGAAATTTGGAGGCAACAAGTGCAACAATTGATTCAGAAGGGTGGTTGAAGACCGGTGATCTTGGATACATTGATGAGAATGGATTTGTTTATATAGTGGAACGAATAAAGGAGCTAATCAAGCACAATGGGTATCAGGTACTCAAAGCCATAACAGTTTCAGTTTTGAATTAGAATATCAGTAAATTGCTTTAGTTATCAAGGTATCAAATTGCTTGTCTCAGGTGGCTCCTGCAGAACTGGAATCTGTGCTGCTAAGTCATCCCCTTATAGTTGATGCAGCAGTTATACCGTGCGTTACCCTATCACATTTTCACTTTCATTTTTCATTATTTGTGTGACTATCTCATGTGGAAACAAAGATATGTTTGCAGGGTTGAAGATGAAGAAACTGGACAGATACCAATGGCATATGTGGTGAGAGCCGCTGGTTCTGAACTCTCAGAAGGCCAAGTCATTCAATTTGTTGCAGGCCAGGTAACTCTCTTTCCTATGCAGCTATGCTCATTTTAAGTATTTTTTATTTTACTTAAAGTAAAATGGAGAATTTTCAGGTGGCTCCATATAAGAAAGTGAGAAGGGTGAGTTTCATTGACACTATTCCAAAGTCAGCTGCTGGCAAGATTTTGCGCAAGGATCTTGTTTCTCAAAGCAAATATCAACTTGTCTCCAAGTTATGAGTAACATGTATAAATGGTACTGTTCCAGAATGTTTTACTTGGTTCTAAGATATCAGATTTTTAGTCCTAGATTTACTTATGCAGGCTAAGGGTATCAATTTTCCTGTGGATATTTAATGTTTGTAAAACTAGCAATCTAGTATAATCGGTTTGGCAAAAAGAAAAGAACACAGTGAAATCAGAACTCAACTCGGAGACTCAAAATAATTACTTCTTTAATAAAGAATATTGCCCTTTGTCATTTTGATATTATTGTGAGTTTGTGAATTCAGTATTGTTCTGTTGCCTTTTGAGTTTTGAGGCTTTGGTTGCCTGTGGCACTACCATTTGTAATAGAGTTATGGATAAATAAAAAGTTTGTATATATTGTGCAGGGATTTTCATTGTACAAAGACTCACTCTAGCTAAATATTTTTAGACATATAACCTCCGTGGAAACGAACTGGACCTATACAATCGATATGATCCAACTAAAATTGCCAAATGATGTAGTGGGAAAACCAATTGATTCACTTTGGCCATAATATGACTTGTGTTTAGATATTTTTTTGTTAAAAAATATGTTGATAAAATGAAATTATGTTTGATATTTTTTATTCACAAGTATGTTGGTAAAATAAAATTTGTTTGAATAATATAAATCAAAAGTACTTATTGCTCTTGCATAAATATTACTAATGGAAAAATGAACTTTCAAAAGCAACTCATATGTTGCTTTGAACTGAAACTTATAACATGTTTGTGTTACCGTTTCTATGAACATACGTTGGCCAAAGGATACGTATCCTTACTTATGCGTTGAAACTGCCTTGGGATGAACACTGCAGCAATTCTAAAGGTCATCCAAACATATGCTTGGTTTAGTGTCTAACTTAGGTAAAAAATTAGTTTGAGAGAAAATCATACATTATAGTAAACTGACTCTATCGAGACAAAAGTATGTTAGAGGAACTCAAACGGCTATCCAAACATATCTTTGGTTTTATTGGTTGGAATGGAGCTTTCTCCCTACAAGTCATCTAGTTGGACCACGGTTATGTAAAATTAAACGGGCTTTATTTTTTTAAGAGTCAAATTTAATGTCTGTACAAAAAAATAGTCAAATTTAATAAAAAAAAAAAGTCTGTATAAAGAAATACATGTATATTTAAAGCTAAATCCTGGTTGAAAAATGAATTAGTCCTTTAACTACTTCAAAGATTGGTCTACTTTTCAAAACCTTGCTTTGTGGTCTCTTCCATACAACTTCTGAATGGAATAGGTTATTATCGAAGAATATTAGTCTAGGTATACTCTTCTAAAAAAAAAAAAATTAGTCTAGGTATATGTTAGGATCGGATTGGCAAGCGCACCAGTCGCACAAGTAGTAAATGGATAAGTCCAAGTATCGTTTTCCCAAGGGATTTGTTTAATACAGACAATGTTCACAAAGATATTAGCTAGACTGAACTAGTTTTCACAAGAAAGCTATAAAAACGTGAACTTTGGTTGGTTTTGTGAAAGATATAACAGAACTAATGCAAAACAGAAATTAAAGAAGATATTTTTGTTGTTTTTAAGACAAACACAACAGTAGACAGAGGTTAAAACAGATAAATGAAGATGTTGCAGGGGTTAGATCTCACCATTCTCTACTCTCTTCTTGCATGCACACAATACACATTCTATTAGCATTTAAAAGTTAAAATCAGTCAATAAAAACATTCTCAGCCTAATTCCTTAGGTGCAGAGAGTCTTAGATTACTCCCCCAAGCCTTGATTCCTCAACAACTTAACGGAGCAACTAGCTTTAAGTCTAGAGACCACAAGATAACCCATGAACTAAGCTCCATTCCTAGACGCGAAGTTCATGAGGTATATTGCTTCAGTTCTAGACAACGAAAGTGTTTCCCAACAACAGTCATGTCCAAGGATCATGCTATGGGTGATCAAGCTACAACAAGCTTTAAGAAAAGAAGCAAAATACTAATTTTAAACACAAAAATGCAGAATATATATAGATAATATCAAAAGATAAAAGAGAGTTTTGAGAATGGTTACATCTAACCCCTAACAACTACAGAACTCAGCCACTCATGGGTGTGAGCAGCTGGAGATTACACATGGAGGGGGAAGGAGATGAAAAGAAAACTTAAGAACTAAAGAGAGAGCTTTTCTCTCCACTGCAACAGTGCAAAACGAGCTACAGAGGTTGTTTCTGAAAAATGTCCAAGCTCCTTAAAACTTCTGAAGGTCAGTCCTTATATACATGTGCAGAATTGCTCTTAAGTGACATTTGGCTTAGCCAGGGATTTTGGCTTGGCTGATTTGAAAATTCTGCACTTCAACAGATTTCTCTTACAAATGACCTTCCACTGCTTCCAAAGCTTAGAATGCAGCTCCAAAACGTGCTCTTTAACTTAAATCTCCAATTCCTACAAAAAGTGGGGCAAAACACTTAGATATAACCATAAAACTAGAGAAACTAAAGAAATTCTAACTACATTGCAAAATTAACAGAAATTGAGTAAAACAACACTCCAAATGAGAGAAAAAGATAGATAATTGCCTTAAAAACTACTTGAAAAGTAAGTAATTATAGCAACTAACAGTATACTGCACCACTTTTTGAGTTAAGGATTTTTTTGTGTGCAATGACTAGAATGAAGTCTGAATCGAGGAACTCGTATTAACTACTGTCACAATGTGGGTCGCGGCGGGACGATGAAAAATAAAGTTAAAAATAGAGGAATCAACACCATAGTTTATTAAGGAAAATTACGATAAAACCTTTTAGAAAAAATAGTCTTCGAAACTAGATTTTGGGTTTAGGAGTCAATTACGCGTAGGGAAGGTGTTAGCACCCTATGACGTTCGTCCTAAGATGGTTAACTCTAATTAAATGTGCAAAATCTGAATAACTTTAAAATTATTTATTTTACCCCTTAAAATAAACAAGAATGTTTTTGGATATTTTATTTATTGTTAGAAAAAAATTATTATTAAAAGAGAATTGTTATCTTTTCAATTTATATATATATTTTTATTTTTTTTAGCTCGACAGGAGTGATTCCCTACTCCTACGTATCTCCAGGTGCAATGGAGAATTTAAAGTTACGTAGTTCTTTGTAGAAAATATTTGCGTGTTGGATATTTTTTTTTATCATTTTTACCTTTTTAATTTTTTTATTTTAAAATTTTTCATGATAATCAAATCAAAAATACATCCAAAGTGATCATCATTAACTTTTAATGGTTTTCGCAATAACCAAATTAGAAGTACATCCAAAGTGGTTATTACTAAACCTTTATTTATATTTTTTTTAACTTAAAATTTTTCATGATAACCAAATCAGAAGTACATCTAAAGTGGTTCTCATTAACTTTTAACGCCTTTTGCTATAATCAAATTAGAAGTGCATCCAAAGTGATTATTATTAAACCTTTATATATTTATTATTATTATAAAACTAAGGTTTTTTACACACGCGAAGTACATTATAAAAAGGAAATATATTCAACCATACATTTAACATAATAAAATAAATAGAACAAAATAATAAATAAGTGAAACATGGACCTGTGTTACGTACAAGGAAGAAATCGCGAGAAGAAAAAAAAAAGGGCACCTCAAAAGCACTAAAATATATAAGAAAAAAGGATGCATTTTTTAAATCAAAGAAAGAATGGAAAATCCAAACACACTAAAACAAAGGCATGCACTAAAGAGATTAATTACTATTCACTAATGAGATTGCAGTACAAGTATACGTGTAGAGAAAAGAGACAACACAGTACATACACGACCACTTTTTCAATGGAACCAAATAACAAATAAAAGTTATTATAATACTAATAACAAAAACAAATGAAAAACTCTAACTCTTGGAAGGACTTTTACTGCTCCGAGTTCCGACAATGCGGGTGCAAGAGAATGAAGGCCAAACCCGTGATGAATTTGGCTGATGACAGTTCCGAGCGGATCTGTGGCTCATTGGTTCAGTGTGTACACGAACACTTGTTACGAGGAGGGTGATGTTTGGAAGTGGATGAAACTCATGGAGGGTCAAAGATCACTATCATGGTTTTCTTTAGTAGGAGAGTAGGAGGGAAATGACTGGTTGGTTATAAAAACTAGAGAAAGAGAGTCAGCGAGCATGACTTTTAGAGTGTGTATTGATGAGAGCTTTTTAGTGATATGAATGAGGAAATCTGATATGTGCTTGAGAATGGAAGGAAAGAGTGGATGTAATGAAGATTGTGAGAGTGATATTGTTGTGCAGTGTGCACCTGAGTGATCAACGGAGTATGTTGTATGGATACGGGTACGGTACCGGTACTCGGTACGGATACGGGTACAGGATACGGGTACGTTAATATAAATTTTAAAATATATGTATATATAAACAATAATATTTAATATAAACATAACTACATTTTATAAATAATAAAAAAACACAAATAAACATAATTTATAATATAAAAAGAGATTAAATTCTTTAACATGCTTGAAACAGCACACAACTCACAAGAATTATTTCTCAAACAATCTCAAATCTGTCCTCACAATCAAATCATGCTTGAAACTTTTCTCAAACAAATACGTGCATCCAAGCTATACTAACGAAACGCGCAGCCACAAAAATCATTCAAATCATGGTTTCGCAAACGTATTTTTCTTTAAAAAGCGCGGGAAGCAACAAGGATAACGCACGATGGAATTTTTCTAAAACCATGAACAAACACAACATAAACATTAAAACATGCAAACACAACATAAGTACGAAGTTTAGCAAGCAACAAGGCCTTGGCCAACATCATCCTAATAACAACTAAACTAACAGCACCTAACTAACAGCAAACCCACAGAGAACTAACATGCACTGAAATTAAAGTACTGAAATGTAAAAACAGAAAAAGAAAAAAATAATTTGTCCTGTTGCAATGGGAATTAAACCAGCAAATCCCCCATCAAACATTCTAATCTTCTTCAGTCTCCGAACTGCCGAATTCTTCCTCCTCCTCTTCTGTTCCTTCTTCCTCCGCTTCAGTTTCCTCCTCCTCTACTACAGCCTCCTCCTCTGCTTCATGGTCAGCAGCAGCTGCATCATTTCCAGCAGCACCATCTGGGGCAGCAGCAGGGGCAGCAGCAGCTCCAGCACCCCCAAAAAAGGGAGGTCTGTCCCCAGGCCATGCGATGATAGCTTCGAACTCGAACGGTGATGGCCAATGGAGACGACCATGAGGTCGTGGTGCTGCAGGGTTCAAATAATAATAAATAGAAGAGTTTAGAGTTTGTTGGCCGCGATGAACTGCTGCCAGTTGCTGGAAAAGGAACATGAAAGCAGTTGCCATTTGGGATCTGTTAAAGGGCTCCACTGCAGGAGGAATGGGAGGTTGAGGATCATCCACTTCCGCGGGGTTGCGGCAATGCTGGTCAATGAAACGCATGTTGATTGGCTCCCGGAGGTTGAGGAGGGGAGGACGGCGGACATTCACCCCTTGGCTCTCACATAATGCAGTGATGAGGGCTGGAAACCCGAGAGGTCTTGGTGGAGAGGTAGGAGCTTTGGCAGTCACAAATTTGTGGATTTCTCTTGATATTATCCTCCCAATGTTGATGTCAATGTCATTCATGATGCAGTACACAATGAAGGCTCTGGTCATGCTCAACTCAGATGTATGAGTTGTAGGTGTGATGTTAGAGAAGAGGAAGGAGGCCCAAATTTGTGAAATGGTTTTCAAAGCTGGTCTCTTGAAGCGCAGGGCCTTCCCCGCGTCATTTTCAACAAACGAGTGGCCTGGAATGCAGAGGCTGTTGCTCACAGCAGTGTTGGTGACAGAGGTTCTCCTAGTAGACATCAAGAAAAAGCCGCAATCTTGGTTGTTGGGGTCAGTGAAGTCATTGGCCAGAAACCGGTTGATGGAAGGAGCATCATAGTAGACAAAGCAACCCCTCACCCAAGACCTACGGGTAGGGTCGCTGGTGCGCCTGGGAATAGCATTCGCGTAGAATTCGCGCACCACTTCCTCATTGATCTTGAGGGGAAAGCTGGTAAGTTTCTGCCACTTCCTTCGAGCAATTTCATCTTGAATTTCCTGGAAATCGCCAGCCAGCAGTTGTACTTCTCGCTCTTTGATCACTTCTGTTGGCATTGTTCTTGAAACGCTCTTGGTTAGGAGGAGCCAGGAAGCGGTTCTTCTGAAGGGGCTCACGAGGAGTTTGGGGCTGTGGTGGTGGGGGTGGAATCTCCTGCACTTCATCATCTTCGCGTGAAGCTTGAGGAGGAGCACGGGAAGAAGAACCCCTCCTTGTGACTCTTTGCTTCTTGGCAGAGGAGGTGGAGTCAGCAGCAGGTTGCTTGTGCTTAGGAGCCATGCTACACAACAGAACAGAAACAAAACAGAATAGAACAGAAGGCACAAGAGAGTGAATCAGTTAATGACACAATGAGCAACAAGAAACAGAAAAATGGAAATCACAAGAACAGACAAATAGAAATCACAACATAATTGAAACACAACACGAATAAAAGAAAAATAGAAAAAGGAATTGATGAAAAGCTAAATATAGAACTGAGAATCCACAAAACACTAAGGACATTTCATCACATGCAAGTGCAGGAACAGAAAATGGACACAGCAATGCGCAGAGAATTTGGCTTAGCATCCACAGGATGGCTTAGCCAAATTCCACTTAATCTAAAATTTTTACAATTGTGCAGGGAGATGCAGTTCCAGCACTGGTGTGTTGACAAAACCAAAGAAAGACACAGTGGTCCCAGTTCTTAGGTAGTGAAAAACACACGTGCAAACAAGAGGAAGCACAAAAAGAAAAAGAGAAAAAGACAAAGGGGAGCTTTTTGGGAAAAATAGAAAATTCACAAAGGACCATGTGCTCCCCTGTAGCACACAATAGCAGCAGAATACAGAAAAATATTTAAACTATCGCAGCAGCACAGGGACCCAAAACGTGGTCCCAGATCACAGAGAAAATAAGAACCTTCCAAGAATAAACAGAAAAACCAGCACTTGAACCATCAGTGGTCCCGAAAATAATGACAAGGACAAGATCTACACAATTTCAAACATTAAAAACAAGAACAAACTGAAAGGAAACATAAAACAGAAAGGGAACAACAGCAGATTTCCCAACATGCGAACAGTAACACAAACAGGAAAAGAGAGAGCAAACATGTGACTACCTTAAAAAAGGAAAATTATCCCAAAAAGGCACAAGCAACAGAGAACACACAAAAAGATTGTTCTTTTTCCACAACCAGAATTTGAAAAAGACATATCACTCAAGGGAAACTTCAAAACAAGAGATAGAAAAGAAGGTTATAGCAAAAGGTTTGACCTTTATCAACAAAAAGTGAAGATAACAGAAGACTCACACACAAAAGGTCAAAGCTTTATCATGAAACACAAACCGAATCAAACAATGCATATGCTTCCAAAGTTGCAACAGAGGAAAAATAAAAAGAAACTAACAGAACTGCATAATCATGAAAAGCAAAGGACCCTAAGATCTTTTCCAGAAAAGATATGAAAATGACAGTAGAGAAGGGAGCAGAAGTCGCGGAGGAAAACTCACGCGTGGACAGCAATGGTGGTGCTCGAGGTGGGAATGGAAAGCGGACCGAGAGGGAAGAGTCACAGTCCTAGTGATGGATGCTGAGTTGAGGGATGAAGAACGTTGCAGGCTTAGAGGTATGATGGGGGTGTAAGAGTGGGACAGAGTGAGTGATTGAAGGGTTGGAAGTGCTGGAGTGTAGGGGCAGACGTGAGGGATTGGGGAAAGAGTAGGAAAAGGTGAATCTAATTGGAGAGAGTAGGTGGCTGTAATTAATTGTGTCAGAAAATTCTGATTGGAGGGGAAAGATGGTGAGGCAACGCGATTGGAGGAGAAGAGAGGTGAATAGGGAAATGAAACAGTAGTGGTTATAGGGAAACGTGATTGGCAGAGGTGGAGACGTTGTGGGGTAAGTTGAGGGTCTTGGAACGTGGGAAAAATTTGAAAAAGATCAGAGGGTCTGAATAAGTGGAAATTCGCTTGGCTCAGAGGCCTGGCTTGGCATAAAGCTCGAATTTGGACAGGGCTCACAAAGTGGCTTTTGGCTTGGAGCCAGTATCAATGGCTTGAGCCAAAAGTCACTTAAAAGCAAAAATTCTTGCACAAGCATGACCAGAATGCGAATTATGCAGATCAGTACCTAAGCACTGCACTATACAGCTAAATGGGACATATGCAACTACTGAATGATGCTTCTAAATGATCACATTGCAAAGAAACAAAATTACCACAAACTACACACAACATTCACACAAGGAACAAACACTTGAACTCTAAAAATTCAAAACACACAACCAACTAAATTTAACAATTCAAAATGCAGAATGCAGATATAAAATGGTATGAAAACTGGGTTGCCTCCCAGGCAGCGCTCTTTTACTGTCATTAGCTTGACATTAGGTGACCTCAAGGATCACTTAGATGAAGAATCGTGGTCAGCCTTTCAATTTCACCCCCCAAATAGGGCTTTAATCTCTGACCATTGACTATCCACTCTCTTCCTGTTGAAGGATCCTCCAAAATAACAGCACCATGAGGCTTCACCTCCTTAATGATGAAAGGGCCAGACCATTTGGACTTAAGCTTGCCTGGAAACAATTTCAGCCTTGAATTGAACAATAGAACTTTTTGATTAGGCTGCAAGTTTCTCTTCACAAGCTTTTTGTCATGATAGGTCTTGACTTTCTGTTTGTAGTGCCTTGAGGAATCATATGCATTGAGTCTCATCTCATCTAACTCATGAAGCTGGATCTTCCTCTTCTCACCAGCCAAGGACTGATCAAAATTAAGGAACCTAAGAGCCCAATAAGCTTTGTGCTCCAATTCCACAGGGAGATGACAAGCTTTTCCATAGACCATTTGGAATGGAGATAGGCCAATTGGAGTTTTGAATGCAGTCCTATATGCCCATAGAGCATCATCAAGCTTTACAGCCCAGTCCTTTCTTGAAGAAGCAACTGTCTTCTCAAGGATCCTCTTGATTTCTCTATTAGAAACCTCAACTTGACCATTGGTTTGAGGATGGTAAGGAGAAGCTACTTTATGTTTGACTCCATAATGCTCCAAGACTTTCTTCAACTGTGCATTGCAAAAATGGGAGCCTCCATCACTGATTAAAACTCTAGGAACACCAAACCGAGAGAAGATATTCTTCTTGAGAAATTTAATGACTGTTTTGGAGTCGCTTTTGGGACAAGCAACAGCTTCTACCCACTTTGAAACATAGTCAACAGCCACCAAAATGTATTCATTGGAGAAGGATGAAGGTAAGGGGCCAACAAAATCTATACCCCAGCAATCAAAGACCTCCACTTCAAGAATGTTTTGAAGTGGCATCTCATTCCTTCTTGATATCCCTTCGGTTCTTTGGCATTTATCACAACTCTGCACATGCCCATGAGCATCTTTAAAAATTGTAGGCCAATAAAATCCAGACTGGAGGACCTTTGCAGCAGTCCTCTCTCCACTGTAGTGCCCTCCATAAGGTGAATTATGGCAGTGCCACAAGATGTTCCTTGCTTCCTCCTTAGCCACACACCTTCTAAGTAAATTGTCAGCTCCAATTTTGAATAAATGAGGATCATCCCACACATAAAGTCGAGAATCCTTGAAAAATTTCTTTCTTTGGTGCCAATTCATATCTGCTGGAATGATTCCACCAGCTTTATAGTTAGCCATATCCGCAAACCATGACCTTTCTTGCACCGCAAGCAATTTCTCATCAGGAAACTCATCCCGAATTTCTTTCTCAAGAGTGGTCACCTCATCATTCACAAGCCTTGACAAGTGATCAGCAACTTGGTTTTCACTTCCTTTCTTGTCCCTAATTTCAAGATCAAATTCCTGCAACAATAGAACCCAACGAATGAGTCTAGGCTTGGAATCGGGTTTGGACAACAAGTATTTAATTGCAGCATGATCAGTGTACACAACCACTTTGGAACCAATTAGATAAGAACGGAATTTTTCCAAAGCATACACTATTGCTAGCAACTCTTTTTCAGTTGTTGCATAATTCACTTGGTGTTTATTGAGCACCTTGCTAGCATAATGTATGGGATGAAAAATTCTGTTCTTTCTCTGGCCTAGGACAGCCCCTACTGCATAATCACTAGCATCACACATGAGTTCAAAATCAATTTTCCAATTAGGTGCAGTGAGTATAGGAGCAGAGACTAAACTAGACTTCAAAAATTTAAAGGCATTTAAACATTCAGCATCAAAATTAAATTGTGTGTCCTTGTTCAGTAGATTGCTCAATGGTTTGGCAATTTTGGAGAAATCTTTGATGAAGCGCCTGTAGAATCCAGCATGCCCGAGGAAGCTTCGAATTCCTTTCACATTTGCTGGTGGTGGAAGCTTTTCAATGACATCTACTTTGGCTTTGTCAACTTTAATTCCTCTTGCTGAAATTTTGTGGCCAAGAACAATTCCCTCGGTCACCATAAAAGAACAAGAGTCAGCGAGCATGACTTTTAGAGTGTGTATTGATGAGAGCTTTTTAGTGATATGAATGAGGAAATCTGATATGTGCTTGAGAATGGAAGGAAATAGTGGATGTAATGAAGATTGTGAGAGTGATATTGTTGTGCAGTGTGCACCTGAGTGATCAACGGAGTATGTTGTATGGATACGGATACGGTACCGGTACTCGGTACGGATACGGGTACAGGATACGGGTACGTTAATATAAATTTTAAAATATATGTATATATAAACAATAATATTTAATATAAACATAACTACATTTTATAAATAATAAAAAAACACAAATAAACTATAAAAAGAGATTAAATTCTTTAACATGATAAAAAAAATATATCTCATAATAAAAAACTGTAATAGGTAAATGTTCAACAAAAAATATTATGACTCCTAAACATGACTATAATATCATACTTTAACAGTTTCAAAATCATCATTTCCTTGTTCATCGTTAATGAAAAGAATTGCCTTCAAATCTGGTTCATCAAGAAAAATAGTAGCAACTTCAAGAATTCCAATCCCTTCAAGTGGATCCCATTCATCTCCAAATAGGATTAATGAAAAATCTAATTTTTTAATTCTTTTATTAAAGGATAATATTTTTAGTTATCGGACTTGGGTACGGCACAATATATACATAAAAAGTAGGCTCTTGCTATTTCCACTCCCTTTTTTTACTAAGTATACTCCCCTTTCCTTTTTTAAAATTTAATTACTTAAATAACCTATCCCTTTGAAATCTTCTTCTCTCCCTCGCACACTCCCCTTTCAGTCCAATAACACACTCGCTGTTTCATAGCAACAACACCTTCTCTCTTTCACTCTCTTCACCCCCTCCAATCTCTTGCTCTGGTATTCCTTTACTCCTCACTTGCTCAATCTCTTGCTCTAGAGTTAGGGTTTTTTCAAGTGCCTCTTAGAGTCGTCCAGATTGAAGGACCAATATCAATTATATGTTTTCTCCACTTCAATTGCTCACTATTATACAATTTTCATTTATATGGTGTTTTTAATGGTCTTAATGTTGTGCTTGAATTTTTCCGTATGTTATTCTTAACATTCCGGAAAGTACTTACCAGAACTGGAAAGTACTTTTCGGAACACAACATAGTATTCCGGAAAGTACTTTCCATAATACAGTTTTATTTTTTAACATTCCAAAATTTTTCGGATACTATTTTAATTTTTAACATTCCAGAAAGTATTTTTCGAAACACAAAATAGTATTTTGGAAAGTACTTTTTGCAATACAGTTTTATTTTTTAACATTCTGGAAAATACTTTTCAGAACACCAAACAGTATTCCGAAAAGTATTTTCTAGAATACAGTTTTATTTTTTTACTTTCCAGAAAATACTTTTCGGAATACAAAATTGTATTTTGGAAATTATATTAAGGAATAATAATTATATATGTTAGGAGTATAAAGGGTATATATGAAAATAATAAGGCACTTGCTATTTACACCCCCCATTTTTGCTAAGTACACCCCCATTCCTTTTTAATTACCCAATATACCATTTTATCTTAAACCGTTGCACCCTTGAACCCCCTTTGCACCCCTTGAATCCCCCTTTTTCTGTTGGCACACATGCTCTTAGCCCCATTACCTATGTAGTGTTGAATGCATCATTACAATCAATAATCTTGTTTTCCTTCCCATCAATTGGTATATTCATCTATTCATACACCTTACTAACACAATATTTCATGTTCACATATATAAAAAAAAATAGAAAAGAAATAAAGTTGTGACGAGATAAAGGAAAATAAAACAGTACCGGAAATGTGTTTCCAGAACAACATATACCGATTCTGGAAATACACTTCTGGAACTATATCGAAATAACATATACCAATTCCAGAAATACACTTCCGAAACTATAATATAGTTCCAGAAGTGCATTTCTAGAATTGGTATATGCTGTTATGGAAAGACATTTCCGGTAGTTATAAAACATACCTTAACCTTAATGAGTCACACTTAATAAGTCGCACCAATGTTGACGCCCACACACTTATTTCAACACAGTACACCCTGGAGTTGAAAGGCATGTTGGAGATCACCATATATTTAAAATGCATATTCAAAATTGTTGAAAACAATGTCAAGAACCACCGCCAAAAGCTTTTTGCAATTAACGTATGTTTTCTTATTAGTTTCTCTTACTTTTACTGTGTAAAAAAATGAAGTTTGATTACATTGTATAATAGATGAAGTTAGTGATGAATGTACCTTGAAATACAGTGCCACGTGGAGAAAAACACACAATATTACATATAATATTGATGGAAAATGCAGTATTATATAATGAATATGGGGGTGAAGATAGGGTTCAAAATTAGGGTCTATAGAACAATAAAGATGGGATGAAAATAAGATTTTAAAGACTAACAAATATAGGGGGTGTAAAATAAGGATTTAAAAGGATAAATTTGGTAGAAAAAAGTATAAGAGGGGGGGGGGGGGGGGGATGGGGTGTACTTAGCAAAAATGGAGGTGTAAATAGCAAGTGCCTAATAATAATTAAAAATAAAACAAATGGGAGTGTACTTAGCAAAAAAGGAGAGTGAATATAGCAAAAGCCTAAAAAAAAGTATTCATAAGTACCCAAATTAAGTACCTTTTTTTTTTTTGAAAAATATTTTTGGTACGTACCCACGAGTACCCAACGAGTATCAGGTACGAATACATACTCGGTACATGTATGACATGAGTTTAGGAATATCCATGCTTTAGAGGAAGAAGCTTTTTTAGTGTGAGTAAGAATGTGTAGAGTGACTAGTGAGAAAGAGAAAGTGGGTTGTGAGGTCAGAAGAGTTGAGAGAATGGGTAAAATGTGATTAAGAGTGAGAGAAGCAGCCCCTCCTCCAAGAAGCCCCCTGTGCCTTGTAGATGTGCCCCGCATATGAAGAAGTGACCTTGTGTGTGTGTGCAAGTGGGAAAATTTGACTATGGAGATCAGATCCACTTTTGGTGTTGAAAAGCCTGCTCATTATTTGACTTATTGTAATTGCAATTGTAGTGTAGGTGCAGTATAGGCTTACGGTGCTTTACAAGAAAAAGGCAAGCTGCAGGCTCTTCTTCTAAGGCTTCAAATGTCATGCTAACAAGACAATAGCAAAGCTTTGTTGTCTAAAATGAAAAATGAAAAGTTGTTATCTCACTTAGAATTTAGAAATGAGAGGTTTGAATCATCAACGGGAATTTAGTTCTTTTCTCTTTTTCTTTTCAGAATTGAGTTGCAAATTAAAAAAAAAAAATAGATTTTGAATTTAAGAGGGGAAATTTAAATTGATTTTTTTTGCCATTTTTGTTATTTTATTTTTTATTTTTTTTATTGGCTTAAATAACTTTTTAGTACCTGTAAAATAGGCGATTTTGATTTTGCTACCTAAATTACCATTTTTTCGATTTTAGTACCCCACATATTTTTATGTTTGATTTAACTACCTACCATTAAAGATATTTCGTTAACTGCTTATGTGGCTAACGGAGCGCCACGTCAGCAAGTCTAGGTCATTTAAAATTTGCTGACTTAGCACCATGTCATTTTTACGATAGGTACTTTTTTCAAAAATAAAATTTTTTAGGTACCAAAATCAAACAAAAATAAATGTTAGGTACCATAATCAAACAATAATAACCTTTTTCAAAAAAAAAAATTGTCAAGTATGAAAATCAAACAAAAATAAAGGTTAGGTACCAAAATCAAAACACTCATTTTATAAGTACCAAAAAGTTATATAAGCTTAAAACAAAAAAAATAGTTAATTATCGTTATCATTGCATCACACAAATTCTCCGCTTTTTTTTTTTTTTCCTCTTTTCTAGCATGATACTCCTCAACTCACAAAAAAAAAAGTTAATTATCATTATCATTACCACATGATATGCACCTCAACTCACCCCACTTAATGTCTCTCCTATGTTGCATTCGTTCGTTCCAATTAATTCATGCAAATTTTTGCCTCCTCTTACTTTTACTACTAACAACATAAGCATGGGATTCCTTACCGCTAAGGCCACCACCAAAATCTTTCAAGTGCCACCTAAAAAGCCTTGGGGGTTCAAGGAGTATCACGTCGAGGAAGAGTAAGAAGAAAAAGGTAGCGAAGAATTCATGTTGTGCAATGACGACGACAATTAAGTTTTTTATTTTTATTTTAACCCTAAATAACTTTTTGATACTTATAAAATAGGGATGTTTTGGTACCGAACCTCTATTTTTGTTTGATTTTTATACCTGACAAATTTTTATTTTTGAAAAAGGTTATTTTTGTTTGATTTTGGTACCTAACATTTATTTTTGTTTGATTTTGATACCTGAAAAAATTTTATTTTTGAAAAAGGTTCCTATCGTAAAAATGACATGGTGTTGAGTCAGCAATTTTTAAATGACCTGGACTTGCTTACGTGGCGCTCCGTTAGCACGTCAGCAATTAACGGAATTTCACTAACGGCAGGTAGTTAAATCAAACATAAAAATATGTGGGGTACTAAAATCGAAAAAATGGTAATTTAGGTAGTAAAATCAAAATCGCCTATTTTACAAGTACTAAAAACTTATTTAAGCCTTTTGTATTTATCTGTATTTATCCGAACAAAATTGGGTGTTCACAACTACTTAACCCCCTTATTTTTAGTTGACATTGTCCTCATGGCCTCATATTTTCACGAAGAGCCTGTACCTCATCTTCCAAAGATTGCATTGATTCCAGCAACTTCCGGAGTTCTGCAATTTTGGTATGGAAACAAGCATTACTAATATACTCAAATCCTACACAACAACCATAAAGCCATATTCTAATCCAAAATAGGAAAGTGAATGTGTACCTCCAAACTAGCAAATTTAGAATTCGTGGCATATATAACATGCATGCCATTTGCAATACATAATATGTCAGGTAGAATCCAGTTTGGTTGAATTGAATTAAATCAATTTGCATTAAATCAATTCATATATAACGGTTGCTTTGTGTATCACAAAAGTGGAGTATATGCCATTAATAGAAGGAATTAAAGAAGGTTTGTGATTATAGGGTCTTATTGATAGTTTGAGTTTGGATATGCAAAGACTTATTCTTTATTGTAATAGTCAAAGTGCATTGAATTTGACCAAGGATCTAGTCTATCATGAAAGATCAAAGCACATTGATGTCAGGTTGAATTTCATCCAAGATGTGATTGAAGATAAATTGTTCTCTGTAGAGAAGATAGCCACTTCAAACAATCCAACTGATATGTTGACTAAGCCTCTATTTACTGAGGAGTTCGAGTGTAGCTTGGACTTGGTGAATGTTTGCATACTTTAAGACCTTTTGGGGTGGTTTGGAAAAAGAGTACTCTTGGTTCATGGGGATTTGAGAAACTTCAAGTCAAAGTGGAAAATTGATAAGATATCTTCTTGAATTTTTAAGATATCTTCTTGAATTTTATATTTAATGGGATGACCCGAATCCATGACATGACTCAACATTTTAGAGCTCTCATGTAGAAGGAAATTATTGCCTTGTAATTAGAGCCAGTTATGGGGTTACAAAATAGGGGAAGATGAAGGGTTGATTCATTATATAAAAACATAAGACTATCTATTCTCTATGTGAAAATAGTAAAATCTCTTGACTGTTTCGTGGATCTAGGTCACATTGACTGAACCACGTAAATCATTTGTGTTTTCTCTTTCTCTACATGTTTCACTTCACTCTCTTGGCCGGGAACATAAAATTCAAAAAATAAAATCCAATTTTGTAACTAATTCTGTCCTTGCTACAACTAAATAATTAACAATGTTTGTCCAGTTGTCCTTGTACTTAAACGTTGACAAGATAAGCCTTGCACATATGTTGATTATGGTTACTTATTTTGCTTCAGCCTCACAACATTGGCTTAGCATTGACTAATTGCTTAACAAGTCTACAGAATTTGCAGAAAATAATGTCAGGAGACGATGTCTTGTCATCCAAACAAGAAGAATATAACAAATCTCTGCTTCCATTTGATAACAGGAGTGGCTACAATTCAAGAACAGGCATTTACCACTCTCTAGTTAAGCTTGGCACCGAGCATGAAATCCCAACAAAGCCTGACCTTAGCACTGCCAATTTTGTGCTGTCACAGTTCCCACAAGCACACCTTGCTGAGGCCAGAATTGCATTCATTGATTCAGGTACTAGTAGGAGTGTAAGCTATGGTGAGCTAAGAAGGTCTATTTACTCCCTTGCATCAGCTTTGTTCCATGGACTTGAGGTTAGGAAAGGTGATGTAGTATTTGTATTGTCACCAAACTCAACCTTGTACTCAGCCATATGCCTAGCTGTGTTATCAGTTGGAGCAGTTCTGACCACTGCCAACCCCATCAACACTGCATCAGAAATTGCGAAGCAAGTGTGTGATTCAGGTGCTAAACTAGCCATCTCAGCACCTGAAGAGCTACACAAATTGGTCCCAACTGGGGTTCGTACAATTCTCACTTCTCGTCCTTGTGTTGGGGAAATGTTATCAGTTGAAGAGTTAATAGAAGGCTGTTATAATTCACGGGAGTTGCCACAAGTTCGTGTAGCACAATCAGACACTGCTGCTATACTTTACTCTTCGGGGACCACTGGGATAAGCAAAGGTGTAGTTCTGACACATGCAAATTTCATTTCCATAATGAGGATACTCTTCTGGGAAGTTGTTAGAATATGAGATTTTCCCAACTGTTTTATTTAATACCACTGCAACATGTCTGTTTACTTTTAAGCATGCTTTTAATTAATAGCTAGCTGTAGGCTAATGATGCCTAGTTTTAATTAGTCTTTATTTTGCTGATTGTTTCACCTAATTAGAACTAGTTGGCTTTGTATTTAATTCACTTGCTGTAACAGTTTAAATGTAATGCTTCAGCTGTAATGAAAAATCTTATATACATCAGAAAACAGATTGCTCCTCTGCTCCTCTTCTTCCTTATACATTTATAACTGTTCTGTTCTTATATGTCTGTTCTATTTTTCTTAACATGGTATCTAGAGCTTAAATGATCTTTAAGGGACTGTGAGGGAGTGAAAAACCAGAGTCAGTGAGTGAGAAAAAATCCCATACGAAAAAACCTTCAAACACAAATGGCTTTCAGCAGTAGTTCTTTACCTCCACCTCCTATATTTGCAGGTGAACATTATCACTTGTGGGCTGCAAAAATGAGGACTTATCTCAGAGCTCAAAGTTTGTGGGATGTGGTAGAAGATGGAAGTAATCCACCTCCATTACCAAATAACCCAACAGTAGCTCAAATGAGGAGTCATAATGAGGAATTGGCAAAGGAAGGCAAAGCACTTGCCATTATACAAGCAGCACTACATGATGACGTTTTTATCAAGATCCTCACTCTTGAGACAGCTAATGAGGCATGGGATCAGTTGAAGGAGGAGTTCCAAGGGAGTGAAAGAACAAAAAGGATGCAGGTTCTGAACCTAAGGAGGGAGTTTGAAGCTGTGAAAATGAAGGAAAGTGAATCTGTCAAAGATTTTACTGACAGACTTTCAAAGGTGGTTACACAAATCAGATTGCTTGGTGAAGAGCTAAGTGATCAACGTGTTGTGGAGAAAATCCTAGTGTGTCTTCCAGAGAGGTTTGAGTCAAAAATCTCCTCTCTAGAAGAAAATAAGGATTTTTCTCAAATATCCATTGCAGAGCTTGTGAATGCATTGCAAGCAACTGAACACAGGAGATCTTTGAGAATGGAAGAAAGCATGGAAGGTGCTCTTGTGGCACGCTCCAAAGGCAAAGCCTAAGGCTGGAGCAGCTCTGGGAAAAAGCCAATTTTTGGGAAGAAAGATGAAGACAACAAAGGAGGAGGTTGGAAAAATAAGTTTCCACCTTGCCCCCATTGTAAGAAGAACAACCATACTGAAAATTTTTGTTGGTTCAGGCCAAGCGTTAAATGTTGGGCCTGCAATCAATTTGGTCATGTGGAGAAGGTTTGTAAAAATAAACCAAACCAACAAGTACAACAAGCCCAAGTTGTGGAGCATGAAGAACAAAATGAGGAGCATTTATTTGCTGCTACTTGCTGTCCAGCAAGTAATAACAAAGAAGTATGGCTTATAGACAGTGGATGCACAAATCATATGACCCACAATGCTAGCATTTTCAAGGAATTGGACCAGTCCTACTTCTCCAAAGTCACCATTGGCAATGGTGAATGTGTTAATGTCAAAGGCAAAGGAGTTGTTGCTGTTGAAACTCCAACAGGTACAAAATATATTTCTGATGTGTTATTTGTGCCTGAGATAAATCAAAGTCTGTTGAGTGTGGGACAAATGCTAGAAAGGAATTATTCCTTGTGTTTTGAAAATATGAGCTGCACCATATTTGATCCTCTTGGATGTGAGCTAATGTCCATTAAATTGAGAGATAAAAGTTTTCCAGTGGAATGGAAGAAAAAGGCCAAGCATGCTATTTTGGAGGAAGCTGTGAATTTGGAAAATATGCCACTTGAGAAGGAGATATTTCAGAAACAAGAGTGTGATTCAAATGGGCCTGCAACAGAAGTTGCTAAGAAGTTGGACCTCTTTGGCCACAACAAACTTGAAGAGAAGAAGGAAAACAAGTTTTTGAAGTTTTGGAGTTTTATGTTGAA
The DNA here is from genome assembly GCA_026413185.1 of Pueraria montana var. lobata. Taxonomy (NCBI): domain Eukaryota; kingdom Viridiplantae; phylum Streptophyta; class Magnoliopsida; order Fabales; family Fabaceae; genus Pueraria; species Pueraria montana. The sequence continues at coordinate 76,723,660 of CM048647.1, forward strand.
TATTTTTTCATGGGCCATGGAAGCTGCAACTATTATGGTTGTTACTTTGGCAAATGCAATAGAGGAGTACAATGTTGTTAATGTTGCTGCAACTGTCATGGCTTGTCTAGCACCAAAAGCTAAGGTTCATAGAAATAAAAAATGGATTAAGGAGGCTGCAAACATTCTTGTTTCAGATGATATAATTACTGTTAAGCAAGGGGATGCAAATGCTTGTCTACTTGATGATGATCCACAGAAGATGTGGGATGATAGTTGAAATCAAAGCTTGGAGTATTGAAGAAAAATCTCAAGGAGGAGTGTTAGAATATGAGATTTTCCCAACTGTTTTATTTAATACCACTGCAACATGTCTGTTTACTTTTAAGCATGCTTTTAATTAATAGCTAGTTGTAGGCTAATGATGCCTAGTTTTAATTAGTCTTTATTTTGCTGATTGTTTCACCTAATTAGAACTAGTTGGCTTTGTATTTAATTCACTTGCTGTAACAGTTTAAATGTAATGCTTCAGCTGTAATGAAAAATCTTATATACATCAGAAAACAGATTGCTCCTCTGCTCCTCTTCTTCCTTATACATTTATAACTGTTCTGTTCTTATATGTCTGTTCTGTTTTTCTTAACAGAAGTTGATGTCAGTGCATCCCAAGATGATGTTTTCTTGGCCTTCATTCCAATGTTTCATATCTATGGACTGATTTTCTTTGGATTAGGATTGTTGTGTGTTGGTGTTACAACAGTTTTGATGCAGAAATATGACTTCCAAGCTATGCTTGTTGCAATAGAGAAGCACAAGGTGAATAACTTACCAGCAGTGCCACCATTGATCCTTGCACTAGTAAAACATTCAAGCAAAGCTAGGTGTGACTTGTCCAGCCTAAGAAGGGTGGGGTCAGGTGCTGCACCTTTGAGCAAGGAAGTGACACAAGAGTTTAGAAAGATGTTTCCTTGGGTTGAACTAAGGCAAGGTTATGGGCTAACAGAAACTTGTGGTGGAGCAACATTTATTGCCTCAGATAAAGATGCTATAGCACGTCCAGATTCATGTGGGAAGTTGATTCCAACTTTTTGTGCAAAAGTGATAGACATTGAAACGGGGAAGCCTTTGCCTCCTCACAAAGGAGAGTTATGGTTCAAAAGTCCTACCATTATGAAAGGATATCTAGGAAATTTGGAGGCAACAAGTGCAACAATTGATTCAGAAGGTTGGTTGAGGACTGGTGATCTTGGTTACATTGATGAGAATGAATTTGTTTATATAGTTGAACGGATAAAAGAGCTAATCAAGCACAATGGATATCAGGTACTCAAAGCCATAACAGTTTCAGTTTTCAACTAGAATATTGCTATTTCAGTAAGTTGCTTTAGTTATCAACGTAACATATTGCTTGTGTCAGGTGGCTCCTGCAGAATTGGAATCTGTGCTGCTAAGTCATCCCCTTATAGTTGATGCAGCAGTTATACCGTGCGTTACCCTCTCACATTTTCACTCTCATTTTTCATTATCTATGTGACTTTCTCATGTGGAAACAAAGATATGTTTGCAGGGTTGAAGATGAAGAAACTGGACAGATACCAATGGCATATGTGGTGAGAGCAGCTGGTTCTGAACTCTCAGAAGACCAAGTCATTCAATTTGTTGCGGGCCAGGTAAACTCTCTTTCCTATGCAGCTATGCTCATTTTAAGTATTTTTTATTTTAAAGTAAAATGGAGAATTTTCAGGTGGCTCCATATAAGAAAGTGAGAAAGGTGAGTTTCATTGACACTATTCCAAAATCAGCTGCTGGCAAGATATTGCGGAAGGATCTTGTTTCTCAAAGCAAATATCAACTTGTCTCCAAGTTATGAGTAACATGTATAAATGGTAGTATTCCAGAATGTTTTACTTGGTTCTAAGATCTCAAATTTTTAGTCCTAGATTTACTTATGCAGGCTAAGGGTATCAATTTTCCAGTGGATATTTAGTGTTTGTAAAACTAGTATAATTGGATTTGGCCAAAAGAAGAAAACACAGTGAAATCAGAACTCAATTAATAAAGAATATTGCCCTTTGTCATTTTGATCTTATTGTGAGTTTGTGAATTCTGTATTGTTCTGTTGCCTTTTGAGGCTTTGGTTGCATGTGGCACTACCATTTGTATTAGAGTTATGGATAAATAAAAAGTTTGTACATATTGTGCAGAATTTTTCATTGTAAATAGACTCACTCCTAGCTAAATCTTTTTAGACACACAACCTCCGGGGAAACGAACTGGACCTATACAATTGATAGATCCAACTAAATAGTGAAATTGCCAAATGATGTAGTGGGAAAACCAATTGATTCACTTTGGCTGTCAGGATCTCCATTTTGAGAACTGACCAGTTAACATTGTGTAAAACAATTTAATTATATGATAAATCAAGTTTTTGGTTTTACATTTTTAATATATTATGTATTATAGTATAAAACGTTTGCAGTTTGATATAATTTTGTTCTACTGTATTAATGTATATTTGGATTAAAGTTTACAAAAAGTTTAAATCAAAAGTATGTTATATACTCAAGTTTGATAAAAAAAAATGAGTTTATTATAATGTGATTTATGTTTGTATATTTTTTTTTAAAAGTACGTTGATAAAATAAAATTTGTTCGAATAATATTAATCGAAAGTACTTTCACTATTTTTTTTTGTTTAATTACTTTTTTTGTCCTCTAATTTATTTTTAAGGTTCAATTTTGTCCTCTTATTATTTAAGGGTTCAATCAGGTCCTATGTTTTTTTTTTTTAAAAATGGTTCAATTAGATTCTTTATTTTTAAAATGTTCAATTAGATTCTTTATTTTTTAAAATGGATTCAACCACCTAAACTAGACCCCTTTGGTTCATTCAATTATTTTTTAACTATAAAAATCGTTCTGAAAAATTGGATAAAAGTAATATTATTCTATTATCATTATTATTGAATTTAATCAAAAGCAAAATACATATGTAATATACAGATTTTTTTTATACCATTTTCTAATAATAAATTTTGACCTAAGATTAATTTTGTAATAATTATTTTTTTAAAAAGTATACGTTATTCCAAATCCCGAATGCATCAACCCTCTATAAATAGGAGTTTTCCTCGCTGCAGTTGTTGGTTCTCTCATAAACTAGGGATGGCAAAGCGGGCCGGCCCGCCAGCCCGCTGTTACTTTGGCGGGGCGGGGTGGGATTTTCAGCCCGTCGGCCCGCTTTGGCCCTCCCCGCCTGGCCCGCCAACCCGCCGGGCCACAGGCGGGGCGGGGCGGGCCGGCCCGCCAGCCCTTTTTTTTTTAATTAATATATATAAAATAATATAAGTTATTAGGGACTATTAATATTTTGTGATGTATTTTTAAAAGACTATTAGTTTGTGGTAAGCATTTTTAAGATGTTATTCATGATGATATTGAACTTGTGGTGTTAAAAGACTATTAGTTTGTGATTTATTGAAGAAAATGAAACAATATTACAATTATTTTTAATTGTGTTCACACTTCACAGTAACACAAATACTCTCTATTGTCCTCTTATGATACAAGTGATACAAAATCATTTTATTTATATCTTATTTACAATAATTTAAAAAAAAAAAAAAAAAAACTGGCGGGCCAGCCCGCCAGCCCGCTCTAAGGCGGGGCGGGCCAGGACCAGCAGCCCGACGCAGCTAGGCGGGCCAGCCCGGCCCGGCCCGTTTTCGGCGGGCCACAGGCGGGCCGGGCCTAAACGGGCCGGGCTGGCCCGTTTTGCCAACCCTATCATAAACACACTCTGCAACGCGAGTTGCAGCAACTGCAAAATCGTGATTTCCACTGTGATTGAAATTGTTTTTTTGCTTCTATGTTTTAAAAAAAAAATAAAAGATTGCTTAATGGGTCGTGTGCTGATAGCTAGCATTGTTTGTTTTTTGGCTAGGTCACTGACAATGTGGATCTCCTTAACAAAAAAGGAGAAATGGAAAAAGGAAATTGAGGAGAAGCAAGGGTTGAAGCAGGTAAACGATGGTTTGGCTTTAAGAAATTCTAAATAGTACATAACCTGATTTCTATATTGAATTTGTTTTTCAATCTTTAAATTATTATTATTCAATATTATTTAAAGGCCACTTGTTTATAGTATTTTTTTGTGCAGAGGATTTGGTATTCAAGATTGTGGACGGTCACAATTCACGATCCTTTAACGTAGTTTCACTCTTCAAGAATCCCACTCAGGTATCCTTTTATTTTTTGCATCATTATATAATATTAGCTCTGTGCAGAGGATTTGGTATTAGTTAGCAAAGTTATTTTGTTGTATTGTGTTTTGTGTGTTATAGTGCTTTTTTGTGCAAAGGATTTGGTATTCAAGATTTTGGACAGTCACAATTCACGATTTTTGTGCAGAGGATTTGGTATTAGTTGGTAAAGTTGTCTTGTTGTATTGTGTCATGTGTGTTATAGTGCATTTTTGTGCAAAGAATTTGTATTCAAGATTGTAGACCGTCACAATTCACGATTCTTTAACGTAGTTTCGCTCTTCAAGAATCCCACTTAGGTATCCTTTTATTTTTCACATTATTGTTTAATATTAGCTCTGTTTGTGCAGAGGATTTGGTATTAGTTAGCAAAATTGTTTTGTTGTATTGTCTCGTGTATTTCCCATGCATTTTGTGATATGTACATTGGCAGATATTGAATGCGGAGGAACTAAAGAGATAGTAGTGTGATTCGTGGTCTTTCAGTTCCACTTCAAGGGGATGGAACAAATAAGGCTAAATGATCATTTTGGTCATTTATCTTATTTATTTTGTTCAATTTGATCATTTATCTATTAAAAAGTTCATTTTGATCATTTATCTTATTTAAAAGGTTCAAAATGGTCCTTTATCTTTTAAAAAATTTACTTTGGTACCTCATCTTATTTAAAATGTTCAAAATGATCCTTCAACTATTTAAATATATTCAAAATAATCTTTTATCTAAGTGTTATTCGAAGGACAAAGTTGAATATATTTAAATAGTTGAATAACCATTTCGAACATTTTAAATAAGATAATGTATCAAAGTGAATTTTTTAAAAGATAAAGGATTATTTTGAACATTTTAAATAAAATAAAGGACCAAAGTGAATTTTTTAAAAGATAAAGGACCATTTTGAACAAAATAAATAAGATAAAGGACCAAAATGATCATTTAGTCAACAAATAATACTGGTTCGATGATTAGGCATATGCACCAACATTAATTCAAGACATGAACAATCAATTACCCTCCAAGCACTCACATTGAGGAAATACAACCCAAATGAATAAAATACCATTCCTCTAGCATAATGGGATAAAACATGTGAATAAGATGCCAATATATACTCAAATGAATAAAATAAATCCTATAGAATTTAATGGACACTTGAACATGAAATGAATCAGTCAAAAGTAAACCTGTTAATGAACAAATTACAAATACAAAAAACTTGTGTACCCCATCTCTTGAAAGTTTCAGACTTCAGTTCTTCAAAATTGGAGCCCATCAGGCATTTCAGCTCAAAAGATGACACTGTAAAAGTTCGGTAATAAGGAAATGTCATTTTCTGCATGAACTACAATAATAGAATATAACCAGTTGAGGTTCCTCAGACTCAACTCTAAATCACTTTTAGTTGACATTGCCCTCATGGCCTCATATTTCTCATGTCTCACTCCCACCAAACCATCGCCAACCAGAACTCTTCCTCTGAGCTGTTGCAGCGAGCTCCATCTCTTGGTCCAGAGCAGACTTCTTTTCACGAAGAGCCTGTACCTCATCTTCCACAGACTGCATTGATTCCAGCAACTTCTGGAGTTCCGCAATTTTGGCCTGGGAACAAACATTACTAGTATACTCAAATCCTACACAACCACCATAAAGCCATATTATACTCCAAAATAGGAAAGTGAATTTGTACCTCCAAGTTAAAGCATCTTGATCTCTCAGCCACAAGTTGTCCCTGGACTGACTGGAGTTCCTGAAATACATATTTAATTATGAAAAATAGCAGCTACCTATTAAATTATAGTGCACCTTCGTATGAAAATTTTAATACATACCTTGGTCAACTCAGCATGAGTATTATTTATTTCTTCAATCTCGCCTCCAAGCTTAGAATTTTCAGCCCTGACTTCTACAATTGACAATTCCAATAACTGTTTTTCTTCTTTAATGGCTTCAATTTTATCCATGACATCATCTTTAGGATGACCATTTACAGATAACTTGGAATTTATATCATCTAGTTGCATGAAATCCAACTTCTCAGACTTAGACAATGCATAAGCTGAAGTAACAGAAGCTGCAGCGGCAGCAGCAGCTGGTGATTGGAAAATCTTGGGACGCATGGTGTCCTTTGCCTTGGGTCTCATAACGAAAACCTGAATTTGCAAGGGGCCCAGCCATCAGCCATAGAATCCACTATATGGAACACACCAAACTAAAAACTAAGTGTCAGAAGGCACTCCTTGCTATGCAAAGGTAGCAAGGAGAGTCATTGTACGCAGCCTTACATTTGCATATGCAAAGAGGCTATTTCTGGATTGGGTGAACTGTCACTTTGGTCTCCGAAAGTGTGATTCACTGTCACGTAGGTCACTGAAAGTCTGAAACTGTTAATTAGGTCCCTGAAAGTGTGATTTATTTGTCACTTTAATCCTTCCTTTAAAAAACTTTCTTTAAAATTAACATTTGTGCCTACGTTACATGCTATCTAACTAAGTGGCAATTGACGGTGTACACGTGAATAACATGTCTCGTAGGGAAATAGTGTGTTAAGTAGGCACGAACGTTAATTTTAAAGAAAGTATTTTATTAAAAGGACTAAGGTGACAAACAAATTGCACTTTCAGGGACCAAATTAATAATTTCATACTTTCAGATACCTAAGTGATTATGGGTTACACTTTCGGGTACTAAAAAGGTAGTTTACCCAGGATTTGAATCCATAACCAACCAGTCACCAAGGCGCAACTTTACCGCTGCGCTAGGGCTCGCCTCCATGGAAACACACCAAAATTTAAATTAAAAAAAATGCCCCTAAAATTATGTAAACTAGCAAATTCAGAATTTGTGGCATAACATGCCATTTGCAATACATAATGTCAGGTAGAATCCAGAGTGAATTAACTGAATTAAATCAATTGGGCTAGGGGGGACGCAATTAAGGCAACTTTCCAACAAGACCAATCCAAGTACAAAACCTCTCCAATGGCTAGAATTGATGAAAAATGACATCTCAAACTATCATAAGGCAGAGAGAGTGTATATATATGATTCATCATTGAGGATAACAGGGACAGTCATTGGCAAAAGCATATAAATCAATCTTCCTGACAAAAACAAAATAAGAAAGCCAATCTTCACAGCCAATAAAAAAATTTAGAAATATAGCTTACAGCACATACCTCATTGCTATACTTCCCATTATAGCCTCCAAAAGCTAACAAATACTTTTCTCTGTCAATTGTTGCTGAACAGACACTAAGACCCTGGTAATGGTATAAATCAATAGATAAAGAATATGCATTAACATAACGGGAAATGAATTATTATCAGTTTTTTACAGTACAAGCAATTGCTTACACAATCATTATCATATTCAATTACACATAAAGAGCGCTCCACTCATTTTGATTGATCAATATTAGCAAGTTAGAAAAAATCAAGGTCCCACTTTATTTCTTCTCTCTGATAGAGTATAAGACTATGTTCTTAGTTTTGATATATGCAAATGTAAAGAGATAAGCATGTATAGATTAGTATGCCAGCTGTACTATTTAGTTATAGGCAGCTAAGCAAGTAGTTATGCCAGCTGTACTTTCTGTTACAGGTAGTTACTAAACTAACTCTATCTCAGTGTACTATAAATATCTCTGAAAAGAAATTTACAGGAACAGACTCAAATCTTAAATACATAAATAATCATATTCAAACAGCCTCAAAATCAACTATCACGGGTATGGCAACCAACTCTAATACAGACCTTGAAGAAGAGAGAATTACAATCCTCCACACAATATTCCCGGAAATATTAATAAAAATATTAAAAAATATATATTATTGCACAGAGTAATTACCTCACTAGAAAGTGGATCTTTTTGCTTCACAACAGTCAATACTGACCAAACAAGCTTAGACATGTCTAACACCAGAGTTTCAGGGCAACCTGTTTTGAAAATTTGATAATCACACATCCATAAAGAATAAAAAATAGCATATAATGTATGCATAATTGACGTCAATAGTAGTTTACCCACCCTCTTCGCTTTTATGCAGTTTCCTGTGGTTCATTTAAGGTTTTAATTGAAACAAGGAGGCCAAAAGTTTTTGAAGTGTGTGGTTTATGCAGTCTTTGGTGTATTTGGTTGGAGTACAAAGCCCCCATCCACCTAGATTTGTTTCAAGAGAAGATTGTGTTAACTGTTTATGGTTTCAACTTTCAGGGTAGTGCTAAGCTCAATGCAATTTCAAGTGAGTTATTATTTCTGACATGCACATGGATGGACTTACATGCTGAATGATTGATTCTCTCTGTCTCTGATTTTCTGTTTTGAAGACTATTTTATCTGCTGCCCTGTAGTTTTATTTTTCACTCCTCTAATACTATTTCTTTTTAATTTTAAAAAATAAAATAATTACATACCACTTTTATTATCTCCACCACCAACTATAAACCAGCTTTCATCAATAGTGATACCAGCGTGTCCAGCTCTGGGAGATACTAAATCACCTTGAGTTTGTGGTTGGGACCACTCCATCTGCACCGAGCAAGATTGTTAGATCATTATATGTTTAATGCTAAACTTCTATGGAGAAAGAAAGAAAGAAAAAAAAAAAAAAAAACCCCTACTTGGAAGGTCAATGGCCAAAACAAAACAATTTTCTGGATAGGTAAATATAAATTGAAAATTAATCAAAAGTTTAGAAGGAATATTGAAATTGTCCTTCCCCTTCATTCCATGGATTACAAGGTCCAGGTGAACAGAGTAAGCAAAATAAACGTTATGTTTCTAACTTAACACTTTAATTAAGAACCCAACATATGTAAAGAGATCTTTATAAACAATATTACTTGCCAAGCATAAGATGCAAAAAAGTGTATGTGTTGTAAATATGTAAAGGAGAGATATTATTCCCACTATCTTAGATTCCTCTGATTCTGTTATCACAGTGAATATTATTCCCACAATCTCCATCAATGCAGACATGCCTTAAGTCTCTGCAATTCTTCTTTTCATTTCTAGTGTACACTTGGGTAATGGGAGGTCTAACAGTATCATATCAAAATTCACTTTTGTGCATATGTAATATACAGAAATAGCTGATTGCCCCAGAATGGAAGAAACAAGCTTATTAATACTTTGATTTAATTAAACAAGCAAAGAAAAAGATGGCAAGTAATATTGACTTACTGTTTGCATGTCTAATAAATGAAGATCATTGAAGAAGATAGAATGAGAGCAACCACCAAATATCAGAAGGTACTGCTCTCCTTGAATAGAAGCTGAATGATCGTATCTAGGAGCTGGAGGTGTCTGCCTATCAAAATGCAAGAAATTGGTATGGTCATATGGAACTTCTCTAAAGCATGAAAACACACTTTCTGAAAGTGTAAAATAGATACCACTTACGTAGTCTTTATCATTTCCCAAGTCATACTTTCGAGATCAAGAACATGGACATCATTCAACAGCTTCCTGCTCATATCTTCACCACCAAACAATATCACTCTTGAACCAACTAGTGTTGCAGACTGTCCCACACGGGCTACCTGGAAAAATAAATTGAAAACATTCAAATATCTATTCAACTAAAATCAAAATGGCTCCCAAATTACATATACAGATATTACAAAGAAATTCTACGTAATTGGATATTCTACATACATAATTCAAAAGGAAAAAGTAGGAAAAAGAAGATAATGCAACAGTAACAACCAATCCTTATCCCATTAACTGGGGCTGGCTACATGGATCCATCAGCGCCATTACGCTATATCAAAAATCAAATTTTCAGTAAAGCCATTTAGATAAGATATTGAAAACCTTAACTAAACATAAAATCAACACCCAAGAACAGAACATCAAACTTTTACATCAATGGACACACTTACTGGAACATCACCAGAAGTCTTAATAACTCCAAACTGGCATGTTTCAATGTCAATGTATCGAACTGCAAGAAGTTCAATGAATATTGTAAGTTTTATATGTATTACCATGTTATAATATGCTATGCATGGATATGAAATAATCAAGCACTTATATGATTTTCTCCCATTATAAAAATCATTGTATAGATACTAGCCTGTTAGTTCAGCAGAAGAATCCCTTGAATTGCCACCAAGAAGAAGCAGTTTCTCCCCCCACCTAATCTGCAGAAATTTCCAAGTCTCTATCAGAACAAATCAAACATCCAGATTATCCGTTCATCACTAACATTCATGGTTCATCAGTAGCCAAACTGAAGACTTTCATACTATAACATATATGCACATCAGGAGAGTTGTCATACGAATTCTTACCATATTGTGACCAGATGTGGCTGGAAGAATCTCCTGTGAGCTATCGTCATCATCTTTTCCGACATTTGCTTTTAGTTTCAGAGAAGACCACGTCAAACTTCTTAAATCAAAAACCTGCAAACAGCTAAATCACGTGACTCACTACAACAAGTCCAAGATTCAGAAGCATCAGTTCATACCCTATACCTGAACATCGGATAAGTGTCGACCATTACGACTCCCACCAGCAATGTATAACTTTTCATCAACTACTGCTGCAGCATGCTACATTGAAGGACAAAACATGGAGTAAGTATCTGGTCCAAGGCAAAGGAAGGACTTCACATAAGAAGCCTAGAATGCCTAAGGACTTTTACCATTCAAAAGCAAAATAACTCATAACAAGACCCAATCAGGAGTTATTTTTATGGTTTTGTTAGAAAGGATATCTTGCCTAGTCTTCCTTTTAATTCTCTATTCTTCAATCCTCTAATAAAAACAAAGAAAGAGAAAGAAACCTTGTAGCGAGCAGCTGGACGTGCACCAGATACAGTGATCGGTACCCACTCATCATATGTAAGCTCCTTATGCCAATTGTTGACTTCCATGTCTCTCCAGTACTCCTTTAGACCAGGAAGAACTGTTTCAAATCACCTTTTGTTTTAAATTGTCACTTCAGGATTAACCGTCATAAACAGGCAATGGATCTCAAATGACAAATTCTCTAGAGAACACACACAAAAAATCCAGAGGAGTAAAACTTAGGATGAGAATACAACAAATTTTATAAATTATAAGACATGACACAACTATTATGCAACATATAAAATTAATACTAAACATAAGAACACAAATCTCAAATTAAGAAAATCAACACTTCAAAGTTGGCATTAGTCATTGCAGACATAATAAAGTACTATTATCTATCAAATTATTATGGTATTTCCTTTTGTATTAGTATAAAAAATCAAAAGAATAATATAAAATGCAACTAAGTATCTGAAATGTCCAACACCAGTACAATGATTATTTTAAAGTGTCTCTGAATCCTCGAGTAAAACAGATAATGATCATAAATTTCTAACATCATTCACACAATCACATCAAACACACATACAGAAAGACATAGATATTGAGATAATAGACATCAGTATCTTAATAGATGAACTTGTTCCTTGCTAAAAAAACATGGGAGGTAATCTTTGAATAACATCAATTATGAAAGAGCAGTATGAACAAACAATAAAAACACAAGGAATACTAAGAAACAACATCAAAATGGGGGACAACAGATTGACAAAACAATAGACAAGACAATATCTAGAATTCTGGATACTACAATGAGTACAGCAAGCAGGGCATTTATTGTTAATTTGTTATCAAGGCAAAGCATGAACACTGAAAACAGTTCGCTGCCCGCACATGCTGCTGCAGTCATAGTGGCTACAGAGGGAAAGGACAGTAGCAAAACATCACTTCAACATCACCTTTATCTTAACTCAACCCTAAAAGTAACCTGAAGGGGAGATACATGTCCAAGCCTTATGAGGAGTACTTCAACCATATTCCTAGCCAATATGGGACATCTTAACAAAACTTAAGAATATGCCACATCCACACCCTCTCTGTCTCTGATATTTTAACAGAAAATTACACATCAAAATCCACAAAGAGATCAGAATCTATTCCTACACCCTGATCACCAACAAACAGATTGAGCTTTTATTTGGTCTTGAAATAATACTTGTTTTTAATCTAGCAGAGTTGCTTTAAGTTATGTCAACTGGTGGCAAGTATAAGGATTGCTGTTAACCACATTTTGTGATCTCACGTTTTTGAGATGCATAATTTTACAATGAGTAACGATTGTGTGCCACAGCTCTCCCATTACCATTGATTTGAAAAGAAAAAAAAAAATAGCAACCACTAGCATTACTCTACACTAAGTTACTAACAAACCAGTTCCAAAAGACAGCAAAAACTTCACAAAAGCTTCCAAATTATAATCACAGACTTCACAATTCTCATAATCACATGATTTTTTGACAATGCTTTGACAAGCACCTTTAGGCATCTGAAATTGCAAATCGAGATCGAGCACACGCAGAAAATCACCCCGAATTTCAAATCCAAATGGTCAAGTCATATTCAAGACGATAGCATGGAAATTCGAAATAGGAGCAGTTGAGCAAATAGAAACGAATGGATTGGAATTGAATGGGAAAAGGAGTGAAACCTGTTACTAGAGAGAGATGTCAGATCTCGAAACGCCGTCGTCTGATGCGGAGGAGGAGGAGATCGGACGGTGGCGGATCGAGAGCCACCGTCGAGATCTCAATAAATACGTCGTCGTCGCGTGAGAAACGTTATGGCAAGAAGCTCTATCTCGTTGTCGTAATTTGTAACTCTACACTAATCGTACAACAGAAACTAGAGAGTACATAGAGACAATCTCAAATAGTCAAATGGTTTACCCAATAGTGTCGGTTTAGTGCAGGACTACACGTTTGGTTTGGCAATGGATTTTACAATCACCCTAAAATACCAATTTAACATGATTTTAGGTCAAATTTATATGTTTTGTTACACGTTAAAGAATTAATTTGAAGTTCATAATTAATTATATGTTGAAATAAGCTTCCGTGTTGATCAAAATTTTATATTAAGTTTTATCATTAACTTGTTTTTATAATAAAAAATTTAAACATAAATCACACCACCTAAAAAAAAAACTTAAATGATTTAATGTATTTTTTAGCTAATTATAATTTTTACATCATTTTAATTATCGTAGGCATGGCAACGCAAGAGAGGGGAGACGGGTATGATGTCCTCATCCCCGCTCCCCAATATTATACCCGTCCCCATCCTCGATCACCAATGAGACTATAATTTTTTACTCCATCCCTGTCCCCGTTCGGGGTCAAGTATCCCCACCCCATCCCTACTATTAAAATTGTTTGCTACTTATATTTACAATAATTTTTGTTTCATTTTAAATTTAAAACTATAGTTTTAAATACCATTAATTTGAATAAGTTATAAAAATGCAGTGATTCACAATAAACTTAACTCATTACAATAAAAAAATGTCTAATATTCAATATCTATAAATAAATAAGGAAAATATAGTAATTATATCTTTTGGGGACGAAGACGAGGACAGGTGAGTAATATCCAAGTTTATCCGTACCCAGTCAAAGCGGATAATACTCGTCAAAATCAGGACGGGTTTGAGTGGGTACTGTAGCGTTGTAGTTTTCCTAATTGTATGATTAAGTGTTTGACTAATAATGCAAGAGAAAAATTAAAATTAAATTATGTTGAAATAATATAATAATTAACTTAAGTTATACGTTGTGCTATGTGATGTGGTAGTACTCTTGGAATTTAATGAGGTGTTAGGCTCAGAGTGTGTGTTGGGAGATTTTCAGGATTTTTACGTAAGTTCCGTAAGTTGTAGAAGAAAATAATAAGAGAAGGGAGTGTCTTTAGAGGAAAGGTGGGGACAAATAGCAAAATTCCATGCAAATCTTCTTATTAAACGTGCAAAGCTTCCTGTTTCTTCCATTCTCCTTCATCCTTATCTTTCTTTTTCTATAAGTTTCTTTACCGTGAGTGAGAGATTTATTTTCTACCTTAGCTTGAGGCTTGATTTCTTCTTTCCTAGAGATTTCTTAGCTGATTTTAAGTTGGTAAGTCCAGTTCCTTCTTACTCTTGATTTCTAAGTAACTTATTCATCTCTTCCCAAGAACATGAGAAATAGGTCTTGGTTAGATTTTAAGAGATGAGAGAAATCTTGATTTTTGAGTTTACTTTGATGTTGTTTTAGGTGTCTCCTAATTGATTATGTAACAAAATTTGAGGACAGATCACTCGAGAACCTCAAAGTTATCCTCTCTAGCTTTTTCTTCTTCACGGTTTGAATCAAGAGCTGTAGGTAAGGGAAGCTTTAAACTTGTTTGACTGATCTGGTGGTGATATGTTTGGAATTCTGTTTCTGTTTGGATGCTTTAAAGATCTGTTATGATGATATGATGATTTTTGTTCTCTTGATGTTTTGATGATTTGAGCTGAGTTGTTGTGATAATATGTTGTTGTGCTTTGGAATGATATTGTAAGTGTTGGAAAAATGGTTTCAAAATCTTTGAAACTTATGTTCGTAATGGGTTTTGAAAGGTTCTGGACTCTGCAGAAGACCACTCGTCCAAAGAAAACCATCGTCCATCTATCTATACTACGACTAAAAACCAACGTCCAGTGAATACTAGAGTATAGTAAAACCAGCGTCCAATGACCCAGTGTCTAGTGACCAGCGTCCAATGACCCAGTGTCTAGTGACCAGCGTCCAATGATTCAGTGTATAATGACCCGCGTCCAGTGGTGCCTTATGTTCAGTAAAGTCTGACGTCCAACGATGGTGGTTGTGAAATTTTGAGGGTGTGTTTAACAGAGAATCAGAACCTAGTCTTGTTACGAACGAGGATGTTGGATCTGCCACCACTTTGGTTCTAGAACTATATTAGGAAATTCACCCTTAGTGAAATTTAGTGTTGTGTTATGTTGTGAGTAAGGATTCGAGGTGTGAGAATGCCTTACTTGTGCTTATTGAACTGCTGGATGGGTTCATAAGCTTGATTTGAGAAAAATGGTGAATTTATAACATAGAGAGAACGTGTGGCAATCAGAGTTGTTGAGTTGTGCATGATATTGCATAAGGGTAGGCACGTAAGTTGAGGGTGCTAGGTGGGCTCTCAACCTAGTGCTGGAGGATTTCGTGATGGCCAATGGCGGGCATATAGAATAGACAAGTGGGCGAATTCCTAAAGATGGAAGGTTTTGCAAACCTGACAGAGGTAAGCCAATACCAACACTTGTCTATATTGGATTAAATTCACACTTCCTCCACATGGTGGCTCAAGGGACTCCCTGAATGGTCTAAGGCGAGACTAATGGTAGGGGATGGGGCCTATGGGGACCGCCCGAAAGTTGTTGAAATCTCCATGGAGTCGAGTCAGCATAATGTTGCATGATGATATTGATGTATGGAATGATACCTGAAGTGAACTGAATGTTTATTGTGAATGATGTTGATTGAAATTGTGTATATTATATCATTCTTTTTATAAGTAAGCTTACCCTTGCAATTTGTGTTTGTATTGTTTTACTGCAATGATCGTGTGGTTAACACGGGAGCAGGTAGCAGTGATGGTGCTGGCTCTCATGCTAGTCACGACTGAAGATTGGACGATTCTCCTGCTATGTTGATTGGACGATCCTAAGATTGGATGATCCTCCTGTTTTGCTAATTTTGTTCTAGTATATATGTACAGATTAGGGGGACCAACTTAGGATTTTGTATAAATACTAAGATTAGTGTGAACGTTCTCTACAAGGGGATCTTTCTTCTGATGTTATATGTATCCTCGTATTTTAAGGTGTAAATCGGTATATTATGTTTGGACGATGCGGTGATGAACGTTTTATGTAGGTACATATGTATGTATTTTAAATGTGAAAAATTTATACGTTCTTTCACATGATAATAATTAAATAGAGAGTTTAGTATAACATATCTGTAACGAAGTTGGGTCGTTACAAGTACCCGCAAGTACGAGTTTTGTTGTCATCCCTAAATTATCAGTTAATTTTGAATATAACAAATAAATAAAAATCATGTAGATAGCTCCTAAAATTATCATCGCATTTTTGTTACACTTAGTCATTAATGTTAAAAAAATCCTTATAAGCAAACACAGTGGATATTTCGCACCAATAGCATGGTGACAAAAAAAATCATGTTTAAGCTGGATGACCGTTATGGGTAAAAAAAAACTTAATTGCAAATTTTACCATCCAACTATCTTTATTTCATGAATTTTACCATCCAATTTTTTTTTTTGCAAATTTTACCATCATATTTTCCAATTTTTGCACATTTTACCGATGTTAGTGTGTCCTTAAAAAAAGTAAAAAAAATTGACATCATTTTGTTATCAATTTTTGCGAAACTACATTGTTTTGTTACCAATATGATGGTAAAATATGTAAAAATTGAAAACATAATAGTAAAATGTGCAGGGAAAAGAAACTTAAGTAGTAAAATGCGTGAAAATTGGAAATGTGATGGCAAAATGTGCGAAAATTAAATTTGGATGATAAAATTTATAAAATTATGATAGTTGACACTCTCTAAATAAAAAAGTTCACTCTCTAAATATTTAATTAAATTGTATACCTAAATCTTGAATTCAAAATTATCGATTAAGACGAAACAATTTCGTGCCATTGTTTTGGTTCGATGTTAGCTAGTAAACTAAGGCTTGAGATATTATTTTTATATATTCTCTTTATTCTTTGTTATTAGTCATTTTTAAATTCACTGAGATGAAGAAAGTTTATTAAACTTAGTTAGAAGATTTAAATTTATAAAAAAAATTATTTAAACTTTCTAAAGTTACCCTTATTTAAAAATTCACTAATTATTTTAATTTTTCGTTCCACTTTAATTATTTTCTGATATTTCATTAATTTCAATATACTAATTATTGATAAAATCTACTATTTGTATAAGAGGAAAATTTCATACCAAGGTATAGAGTAATTAAATATGATATAATTAGATATTAAGGCTGGACCCGGAAAAAACTAAATGCTTTATAAAACTTATAAAGATCCACTTTCTTTAAAATCAATCATTTATTTTAGAGAATAAAGTAAATAATTTTAATCGTCGACAAGAAAATAACTTATATAAAAGAATAATAAAAACCTTCAAAATGTGAATCATAAAAAGAAACGAAATAATATGAACGGAAATTTCAAAAGAAATATAAGAGGACAAGTGGTTGGTCTAAATGGTACTAGACTCAATTCTTTTAAGGTTGTAGATTTGAGCCTTGTGAGTGAAAAAAAATGTGGTTAGGAATGGAGACTTCATTAAAAGTGATTAAACAGGTTCTCCGGCAAAAATTAGTCATCTGTGGATATTTCACACTAATATCGTGGTGAAAAAAAAAAGGAATATATGTGTTGTATGACCAAACAAAAGCAAATTAGTAAGGTAATTAACTAAAAGAGATACAGTATCCATCAAATGTTAAGAGAGTTTCTATGATACCTCTAATAATTTTGGGGATTTTGATACTATTATTTTTTTAACCAAACAAATTGCATATCATATTTCTTCTCATTAATTAATAAAAACTCTTGTTATTTTCAAATTAATCCTTGATTAATTAAAATATTATTTTTTAAAATAACAACTATTTTAAATTAAAAAATCTTATTAAACTTTAAACATAAGAAGATGAAGTCACTTTTTATAATCTTCTTCACCTCTTTCATCGATAAATCAAATCTGAACCCTAATATTTTTTACATCTCTCACCGGTAAATTAATTAAATTTGAATTCTAATCTCCTTTACATCTAATTCTGACCATTTATTTCCTTTTTATAACGTACTGCTGGCGTATGGGGCTGGAATCATATGGTTAGATGTGATTTGGCTGCAAGCTTCCTTTTGTGCAAGTTCATGTTGATCAAAATGTTGTAGCTTATGCTACTAGAAGACGTTATTTGGAGGAGAAGTCTGGGTCTTCTTTGAATTCATCTAAAACACTTATGGATGTAAGTGGTTCAGATGTTGTGGAGAATAGTGCTCCTCAAGAAGATAATGGTAGTAAGATACCAATACTCCCCTCCTTTCCATCATGAATATTATTAGCCGAAATTGTCGAGGGACGGCTTCAAGAGGTTTTGGAGCTTTGATGCGAGATATGATGAAGCAGTATTGTTCTTCTTTTATCATTCTTATGGAGACGCATACAAGTGGAGAAAGGGCCAAGAATATTGTTCGTAAGATTGGTCTTCGAGGATCCTTTATCCAAGATGCTATTGGACATTCTAGGGGAATTTGGTGCTTATGGAAACCGGAGGACTGGACAGTGGAAGTTATTAGAAGCTCTTTACAACTGGTGCACATGATTGTTAAATGGAGGGATAAGCGAGAATGGTTTCTTACAGCAGTGTATGGAGCCCCTCAGGTTGCTAGAAGACAAACGTTGTGGGATGAGTTGTGTGATATTAGTAATGATGTAACAGGAGAATGGGCTATTATTGGAGACTTTAACAGTACTCTTTCTCCCCTTGACAGCATTGGGGGAGCTAATTCCCATGGGCATCGTGATATGGAGCAGTTTCGAGATTTCCTTCATTATGGGAATTTGTTAGACATGGGGTTCCAAGGAGATATGATGACATGGAGGAATGGCAGGATGGGTGTAAGACTGGATCGTTGTCTTATTAACTTGGATTGGAGGCTGAGATTTCAAGAAGCTGCGGTGATTCATTTAGATTGGTTGAAGTCTGATCATAGACCTCTTCTCTTGAGATTAGAGAGTCAAGAGAAATCAGCGTCGGAGACCTTTTCGCTTTGAGGCGGCTTGGACCTTACATGATAAGTTTCCAGGATTTGTGAGGAGCAATTGGGGACATGTTTCTGATAATTCATCCTGGTCTACGAATATTAATAATTTTTCTGACCAGCTGAAGCGTTGGAATAAAGATGTGTTTGGTTGCTTATGGAAGAGAAAAGCTTCTTTGAAGAAAAAACTTGAAGTTCTGGATAAGAAAAGAGGGATTGGTTTTAATGCTTCTTTGGACAGGGAGTATAAATGTATTTGGAAGAAGTATGAACATGTTCTAGCTGAGGAGGAGATTCATTGGTACCAAAAGTCGAGAGCTAAATGGTTATATATGGGGGACCGAAATACTAAATATTTTCATGGTGTTACCGCTATCAGACGAAAGAGGAATAGATATGATATGCTGAAAGATGGAGAGGGCAATTGGGTTAAGGAACCTGAGGCGTTGGAAGAGATGGTAACTAAGTTCTATAAGGATTTGTATACTGATGATATTATTTATCACCCATTTTTTTATTTCTCATGCTTTTCCAGATTTGGGAGAGGAAGCCAAAGACGAGTTGAGAAAGATGCCATCCTATGAAGAAATTTTCCAGACAGTGAGAAATATGGGGAGTCTGAAGGCCCCAGGCCCGAATGGTTTCCAAGCAGTGTTCTTTCAGAATTTTTGGAATATAGTTGGAAGAGATTTGTGCCAATTTATCCAAGGTGTCTTCCAGAACCATCAAGTAGTGGCAGAAGTTAATCAGACTTTTCTTACTCTAATTCCAAAAAAGGAGGAAGTTAGTCTTATGAAGGATTTTCGGCCCATTAGTCTATGTAATGTAGCTTATAAGGCTATTACTAGACTTCTTTCCTTGAGAATCAGACTGTATATGAGTAGATTGATTGGTCCTCTTCAATCTAGCTTTGTTCCTTCACGTCAGAGTGGAGATAATATTATTGCTGCTCAGGAGATCTTCCATTCTATGAGAAGTAAAAAAGGAAGGACAGGTTGGATGGCCATTAAAATAGACCTAGAGAAAGCTTATGACAGGCTAAATTGGGAGTTTATTAGGGATACCTTGCAGGATATTGATATACCTAAGGAGATAGTTGATTTGATATGGCATTGTATTTCTTCTGCTTCCATGAAGGTGCTTTGGAATGGTGAAGCTTTGGAAGAATTTGTTCCTTCAAGGGGAATCCGTCAAGGAGACCCTTTATCACCCTACCTATTTGTTCTGTGTATTGAAAGGCTGTTTCAGCTAATCAATTTATCAGTGAATCAGAATACTTGGAGACCCATTTGTTTGAGTAGACATGCCCCCCCTATATCTCACTTGGCATTTGCAGATGATCTCATTCTGTTTGCAGAGGCTTCTTTAGAGCAAATGTGTTTAATACATAATATTTTGAACTTATTTTGCAGGAGTTCTGGGCAGAAGATTAGCTTGGAGAAATCTCGAATGTTTTCTCTAAGAATGTGGGTATTAGCCAAAGAAATCAACTTAGTGAGGAGATGGAGATTCAGTGGACAGAAGATCTTGGAAAATATTTAGGAGTTCCTATTTTTCATCAGAGGGCTTCACGTGGGACTTTTCAGTTCATCATGGATAAGGTTCACCAAAGATTAAGTGCTTGGAAAGTTAAGACTTTATCTTTTGCTGGACGGGTTACTTTGGCTAAAATAGTATTGCAAGCTTTACCCTCTTATGTGATGCAAACAACCTTATTGCCGAAAGCTGTGTGTGATGATATAGATAAAGCCTGTCGAAAATTTATATGGGGTGATATTGATGATGGCAGGAAAATTCATCTTGTTGCGTGGGACACTATTTGCACTCCAAAATTTAAAGGAGGTCTGGGCTTACGAAGAACGAGAGATGTGAATAAAGCTTACATGTTGCGAGCAAGTTGGCATTTCTGTGATAAAAATCCTCCTTTATGGTCCTTTATTATTCGGAGTAAATATGGTTGTGGCTCGTTGTTATTACCTTCTGTTAATAACAAGAAGACATGTAGCAATTTTTTGAAGGGACTATGCTCTACGTGGGAATTGTTCTGTAGGCATAGCAAGTGCAGATTGGGCAATGGATCCTCTATTCGATTTTGGTGTGATCCATGGGTCCAGAATCAAGATCATTTGGTGACTCATTCATTAATGGAAATTCCAGAGACTTTATTAGATACTTCTGTGGCACAGTATGTTGATCCCGGAAGAGGTTGGTTGACTGATAACTTTAAAGATTTTTTACCTGAAATTTTGATTCAGTTAATCACTCAAATGACTCCTCCAAGCTTTCATGATGATCCGGATATTATTGTCTGGAAAGGTATATTTGATGGATCCTTTTCCTTAAAGTCAGCTTATGAAGTGATATGCAGATTACAAATCGTTCCTAATGTTAAATTATTTAAGTTGGTGCATAGATGGAGTGGTCCTGAAAGGATTCGTAGTTTTCTATGGAAACTTGCACATGAAAGTGTCCTGAAAAATGTCAGGAGAATGAGGTTGGGCTTTAGTGGAACTGATTCTTGCCAATTTTGTCACCGGGGTGTGGAGAACCTTTTCCACCTTTTTCGGGATTGTCATGACATTAGGTTGGCGTGGCAATTCTTTATTAGAACTGAACAAGGTGGAGATTTTTATTCTTGTTGTGATTGGAAAATTTGGTTGGAAGAAAAATTATCTCATAATCACTTGGTGCATGGGATCCGCTGGAATGCATTATTTGGAGTGCTGTTAAATTTCATTTGGTGGAGAAGAAATAAGGCCATTTTTTGTCATGAAATTTGGTCTCCTATGGATGTTATTCAAAAAGCTTGCAATCATGCTCAGTCCTATAAGGATAGTAGTGAGATGTTTAAGTCTTTTTCTCAAGATTGTATAACGAATTCCATTCAGGAAGGTATTAGATGGAAGGCTCCCCATGTTGGACAGGTTGCTGTAAATTGTGATGCAGCAGTTACTCAATCTGGTCGGCTAGCTAGCTGTGGCGGGGTTCTTCGTGACCATACTGGAATGTTTCTTTGCAGATTCCAGGCTAACATTGGTGAAGCTTCGGTTCTTCATGCAGAGTTGACTGCAATTATGCTTGGAATAAAACTTGCTTGGTCTAAAGGATATCATTTTATACGAGTGGAGTCTGACTCAATCAATGCTATTAAGATCTTGGAAGGAAGTTGTAGCAGGTCTCATCCTTGTTACAAGCTGGTACAGGATATTCACATAGTGCATGGGAACTCTGGTAATGTTTCTTGGAACCATGTCTTTAGATAAGCTAATCATGTTGCGGATGGTATGGCTAAACAAGCTTTGACTCTCAATTCAGATTTTCAAGTCTTTGATTATGCTCCGGACTATATTTATAATGCTTTGAGAGCTGATTCAGTTCATATTTTGGTTCCTAGAGGCTAATTGTCCTCTTTTCTGTATTTCACCAAAAAAATATGGTTAGATGTGATTACCGGGAATGATGCATTTGAGATTAAATATGGAAATATAGATGGGTAGCAGATAAAGAATATGGGTTATTTTCTTTTGATGGGATCACATGCTTTTGAAGCCTGATATGTGCATTGTTGTAGCCAAGTTTTGCCACACTTTTTTTTTTTAGGTAAATAAAGCTTTATTAAATAAAAATCAGACGGAAATTGCTATTCTCACCCCCATTTTGCTATTCTCACCATCTACGTGGGTGGTTTTTTCTTGATTTCCCAAAATACCCTTGTACAAGGGAATCATGATTCCACTGTACAAGTATACAACGGAATCACGATTCCGTTGAACAAGAGGTGAAAAAAATTGTACAATGGAATCGCGATTCCGTTGTACAAATTTGTTTCACCCCCTTGTACAACGGAATCACGATTCTGTTGTACAAGGGTACAATCCTGGTTAAGTTTTGTAGTAGTGCCTAATATATGTTTAAAATACCATCAATCAATCATATTACAATATAATTTTATAAAAAATATTCAACAACCAAAACATTATTGGAGAAGTCAGGATAATTGTGTTGAGGTTCAATGTCCATCACATAATCATCTGCTTGCATTTCATTTTGTTCATCTGGTTGGTTTAAAGCATTTTCATTTGCATCAATCATATTTCCCCCAACTACTTGACATCGTAACTTCATCAGAAATAAAAGTATTCCAATCCATTGCTACTACTGAAGAAAAAAATAATTGAAAGTTCACTAAATGAGTACCAGTAAAAAGAAATCAAATACTGTCTGCATGCACAACAGAATCGTGATTCAGTTGTGCATGTTTTTTTCATACATAACATAATCATGATTCCGTTGTATATGAAAAAAAAATGCACAACGGAATCACGATTCTGTTGTGCATGCCATTTTCATACACAATGGAATCGTGATTCCGTTGTGTATGCAAAAAAACATGCACGACTGAATTGTGAATTCGTTGATCTACACAACTTACGGGTGTGAGTGTGAGTAACTGAAGGAGGAGGAGAGTGATACGAGTTTCGGAGTGGGGGTGGAGACTATGAGGAGAAGGGAGTAGGGTGGGGTGTAAGGAATGAAGAGGGACAGGAGAATAATTTTACAAGGTTAGGGGTGAGAATAGCAATTTGTGAGGGTGAGAATAGCAAAGCCCAAATCAGACCCAAACACAAGTTGTGTCCAGGACTGAAAAACAACAGTAAATACAAATACATATGAAAACTCCTTCCGAATCCAACCTATATTTCAGAGATACTTGTAACCCCTACTAAAATGAAAAGGTTTATCATACATTAATATCCTTGAAACACAAAACCCGATACTGTCAATATCCACGAATCTGAATCTTTAATATTTGTCAACACCTTATCTAGCTGCATTACCCTTTGGCTATCACTTGCATCCTTTGATTTAGATGCGAATGATATTAGGATATAAACTTGATTTATCGGTGAAAAAGATTAGGATTTTGATTTGGTTTAACGGTGAAGGAGATGAAAAAGATTAAGAAAAGTGATTTTACCTTCTTATAGATTTTTAATTTAAAATAATTGTTATTTTAAAAAACAATATTTTAATTAATCAATGACTCATTTAAAATTAACAAAAGTTTTTATTAATTAATGAGAAGAAAGTTAATACGTAATTTGATTGGTTAAAAAATAACAGTATCAATACTTCTAAAATTATTAGAGGTACCATAAAAACTCTCATATCATAAAGATCTAGAATCGATTCATTTTTTTAATGTCTTCTTGTTCATTTCGGTAGCTAAAAGTGTGTTTAGTTTAGTGATAAAAAAATCATAATAAATACAAAATTATTAAATAATAACTATTTATCATTTTAAAAAAATTATGATAAATTTAACTCACTTTATTATCAAACTCAGACATGCACTAAGTATTGCGATTTGTTTGTCCAATACTAAGGATGTTTTCAATTATATCTTCCTTTTCGAGACAAATGATTGACAGCATGTGATTTTTTTTTTTTAAAAAAAAATCCTCTCCATGTTTTTCATATATATATATATATATATATATATATATATATATATATATATATATATATATGTGTGTGTGTGTGTGTGTGTGTGTGTGTAAAGTTCACTTGAACTAACATGAACTGTCGGATCGAAAGTTACAATTAATAATAGCCGTTGATTGAATTTCAATGTGATAAAGTAACATGAGCTATTGATCAAAAGTTACAATTAACAATAGTCATTGATTGAATTTAATCAAATTTTATATTAATAATATATAGAAGATTACTTTAAAATATATTTCATGAACAATAATAATTAAAAATAAGAATTTTATAATTTAAAAAATATATTTTATTATTGATAAAAGTATAGTATAATATACATTTTTAAATGATTAGATTTTTAAAAATAGGAATTTTATAATTGATAAAAGTATGTTTTTTATAATTTGTTTTAACAACTCATATTAAATGTAATCATAAAAAATATATTTTATTATTGATGAAAAGTATAGTATAATATATATTTTTAAATGATTTTATAAATATGTAATTAAATTGAAAATATTTTATAGTTAAAGCCACATTTTATATATTATTGAAAAGCATGAAAGTTTTGTCTAACATAATTTAATAATTATTTATATATTAAATTTAATAATTTATGCACATATTTAAAATATTTTATAAAATAAAATTCAACCCCTTTTAAAATATGCACATGGTAATTTATATTTTATATAAATATATTAAATATAATTAAAATTAATTATCAACTGTTTGAACTTTTTATAATTTATTTTAATTTTTAACAACTCATAATAAAATAAATTTTTTAAGACACTTTTTTATATTATCATTTTAACTCAAGTGATAAATTTGATATATTTTATTTTATTTTTTTAAAAAAAACTTTTGGTTTAAACCCTTTTTACACAGTAGACCGTAAACTTCCATTTTTAATTTAATTACTTTAATAACATAATCTTAATTTAATTCAAATAAATTTTATAACAGTTTTAAAAACGTTATTAATTTAATTCATCTTAATTTGCATCTTAATTTGCATCACGGTTGTCACTGTGCTCCGCCCCTATTTAATTCATATAATTCATTTAAAAACGTTATGAACCATATAGCAAGTATAAAGGGTTAAAAGACTAATCTACTATTCTTTCAATAAGCAAGGTCCTCAAAATTAGCATTAAATTAAGCCCATAAATAATTTGTAACCAATATTACTTGATCAGATTAATGGTACGCTACTTTATGAGATTAAAATCATGTATGAATCTACAATTAGCAATAAAATGATGTTAGTGGAAACGTTTTTAATTTAATTACTTTAATAACATAATATTAATATTAATTTAAATTTAAATCGATTGAAATTTCAGCATTGATAGAGATCAATTTATAAATTCAACATTACCATTATTGACAAGATTGCACATCCACTCAAAGCTGCGGCCTCTAGAGGTTTCTCACTTTCATCAGCTTTGCCTCTTCCTCTCGGTAAATTTTGTTTATTTGAATGTCCATCTTATTTATCTAACAAAAACATATTTATTTTTGTTCTTTTTACCTCCTCTCTCGGTGAATTTTCTTTATCTGAATTTGCATCTTATTTATCTTACATATTTTTTGTTTTGTGTGTGCATATACATATTTGAATTTAGAAAGAGAATTCCTTAGCTGGTGAACCAATTTGAGTTTATCTCTTAAATAAATGCATTTTCTTTTTTGTAGGTTTATCATGATACTTGATCTGAACATAGACAACAGAAAAGCAGTGAGGTGGGTGATTAATTGATTGTTTAGGAGCTTCAAAAAAGAAAAGGAAAGCAAAGAGAAAAATTGACATTGATCCGAATAGAGAGAACAGAAATCAACAAGTTTTTACCGTGCCTTCTTCTTTACTATGTTGTCTTCTTATGTGTTTTTTATGTGGCGTGTCATGTCGTTAATCTATGTCATCAATGTGTCTTATGGTGATATATTTTTTATTGTAAAAATCAAATAAATTTGAGTGAATCTTTTATTAAACAAATTAAGGATATGTTTGTTTCTTATTTTTATAAATTAAAATCTAAAATCAACTCATGTGCAACTAATAATATTTAATGAGGAATTGAATTGATTCCATTAATGCTTTTTATTATATAATTTTGAAAATAGTAATTCAATTATTAATAATACATATTTTTAAATCACGTTCTTAAAGTTTATAATAGGAATTTTAGCTTTCAACCAAAAATTATGTACCTTAGTTTAATTTTAATTTTTATGTATGAAATGTTTATTATTTATTTTATTTTCTTGACCAATGGTTATTTTTACTTTAATAATTTTCTGAATGATGATGATGATGATTTTTTTTTTACATTCAAAACAGTCAATTATCATAATAAAAAAATGATATATGTAGATAAATGTAATTATTTCAAAATAAAAGCATCAAATACAACAACAACAATAATAATAATAGAGTTTTAGAATGAAAAGCCTACTTATATTAAAAATAAAATATTCCTTATTGATAATTAAATTTAAAAATTAACAAGTAATGATAATATAATTATTGTGTAAATAATAATAATAATAATAATAATAATAATAATAATAATAATAATAATAATAATAATAATAATAATAGCATTTAAATTTATGTATGAGGTTAACCAATTCAAAACTTCAACAATATTAAATAATTAAAATTAATGTCCTTAAAATGATTATTAACATCATTTTAAAATAATTAACAACTATATATTTTTAATAAAAAAACACAATATGTCAAAAAATTTAATATAAAATTTAATTTATACAATAAATACATTTAAAAATTATTCAATAGAAAAAGACAAAAATCAAGTACATGCTAACATAATATATAAAAAAAACTCAAATTAAAATAACTATATATTCATATTTATCATATTTACATTCTTTTTGAATTTACACATTTCATAGGTATTGCGTAACTATTATTAATTAGACAAATAATAAATCATAATAAATTTCAATAGGTTAAATATCTTTAAAGACAAACATATGTTCAGTTAAAAATTTAATTAATCATCTTTTTCAATTTTAATGTAATTATATTTAATATACTACTAAATATTTTAACAATTAATAATTTTATTTATATAAATATATGTTAAAAAAATTAAATACAAATATAAAAATATATAATTTAAACAAATCCGTGCAAATTCTGTCATATCACTAATGCAACCATCACTAAAAAAAATGTTATTTATGAATATAGTAAAAGGAGTTAGGCATTAGGATATTATTTTTATTGTTATAATCATTATTTGATAAAATTATCTTTCAAGCAAACTCAACTCTTGCTAACAATTAAGTATGGTTGTGCTCAATCTAGCATGGTCATACTAAAGTCCACATGTCAGAGGGTTTGACCAATTGAGAAACTACTGCTACTACTAAGTTTTCTTATATGTTCCAGACTTTTTATCTTATAATTTAATAATTATAAGCATTATTTATTTAATTATTTATTTATTGATAAGAATTATTATTTATATGTTTTACTAATTTTTCAATATAATACTAATTATTACATGCTACTTTCGGATGTTACTATTTTTTTTTCATTCTAAGCAAATTTAGGAAGACACTTTTGTTAATAATAATAACGATTACACTATTATTGCATAGTCAACAACTTTTTAAGGGACTCTATAACTATTTTATAATTGTTATAAATAACGGATATTTATTATCCTTTAAGGTCTGAATTTATTAGAATAAATAACATACTATTTTATGATTGACTGTTATGAAAGAATGCTATATTATTATTATTATTATTATTATTATTATTATATAAGAATGTTATATTTGTATGAAATTTATAAAAAAAAATGTAAATATAATAGATATTATTGACATCTATTTTTTCATCTCTATGTAAAATTTATTTTACCTTTTTTACTTCAACTATGAAATTAGAGGTATTAATATAATATTTAATATTAAATAAACGAATAAAAATTAGAAAAAAAATGCTTACCAAAAGAGAAATAAAAAGATATAGCAAAATAAGTAGACTATCGAAATAGAAATAAAAAATTACTGAAATAAAAATAAAATAAACTAAGATACTTTAAAAAATTAATTAAAAATATAAAAAATATATATAATATAAAAAAAAATCCATGTAACACATTGGTATCTAGTGTTTTTCCATGATACTCCTTCTCTACTTTGAGCTTTATAGGGTGGGGTCACACCGAGCTGGTGTTACATACTACGCCTATCAAAATATATGTTAATCTAAAACCAAATTTCAGAAACCATTGTAAAATGATAGTAATGTATTTGAAGAACTAATTATGATAAAGGGATACTGATCAAGAATTCTGTGTAATAAAGCATGTTGGAGCATAGAACTTGGGGCCGAAATGTTGTTCATGAACGTGATTTATAAAACTGTTTGCCTTGATACTACGAGATGGTGGAAGGATACAAACACATATTTTCACGGGATTTTGCAGGATTGCCGTGACATGATGCAACCAGGTGACTCATCCAAGGTGTTGTGGGTGAATAAAGATTGTAATAAGGTTGCTGACAACTTAGCGTCATTAGCTTTCTCAGTTAAGGAAAAATATTGGCTAGAAGAGGTTCTCAATCAGGTGCCCTCCTTAGTGCAAATACAGAATCTCTCTTTTTTTATTGAATAAATAAGCTATATCTTTTCTTAAAAAAAAAAAAAAAAAGCACGGACCTTTTCACATGTGCACCTCTTTCAATATTATAATCAGAAGCTACTAAAATTAGAATAAACAAAACACACTTAGCTCAAGCTTATATAGACAGAATGTAATTCACTAATTTAATGACCAATGATTTTAAAACGGTAATATAATATAATATTAATATAAATTAATAGCTATAAATAGTATTGAATTTAAAAAAAGATTCATTCTCTGTTTTAATATCATTAAATACTAATTTAATATAATTAAATTCATTAAATCTGTTTAGGTAAATGATTTAGTAGAATTCACGTTTCATAAGGTTTTTTTTTAAAGAAATATCTCATATGGTTTAAAATATGTTAGTTATTTATAAAATATTTTAAATTATAAATTAGTTACCTTAAAATATGTAGCTTTAATTATAAAATATTTTAAATTTAATTGCATAATGTGTATATTTAAATTTAAATAAAAATGAATAGTCAATAAATGAAATTTAACACTACATTTTAAAAATGAATCATTATTTTAAAAATTAATTATAAGAAAGTAGAAGAAAAAAAATATTTCAAAATATAATTTTTAATGTTATTAATATATATGTGCAGTAATAATAATAACCTTTTAATTCATTTAACAATAGTTATCCTTAAAATAATTGTTAAAAAGATAATTTTGAAAATAATTATTACTTTATGATTATATATAAGGATACATTTTTATTTATTTATTTTAAGACATTATAAATTTTCTTGACTACATTATTTCTTATTTTATTATTTTTCTGTCATTCTATTTAATAAATATATAAAAGATAATATTTATAAACATAGTAATATCTTAAACAATATATGATTTCTATTAAATCAAATTTTCAGATTCCTTTTTTAATACACCTATCAAGAAAATTTTTACTCTACAATTTAAAAAAAATCATTAATTTAAAAATTAATCGTAAGAAAATAAAACTAAATAATTATTTAAAAATATAATTTTAAATTAATACTGCATTATGCATTATTTTATTAGTTTTCACTATTTCTATTTAATAAATATATAAAAGATGATAATTGTAATAATAGTAAATCATTATATTAAAAATTAATAATTCTTTATTTATGTTTGATTAAATTGAATCATATCACCTTCAGCAACAACAAAAAAATTGAATCATATCAACGGCTACTGTGAGTTAAAGTTTCGATCTGACGGCTCTAAAATGTTTAAGTGAAGGTTACATAATTGATTCATATCAATGGTTGTGGTAAAGTTAAAGTTTCGATCCGACGGCTCTAATAACTTCAAGTGAACTTTATATATATATATATATATATATATATATATATATATATATATAAGGAAAATAGATAACACGCACAGAATGTGGTAGGGATTTCGCTGTGTTTAGAAGCATGCAAGGCTTGATTTTAATCAAAGTGCATTTTTTTAATTATCATATTTCCTCCTTTTGTGAATTCTTTTATCATTTTAATGTTTGAGGCTGGTTCTTCCATGGAAGGATACAAAACTAACTAACTTTACTTGATTGAAAAACTATGGTTTGCATATTGACACCATTTGCTCAGATTTCAAGGTATGTATGCTTTCTTAGCTTCAAATATATTGCTTTACTATTTTTTGAGTGATTTAAAGCTTCAATTGCTTTGTTTGTCCATCAATTTATTGAGTGATTTTTTTCTTATCAAAGTTGGGAGACTTTTGGTTATCAAAGTTGGCAGACAATGAGTTGAGAGACTTTTGGTTATCAAAGTGGGGCCTGAGCCTGAGGAGTGAAGATACAATGTTAGTGACACAAGCTTCCTGTTCTTACCTGATTTTGGTAAGACTTCCGGTGCGGTGGCTCTTCTGATATCTCCTCTGTGACTGGTGGGGGGTGTACATGCAAAGACACTCCGGCGCTCAAGTTAGAGACGCAGAGGTAGGAGACATGTATCACAATTGGGATTAAGAATTTCGTACCTTGGGAGTTAGATCCTTACTGTATTTATAGGACTAAAATGGGAGATTTGATAGGGTTATTTCCCTATCAAATCTCGTGATTAAGATAGAGATAATTCTATCTTCTGTCATTATCTTATGACCTGATCTTTCTCTATCTTATCTTATAGTAAAATATCCTTTCCGTTATTATTCCCCTGGTCCAAGTGAGAAGTCTATACTCGGCCAGCTCAACTACTCGGTGGGGTGCCGAGTCCGAGTAGTACACATGCCCCCAAGCTCTGAAGTAATGTAGGAGCTTAAGTATGGTTGAGCCGACTTCTGATTTCATTTGGCCGAGTTGAGTTTGCTCGTTCCATTTGGATGGGTTCGAGTTCGGTTCTCGAAGCGTCACGTCGTTTGGTGATGGTGTCGTTTCAAACTTATTAAAGTTGTAACGCTTCCCAAGGGCGACGATAATGACTGTTTTTGAATTTTGAAAGGTTCTAGGGGTTCCCAAAGGTCTCAAGCCTTCCTAGCCGTTGATTGGTCTGGTGAAGGGTCTTGATCCAATGGTTCGGACCGTTTCGCCTTTTCGTATTCGAAACGCTTGGGGCTCTATATAAGGGGCACTGTTGACGCCGGTGTTCACTTTCCTCTTGAAGTTTTATTTTCCTGGCGAGATTTTCCTTCTTTCTGCCCTTTTGTCCTCCTTCTTCTAGCTTTTTCTTCTTCTTTTCCTTGTTTAGGTACGCCCTTCTCCTCTCCACTATTGTTCTTAGATATTCTGGAATGTCTTCTCTTTTCGGGGACTCAGGACATTCCGATGGAGGTCGCATGCTCGCGCAGGAGGTTCACCTCATCGGAGAGGGCTCCGATGATGGTTCTCCTTTGCGCCGCTCTAACTCCGATGGAGTTAGCGATGGCGCGTCAACAGCAAATGTCGCCGTTGCGGATGTCGGGGTGGTTCGTCCATCCGTCGACCCTGCACAGGTGCCTTTAGTTGTTCCTGTCAGGAGGGTAGTGGTCTTAGATGATTCTGAGGCTACTAAGGATTGTCCTCTTGAGACTCGGCATGCCCGGCCTCCTTTTCCTCCCGCTATCCCCCAGCCTATAGAGTCTAGGGGTAACAAGAAGGTTTATCCTCCTGTTACTGCTCCCGGTTATTCTTGGGTAGCCGGTGAGGTGGGTGCTTATGCCTCTCGGTATCAGACCGAGGAGGCTTTGTCCTCCCTTCTTGAAAAGATTGATTTATGTCATTCAGAAAGGCCGGGTATGGTCCGTGTCGGGCCCTATGGGCCTGATAATCGAGTCTTCATGTCTGCTGTCCCGCGCCAGTCTCATTTTACAAATGTATATAAGGCTTTATTTTCGGTTCTCGGCATCACGGTGCCGTTTGACCAATTCGAAGCTAACGTTCTTCGGGAATTGAACGTCGCTCCTACGCAGTTGCATCCGAATTCTTGGGCTTCGCTACAGGCTTTCTGGGTGCTCTGCAGTAAATTTTTTATTACTCCTACTGCTCCCAAATTCTTATATCATTACAAAGTTAAGGAGAGTCAGAAGGGCGGTTGGGTCTCCCTGACCGGGATTTCTGGTCAGTCTATCCTTAGTCCGTATACCCCCTCTTGGAAGAATTTCAAGAGTGGTTTTTTCTGTGTTCGGCCGGATCCGGAAGGGGAGGTTGAGTTTTTTGATAGTCGTGGGAAGATGAGGTTCCCTCTTTATTAGACCGGTTCCCCTAACAAACGGTTGTCTTGGCAGGTCGTGAACATGTCTCCTGAGGATCAGGATGACATGGTTACACTGTGCAAGTTGCCACGTTCCCTATCTTGTAAGACAATTGTGGGGATTCCTACTTCTCGGACTCCGAGAGAGGATTGGGATTGTGAGTATCTTCTTTTTATTCGGTCTTCTTTCTTTACTTTATTTTTTACTTATGTTTGTTTCTTCTACAGCTATGATGGGGAAGTTTGACTACAAAACGACCAAGAAGCAGAGGCTTGAGAAGCTGAGGAGCAAAGATCTCGCCGCCGAGGTTATCCTAGTTGCTTCTTTCATTCCTTCTCCTCCTCCTCCTCCCCCTCCTCCGTCTCCGAAGATGAATCAACAAGAGGCTGTTCTGGGGGGGATGGCCCTTCCAAGAAGTCGAAGCCGAGTTCACTTGGTGCTCAAGCTGCAGGTTCTTCTGTTGAGAAGCATCCGGGCTTTCTTTCTATGAAAGATGGGCGGACTTCACTTTGGGGGAAGGACTTCAACCCCGGGGCTCTCATCTGTGCCAACAATCTCGGTCAAGCCAATCGGGATATGTTTAGGGATGTCGGGCCGCTGCTTTCTATGGAGGTTGTCTGTCGCTTCCAGGCCCGTTCATGGGCTATTGCCCAATATTGGGCCGAGGAGTTCGACCGCGGCCACCGGGAGCTGGTTATGGTGAAGGAGGCTGCTACTAAAGCTGAGCAAGCCCTGGTGGAGACTACCTGGGCTAATGAGACTCTTCTTCAGTCTGTTGAGGAGTCTCGAAGGTCCCAGGAGGGGGTGGAGGCTAAGTTAAAGGAGGCTGAGGGCCAAGAGAAAAATTTAAAGCTCTCCTTAGCAGCGTCCGAGAACTCGACCCGGGAGCTGCAAGCCGAGGTGGAGCAGCTTACTCTCGAACTTGCATAGGCGAAGAAGGAGGCCGCCAATTCTGAGGCTAAACTTAAAGCCGATTTGGGCGAGGCCCTGGATGAGATCGTTTCAACCCATGAGGCCGGGTTCAACAAGGCACTTCGCCAAGTTCGTTACTTCTTCAAGGATGCCGACACCTCTCTTTTTGATGTTGATAAAGATATCAATAAAGAGGGACAGTTGGTGGAGGAGTCTGCTCTTGAGGGTGAGGATGCTCCCGGCGACTCTACTTAACCCGCGGCTAAGTCTTAGGAATTTGTCTCTTTTTTTATTGTAAGGCTCGTACCTGGCCTACCGAATAGGGTGTTACCTTAATGAATTTTATTTTTCTCTTAAGTATCCCTTTTTTCTTTTCCTCTTGTTATTTGTTTGTGGTCCGATTTTGTATCCTTTTAAAAGGTTTACTCGGCTTTGTTTAACTCATTTTTTGTATACTTATAAAGGTCTATGCGATTTTGTATGTTAACTCATTTTTTTGTATCCTTATAAAGGCCTACGGGATTTTTTCTGTTAACTCGCTTTTTTGTATCCTTATAAAGGTCTATGCGGTTTTTTCTAACTCGCTTTTCGTATCCTCATAAAGGTCTACGCGATTTTTTCTAACTTGCTTTTTCTACGCGGTTAGTTAATTATATTAAAATTCGGTCATTTCTCTTTTGGGATGCCGAGTATCGCTCATTGAGTGGTATTTAATATCGGTATCTGATTGGTCTACTCGGTCAAATATAAATAGATAATTTGAAGAAAGGAGTTTTATTAACAAAAGAAATTGGGTGTGCCTCATTAAAACCTCTTTGACAAAAAATCTCTTGGGAAAAAATGTCAAAGTAGGAAAAAGAGTACATCACCACTTACAATTTTTCTAGTTGTAATAAAACTTTAGATGTGTTGCATTCCAAGTTCGGGGGATGGCTTTGCCAGATGGATGCTCCAATCGGTAGGCTCCATTTTCCAGTGACTCGGTTACTCTGAAGGGGTCTTCTCAGTTGGCTGCCAGTTTCTCCTCTCCTGTAGCTTTCCTAGCTTCCCCGCACTTTCTCCAAACCAAATCACCAACTTCAAAGTTTCTTGGTTTGACCTTGGTGTTATACCTCTTCTCGGCTTTTCTTTTACAAGCCTCTATTCTGATTTGGACCTCGTTGAGGGTCTCTTCGGTCATGTCGAGTGCATGCCTAAGTAATTGATCATTGTTTTCCTGGACGAAATTTGCTCTTCGTAGGGAGGGTTCCCCGACTTCTACTGGTATCATGGCGTCTGATCCATATGAAAATCTGAAAGGTGTTTCCCCCATTGTTGATTGCGGTGTGCAACGATATGCCCAAAGGATTGCAGGAAGCTCTTCGGCCCAACTTCCTTTGGCGTCGCCTACTCGTTTCTTCAGTTCTCTGAGTATCACCTTATTTGCGGCCTTAGTTTGTCCATTGGTCTGTGGATGTTCCACTGAGGTCACTCGGTGCCGAATCTCTAGATTTGTGAAGAATTCCTCAAGGTTCTTTTCGGTGAACTGTCTTACGTTGTCGGATATTACCAAGTGGGGGATGCCGAATCGGCATATTATATCTTTTCATATGAATTTTTGCACATTGTGGGTGGTGATGGTGGCCAAGGGTTCGGCTTCGATCCACTTCGTAAAGTAGTCGATTCCAACGAGGAGGAACTTCACTTGTCCTTTAGCCAGTGGAAAAGGGCCTAATATGTCTACTCCCCATATGGCGAAGGGCCATGGTGCTGTGACGTTATGTAACCCTTCTGCTGGTAGGTGGGATATGTTGCCGAATTTCTGGCATTCTTTGCATTTTTTTACGTATTCGGAGCAGTCGTGAAGCATTGTCGGCCAGTAGTATCCGGCTGGCAGAATTCGGGCTGCCATGGCCTTTCCTCCTGAGTGCATTCTGCATATTCCTTTATGCATCTCATTTACCACGTACTCGACCTAAATCTTCGTGACACATTTTAGTAGTGGTGCGGTGAAGCCTCTCCTATAAAGGTCTTCTCCCTCTATGACGTAGTAACTGGCCTTTCTTCTGATTTTTCTGGCCTCTTCTCTGTTTTCTGGGAGGGTTCCTTCTTTCAGAAAGTTTCATACCTCGGTCATCCACTCTCGGTCCGTCGGGCTGATACTAGAGACCACTTTGTCAATACTTGGAGCAGATACTGTTTCCTGTATGACAGTTCGGTGTTGGCCTTTCTTCTTAGTACTTGCCAATTTTGACAGCAGGTCGGCCCTTTCATTCTGTTCTCTTAGAATATGGTTGAGTTTGAATTCGATGAACTCGTTCTTCAACTGGGAGGCCAGGTGGTAGTATCTTGTCATCTGGGGGTCCTTTGTTTGATAGGATCCATTCATCTGCCCCGTGACCAGCTTTGAGTCGCTCTAGCATCTAAGGTGTTTCGCCCTCAGCTCCTTAACGAGTTTCAGTCCTGCTAGTAGGGCTTCGTACTCGGCTTGGTTGTTAGATGCGTCGAAGTCAAATCTGAGTGATTGTTCCAAGATAATTCCTTCAGGGCTCTCGATTATGACTCCTGCTCCGCTACCCTTCACGTTTGAGGAACCGTCCACGTAGAGGGTCCACCATGGGGAGGGTGTCTCTTCTACTGGTGCTAGCTCTGTAATGAAGTCGGCTAGGCATTGTGCTTTGATAAGTCATCTTGGTTCATACTTGATGTCGAACTCGGACAATTCGACTAACTATGCTACCATTGTTCCGGCTAGTTCTGGCTTCCTCAGTACTTGTCGTATTGGGTGGTCTGTTTGTACTACTACCTGATGGCTTTGAAAGTATGGTCGCAGCCGTCGTGCTAAAGTGACCAAGGCTAGTGCTAGTTTTTCTATCATCTAGTATCTAGTTTTGGCATCTTTTAACACTCGGCTTATGTAGTAGACTGACTTTTGCGTCTGATTCTCCTCTTGAATGATGACCGAACTGATTGCGTCTCCCGAGACGGCTAGGTATAACACTAAATCTTTGCCGGGTTCAGGTCGTGTTAGGATTGGTGGTGATGAGAGTAGTGTTTTTATCTTTAGAAAGTTAGCTTCACACTCTTCATTCCATTCAAACACCTGTTGCTTCTTGAGCAGTTGGAAAAAAGGTTTGGCTACCTCTGCCGCTTTTGGCAAGAAACGAGACAGGGATGCCAGCCTTCCAGTTAGCCTTTGTACTTCTTTCATGTTACTCGGGCTTCTCATGTTTATGATAGCTGCACACTTCTCCGGATTGGCTTGTATGCCTCTATAGGTGAGCATGAATCTTAAGAATTTTCCGCCATGTACTCCGAATACGCATTTCTCAGGATTTAGCCTCATGTTATGTTTTCTTATCTTGTCGAAAATTTCAGCTAAGTCTCCTGAATGTGAGTTCGGGTCTCGGCTCTTGACCACCATGTCGTCGACATAGACTTCAAGATTCCGTCCGAGCTGGTCTGCGAAAATCCTATCCATCAGACGCGGTATGTTGCTCCCACGTTTTTTAGTCCAAATGGTATTACCATGTAACAGTAGTTGGTTGTGTCGGTAGTTGTCCATGTGAACAAGTCAGCGTTGTCTAACAGGACTCTGGCAATTGCGTTCTCGATTTCGCTTGCTAACTGAGTCCCGAGTTTGGTGCACTGCCTTGGTTCTTTTCCTATTTGGAAGGATTTTACTTCCTCTGTAGGCTCTACTCTCGGCTCGGCCTCCCTGGGGTCGAGATTGGCTTCCTCTATTGGTGTTGCGAGCGAGATGCATGCTACATGTTTTACTGTCAATTCTGGAACCTTTTTGCCGCTAGCAATCCTTAGACTCTCTAAGTAGCATTCGCGGGCTGTCTCCTGATCAGCTTTGACTGTCACTATCTTCCCTTCTGATCCTGGGAATTTCATTGCCAGGTGTGGAGTTGAGATTACTGCCCCTAGTTCGTTGAGTACCGGCCTGCCTATGAGAATGTTGTATGAAGTAAGGGCATTGACTAAGAGGTACCTGATTGTGATAGTCTTGGACCCCTTTTCCTCATCTCCAAAGGTAGTGAGGAGGTCAATGTAGCCTCTGGTATCGACCTTTTCGCCTACAAAACCGACTAACTGTTCGGTGTACGGCTGTATCTTACTTTCGGGGATGTCTAGTTGTTGGAAAGTGGACTAGTATAGGATATCCACCGAGCTGCCTTGGTCGACTAAGACTTTGCACACCAACCAGTTTGTGACCTCAACCTTGACCACCATCGGGTCATTGTGGTTGGGTTCTATGCCTTCGAAATCTACGTCTGTGAAAGTTATAGGAGGCATTTTCCTGTGTATTCTAAGGCTTATTGAAGCCGAGTTGATTGATCGGAGGCTGCTTAGGTATCTTTTCCTTACCGAGCTCGAGCTTCCCCCTCCAGCAAATCCTCCTGCTATTGTGTTGATAACACCTCGGAGTCGAGTCTTGGGAGGTTTAGTCGGTTGCTCCTGGAGGGGCTCTTCCGTGTGTCTGGCTTTTCTGTCGCGATCGTCTTCCCTATCCCGGGTTCATTCTCGCTCAAACTTTCGACTGTCGTCTCAGACGAAGGGTCGTAATTTGCCATGTTGGATAAGTTTTTCAATCTTATCTTTCAGGGTGGTGCAATCCTCAGTGGCGTGTAAAACTTAGACTAATCTACTTTCTCTGGGGAGCGGTTTCGAGTAGGCAGACTTATTAGCTCGGCACTGCAGGCTCCGTGCTCTGCTATCTGTTAGAGGGGTGTAATGGGTAAACCTTATGCGAGGCAGTCTGTCGCATCTAGGTTTTCTACTCAGCTCTCAGCTTGTTCCTGGTTTCTCACGTTCCTCCTGCTTTTTAAAGGACTCGCCCCTGACTCGTTCTCTGAACTTAGTCATTTCTTCCATCTGAATGTATCCTGCTGCTCTTGCTCTGAGCTCGTCCATGTCATGTGGTGGCTTCTTGCAGAGACTATCCGAGAAGGGTCCAGACTTTAGCGCCATAAGCATGGCGGTCAGTGCTACCTGTGGATTCAAATCTCAAACTTGACGGAGATTTCGGCAAATCTCTCCATGAAGTCCTTGAGAGACTCATTGTTCTCTTGCCGAATGTTGGCTAATGCCACTACCGTCAGGTGGTGGGGTCGACTCAGCGTATTGAGCGCTGAAACGAGCGACTAACGTGGCAAAAGAGTCAATCGAGTAAGGGGGAAATTGTGTGTACCAGTTCAACGCTGCCCCCTTCAGGGTTGTTGGAAACACACGGCACATGATGGCGTCGTCATTTGTGTACAGGTTCACCTGCGTGACAAACGCGTCGATGTGCTCGTCCGGGTCGGTCAGCCCGTCATATCGGTCCATGGACAAGGGCTTCCACCCTGCCGGTAGTGGAGTCTCCATGATTCCATCTACGAACGGGTGTCGCCTCGTTGTCTCGGGTATTGCACTTTGTCTTGGGGCTTCCCATGATCTTGAGGTGGGTCTGGACTCTAGGTGGGTTGCTGTTCGGTCTGCCTCGCTCTAGGTGGTGTCTTCCTGCTCTGTTCGGTCAGGATGTCTATTGGCGGTTGTGTGGGCAGCCGAGAGTCCGTTGGTAGTGGCGTGGGCAGCCGAGAGTCCGTTCCAGTCCTCCTGCAATTTCTGGTACTACTCTCGGAGGGTGGTGTTCTCCTTGCGATGGTCTTCTATCTCCTTTGCGTTATTCTGTTTCAGCGTGTTGACTTCGCTTTGCAGGGCTTGGATCAGCGGGTGATTCTTAAGCGCCTAGCGCGAGAAGGAAGCCACGTTGTTATGGTTGCCTCCTTGGGTATCCCCTGGGGGAGGTGTGCCTTGGAATTGGGTTTCCGCCCCTTGT
The DNA here is from genome assembly GCA_026413185.1 of Pueraria montana var. lobata. Classification (NCBI taxonomy): domain Eukaryota; kingdom Viridiplantae; phylum Streptophyta; class Magnoliopsida; order Fabales; family Fabaceae; genus Pueraria; species Pueraria montana. Next base: position 76,763,172 of record CM048647.1, read on the forward strand.
GGTCGCTTTTCATGGTTCGCTATTTTTTCCTGGGTTGTTGCCATTGTGATTGTGTTTTCTTGATCGGTGTGGCTGGGAATAGTTTCACCGGGTCCCACGGTGGGCGCCAAATGTTCTTACCTGATTTTGGTAAGACTTCCGGTGCAGTAGCTCTGCTGAGATCTCCTCTGTGACTGGTGGGGGTGTACCTGCAAAGACACTCCGACGCTCAAGTTAGAGACACAGAGGTAGGAGACAGGTATCACAATTAGGATTAAGAATTTCGTACCTTGGAAGTTGGATCCTTACTGTATTTATAGGACTAAAATGGGAGATGGGAGATTTGATAGGGTTATTTTCCTATCAAATCTTCTCAAATCTCGTGATTAAGATAGAGATAATTTTATCTTCTGTCATTATCTTATGACCTGATCTTTCTCTATCTTATCTTATAGTAAAATATGTTTTCTGTTATTATTCCCCTGGTCCGAGTGAGAAGGCTATACTCGGCCAGCTTAGCTACTCAGTGGGGTGTCAAGTCCGAGTAGTACACTTCCTATATCCAACTGTCATAGTTAATACTTTCACTAATTTTCTCATGTAAGCTTTATATTTCATGTCTGTCATGTATTTTCACTACACAAGGTTACGTATGTGAACTTGGTTAATATATTTGTATTCTTTGTATTTATATCAAATTTAGAAAATTCATGTGAAGATTGTTTTTACTTTAAAGTTTTCTAGATTTTAAAAAATAAATTAAAAATAAATTTTGATATTTTTTGTAAATTTAAAAATTATTATACAAAAATTAAATATTTTTTTTTAAAATTTGCAGGAAATTTCTTGCGGATTTCAAAACCACAGGAAAATCTGCAGGTAATGTGTTGCAGATATAAAAATTGATAGGAAATCTTCTGCGGATTTTCTTGCGAATTTAAAATCCGCAGGAAATTTCCTGCAATTTAAATCCGCAAAAAAAATTACTTGCGAATTTTCTTGTGTTTTTTTTTTCGCAGGATTTATTCCTGCAGATTTTTTTTTCTTAGGAAAATACATAGGAAATTTTCTACAAATTTTAGAATTGGCAGGAGCAGTTATCCACGAAGGTTTTACTTGCGGATTTTAATCCGCAGGAAAATTCGCAAGGAAATTCCCATGTTAATATGGAGATTTCTAGTAGTGAATATACATTACAATAGCCATAAGAATTAATCAGCAAAAAAAACATTATAAAGTATTTTAGAATATTCAACCAAAATTCAGAGTGTAGCTTACCACTGATTTTAAAAAAGAAAGATAATAAATATGTTTTACAAAAGAAAATTTGAATGTCTTCGTAATAAGCATGAGGTGTTTTTTTTTTTTTTTTTTTTTTTTTTTTTAAATTCAGCAGGAGGTTGATTAGCATGTTGTTATTTTGGTTCTAATCAGCATGAGCATATCAAATATAAATTAACGCTCAATTATATTTAGCATACCTATAGGCCAAAAATATTCCAACCCGGATAGCGTTAATTTGACCAAACCCAAATAACTGGCTGATGCATAATAAATGGCCATTCACGTGATTTAAAAAGTCATTTTGGTTTTATATGTAAGCTTGTTAATTTTAAAATTGAAACAGATTTTAAAACTGCCCATTTTAAATATGTGTTTACCTATTATCATGGTCACATAATTCTACCAAATAACTGTTCATTTTAAAAAATTTCTGAAACGAAAACTAATTTTTAAAATAAGAAATAGATATATCCTTAATTTGATTTTTTAAAAAGAGATTCACTTGAATATCACAAACAAAAGAATCAGGAGAAATTTTTTTTAAAAATTGTAAAAACGAAAGAACAAATATAAACAATAGAGTTATAAAAATAAATGTAAACAATAGAAAAGTAAAAGCAGAAAAACAAAATTATTTAAAAGTACTATGAATTTTTAAAACAATTTTAAAAATCATTTATAAAATATAAGTTTTTATTTTTAAAAGGAAAAATAATTTTTAAAAAAAATTAAACGAAAAAGAATTTTAAACCAAGTTTTAAAACTGCCTTTTTTAAAATTTTAAAACTCATTTTGATTTTAGATATATATTTGTTAATTCTTCAATATATATATATATATATATATATATATATATGTTAATTTTACGACTGAAAGTGATTTTAAACTACCCATGTTCACGTATCATGAATTCATGATGGTTCTGTAATTATGCAAGGGAGCAACCGACCAATTTGGTTAAACGAAAAATATTTTAAAAATGTCTTTAACAGGAAAAATAAATTTAAACCAAGCTTTAAAACTGCCGTTTCTTTTTATTTTAAAACTCATTTTTGTTTTAGATATTAATATGTTAATTTTAAAACTGAACTGATGGAGAAAAATATTTTTAAAAAAAGTGTAAAACGAAAGAACAAATATAAATAATAGAAAAGTAAATGCAGAAAAAATAATTTTAAAATATTCTGAATTTTTATAACTATTTTAGAAATCATTTTCTAAAATAAATAAGTTTTTATTTTTAAAATGAAAAATGATTTTACAAAAATTAAACGACAAATATTTTTTTTAAATTGCTAAAACGAAAATAATTTAATATTTAAAAACTCATTTTGATTTTAGATGTATTCGTTAATTTTATAACTCAAAGTGATTTTAAAAGTGCATGTTCACACATCATGATGGTCAAGTTAACTGTTCAAGTGACTAACTAACCATTTTCAACTCAAGCATCATGCATGTTCACGCATCATACATTCACCAAAAGAATAAGAGAAAGAGGAGAAAGTAAATAAAAAAAAAAAAAAAGAAGAAAAGGAAAAAAAATTGCAGATGAAATGAATAGAAAAAGAAAAAACTTTTATACATACCTGGTTCCAATTCACAGAATCGCGTATTATGATTTTTTCACATCTAGTGTAGCTTCAGTGTGATGCACATCAAGATTAGTTGATCAGCATAAACACACTGATAAACAACAAAGATGAAACAAAAAAAAAAAAGAGTCACACATTTGTTTTAAATAAAAAAAATTCACTCCATTATACCCAACATAAGAATGAGGAGAAAGAAGAAAAAAAGAAGAAAAGAAAATAAAAATTGCAGAAGAATAGAATAGAAAAAGAAAAAACCTTTACACCTAAGCCAAGAATTGTAGCACCTTCTAAATACTCATCATTCTTGTTAAAGGAAAATAGCATAATCATCCCAAGACAAACAAATAAGATGCAAAAAATGATAGGGTATAATAAAACACTTACGGGCTTAAGGCTTTACAAAGAATCCTTCCATACTTTTCCACCCCTGCTTCCATAGCTTTCCTCTTGTTCATTGCTTAATGTTCTATGTAAAACTCAAGAAAAAATCGCTAAGTAATGGATAAAATTAAATGTTCAAAACAAAAAAGGTAGATGGAATACCATTGCTTATTTGACAATGATAGTCTCCAAACCTCATATCCCATGAATTTTTTTTTCTTCTGTCGAGCGTTGAATTAAAAAAATGTAATAAATAAAGAAAATTAAAATTAGAGAGAGATTTGTATTAGAGTCGAAACCGTGAATACATTCAATAATCTTGGAAGTGCATCCATTGCAAAGAACAAACGCCAACATGAAAATATAAACTAAAGAAGAAGGATTCAAAATGTTTTGATGATAGAGAATGTAATGAGAAAAAGAAACAAATGAGAATATGAAAAGAAGACGGTGCGTGGTGTCACTTTTGGAAAAATAATAATTATATGAATTAAATGAAAAACATTTTTATAGCTGCTATAAAATTTATTTGAATTAAATTAAGATTTTGTTATTAAAGTAGTTAAATTACAAATGAAAGGTTATGAAACGGAACTTATTCAGTATAAATAATGTGATTTTTATTAAATATAAATAATTTATAATTAATTTTAATTACATTTAATATATTTATCTAAAATATAAATTACCATGTGGATATTTTAAAAGGGTTTGAATTTTATTTTATAAAATATTTTAAATAATGTGGTTTTTATAAATAATTTTTTAAAAAGAAAATTTGTAATTTTTAAATTAATTCTACATTTTCTCTTATTTATTTTAGTTTTCTCTATTTCTATTTAATAAATATATAAATAATAATAATAATAATAATATATTTAAAATATGTTAGACAAAATTTGATTAAATTCAATTTAACTATTCATTAATATTAATTTTATAAAAGTATATTTCTTCCATTATTTTTTTCACCTCTTATTTCTCTATCTCATTTAACGATTATTGCTTGAATAAATAAAATTATTTATTTTTTCAAAGTTATTGCATTGCATGTAATTTGTTGATTAAATAGTTCATTGAGAATGTAATTGTCATCCGATCAAAATTTATCATGTATAATAAGTTTATTAATTTTGATAATAATTATTTTAAAAATCATACATATCATCATTTCTAATAGGTTGATGGTATAAAACTTTTTATATTAATAGTTAGGGTCAGTCCAAGGATGAGGCCAACAAAAACCTTGTTTTATACCTCTCAAAAAGTAATTTAACTTATTAATAATATATTAAGAAAATAGTAATTATAAATAATAAATTTGCAAAACTTAATACATGCATTTTGTCGACTCAATCAAGTCTTTGGACCTATCTTTAAAAATAAAAGTAAGAATAACATATTCATAATCAATATAGAAACCTCTATATATCTATAGCTTATATCTAAGACTAAAGGTAAGTGAATAGTAGATGAATGATAAAAGTAAACATTCTAAATTATTATATAAGGATACAAATTAATTACATTTTTTAAAATCTTTTATAATATTAGGCATATAAAAGAAAGTTTAGGTGTGTGGACTTGATGAATTTGAACTTGTTTTTTAAGATCTTGGCATATTCTCCCTTCTTTATCTCTTAAAAAAGAAAAAAATGCAAAATTAAAGAGATAACCTCACTAATTTTAACTTTCAAAGCAATACCATTTTAAGCCAAAAAGAAAAACTCGGTGGAAGAGAATCAAAGCTCTAGAAAGGGAACACAAGAAATTAATATGCCATCAAGAAACACATTCTAAAAAAGAGTAGTTTTCTTTGGACAAGCGCATTCCACGTTCAAAGACCAACTTTCAACCCAAGAAGATAAGTTAGAAACCATAGGAAAGACATAGGACATTCCTATAGCCAAGCACGACTCGTTATTCATTGCATCAACAATAGTATGGTGGCATGCAAAAATAGCAAAACCCACGAACCAACCATTGAAACGAAATTTGAAGTCACAAAAAAGTCTCCTTAAACCCCTCCCTCCCACACCCTTTTATCACAAATGCATTCCCTTGCCCCTACCCCTTAGTCCTTCCTCAAAGGGACACTCGTTTTCTCTCCCAAAGAAACCCAAGAGAGGAAGAAAGAAAGAAAAGAGTAACATATAATAATATTATCTCTTTAAACTCTTGACCCTTCTCTTGGCATGGCTTTCCCAATCCTCTTCCTTCTCTTCCTTTCCCTCCCCTTCTCCTCCGCAAAGCTCAACGTCGATTACTACAAAAAAACATGCCCAGACTTCGAAAAAATCGTTATGGAAAACGTTTACACCAAACAAAGCACAAACGTGGCCACAGCGCCGGGTCTCCTCCGCCTCTTCTTCCACGATTGCATCACCGATGGCTGTGACTCTTCGATCCTAATAACTTCCAATGCTTACAACCCTCACGCAGAACGCGATGCGGACCTTAACCTTTCTCTCTCTGGTGACGCCTTTGACCTAATTGTTAAGATCAAGAACGCGTTGGAGCTTGCGTGCCCTGGTATAGTGTCGTGTTCCGACATCGTGGCACAGGCCACGAGGGACCTTGTTAAGATGGTGGGTGGTCCCTACTACCCTGTGAGGTTGGGGAGAAAGGATAGCCTTGAATCGGATGGTGCAAAAGTGGATGCAAGCCTTCCAACTCCAAGCATGACCATGGACCAGATCATTGAGAAGTTCACCTCCAAGGGCTTCACTGTTAAGGAGATGGTGGCTCTCACTGGGGCCCACACCATTGGCTTCACACACTGCAAGGAGTTCATCAACAGGATCTACAACTTCAGCAAGACCTCTGATGCTGACCCCATGATGCACCCAAAGCTGGTTCAAGGGTTGAGGTCAGTGTGCCAGAACTACACCAATGACCCCTCAATGGCTGCATTCAATGATGTTAGGTCACCAGGGAAGTTTGACAATGCTTATTACCAAAATGTCATCAAGGGCTTGGGCCTGTTGACCTCTGACTCCCTTCTTGCTGTTGACCCAAGGACAAAGTCTATTGTGGAGCTCTATGCAAATAATGAGCAAGCTTTCTTCAAGGACTTTGCTGATGCAATGGAGAAGCTTTCTGTGTTTAGAGTCAAAACTGGCAAGCATGGAGAGGTCAGGAGCAGGTGTGACCAGTTCAACCATATTCCTGCCTAAAAGACAGAAATCACTCAGGTTGAAATTATTAGATCGTTCGAAATTACTACCTATCTATCATCTTGATCAATCTTTATATGACACGTACTTAAATTTTTTAATAATACTTAATTATGTGTTCTGCAGAGATTAGTTAAGATTATATAGTCATAGAACATCTAATAATTTCTCGAGGTTTTGTGTATCTAGAGAGCCATGGGTATACATTGTCATTTGTGTCCTTATCAAAAGAAAATTGTGAGAAACTTAAATAATTATTACTTATGTACATTTGAATTCTTTTGTTGGTTGCTATTTGATATTTTATGTTTTGTGAAAGAGGCGAAAAAACATAAGGCTTGTGATGCAGAAGATCCAGTTTTACCCATCTGATATTTGTGCTCTGGTGTTGCTACAATATATTATTTGATATTGGATAATGGATAAATTATATATGATAATAATTGAATTGATTACTGGAAAGTTCATATTGTATTTTAAATATTTATGTGTGTATACGAGTTGAAATCACTTTGTATCCATCACCTATTACTTTCTACGCTCAACATGTATCGTTAAAATAATTCTTTTGAATCTCAACACCATCTTCTTATAACGTGTTATTTCTCTTAATAAGAGAGACAAATAGGACAAATAAGAATACAAGTAATTCAAGTTTTTTTTTTTTTTTTACTGCAAACAATTCAAGAATTAAAAAAGCAAAATTGTATGATTTTCTGCATAATTTGCGTCAAATAATATACATTACCTTGTGTACGTGTGTATCCACACATACTAACGTAGTCGCACGTAAGAAGTTAATATTAAATCTTTTCAGATAAAGAAATAGTCACACTCGTTAAAGATCTATAAAAACCTCACATGAAAGTTATAAACAAAATCATTAATTGAGCAACATGCTATGTCTCAATTAATGTTGGGTCACAATTAATCAGGTAATTCAATGGAACGGTAACTAAAGAAATGAAAAAAAAAATGATTTTCTATATAATTGGTGTGAAATAAATATTATGTAAGGGTGTGATAGGGACAATCGTACAATAACAAATAAAATAAAAAAATTATGTCCTTAAACTTACAAGAACCTGCAAGGAGTAATAATAAATACTATTCGACAACAATAACACCATAAGTAGATAATATTCACCAAGACGTGAAAATCCTTTAGTGTGTGTAACACCCCAAATTACTATTAAGGAATTTAATATTAGAAATTTTTTATTTTTAGTGAAAATGATGCAATTACAATTTATAAAATATCCTTCACATAATACGTGAAAAATTTGTTTTTTTTCTTCTTTCTTTTTACCTCAAAATCTTATTACTCTTAATTCTAAAAGATGATTGTCCTTATTAACTTATTATTCATTTAAAAGCGTCATTGAATAAAATATCTTCTTAGTAAAATAAACTCCATTTGTAAAACATTAGATCCATAATGAACCATTTAAAACACAATTAAACTTTATTTACACATCATCGATTCCATCACTAACCAATTTTATTACACAAATATGAATCCACTCTTACATCCTTGAAAATAATTACACTTTACATTTGAGTCACATACAAGAGGATATATATCATAAAATTAAAGGCTAGTCTATCCTCTTTTATATAAGAAAAGACTGGAACTCATAGTAGTTACTCAAAAAGAAATTCAGCACTTATATACCCCCTTTAACCCATGAGACATCCTCAGGAAAATCTTCTGTTTCCTTGAACCAGTCCATCCACATCTTTAGCACTTGTCGTAGTCATTCCATTCCATTTTCGACGATCGCACAGAATCATTCGTCTCCATCTGAAAAATAAGGTGTATGGAGTGAGTCTCTCACCTCTAAGCCACAAACAAATGACCTCACGGTCACATACACATAACCGAACCACACAATAGGGTTCTCTCACGGTCTCACTCGTGACCCTAATCACGTTTGTTGACTAATTTTTAATTCATCAATCTCGGGCCCGCTGCCATTGGAACTCCCAGAACTCAGTGGTCTTACACATTTAAGTCGGATGGCTATTGAGAGTACACCCTTGTCACGGTACAATAACGGGACTCTCACCAACATGATAATGGCTCGCATTTAGTCAAGGTTGCCAAGTCGGTTATGTGACCCAAAGTCACAACTTGGCCCTTACCCCCAAGGTCGGTCACGCCTGTGATCATTTCCTAGGTACCACTATGTGATCATCCAATCTTTGAAGACTGACTCCTCAACGACTCTCCCTGTAACACCCTTCGTTACAATAACAACCCGTAATAAAATATTCTTTAAAACATAAATAATATAAACTTTTCGAAAATACAATGGTCTGAAATACCTCAAATTTTATAAAATAAGATTGAATAAATAAATCCTTACATATATAAAAACATTATCCTCAAATATGGGCTTCTAAAACAATGAATAATAAATAGTAGCGGAATTAACCACAACCAACCCTTTATTCTAAAGGTACTAACCCAAAAATATAACTAAAAATGAATAAGTCTTCAAGTCTCCGACGTCTCAACAATCTCTCCCTCGTGCTCTGAAAACAACACTTTTAATGAGACAATAATCCCAGTGAATAAAACAAGTTCTAAAAAGGTTCGTAAATAGTGTTGTTCTCAGCCGGTGCGGTAATCCAGAAAACTCAACCATGGTACCCGCAATAATTTAAAATAAAATATTGTATATATTGTATATATATATATATATATATATATATATATATATATATATATATATATATATATATATATATATATATATACTCCAATAGAAGTCAAATTAAGACAACCATAAATCACACTCATATCATTCTCATTAAGGTAAATATTTCAATAAATAAAATTAACACCTCAATACATTCAAATAGATATCACAAACACAACTTAGTGATTCCCAGAATCACTAGACTAGACTCTTTGGTTCCCAGAACCGGTGTGAATCTCATATTCGTAAAAGGTCTATGAGCTCATATCCATGCAATGGCGTCCCACTGCCTTCCCCATCTTAGATGGAGGTATCTGAATCTCTTCCCATCCCAGATGGAGGTATCTCAATTCTCTTCCCCATCCCAGATGGAGGTATCTATCATAAATCTCATCCCCATCCCAGATGGAGGTATCTATTATCCTATTCCCAGAATAGAATGTACACCGTCATCCCTTGCCAGAAGGTAATGACTGGCTCTTACAATAATAAAGAAATATGTAATCTCTTATTACTATCAATTTAATTCTCAAACTCCAACAGAATATTAATTTTCGTGATCAAACCATAGCCACGTTATAACATCATAAAGATCAATCAATAATATAAAACAATACAACATAACCAAATAAGCAAAACACATAAATATATATACTTGTTATATTATTATATATATAAATATATATACTTAATGCACTACCCCTACCCTCACGTAAGTAACTCCAAGGTTAGCTTCTTATATTTAGTAACATGGCAAAGTTCCTAACCCTCAAGATTTAGCCACCACGTTAATTCCCTAAATACTTTGAAAACAAATAATGTGTCTCAGTGCATATAAGTACATGGAAGTGAGGTTTTCTAACTCAATCAATTTTCACGAGAGTAGCAGGAACAATACAGCCTTCGATCATTATAAATTTAATTCTATATATACATGGAATGACCAAGATGCAACCCCTGAATCTCACGTAGCTTCAATGATTATATATTTATATAACATGGCAAGGTCTTTGACAAATTTCAAGATTAACCACTGCATCTAATTTTCTTGCTATTGCTAGAACACCTACCAGTCTATCACCTAATTCCTAATTTAGCACATTTAATTTGCACACGGAATAATGAAACAGTCATGGGATTTCACAAAATGTCCAGGAACAAAATTATCGCAGCACCCAATATTTCGTATAAACAAAATATTCACAATCATCCATAAATTACACGCAACACACATTAGCGATAACATATAATTCCACTAAAAAAAATCCAAATTTCACTAGCCCCGAACTTTTCGCTGAACCCCAAAATTATATCTTTCAAAAATATACCATGGAGTGTTTAAAAAGATGTTTTACTCACCTCTTGAAGCAAAGTAATTTTCACTCTTCGTTTATTCTTCCTCTTCTCTATCTACTGTGTCAACAAGATCCTCTCTATTTCTTCCTTCTCAATTCTCAAACAATCTACTAATTTCCTATTTCTCAAGAGACTAACTATGTAATTCTAGGAAAGGAAACTGCCTATCCTTATATAAGTGCAGTTGTACGTGATTAAGATTAAATAGCATAAGATTTATTTTAGCAGATTTGGCTTATCAAATCTTTCTTTATCTTTTTCTACTTTATTATCTAGATTTATCTCATCATTAGCATTATCTATTATTTTCTTTTCTTTCAAGATACATTAAGATAGAACATGATAAGATTTAAATCGTTATCGAGGACCAATTCAAATTATATATAATGAATATTTTATCTAAACTAGATATATAATATTATATCATTACTATATTAATTATCTTTTGCATTCTTTTGTAGTTGTTAGATAATCTTAACAATTCTTATATTAATCACCTAATCTTATTATTGATAAAATAATTATTTAACTTGATAATATTTAATATATAGTAACTAAATAGCAATATTTTAATTTAATTATCGCAATCAAAGTTATTATACCATAATACAAACATTGCAGACAATATAATATACTAAGATAAGATTTCAATCCAAATAAAATAATATCATAATCAATTCAAATAACATATCATGATACAACATTCTAAATATAATATCATATTATATCATAATAATTCAATCCTTCTAATTCAAATAAATTCTTATACTTTTTATATTAAATCACATAACAATTCAATCTTTTAAATAACAATAATTATATTAAAATTTCAGGATGTTACACTCCCCATTGGGATTGTCCTTACAGGTTTGTGTGGACTCCTCTGTTAAAGGTACCAAACGACGATCAATTTAATGCCATGAGCTCATCCTGTATCACACAGAGATCCCATCATTCACAAATGACACAAGTCACAGTCGGAGCTCCCCACACAACCTATCCAAGTTTGCTTCCACAACTAACCATCACGAAAAATCACGTTCCATGAACATTGCATAACCTATATCGCCATTACGTCGTACTAAATGACCTCACCACGTTGGGAGTGGAAAAAGTTCCTCCTTCTCCTCCCATTCACATCGCAAACAAACAAACATACAACACTCCTAATCCCATCATGAACTCATTCATGATTCTAAACAATTTTTATTAAATTTTATGCAAATCCTTACCCTCTCTCAAGTATTATGCTAAATTTTATTCTTTAGTCTACGACTCCAAGCAAATGTCCTAGTTTATTTTCTAAGTCCAAGTTTAAGAATTGATGTCCACATGTCAAGGTGCCTAAAATTTACTAAGTTCAAATAATTATAATTATTTACACTCTTTTTCTTTAAAAGTTTATTTATTGTTTTCCCAATAAATCAAAGTTAAGTGCTAGAATCCATATTCTAGCCTACAAATGCACTCTCACATAGAGTCCATTTGTCCCCTTTCGCACAATCATATATCATTCAATACACAATACATCATGCACAATCAAATTCCAGCACACAGATTGCCCGAGGATCACATTCCTCTTGGTCTCCAATTAAAGTCAAGTAAATACAATGAATAAAGCAAGAATAAAAATTAAATTCACAAGTAATCAAATAGATAATGATAAAGTGCAAAGGCCTTCCCTTTGGGGTAAAACCACTCATTCATAGTCCAAAACAATTAAATGACATACTTAAAACAATTAATTTAACCAAACTCTAACATAGACCAATTTCTACACTCTAAGAATTATTTGACATATCATTTCAATTCAGAATAGTATAGAAATTTGCAGAGACATTATTCATCATGCAAATAGTCACACAAAAATTTAGCTACTCAAATTTCACTCCAAAAATATTATTTTTAATTTATTTTCCAAATCTGGCTGCACACTGAAAAACAGAGTATAGGAATTTCAAAAATAGTAAAACTCATTATTAATTAGTGGAAATTTACAGGGACTATATACAACAAGTAAATTACAACATATATTTTTCCAAAATTCAATTCCCATCCCAAATCATTTTTCCATTTATTTTCCCCTATTGTCAGAAATCTGTTTTTGCAATAATAAATCATCTATAAATAGTAAAACCACTTCATAAATTCCACTAAAATTACAGTATACTTCACAGAGGTAAATTATCATCATATATTTTTCCCACAAGAAATTTCTCACTAAAAATAATTTTACCCTATTTAAAAGTGACCATACATATTTTCTAGAAACAAAAAGAAAATTTATTTATAAATACTAAATCTAACCAGTAAAATCTGAAAAAATTCAGGAACATCACTCATACCTATTAGCAAGGTTTTGTTGTCTTACTTTGTGAAAATATCACTCCAAAATAAATCAAATACTTGAAACAGTATTTTTTTTTTGGGTAACAAAATACTCGAAACAGTGTGCTGAACAGATTCATAGCATTCACAAAATAATTCTATTAAAAATACTAAATCAACTCAATAAATTACGAAAATTTTTGTATGCATTCGAGAGGCATAAAAACAGTTAGTCACAGTCTCAACTCATCATAAGGGTCCACAAAAATATTAAAATAAATTCCAAACAGTCAGCAGCAACCATGAACAAAATGGTGCATTTAATCAAAGTTTAAGGGGGAAACTCCTCCATACCTCAATGTAGCTCAAGAAAATGGATTAGATGAAAAGAATGAGCCTTAAGAGAGTCCTTAAGTCCCTAAGTATCAAAATTAAAATTTTAAACCATACACTTGTAGAGCTTGAAATTCTAAGCACTTGTATGGAATCAAAATTAAATTTTGATAAAAATTACCTAAGCTTTGGAGGTGAGGAACAATGGAGACCAATGGAAAAAATGAGAGAAAACTTCTCCTCCCTTGCTGTGCAGTTCAGTCAGCAGAGGAGAGTGAGGAAGAGTGTGTGATTTCTTTGAATAAAAAGAAAGTTAGAAGTGGTTTATGAGCCAAAGGATAAATGGGGTTTTAATATCCCTAGTATTAAGGCTTTATGAGGTGACTTGGAGTGTTTAATTGAGCAAAATTTTGGGGGAAACTAGTCCCATTTGTTCGGCCAGCAGAGAACCCCTTTTATGGGTTGTTTAGCTTTTTGAAAATTGGCTTAAAATGGTTAAAGTGAGATTAAGCAAAAATGGTAATTTTACTTTTACCAAAAATAGTTAATTTCTAACTAATTAACATAGAGTATTGTGTTAATTACCTAGAACATTGTTTAATTCAAATTAATCCTACACAGTATTAATTTACATAGTGTAGATTTATACAGTCTAATTTTACACAATACAATTTCACTCAGTGTAAAAATTAGATTTTAATTAATTTCTAATGTCAATAAATTTGTCACATGAAATAACATACATATAATCTAATTTTTCTTAATCAATTAAATTAAATTTCACTTGTGAATAATTATGTTAGGGGAACGTGTAGTTGAATCATCTCTACACAGTATAAATTTACACAATGCAATCACGCACAATATACTTAAATTTTAGTTTAATTAGGATTTTACCAAAATTTACCACATAAAATCATACAAAGTTTTTAGATCTTTCTTAATTGACTAAATTAAATTTTCAATTGTAATTAATCTCAATATCTATTTAGTTATTACAATATATATACTAACACAGTATCTACTATATCTTTAGTTGCAAATTTTTAGGGTGTTACAGTGTGAGAAGTGAAAATCATGAGCATAAATTGTTTAATAAAAAAGAAAGTTATTTTTTTCTTTAATTTTGTTGCATAGAAAGTAAAAGGAGAATATATATATATATATATATATATATATATATATATATATATATATAATAAAGATATTTTGATTTCTTCACCTAATCAAAACAATTTTTTTCTCTCTTTCCTCCAAAATGAACAATTGTTGCATTAATGAGTCCCACGTGTTTTTCCCAAATTAAAAGGTGAAAAACGGTGATTGATGAAAAATGTTAACAACGCACTCTCCATTATTAATTATAATTTGTTAGAAATTAAAATTGTGTAGGTCTCATTCTATATTAAATAAACCTTACTCAATTTTTATATTTTTTAATAAATTTTAATCAATAAAAAAGAATGTGTTACTACTTACTGGAACTCCTCTTCTTATATTATTTCTCCCTTTACGGTATATATCTGCACTTTCTTTTATTCCAAATTAAACTTTAACAATACATTTTTAAATACATTTCTTGTTCTGTACCAAAAGAAAAAATAAATTTCTTGTAATATATTCTATATTACTACTGAAAGTTTATTTAGAATTACAAAATTATAAATAAATTTATTAAATAAAAAATGAAACTCACAAAATTTTGTATTTTTAAAAAAAAAATAACTAATAATAAAATAAATTTTAGAAAATATATTCCAAACATTACTCTCATTTAAAAAATATTTGACTGTCAAATGTCAAGCACAACTCTAGTGACTGAGAGTTAGACAAGTGTACACGTACCACTAAGCACCGTGTTTAATGTCTTCTAATTAATTCCCCCACTTTAGCATACCCACAACATCTAACTCTTCCAATCTTCCTAAGCAAAATGAAGTGGTGCCTCTAAAGTTTATCATTATTCTTTGAGTTTGCCATTTTTAATGGATCTGCTAGTCGACAGGCATGATCATAATAAACCCAGATATTATTTATTAATATTAGACAACGGATACGTCTAGATAAGAAGTTTAATTAAATATTTACTTATCATAATTTATTTGACTATTAAATTTATTAAAGTAAATAAAAAGTTGTTTTGATAAATTACATCAAAAAAAATTATTAAAATGAATTAAACTTTATAAAAATAATAAACTATTTTTATAAATTCGAATAACTCTTCCCAATGCAGTGGATCATATGACAAACGTTTTTTTTTTTCCTCAAATTAACCATGTATGGAGTAGTTAAAGCGAAAATATTGACAATGCCTCCACTGTTCCCATTTTGATAAATTGTTTGATGTGTTTGTTCAATCCTGTAATGATTGAAGGCAGAGTGCGATACAGAAGGGTATTGAAGTTATAATTGTAACACTGCCATTTGTCACTCGAAAGAGTATACGATTCATGAAAGTAGACAAACCCCACAGAAAGATTGAGGATTCTAGGGGTGAGGAATATTTCGTATTTGGGTACTTTAGTTGTGCTAGTGGGTGTTTGTGGTTCACAATTTTTTGTTGTTGTGAAAAGAAAGTTTTATGTGCTAAGTCGTCTAACTGGTACGCATGCAGGTCGATCGATCTAGAGGCCTATTAATTATTGTTTTTAACTTTTTACTACATTGATTGATTAATTTTTAAGGTCATATATGAGTATTAGAGTATATGTTATCTTCAGAACTTAGAAGGGTAGGAATTGACATGTACAACTACCCCGAATGAAATCACATGCATTGTCAATGTATCTGCTTAATATGACCGATTTTGGGACCTTAACTAATTATATATTCCAGCAAAAAAAAAAAACATTTATATATTATGGAAGTTGTTGTTGAAGGTGTTTTCCTTATCTAATGTTAACTCTCAAACCATAATACTTAATTATAAGAAAATCATTTCTTAGTGTCAATAATGATAATCTGATAGAGAATTAATAATTGTAAGGATTACGTTAAAAATTACCAAAAAAAAAAGTAAGATTACGTTAAAGAAGCATGCATGTTCATTGAATTATTGAAAATGGCTTTACAGAAACATTCCACTCAACAAAATCTTACTATTATCAATTATAATACATAATGCAAATTCTATAAAATTCAAGATGAATCCTAAATTAATTAATTTCGAATTGAATTCACACTTCTATAAAACATGAAATCTATATATATAGTTGATAATAATAATAACCAGTCCCCACCACTATCATAAACTATATTTATAATGTGAGGCATTATTTTCCCTGTGCACTAAGATAATCTGTTACTCTAGCAGCGTGGCCTATATCTATATTTTGCTGATGAGCTTTACAATTAACATTTAAAATTAATCAATTATCAATTTAATTTTTTATATTATAAATAAGTTATAAATTTTCAAATAATTATAATAATTAAAATTTTCACTTACAATAAAAAAACTACTTTGGGCAAATAATATTAATATGATACAGCAGATTAAAATGAAATGAAAACAATGAATACAATCACGCATCTCACCCATAGAAACCAATTGAGTCCGTATCTTATGTAATTCGTATTGGTCTAGTTATTAAGGAATGATGTTAGATACCAAGATATTATGCTAACTCATATCCTACAAAGATGTGAGTTTGATTTTTATTGCTAGTATGAAGATCTTGATGAGTATTTTGTAAAGTGCTCTTTGAGTCTTGAGACTTGTTCTAATTTTGGTAAGCTCCTTGAACTTAATTCACCTAAATTTTTCAGAAAAAAAAACAAAAAGTCAAACCACCTTAATGCAAAGTGAAAACACCAAAAATAAATAAATAAATAATCCCATTGTATATGTGTAAGTGCTGATGGATGCATTCATACATTAGTGGCCTACATATGTGCGAACAGATTGACAAAATGGGGACGCGGCTGATTGACTTCAACTCCTATCATATAAAACGAGGAAAGCTTTAACTCAAAAGTGGAAGTAAGCATTAATGTATATAACAATTGGGTAATTATATTAATCATGAGATACAGCCACGATATTCATATGTCCATATATTTCATTTATCTTTCATCTCTTTCTCTCGTTTATTTCATTTTCTGATTGTCTACTACATCTTTTTATTTTCTTTGTTTTCTTGCTTTTTTTGCTGAGTGAGTGTATAATAGTATTTTTTTTTTTTTTTTTTGTAATAGATAAGAAGGAAGTATTAATGTGTCATTTACAAAAAAAAAAATGACAGAAAAATCATTAACTGGACGCATGCAATATATTAAACTAAAGACATAGATTTTAGTCCTATAAAAAGAGATAGAGTGACATAAGAGGATATTAAAAGAAATTATTAAAAAGGATCTCTAATGATAAATAATATTAGAGTTTAATTTATATACACAATTAGTTTAAAATATTTTTATATTGAAAATTCAACAGAAATTTATCTTACTATCACATTACCAAACTTAACTATCTTGTGCGAACCAAGACTATATTTATATCTATGTTTATATTCTACAACTATAATAAAGAAAATACTATTTTTTGTCTCTACATTTCATTAGACTATTTTATCCTTTAATCACTCTAAATCATTCACTATACTCATTATTTTCTTTCAGACTTTTATATCAAATTAATTATATTAAACTATTAAAAGATAAAAAAAAATGTTAAAAAAGATTAACATTTTTAAAGAAATAAAAAAAGCTTAAATACCTTTTTAATCCTTGCAATTTAAGACTTTTTTATTTTTCGTCCTTGTAAAATATTTTTTTTTGTTTTGGTCGTTGTAAATTATGTTTGTTTTATTTTTCGTCCTTAAAGTGATTTAGATAACGTTTTTTTTACTGTTCAAAGCGCTATCTAAACTGTTTTAAGGACGAAAAACAAAACAAACATAATTTACAAGATCTAAAACTAAAAAAAAAATTATAAAAACTAAAAACATATTTAAATCTAAGAAAAATGTGCAGAATTTCCACTAGTAGTAAGATAAGAGTTTCGTTGTTATTGTATAAGAAGGAATTCCATAAGGACAAAAAGGCAGAGATTCCGCGAGTCTGAAAAATTAGTATACTGTATATACTTTTTTTCTATCACGCACTAGGTGCTAAGTGCAAGTGCAATGAGAGCACCACTAACGAATCCTCCACAACACGTTCCTTCAAATTAATCATGACATGGTTAGGTGTTAAGGAAGCTACTAGAATCGGCTTCTGCATTTCAAAGTGTATATATAGGGTCCCTTACCACACACTTTTGCACCAACACCAAAGTACAAGACTACAAGCAGTGCAATAATTAATAGATATTCTTATTACTATTGTCAGTGTTTGTGTTTGTGTCTGTGCTCTCTTGAAAAATCCTGAAACCATTAGTATACAGAAACCGCATTCTCATCATTTTCAAACATTACTTCTCTGTTGAATTTGTGAAAGAATTAATAGATGGCAACCTCCAAGGTCTTAGGGGCTGCTTTCATTGTTTTGCTGATTATGGACCTTGCATTTGCTGCTAGGGTTACAGATAGGTTGCTTGGTGGAAGAGGTGGCGGTGGCGGCGGCGGCGGCGGTAGTGGCGGAGGAGGTGGTGGTGGTGGTAGTCTTGGACGTGGTTCCGGGTATGGATCAGGGTATGGCTCAGGTGGGGGCGAAGGGTATGGTGGAGGATCACTAGGAGGAAGTGGAGGCGGCGGTGGCGGCGGTAGAGGAGGAGGTGGCGGTAGTGGTGGTGGGACCGGTGGCTCGGGGTCCGGGTATGGATCAGGGTATGGATCCGGGTACGGGTCTGGTGGCGGTGCGAATGGTGGAGGTGGAGGTGGAGGAGGTGGCAAAGGTGGAGGAGGTGGTGGAGGTGGAGGTTCTAATGGTTCAGGTTATGGCTCTGGCTCTGGATACGGTGAAGGAGGTGGTTATGGTGGTGGAAATGGAGGACGAGGTGGTGGCGGTGGTGGAGGAGGAGGCGGCGGTGGTGGCGGCGGCGGCGGCGGTAGTGGAGGTTCTGGCTATGGTAGTGGCTCTGGATATGGTGAAGGATATGGGTCTGGTTGGGGTGGAGGTGGAAATTAAGAGTCCCCTTAAACTAAGATGGTTTTGTTTTAGCAACATATATAATATATAATAGCTAGCATGCAATCTTGTTGCCATATTATATGTGATTTCAGTGTGGCTTTCGTGGTCGTTCTGCTTCATGCATGCATTGGGGTGTTACACTAGGTATCATGGTTTAGTTGGTTGTTATATAAAAATATTACTATGTATCATTGTGGATGATGTTATGAAAAGCATGACATTAATAAATTGCCTTTCCCTTTGGGTTTTGGCCTTTATACATCTCTCGAGAAATTCGTACCGTATCTTGTTTTTCTTGAGATCAAGTTGGAGTGGTGCAAAAAATATTGACAAAATTTCTTTATATTTATAAATCATATATTAATGCATTGTTGAATTACATTTAACTATAATGGTAAATATGAGAAAATAGATTCTTTTAATAGTATATAAACATTATTTAAAAAAATGATTCATTAACGCATCAAAACTAAAGAAAGCTCCGTACATTTATTACTTGATTTGACAAATCTTGCTTACAAAGTCATGGGCTTAAATATTTTTTTAGTTCTAGATTATTATTTTTTTAGTCTTTTAAATTTAAATTTTTTTTTTAGTTTCTGAAATTTGTAAAATATTCTTTTTAGTCCCTTTACACAGTATGAGCAAAATGAAGAATAAAAAATTCGCAATTTGTAACAACTTTTGATCGTCAGAATCAAGACAATAAAAGAAATTAAAGTGATTTTTAAAACAGTTAATGGATTTTTAATTTTTTTTATTGACTTGATTTTAGCAGTTTTTAATCGCCAGATAATTATACTTTAAAATATAAAATAAAAATTCAAATTCTGACGATAAAAAATTATCACAATTTGTAAATTTTCTATTCTCCATTTGACTCATACTGTACAGAAGAACTAAAAAAATATTTTATAAATTTCAAAAACTAAAAAAAATAATTTCAAATTTAGATAACTAAAAAAAATAATAACACGTTTAAGGAATTAAAAACATATTTAAACATATCTTCTTTCTCAAAAAAAAAAAAATATATATATATATATATAAACATATAAAAATGATTCTCAAACTTGAGGAGTGTGGACCCTCAGAAAGCACATCGACAATGTAATCATTAATCATGACGTAGTGGATTAGGTGAGGGGTGACTAAACCTGGACTTCAGTCGTCTACACTAATGGGTTATACCTATTGGTGAAAAAATTATATTGAAATCTAAAATATTGAGTGATTAAATATACACAACTCTATATATTATTTATCTAATACTTATTATACTTATATTTTTTTCTCTATTCTTCTATAATGCTTTATTTCAAAGAGCAAAGAACGGGATAAAAGGATGAGAGACGAAAAAAATTAAGTAACTAATATCAAAAGTTGTTAACACAAGTAATTTAACATTTGGATTCTTTAATCAAGATGTAGGATTTGATTCTCAACTTGAATATTGAGTCACAAGTGAATGTTTTACTTTATCTCAAAATGGACTAAACTCATAAAAGGAGAATTAGTTAGGTGTTAAATAACAAGCTTCAAATACTTTTTGGTTAAATTTTTTTTTTAAAAAAAAAGTGCCTAGTTGTTTTTGTTGTCATTTGGTTTAAAAAAAAAAATAGAGGTGCGTAAAAGTAGGTGGATCCCACGGATTTATAAGTTCGTCCAAAACAGATGGAAACAAAAGAAGACTAGCTTTCTTGTATAAAATTACAGTTTTGTCCTGTTTTTGTATATTTATTTATTTTTATTAAAGATATTTATGTAATTTTATATAAATATTTTTTTCCTTTCACTTTTTAAAAAATACTTAACTTTCTTTCCTTTTATTTTCTTTTGTACCAAACAACTTACAAATCATCTTATTTTTTATTCTTTTTCTTTCCTTTCCCTTTTTCCTTTCACTTTCTTTCTTAAACCAAACATGCCCTAAGTGTCTACTAACTTTAGGTGTCCACAAATATTTTTCTTAAAACATATATAGACATAATAGATGAAAAGTGATGATACATAGACACAGACAGAGCCCCAGGATTATATCACAGCGGAGGCCAATCATAAAATAATTAAATTTGTTCAATAAATATAAACACATTAAATGTTATAAAATTATATATTCTAAAATGTTAATTACATTAATAATCTATCAAACGATTAATAGAAAATATATTTACACAAAAAAAATAAGATTACAAATGTCAATAATCAATTTCACAAATCAATAATCTTCGTGAACTTATAATAAAAATTGTTTTCTGCATTAAAATAAAACTAACATTGCATAAAAATTATGGTTAATGTAGAAATCAATTTGAAAAGAACAAATTTATTTCGCTAAAAAGTGCATCTAAAAGCGAAAAGCTGCTATCGAAAGATTCTAACTAGTGGCCTGTAAGTCGTCATCACATTAATCTATGAAAAACTAGAAACACAACTCGGACGTGAGGTTCTGACAACTCACAAGTGAATTCTTGATTCTCAATTGCTATCACAAAATAATTTTCAAATCCTGTCTCAGGCCAGTGATTGAGGATACAGATCATATATGACATAAGCACCTGTTGAATTACAAAAAAAACAAAGAATATAGTTCTAAATACTACATTTTGGAAATGCGCAAATGCACTTTCCAATCGAACTCGTCTGTTGACGGGGTTTGAGAAGAAATTCTACAAGACCGCTCTCAATTCAAGAAAAAAAAAAAATTCCTGCCCTCTCCCGCTACAATAAAGATCTCCAAAGGTATAACATGTGATGATAATTTATGTAAACAAATCCCAAAAATCAGCAAATGTATAAGCAATTAGCAAGCAGATTCACTAAGCATCTAACAGCAGCAGACAAGTGCACTTGCAAACTACTCCACCCTCTCAGTAGCATAAGCAACCTTCTGCAATATCATAGATTCAGCTGCACGTATTGCTCTCTGGGATCCTGTTATGGTAACTTTCCTGTAATAAGAAAATAGAAACACGTATAAAACATTTACGGTTAAAGATATTATGACAAGGCATTTGCTTAATGATTTTTGTTATATTGGGGTGGGGGGTATGAAGCAAGCAAAATTTTGAGTGAACAAATTCCTACCTATCAGTTGTTCCAGATATGTAATCACCTCTATCTGATATCTTTATCCTTGCCCCGCTAACCTGAAAAGGCAGACGTCATTCAAGTTAGTTTATTGTGTGAGTAATCACAATATACCTAGGAATACAGTTAGGCATAGCAAACCTGACTAATTTCCATAATATTCCTTCCACCACGACCAACAACCAATCCTATATGCTCATCTGCAACACCCATGGTCAACGAGTTACTCCGCTCCTCCTGGCAAAGAACAGAATATATGTAAGTTCAATCTGATAAAGCAATTCACCACATATGGATGCAAGGATTTAAAAGGAAAAAGACACGTAGTTTTTTTCATTCACTATTGATTATAGACAAAATCTCATAATAGCATGTTGACTTTCTTATAATTAAGGGGGAAAATAAGAAAGATAAAAGTGAGCCAAATAAGCTAACAGATCCCTCAAACATGAAACTCAATTATTTTTTCTATTTGACAAACATTTTATGTTCTTTTAGGATTCTAATATTGTTATCATGTTCTCATTTTCAAGACCATAAATTAATATTTCCATATATTTGTAAGACTTTACACACACAGTTAGAAATTGGTATCTTTACTAGAAAGAATAGGGAAGAAACCCCCAATTTACAGGAAAGAGCACACACTGCAGAACTTTGAGGGTCTGCTCCTCCCAATACCCAAAGGCCTCAATCCTCTCACAAATGACAAGATAAAACCCTCTCAACCCCTCTTCCTATCCTATCCTATTTATATACAGCTACTGGTCAGCTAACATAAACCCACCCTTAATGGGCCTAATCAGTTGCAGGCCCATCCCCTTCTTTCTAAAATAACCCCTTGTATTTCTTTGACTAACTAACCTAACTAATTACTAACATAACTAACCTAACTAACTAATTTCTAACTGAACTATCTCCATTCTTCTCTATTGCTCTGTTTTATGAGGCATTTTTGGCCATGAAACAAAGCATTGGAGCCTCTGTAGTTATATTGATAAGATTCCATGGCTTTATTGCAAACTGAATTACTGCAAATGATTGCAACTGAGGATTATCAAAGATCCTCCACCTTATTGTGTTTCTGTGGTGGGTTGATGTAAACCCAAAACCTCCACTGTTGCCATCAGATCAGACCTTGGCTCTCCCCTTCTCTATTACTCTTTTGGGGGGAGGGGGGCTATTTTTGGGATTTCAATTTCCAAAAATGAAATCTACAGCTATAATAGTAGTAAAAATGATAAAGAAAACACTTGGATTTAGAATATAAATGATTGATCATTAATTACTTGTATTTGACTTTTGTCGGTATTTACTTGTATGTTTTTTTAAGTCACCATGACTTTTTATCGTTAATTATGAATGTCATTATTTTGAGCAAGTTCTATCATTTTTGAGATTTTGTATGTAAATGATATATTATATTATATACATATACATTATATAGACTGTATGAAAAAATTCAAAATAGCGGCTATCTTGCAACCACTATTGTGTAATTTGGGGTCAGCTGCTACACGCCGCTATCCAGAATTTAAAACACTGACTAGAAAATCCCTACTCCATATTTGATTTGAAATGAGTGCATGTCCAGTTTAGCCATTTTAAGTTTTTAACTACACAACATAACTACACAAATTACAAGCAATTAAGCATCACCTCTTCGAGTATGAAAGTTAAAAGGATTATTAAGTAGCATGGAAAAAAAATGATTTAGGATAGCAACACTGGAGTCTTTATGCAAAGGCTTAAACATGCTTCTAATCCCTGCAAATATACCTATTTTTGCTTTTTGTCCCTACAATTTTATTTTATTTTTTGTTTTGGTCCCTGGATTTTTAGATGTTAGCACTTTTGGTCCCTCCCATCAGTATCCATTGAGAAAAAGCTGTTGTGGCTGACAGCCTTCCATCATTGATGACATCATCAATAAAAAGGATTTTTTGTGTAATAAAAAAATGTTACGTCATCATCAAGTGTCGTGTCATTAGGGATTAAAAGAAAAAAATGACATATTTGCAGGGATTACAAACAAAAAAAAAATAATTTAAAATCTTTCGTTTGTGTGTGTGTATGAAAACTTGGCAACTTACAACATGAAAAACTTCAAACAAGATTAAATCAATGGAAATAGAAGAACCTTGTTGTTCTGGAACTTTCCTCCAGCAGCACCATTTGGTCTGTAATTCACTGCATTGTATGTCGGTGGTGCAACAGATGGTAGCACATATGAGTATGGAACACCATGATAACCCGAGAAGTAAACACCTAAAGTGTATGTTAAATAAATTTTAATTGGCATCAAACTCACCAATAATTATTCATCACAAAACATAACTACTTATACAAAGCACAACATATTAAATCTTCATTTTCACTGCCATAAAAAGAGCATAACCTGATTTTAAAATAAATAACTACAAAAATGAGCATAGTTTAAGTATACTCTCTACTGTTGTTTTGATAGAAACATCCATGGTTGCATATTGCTGCTTTATTTCAATAAATATCATTGTTAGAGATATAAACCAGAATTGAGCCTCAATCCAACAGGTTAAGCACTTAGGTTGAATTCAACGATTGATTCTTACATGATATCAAAGAGTCTGACCAGGTTGAAGTGACCAGATATCCTTGCAACTTTCAATATTTATAATTGGGTAAAATATGTTTTTGGTCCCTCATTTTATCTAAATTTCTGTTTTTAGTCCCTCATAAATTTTTTCTGTGTTTTTAGTCCCTCAAAAATTATTTTCTTTTATTTTTAGTCTCTGACATTAATTTTAACTGTTAAGTGATATCGTGACGAACATAATTTGTGCTTGAAAAATTTTTGTTTAAGTTTCTAACGATTTTTAACTACTATAAATTTTCTGGCAAATTAAAACTGTCAGAAATGTTAAAAAAATAATAAAAAATATCAAAATCTTGAACAACAGATTTTTTGAAATCACAAGAAATGTTACAAAAGTAAATATTTCTAACCGCCAAAAAATTTGTAGCGGTTAAAAGTCACTAGAAACTTAATTAGGAAATTTTCACACACACAGTTTATGTCTGTCATGTCATCACTTAACAATTGAAATTAACGTTAGGGACTAAAAACAGAACAAAACAATTTATAAGGGACTAAAAACAAAACAAAACAATTTATGAGGGACTAAAAACAGTAAAAAAAATTATGAGGGACTAAAAACTGAAATCAAGATAAAATGAGGAACCAAAAATATATTTTACCCTTTATAATTTATAATTAAATTAAATTAAATTTCAGAACTAAGTGTACCTATGAATTAACCACACTTCAAGAGGCAGGACCAAGAGGCAATATATTCAGAAGATCTACAATATAAGATGAACAATGCTTGAGCCACTCTAGCAAAGTTAACAATTCTCTCCTTTACAAGCCCAATTCACTAGGGGGCATTTGGTAGGGGAGAAAATTTTTTATACCTGGGAATCATGAATCCTGGAAATCATGATTCCTAGGAATGACTAAATTTGTTTGGTTAGTCATAAATATTTTCCTAGGAACAAAAAAAATAACAGTATTTTTACCACAAGCTTTAATTATTTACCACATTAAATTGTTTAATAAGAGTAACAATATTTTTACCGCAGTAAAACTTATTTTTTAACTCAGGAAAGTTAGATTCCCACCTCCCCCCATGGGAATCTTTTCGTGGAAAACGTAGCAAAAAAAATTATCGAGAAACATTGTTTCCTGGGAATTTTATTTTTTAAAAAACAAACCAAACATTCCCAACTTAGGATTCCCGGGAAACTAAAAATTTCCCTTGTACCAAACACCCCCTAGAAGTATGGGAAGAAAAACACAAGGGAAGAACTTGTCTCAATATTACAAACAATGTTAGGAAAAATATAGGAAATATGATTTCTTTTCAAACTGTTCCTTACAGAAAATCAATTAGAAAACCAACTCACATAACAGGACAGAGCTTTAAGCTAAAAATTGTGATAAGAAACAAAAAAAAAATCCTTTTTATTGCCAAAACATTTATGCAAAAATGTGTTTGATATGCAGTATTGTAATGAATATGAATAATGATGATACCAAGAAAATCTATGAATTAAATTTGAAAACGATGGCTTCCAAATCATAGTTGTGCAGATCCAAGACACAAGGAGCAAAGTTAGTGTGAGCATTAAGTGAAGCAAGGTACATGTTTCATGGAACATACAATTCAAGTAAATTAGACAGTATTCTTGTTGCTAAATACTAGATTAAAGCCTAATTCACAATCATTCAAAATCAAAAAGATGGATTTGATCTCAAACATAGATCTCGTCCTCTTAAATTTTCTTCTCTTTCTAGTAAATTGAGGTGGAGACTAGAGAGAGGAATAGTTACTTTTTGTTAAGTTAAAATGGTGTATTTTATTATTGACTGTCTTGTAATAGTTTTTTCTTCTTTTCCTATGATGTTTTCTGTAGAGGTGCTTAGTCTGCACCTCAGTTGTAATTGTTGACTTTGTGTTTTCCTTCTTATAAAGAAGCTTTGGCTGAGTGTAGAGTTGGTTAAGCTCTACACATTCAAAACTAAGTTCCTCAAGTTGGTATCAGAGCAGAACGATCCCGCTCTGCTGTCCCACCGTTGTCCGCCGTCGCCGACCACCGTCCGCCGCCGTTGACCGGCGGCATTTTTCACGGCGAACTCAGGGTTTAGAGCGCCTCTCTGAGCGTGACCCAACCCAACAAGTATCGTGAGCAGAAGCGACGCCACGCGCTCTCACGCGCCGTCACAGTCTCGCGCTCCTTCAGGCGCGTGAGAGACTCACGCGCCGGCTTCCACTGACCGGATCTTCGTCGCGCCTCCTGGGTTGTGTTCGTCGGCACTTTCTGAGCCCTTTCCAAGTCTCAGGTCATAGTTTTACCTTGTTTTCAATTTTGGGTCTTCATCTCCACCTCCTTCCGTGAAAGTTGTGTCTCTGTGAAGGATTCCTTATCTTTGTCTTTCTTAAGATGACTTCTACGGGCTCCACTCTCACTTCTACTCCTCTCTTTTCTGGAACTCCCACTATTTCAACTGAAAAACTCAACTGGAAGAATTACCCGTCTTGGTCTGCCTCAGTTGAGTTGTGGTTCCTTGGTCAAGGATACCATGATCATTTGGAGAAGGAAGTCAGTGAAGTTCCAGATGAAAATATAGCTCAGTGGCAGAAAATTGATTTCCAGCTGTGTGCTGTACTATGGCAGTCCGTAGATCCTGAGCTATTAGAGACACTCAGATCATTCAAGACTTGTTGCTCTTTCTGGAAGAATGCCCAGGAGGTTTTTGCTAATGATATTCAACGTTTGTTTGACTCAACCCAAAGAGTTGTTTCCCTTCAACAGACTAACCATGATATGGTCCCACACATAGCCAAAGCCAAAGCTGCAGTTGAAGAATTAAGAAAGCTTATTGTATGTGATTCTTCTGAAGAAATGAAGAAGAAACTTGATAAGTTATTTATGGTCCTGATCTTGCGGAGTCTACACTCAGAATTTGATCATGTGCGTGACCAAATTCTAGCAGGTGATCAAATCCCCTCAATGAACAGCTTAGTCACTAGACTCCTTCGTGTCCCTACCTTGGTGAAAGGTGAGAATTCAACCGAAGCAATTGAAACTTCAGCCATGGCAACATCTCGTGGTAGAGCGGGCCGTGGTAATAGAGGAGGACGTGGTGGTAGAGGTGGTCGTCCCAAGTGCTCATACTGTCAAAGAATGGGTCATACTCAAGATAAGTGTTACTCTCTGCATGGTTTTCCTGACAAGGCAGCAAATGTCTCCACATCTGTCTCCACATCTGAGAAAGCTGAACCTAAGTTTTCTGATGAAGAATATCAAGAATACCTGAGGCTAAAATCTAGCAGTCAAGCCCAATCTTCCTCAGTGCCAAGTGTTTCAATGGCCTGCATCTCTCAATCTGTGGAGAGTCAAGGTCCATGGATAGTTGATTCAGGTGCTTCTGATCATATTTCTGGTAATAACTCCTGGTTCTCATCTATTTCTCCACCTAAATTTCCTCACCTTGTTACACTAGCCAATGGGTCCAAAGTTGCATCTAAAGGAGTTGGTCAAGTTCCCCTTTCTTCCTCCTTAAATCTAAATTCTGTTTTGTATATTCCTAATTGTCCTTATAACTTGATCTCACTGAGTCAATTGACTCGCTCCTTAAATTGTTCAGTAACATTTGATGCTGATTCCTTTGTCATACAGGAACGTGGTATGGGCCGTCTGATTGGCGTAGGACATGAATCACGAGGCCTCTACTATTTGGAAATCAGCCCTTCTGTGTCCTGTTTTGTAGCCTCATCTCCAAAGCTTTTGCATGACCGTCTCGGTCACCCAAGTCTAGCAATATTGAAGATAATGGTCCCAAATCTCAACAAATTACATATTTTAGATTGTGAATCATGTCAATTAGGCAAACATATTAGATCATCTTTTCCCAAGCAAACTGAAAAAAGATGTAACTCCGTTTTCTCTACCATTCATTCAGATATTTGGGGACCAAGCCGTGTAACATCTTTTGGATTCAGATATTTTGTTACTTTTATTGATGAATATTCTCGATGTACTTGGGTTTATTTAATGAAAGATAGATCTGAACTTTTGTCTATTTTCATGTCTTTCTTTAATGAGATTAAAAATCAATTTGGGAAGATAATTAAAATTCTTAGAAGTGACAATGCCAAGGAATATTTCTCTTTAAAACTTTCTTCATTTTTATCTTCACAGGGCATCTTACATCAGTCCACATGTCCTCACACACCACAACAAAATGGAATTGCTGAAAGAAAAAATAGACATTTAGTTGAGACTGCACGAACCTTACTGCTTAATGCAAATGTTCCTGTTCACCATTGGGGTGATGCAGTTCTCACTGCTTGTTTTTTAATAAATAGGATGCCCTCTTCATCCCTTGAAAATAAAATTCCTCACTCGATTATTTTTCCCAAGGAACCCTTGTATCATGTTTCCCCAAAGGTCTTTGGTTGTACATGTTTTGTTCATGATGTCTCTCCAGGTCTTGATAAGCTTTCAGCACGAGCTATCAAATGTGTGTTCCTTGGATATTCGCGTCTTGAAAAGGGATACAAATGTTACTCTCCAACCTCTAAAAGATACTACATGTCTGCTGATGTTACTTTCTTTGAAGACACATTGTTCTTCTCCTCTAAGCAAGATTCTAATTCTATACAACAAGT
The DNA here is from genome assembly GCA_026413185.1 of Pueraria montana var. lobata. Lineage (NCBI taxonomy): Eukaryota > Viridiplantae > Streptophyta > Magnoliopsida > Fabales > Fabaceae > Pueraria > Pueraria montana. The sequence goes on from CM048647.1 coordinate 76,792,688, forward strand.
TTTGCCTATTCCCCTTTTCAGCCCAGTAGTTTCTCCTACTCAGGTAACATCTAACCAAGGAGAAATTCAGCCCCTTTCTCAAATCAACAGTCAAGCTGAATTATCTCCATCTCCTTCATCTCCTCTTTCTACCTACCAGAGCAGGACACAAAGAGCTAGTCCCACGATGCACGAAAGTCCTCTGGATTCATGTCCTTCTCCCTCAATCGCCTCTACAACGGATCCTTCTCCATCATCACCTTTCCCTGATGCAACATTAGGTTGGCCTATTGCTCTTAGGAAAGGTATTCGATCTACTCGAAACACTAATCCTAATTATAATTTTTTGAGTTACCATCGTTTATCTCCTTTATACTTTTCCCTTGTTTCCTCCTTGTCTTCCATTACTATTCCAAAGAATGTTCATGAAGCACTTGTTCACCCTGGATGGCGACAAGCTATGATTGTTGAAATGCAGGCTCTTGAACATAGTGATACATGGGAGTTGGTTTCCCTTCCTCCTGGGAAGAAAGCAGTTGGTTGTCGGTGGGTATATGCTATCAAAGTTGGTCCTAATGGTGAAATTGACCGTCTTAAGGCTCGCTTGGTAGCCAAAGGCTACACTCAGATATATGGTCTTGATTATGGGGATACTTTTTCTCCTGTGGCTAAGATCACTACTGTTCGTCTCTTTCTTGCCATGGTTGCTATCCGTCATTGGCCTCTCCATCAGTTAGACATTAAAAATGCTTTTCTTCATGGAGAGTTGGAGGAGGAGATTTACATGGAGCAACCTCCTGGATTTGTTGCTCAGGGGGAGTCTGGTCTAGTTTGTCGACTTCATCGTTCTCTCTATGGGCTTAAACAGTCTCCAAGAGCTTGGTTTGGAAAATTTAGCCATGTTGTGCAGAGTTTTGGGATGAAACGCAGTGAGGCAGATCACTCTGTTTTTTATTGTCACATTTCTCCTGGAAAATGTGTTTACTTAGTTGTTTATGTTGATGATATAGTAATTACTGGGAATGATGATGCTAGAATCTCTCAGCTGAAACAACATTTATTTAGTCACTTTCAGACTAAGGATCTTGGTCACCTGAAATACTTCCTTGGTATAGAGGTAGCTCAATCCAAGGAAGGTATTGTTATTTCACAGAGAAAGTATGCCTTGGATATTCTGGAAGAGACAGGCATGATTAACTGTAGACCCATTGATAGTCCTATGGACCCAAATCAAAAGTTAATGGCAGACCAAGGTGAGCCATATTCAAATCCAGAAAGGTATAGAAGACTAGTTGGGAAACTCATCTATCTCACTATTACCAGGCCTGATATTTCATTTGCAGTGGGAGTTGTTAGTCAGTTCATGCAGGCTCCTCATGTTGATCACTGGAATGCAGTGATTCGCATTCTCAGATATATCAAGAAAACTCCAGGTCAAGGATTGTTATATGAGGATAAAGGAGACACTCAAATTTCTGGATACTGTGATGCTGATTGGGCAGGTTCTCCTATAGACAGACGTTCTACTACAGGATTTTGTGTGTCCATTGGAGGAAATGTTATCTCTTGGAAAAGCAAGAAACAAAACAATGTTGCTCGGTCTAGTGCAGAAGCAGAATATAGGGCTATGGCCTCTGCCACATGTGAATTGGTGTGGATCAAACAACTCCTTCAAGAGCTAAAATTCTGTGAAATTCAGCTAATGAAGTTGTATTGTGATAACCAGGCAGCCCTCCACATTGCTTCTAATCCAGTATTTCATGAGAGAACTAAACATATAGAGATTGACTGCCATTTTGTAAGGGAGAAGCTGCTGTCCAAGGAGATTAGCACTGAGTTTGTCAACTCAAATAATCAACTTGCAGATATTCTGACTAAATCCTTGAGAGGGCCTCGGATTCAATTCATATGTACCAAGCTTGGAGCATATGATTTATATGCTCCAGCTTGAGGGGGAGTGTTAAGTTAAAATGGTGTATTTTATTATTGACTGTCTTGTAATAGTCTTTTCTTCTTTTCCTATGATGTTTTCTGTAGAGGTGCTTAGTCTGCACCTCAGTTGTAATTGTTGACTTTGTGTTTTCCTTCTTATAAAGAAGCTTTGGCTGAGTGTAGAGTTGGTTAAGCTCTACACATTCAAAACTAAGTTCCTCAAGTCTTTTCACCACCCAAACTGTTTGAGCCGCTAATAGTTCAAACAGCTTATTCAATTCACAACTAATTCACAGTTTTTTCAACAATTTGAATGAAGATTTAAAGGTTTATAATTATATAACCTGACCAGATCACCAAGCTCGGTAGGTGACCAGTTACAGGTTGAACCAGCCAGTACAGTCAGGTTTCAGAACTCTTAAATAAACATACATTTAAATATACTTAATCTTTTACAGTTTTTCTTATAAATCTTAGTAAGATCAAATGGTATTACAAATGTATTACGCTAGAAACTTCTAATGTTAAATTTTAAAATAATATGATATTCCAGATTTTAAAGGGAACATTTTCCCATCATAACTATCCTCTAACTAAACAATAAAGTAGAAAGACAGATGGGCACATCTCATTGAAAAGAAAGCAAAAAGGTGAAGTGCTCATAAACATAAACAAACTAAACTAACAATAAGTGAAGATGATATACTAATTCAAGTAATGCCCCATTTACTCTCTCCCTACAATGAAGACCATAATTGTAGAGATCCATACATAAAGAAAACACAGATGATGGAGGATATATGAGTAATTTTCACATCTGCAATTACATCCATCTTCCATATTAGGTGATCCAAAATAAATATACATATAACACTAGCAAAATCCACAAATGGATAACGGATATTCCATTGTATGAACAAATGACACTAACCAGGATATGAAAATGGAGAATTCATGGACTGTGCATAATGAGGATCTTCAGCTAACTTTGAAACAATTAATTCAATTGCACGCATCTGTTCATCAAAAGTTCCTGTCAGCGTCACTAGCCTATCATTCTGTCCATAGTAATTATTATCTTGAGGAGATATTTTAATGCCAGCCTGAGAGTCTTCAATGAATGACCTGATCAATGGCAAAAAACGTATGAGCTAAGCTTTTTAATCTACATCTATGATTATGAATAACATTAAAACATAGAGAAAGGATCCCGCAATGAAAATAATAGTTGACCTAAATATAGCATTCTTTTTTTAGCAGGAGGGGGCAGCAAGGGGAAATAAAAGCTCGGGCACAAAAGAACCAGCATCCATACAGGAAATACAACCCCTTGAAGTCAAGACATACCAGAACAGAAATTGAAAAAGAAAAGCATCAAAGACTAATTATATCAGTACATGTTTCAAAAACATGGCAAACAAGTAGGCCCTACAACTTGACAAAGAAGAGTAATGGTACCTAATGGTAGCACCTCCCTTGCCAATTATTCCACCACATGAACCATTAGGAACAACGAGTCTCACTTTTGTTTTTGGCTCAGCATCATTGTCTTCCTCACTATGAAGCTAATCACAGATAGCAAATTAATTTCAGAAGCATATAAGACATTTGTTCTTCCAATAACTAATTAAATCAACATCATAGAGATTACCTCACTGAGCAACTTAGAAAGGATAAGTTCTACAGCTCTCTGTATTTCATTTATTGCACCAGATACCATGATAATCCTATCAGTCGTTCCAGGAAAGAATTCATGATTACGTGACAACTGGATTCGTGCTCCAGACTGTGACTGAAAATCAGTGATAGTTGAACCACCCTTTCCAATAACTGAACCAGCAGCAGAGTTTGATACTAGAAACCTAATATATGTTGGCTTCTCCTCAGAATCTGAAAGAAGTAAACATAAAATTAATAACAAAGCATTAATTTAAAACTGTTACACAAATTAGTCTAGCATTAAAGTTTTACTTGTTGGAACAAATTAATTAAATAATTTCACATAAGCATTTTAAAAGTCAAACCATTATATTTTTTCTGTGAATATACTTTTGTACCCACGAAACAGAACAAATGGAGAGTACATACTTTCATACTTATTTTACTCATACAAAGGTGCGAAAATTCCTTTGTCTCGCACTCTCTCGGTAACATAAGAGTTGGTAATAATTTAAATTTTGTAACGTCACAATTCACATAAGCATTCAATAACATAATTAAGGTGATCAGCAAATGAAAATATTAAGAGGAAGCTGAAAAAAAAAAGCAGGGGAAGAAATGAAGCCTTCACAAATAAAACCATAAACTTGGAAACCAAAAAGTCCCTTGAGAGGCAGAACGACTTCATTATACGAAGCTAACCTACAACACAATAAGGTTACTCATTTTATGTTAAACCAAAATTGCTCCCTTTGAGTTTAGTGTGGTATTCAAATAAAAACAGGGGAGAAAAATTCTAGAATGAGATTTAAAAAAAAAAAAAAATCATAAGACAGACTTGATTCTGAAGTTTTCTCCCCGGATACCAAACTGAATCTTCTAAACTTTTATGTCAAAGATAACAGCCAAAGCGAAATTTCACATGACGTAATTGCGTGCAGAATATGCCCCAAATTTATTGAAACTGAAATAACTCCAACCTTTCTCAAATTTAAATTGCTTTCTAAAAAGTTCCGTTAGTTTCTTCAATGACATCAAAAGGACAAAAAAAAAATAGTATTCCCTCTACATTGCTTGGTATCTACAAAATTAAAAACCGAAGAAAAGAATAAAGTCGAAACAATTACTTCACTCCGAAATCATAATAATTGCAATCATTCAATTACCAAACGAGAAGTTCAAAAAAAAAAAAAAAAAAACGTAAAACACGAAAAATCACATCCACACACGAGACGCGACACAACAACACTCCTACTTCATTATTTTCATAACAGGAAAAGAAAACGAATCTAAATCTAGCGAGAGAAACAGCATTGAAGCTCCATTGTTAAGAATTAGGGTTGGGAATGAAGGCGTTGACCGCGGAATAGCGTCACCGACATTCAGTCCCTGACCTACATTACTGTGTCCAGCAGAGAGCGAGGCTAAGCGAAACGAAAGGACGAAAGCGAAAGAGAGAGAAAACAGATCGGATCGGATCGGATAGATACCTAGCGAAGGCGATTCCGGAGGAGGCGATGCAGCGTGCTTCCTCGGTCCCTCGGGAGAAGACACGTACGAAGATTCCGTCGACTCCATTCTCCTTCTTCAGCTTCTTCTACAACAACAATAACAAAAACCTCTTTCTCCTTCCTTGAGAAAGAGAGAGAAAGGATTATGAGGAGTGATTCAGAGAGAGAGCGAGAACACGGAGCGCGAGAGTTTCATGTGAATGACGCAACGTGAGGATTGAGAATTGTGTGACAGAGGGGATGAAGGGAGTGGAAACGGAAGAGTGAGAGTGGGTGGAAGCGGAGAGAAGAGAAGAAGGTTTAGCAGTTCTGCTACATATCCAACGTGACCTTTGTCTCTCTCTCTCTCTCTGCGTTGTTGTGTTGTGTGTGTGATGTGTCAATGTGCGTGTTGTGAGGTGTGAGTCGGTGTTTCTCTCTCTCTTACTCTCGTTTCGCTTCTTGTATTTATTTAAGATTCACCGCGCTTAAGAATATTATTATTTCTTCACACCCCCACACCCTATTACAGCGTTACCTTGCTGTCCATGACTAGACTGTAGCTATCATTTTTAATTATTGATTATAATTATAATTATTTATCATTTAAAGTAAGCTTGAAAAATTATTCAACACATTAACTATTTTAACAAAATTGTCTTATTTGACTAAAATAATTTTATTCACCTTACCCAAAAAAATAGAATCTTATCAGAAAAAAAATAATTTTATTCAAATAACTAGCTATTTATCATTTAAAGTAAGTTTGAATTTGTACCAAAAAAAAAAGTAAGTTTGAAAAAATATTCATCACATTAACTATTTTAACAAAATTTTCTTATTTGACTAACATAATTTTATTCACCTTACCAAAAAAAATTAGAACCTTACCAGAAAAAATAATTTTATTCAAATAATTAGTTATTTATCATTTAAAGTAAGTTTGAAAAATTATTCATCACATTAACTATTTTAACAGAATTGTCTTATTTGACTAAAATAATTTTATTCACCTTACCAAAAAAAATTAGAGCCTTACCAGAAAAAGATAATTTTACTCAAATAATTAAACATTTAGAAAGATATTAATAAATAATTAAACATTTAGAAAGATATTAATAAATCAATAGATAGGAAAAAAAATTCATGAATAGATTTTGAAAATCAATATATTAATAATATTGAATATTAATTTTTTGTAAAAATTAATTTTAATTTTTTATTCATTATTCTTAAAATGGTAATAAAAAATTCTTAAAATAAGTTTATTCAAATTCAAATAATTAAACATTTAGAAATATATTAGTCAATGAATTAATCAATAAATAGATAGGAAAAAATTGAGAAATTCATTAAGAGTTATTTTGAAAATCAATATATTAATAATATTAAATATTACATTTTTAGTCAAAAATAATTTTAAATTTTTATTCATTATTCTTATTCTATGTTTGGTTAAGAGGGAAAAAAATGAGGAAGAAGAGAAAAGATTAAAATTTAAATTGAAGAAAAAGTGTGAGGAAAAAAAAGTTTGAATTTTTATTTTTAGAAGTCAACTGTTTTTTTTTTTATTTTGCTTTCACTTTCTCTTTCACTAAATAAAGGGGAAAACATGTTATTTATATTTTTTTTCCTCTCGGTGTCATCCATTTCAAATATAGTGTTAGTGGTAATTAATGAATTGTTTTTTTTAAATAATTAATGTTTTTAATATTTTGAAATGACAATATTTTAAATAAAATAACATTCATGAACCGATAGAAAAATTCAAATGGTGAGAGTATTAAAACTTATTTTATAAAAATAATAATAATAACTACCGTTAGGAAATTATTTATTGATTAAATGTTTTTAATTGCTTAAAAAGGTAAGTACAACTAAATGAATTTGGATCTTGTTAATTAACGTTTTTTGAATAAGTCAAAATTTTTATTCAACTTTCTACTGCTTATTAAATGAAAATATTTAATGTTTTTTAGATTTCTAAAACATTTAATGAATTTGATTTATTGCTTAATACTTACTTTATAAAATATTGTAAAAGTCAATAAAAAAATATATTACAACAAGATATAATATTGTTTATATATTATAAATGACATTAAATATAGATGAAAAATCCACTTATTCCAAGAGTAACTCTGAGAGACTTATTATTCATCATCACCATTCATTTTCTTAAAATCTGATGATTGTAATGAGTAATTAATCTTAACCATTAGATTTCAAGAAAATGAATTGTGAGAATGAAAAGTTAGTATCTTAAACTTAATATTGGAGTATTATTAAATAATTTTAATTACTTTACTATACTTGGCATTGTAGACTGGAAAAAAACATTTTTTGTTTATCTATTTTAGGGTTTTCCATTTTCTCTTGTTTGTGAGTGACAATTTTGAGTGTGTTGGTTTTGGCTCTATTGGTGGCATAGGGTATTGATTAAGTGAGATTGAAGGGGAGGGGATGGCGGACAACCAACACATTCAAGTTATGCACTCAAATGCAGAGAGTAAAGATGTAAAGGCAAAAATCACAAGAAGTGGGGTTGAATTGTGATTTACAAAAATTTTCGCAAAGTTTTTATAAACAGCTTGTAACATCTGTTGAGTAAAAGGAGATCATTTTTTAGAAAAATCATTTTACAGATGATACTGCACAGATGAAAGCCTTTTTAAGAAAAACAGGTTTAAATCACAAAACAAAGTTAGTTCAAGCAGTTATAAGCAGAGGGAAGGTAGAAGAGATAACACATAAATTTATACTGGTTCGTCTCACCCTAAGACTACGTCTAGTCCTTGACAAACCACCAAGTTCCACTAACTTTTACAAGTTACAAGTATTATTCACTGCCACTTCTGGCTCACCCAAGTAGTTTTCACACTTAGTCTCTCCAAGCTAAAAACTCAAGTATTCTTTACTACCAAGCCACTTCTGGCTCTGAAACAAATCACAAGATTTGTTTTTGAAAGGGCGCACATACTTTTGACTATCGTCTTACAGACAGACATACAAGATTGAGAACTAAGTCTTTTTCTGTCAGGATACGCAAAGTGAGTTGAGAGCTTTTACAAAAAGAAATTTTTACAAAAGAATGAAAGCTTGAAAGAATGCTTGAATATGAATTCAATTCGTGTGTTATTTTATATCTTCAACACTTCAAAACTTCTTCTATATATAGACTTGCTGAGGAAGTAACCGTTGTCTCTAAACGGTCTTCTTTCTTACGTCTGACCATCGTTTGAAGGAGGGTGGTTGAGGGGCATTTAATGCGAGCATTAAATGCTTGTCACCAACTAGTCATTATGAGCTGATAAAGTATTCTGCTTATCTTTCTTGAGATATACTCCAAATCCTTCTGCTGCAGTGGTTACATCGTTTGCTCAGACAAGTACTTATTGCTAGCTGTAGCGCGTCTTTTGAGACGAGGGAAGCTTCAAAAACTTTGAGTCTTATTTCTATTCCCTTTTATGCACTTCGACAGATCATAGGAGGATGTTCTATGAACATTCCCTGCAAAACAGATAACAAAATGATAGTGCATTTACTATGCCTTTAAATGCTTATTCAGACTAAAGCGTCTGTCTGCGTATCATCTGTATCTTATAGATGCAGATACAACGTTTTCGTCTGTTGCCATTTATAAGACGCAATCTTTTTACTTAATATTTGTTTTGCATAAAATCAAAATAATTGAGGGTCCTTATTCGTCTTATGACTCAACAAAAGACTTTGTCCATAAGTTTGTTTTTGCTGACTTAACCAAAAAGCATAGTGATGAGTCGATCACTATGGGTGTTGGGAAAGAGGTTAGTGCTTTACGCATAACCTATTGCTCTAAAAAAGAGTTTATGAGCTAATCGATTATGTGGATGAATATGATTGGGTTCGAGATGAAGTGCGAAAAGTCAGGACAACTTTTACCACTACAGAGCTAATAGAGAGTATGTCAAGCAAAATAAGTAAAATTGTTGATAAATTAGTAGAGATAGAGCCTTGCCAATTGGATGAGGTGGTTTGTGAGACCCATCCATCTGGATGTGAGGGTTTTCATGTATATGTATGATACCCTATCTTTGAAGTTAAGTGTGAAGTTTCTGTTATCAGAATTCCAATGTTCCATCTTGAGGACGTTGAATGTTGCTCCCAGGCAACTTCATCCTAACGGTTGGGCATTCGTGAGAGCTATAAAGGTTTAAAGCATCGATTTTTTCGGATGAAGAGGAGAGCTAGTTATCCTAACCTTTTTACCGATAAGCAAAAATTCCCTTTGTATTGGACCTGCAACTTTGCTATCCGTATTAAACCTTTATAGCTCGCATGGTGCTACGTCACATTTTACTACACCATCCGAACAGATATTTTCAATATATATCAACCGTTGAGATTGTGCCACGTCATCACTTAACTGACAGCATAAACCTAAAATAAAATTTTTAATATGTAAGAAACTAAAAGCAAAATTTAGAAATTTATCAGGGACCTAAAAGTTATTTAAGTCATTTTTGTATTAAAAGGGTGGTTTTCCCTCTAATAAAATTTCGAAAACCATATCGGATTACTCATGTCCTATTACTTTTTACTTGATAAATTAGTTGATTAATCCGGCCCAAATTGAAATTCTGTTCTCAAACATGCAGCCCAGCCCAGCCCTAACCTCCAAAAGTCAAACTCCCTCCGCCAAACAGTACGAGCAAAAAATACTGTATTCTAAAACACGAAACTCGAGATTCGAAAATCTCCCTCCAAAACAAAACCCATCCTGCCACGTCATCGATCCGTGCACCGTAAACCCAACCAATCAGCTTCCACCAACCATTCCTATATAAACCATTCCTCACCGCTTCACTCGGAATCACTCATCTCCGTTGTTTCTTAGTATTACCACTCTCCACTCTCTAGAATTCGCATTCTCATCACTCATTAACCAATCCATGGCCAAGGGAGAGAAGAAACCGGCGGAGAAGAAGCCCGCGGAGAAGGCTCCGGCGGAGAAAACGAAAGCGGAGAAGAAGATCCCGAAGGACGGGGCGTCCGGCGAGAAGAAGAAGAAGAAGAAGGCGAAGAGCGTGGAGACGTACAAGATCTACCTCTTCAAGGTGCTGAAGCAGGTGCACCCCGATATCGGCATCTCCAGCAAGTCCATGGGGATCATGAACAGCTTCATCAACGACATCTTCGAGAAGCTCGCTCAGGAATCTTCCAGACTCGCACGCTACAACAAGAAGCCTACCATCACCTCCCGCGAGATTCAGACCGCCGTCCGCCTTGTCCTCCCCGGTGAGCTTGCAAAGCATGCTGTCTCCGAGGGCACCAAGGCCGTCACCAAGTTTACTAGCTCTTGACCGGGTTTCTCAGATGTATAATTTGAATCGTTTCTGTGTAACCAAACGACAAATTTTGGGTGAAATTTAATTTTATATTTATTGTCGTTTAATACCGTTTTTCGTTTTTAGTCTTATAAATATTTGGTCTATATTGATTTTTTTCTTCTTCTTTCCCCTCTAAATTATACGTCGCATTCTCAAGGTCTTATATAGGTTTCACGCGTTTTTGATTGTTGCTAACAATGAAATTCGAAGAAAATATTGAGTTGGTTTAAACATGCTTTGATGTGAACTTCGAAATTTTGCGAGTTATGGTAGTTACCGTTCTGCTGCATCAAGGTGATGGTTATATTTCAATAAATGTGATTTTCATAGTATATAGTGTAAGTTCTAGAGTGGATGATGTTTTGTAGGTTTTGTGGCCATCTGTATTGGACCCTGATTTTGTTTTGTATTTTTAATTGGAGCGTGTCTATGTGTTGTATCAAATGTAGAAAATGCTTTAAATTGGTTAAGCATTCTCTGAATTATACCTCATTCTTAAGGTTTTGCACAAGCTTCACGCGATTTTGATGGCTGATAGCGATGAATTTTGAAGTTGAACAAATGAGGTGGTATAAGCGTGCTTTGATGATATAATTTGAAATCGTTTCTGTAGTTTCAGGCCCTGGGTTGTTGACTTCTTTTAGATTTTGCGGCCACCTATGTTCTACTCATTTACTTTGACCCTGATTTTGTTTTTTATTTGAGCGTCTGTTTTCTTAGGTTTATATCAAGTAAATTTGTGTGCAACTATTGTAGAATTGCAGTTTGAGAATATGATGGAGCTGGTAACACGAGGGAGGGCTGTTTGCATGTATGTGTCTTCTGGCTCTGTTTCTCTCTCTGTGTTTTGCCTTGTGTCTTATTTCTCTGTCTGTTTTGCCTTGTGTCTTATTCTCTGCAAAGCTGTTTTTGCCATATTGTTTTGTATTGTAGTTCGTAGTATTATCTGGGGAATTGTTAGTTTCTACGTTCTTAATTATATTTGAGTTTTGGTAAATGTCTAATTTCAAGGTTGGATGGATTACTTGAGATATTAAAAAGCAGGGTAGTTTTTGATGGAGACAAAGATCAAAAAATGTGATTTGGGTTGTATTGTTGATGATGGTGACATACATTTTTTAATTTTGTATTTCTTTTTTATAGAATAAGCAAAAGAGCCTCTGCTAAGGTTTTGTACATTCTCCATTGAGTCAGGGTATTTCCACTGAAGAGTTAAGTGAGCTTTCGGACCTATAAATCTTTGGATATCTTCACTAATACCATTTGTTATCGTGATACTGTTTTGCTTTTGACAATTTTCATGTGATTAGTTTCTTATTTTTGAAGTTGATTGGGATGTTTAACCTCCTAATTTGGTGGTTGACAGCATCTCTTGTCATAACTAGTGAACTTGAAGGATGCACATTGGATTCCAAGAACAAGCTTTTGGGGATCAGTGATATGGTAACTTTATTGTTTCAAAGTTATAGTGTTATGATGCATAAAATTTTTACAGAGCAGTATAAAGCAGACAACAAAGTTTTATCCATATACCTTTTAGCTGATTAATATTTGGGCTATAATGTTCCAGTAAGTTTTATTTTTCTATATAGGATTGATTCAGTGTCACTAGGTTTTCATTTATATGATCCTGTTCTTATTTGAGTGCATTTTGGTCCACTGAGGACTGGTGACAGACCTACTTAATTTCAAAATTATTTAATACTATTATCAAGTAAAGTTCTTATTCATTTCTCATTATCTTTAACTTTGTCGCCACTCCAATATGTTAATTTTATCATATTATTTTTCTCATCTGAAGTAAGAGATGTTATTTTGTCTGTGTGTGATATACTCTTAAGGACTGTGCCTGAAGGGGTTTTGGCCATGGTAGTTGAATCGGGATTCAAATTGTGAATCGGAAGGCTTATTTTCTGAATCGTGAATCGAATCGTATCGTGAATCGTAAGATTCATGATCAATAATAAAACATAGCATATACAACTAATAAAAACATATTAAAGCACATATTCATGATCAATAAAAAAACATAATTCTAGGAGCATGAGATGCATGAGTTCTGTTAAATTTGAGTTTGTGAAGCTTTTATTTTGGTAGAATGAAAACAAAGCAATTAAATAGCTAAATAGAGTTCATGCATTAAATGAGTAAGCAATAAATAAAGTAGTGGAGTAATCAAATAGGATAAGTTCAGAAGTGTTCTTTCAATTCCTTTTTATTAAATAATTTAAGCATATATGACTTTTCAATTTTTTCATGAGAATTGGTGAAACAAAACTAAAAAAGTAACGAATACTTGAATCTTGTGAATCATAAGATTCAACATAATTCATTCATGAATCGTAAGATTCACATGATTCATTCATGTATCGTAAGATACAAAGTCTTTTAAGATTCATCTTAGGATATATATCGGTAGGCAGTCAAATCGTATCGAATCATAAGATTCGAATCGTGAATCTTAATATTCTGATAACTATGGTTTTGGCAGCTAGTGAAAGATTATCAAGCCTAGGCTTCCAAGGATTTCTCAAGGCAGCCTCTTGGGATTGTTGAAATACAAAATCAGCGATGATAGAGATTATCCCTGGTACCGACCTTTAAATGTAGGAGTTAATAAGTTATTCAAACTTCTGCTTTTTTATTTTTGAGCTTGAAGAGTTATTTATTTTTCGTTGGAGATCAAGGAACCTATTGTTAGTTAATAGTTATGAACTTTGATGCTGCAGTGATGATAACAATTGATAATTTGATAATGTAATTTCATTGTTATATAATTAAGCTCTTGTAAATTTAATTTTAAGGTGTTTCCGGAGATTCGAATTTGGGATTTAATGTATCAATATGAGAGGGTATTTGTAAAAAAAAAAATTAGAAGAATAGGGTGATGTCTTTAGAAAAAATGGAGGTGTGAAAAGTAAAAGTCATATATCTATTCATGACATCTAAAAATCATATTACTCAATATATGATATGATATAGATTATAGAGAAGTAATAAATATTTGGCTTAAATGTAATTTTGGTCTCTTATTTTTTTTTTTTGACAGTAGTCCCTTATTTTTTAAAATTCATAGTTTTGGTTATTTTATTTTAAAATAGAGACATTTAGTCTTTATATTTTTTAAAATCTGTAATTTTAGTTCCTTATTTTAATAGAAAATATACGATTTTGGTCTTTTTATCAAATTTGAAAATTGATGGTAAGAGATTAATATGATGTGTCCCAAATTTAGTGATATGATACGAGATTATTTGTTTAATATTTATGTCATAGTTAACATTAATATCTTAACAGTTATGGACTCAGGGTTTGACTGGAATATCTCTATTTTAAAATATGAAGACTAAATATCTCTATTTTATGTCATAGTGAATATTGAAAAATATGAAGACTAAATATCTCTATTTTAAAATAGAAAAATCAAAATTACAGATTTTAAAAAATAAGAGAACCAAAATTACATTTAAACCTAAATATTTTTAAGTTATTACGATATATGTTAGTTTTTGGATTTGTGTTAAAAAATATTTCGATTGAATGTTCTTAGTTTTTCAAATTTAGGATAAGTTTGTTTTTAGTCTCTTAAGTTTAAAATTGATCTTTTTTAGTATGTAATTTGTAAAAACACTTGTTTTAGTTATTCATTCCAAACTTTGTTTGCCAAAATGTTATTAAAATGAATATTTTGAAAGAAAAATCCAAATATGATAAGGTGTTTAATAATAAGAATATAAAATAAAAGTGAATTATCATGAAAGCAACTTATAATTTATTAGCTACGTGAGTGAAGTTTCTAACATGTTTGAGCATAGAGACTAAAACAGTTTTTTTTTTCTTCTAAATTACAGGAGACTAAAAATATCAATTTTAAATTTGGAGATAAAAAATAAACTTATCCTAAAGGATAAAAAATATATTTAAGATAGAATATTTTTATCAACGTGAAAGCAATTGGCCAAACAATATGGCGTCCGTTTTCATTTAGTTTGGTTATGGACTCAGGGTTTGACTGGAAGATCTACACTACAACACGTCCTTAGCATTTGAGGCCGTTAGTCCAACATATTGCAATTTGCATGCCAGCCTTAAAATAACGTCCCCACCCCTTCCAACATCATGTTGTTCTATGGCTGTTGCTATATCCATTTCCCTTTTTCCTTTTTTTTTTTTTTCCAAATTATCCTACTAAAGCACACTCCCCTATCTCCTTCCAGAATTGGGTTGTAAATTGTTTGATTTGTTAATTGGTAATTGCAGTTCTTTCTACATAGTGCTCTTCAATTCAACTACCCACAATATACGAGAAGAGTAAGGAAGAAGAAGATGGCGTTGGGTGTACCTGCTTGTTTGTTGACATACGTGGCTCACGTTCTGGCTGTTGCTGCCAGCGTCTTGGTCTTGGTCTGGGTCATCAATTTCAAGGGTGGCTTGGCTTGGGATTCTGATAACAAGGCCCTCATCTTCAATGTATGCATCTCATCTTTACACTCTATTTCTTCTCCGCTATCATACTATTCCACACATTTTTTTTCTCAATAATTGAATGCTAATGGGTTTTAGAGAATTAACAAATCAAACAATTTAAAGGGGGTGTATTCAATTAAGATTTAGAAGGATTTTAAAAGACTTTTTTTTCATAAAAAAGTCTTGTGGTATTCAATCAGGATTCTTAAAGAAGATAAAAAAGTCTTATGTATTCAATCAAGAGTTTCAAGATTTTTTTTTTTCATGACAACAAAATCCAGTGGTATTCAATCAAGATTTTTTACAACTTAAAAAAAGTCACCTGATATTCAAAATCCTATATATTTCGATGGATTATTTTGTAAATTGAATTTTGATGGATTTTGTGTGACTTTTTAGTTATATGTATAAATAACACACACATCAAACAATCCTGCCCAAACTCTTGGAATTTTTGTAAACCCTTGGGATTTTTCTACTCTCCCATTCCATACTTTTTCTTTTTTCCATCATCACATATATTTTTCTCTCTGATGGTAGTAATATTGTTAGAGTAATTGGTCATCTCTTTATTCTAATCACTTTCTTCATATGATCCTAACAATGATGTGTTCATACCGCCAAATCATTTCGAACCATCCTACCAGCCTTTATTGTCTAACCAAGTCCACCATCCCATTCCTTTAGGTTCGGAGGTTTCCGCTAAAAATTAAGCTATCATAAGAGGAGTAGATCTGAGCATGGAGGGAGTTCTAGCTCATCATGACCAACAATCAAGTCAAAGTATCAGAAGACCTTTCTACTGACATTGAAACTATTGCTTTCAATTTTTAAAAAAAGAGAAAGAGATAGAGAAAGATTGAAAAAAATTGTATTGATTTTATTTTTTTATCCAAATCTTATCATTAATTTGTTATCTTTTACATCGACTCTGGTAATTTTGAATGTTTTCTAAAAATTCATGGAATCCTTTAAAATCTTGTAAATCCATAAAGTCCTTTCAAATCCTATAAATTCATATTTTATAAATCCATTAAAATCCAAACTACAAAATTCTAATCATAGAAGTCTTTTAAAAAAATCTTAAAAGTCATTATATTCCTACAAAATCTTTTAAAATCCACAGGATTTTTTTATACAAAAAAGTCTGTTAAAATCCTAATTGAATACACCCCCCTAAAATTCAATTATTTGGGTTGAGAAGAATTAATGAAGAGATTGAGAGAATTGTTAATGGTGTTATTAATATTTGTCAAATGTGTTGCTATATGTGCAGAGGCATTGTAGAGGAGTGTATTTTCTTTTTCCGGAAGAGATTTATATATGGAAGAGGGAGAAGGAGACGGGGGAGTGTGTTTTAGTGGGATAGTTTTGGAAAAAAAAAGAAAAAAAGGGAAGTGGATTAGTATAAAGGGGGAGTGGATATAGCAACAGTCTTGTTCTATTCATTAAATTTGAAGTTGGCCCATTCTCAGCTTTGGGCTTGTAGATATATAACAGTGGATCCTTTCTTCCTTAGCTGTACTTCTCTTTCTGATATTCCTGTAACCATGTGTAGCTTTCCAAATTGTTAGGTAATATTAGTGCTTGAGGTGTTAGTCAACTCAATTAATGGCTTCATGATGATTAACACAGGCCGAGTTGAGTTAGTGAATGAGAATGACCCATTGCATTCATTATTACTCTCCTTCTACAGCATAATTATTGCTAATTCTGAGATTGTTAGCTCTTCCACTCTTTTGGTAGAAGATTCATCGTCTTCCATTGAGTATTACAAGCATTTTTTTGTCGTTGTTGTTTTGGGATGATTCCTCTTTTTGCTCCATCAATTTGACTATATTTTTTTTTTTTTGAGAAATGTTAGGCATATAAATGTAATATGGCGGCAAATGTTAGAAAATTTAAGTCAATGTGTAATATGGACGGTAAATGTCAGAAAAACTAAGTCATGTTATGCCTTGACACACACGAACGATTGAAGTTAATTATTAATTCAGCTATTAATCAAAGTACGATTTCATAAATTACGGGCTCTAATATTTGCTCTTTCTTCAAGTCTCATCTCCAAAATTGAAGATACTTTTGTAAAGCATTATAAACAATAGGCTTCAAAAGCAGTTCCAATTTTCCAATCGTTTTCACGTATTGAAGTGGTCTTAAGATGCCACCGTGATGATGACTTCCTCCAAATCAACGAGCAGTTAATTCCTTTGTCATTAACAACAGTCTCGACACTTATGCGGATTTTTCTTTTTCATATTTTTCTCAATTGATTATAATTCACTTAGTTGATCCCAACAACAGCACTTGCTCTTTTTCTAAAAAGAAATAATATAAAAGAGATCTATGATTTAGTATGAGGAGGGAAACGATATGAAGAAATGTAAGTCATGTTATTAATTTTTGGGGCAAAGCTAAGTAATATCCAATTCTCCAAATTAACTTACCACTAGACTTTTTTAACCACTAGACTTGAGACTCTTAAATTACCACTTCTAAAGTTTTATGAACTTGCATATCACATATCTATAAAGAAACCCCTTTAAAGTAAAGGAAAACTATCGTCAAAATAAGTATATAATTTAAGTATTTTTTTATATTCAAATATTAGCAATATATTTGATATTTTTAAATATTATTTTTATTATCAGACAAAATATCATGATAGACTGATAGTCACACTAACAGATAGTGGACCAAGTTTTTTAGTGGGATCAATATGAAATGTTACCTAATAAAAACAAAGGGTTAACAAGTCAATTAAGAACATTTGTTACCAGTGTCCTTCAAACAATTAACATTGCCAACAATATAAAAAAATATAGTAAAATATTGTGCATGACTCGTATTTTATGGGTGGGTAGATACTGGAGCAGAGCGCAATGGAATGAATCGAAGTGGTACAGTTAGGAGTGATACTGTAAATATGTATCATAGCTTTATTTTATATATACTGATGTAACTCTATTTGCTTATAAATAATAGAAACAATCACTTTACTCTCGAGGACATAGGCACACTTGCCAAACTTAGTTAAATCTCATGTTTGTGGGTATGCATGTGATTACTCTGTTTAGAATTCCGGTTATTATTACTAACATAGACATTTCTAATTACAGAAGTGTAATATTTAACTAGATTATACCCTGAAAGCATTTAAAAAATATCAGGCTTAATTTTGTTTAACAGTCGTTTTACATGTTTTTCTCAACACTTGCACATTTGAATCTCTCTTCTCAACAGAAAATTTAGGTTTGACTGTCTCTTATATACCAAAAAAATATCCTTTTACTTTTCCTTTATTCCTTTAGAAACTCATACAATAAAAGGAATTAAAACCTGTGCTACTTATCTCTTATGTATGTCTTTCTTTCTCTTCTCTTTTCCTTTTCATTCATTCATTCCTTTCTCTTTATTTTTTAACTCACTAGTACAAAAAACCCTTTTGTTTGTTCACTTATCTATGCTATAGTATGCAAAAAATAATCAGGTTCATTCACTCCTCCTTGTCTAATTCTTATGGCTTTTGCTCTTTGTACACCTTACCACTAGACTTAAGGCTCTTAAATCGCCACTTTTTAAGTTTTATGAGCTTGTGTATCGCATATATGTAAAGAATCCCCTTTAAAGTAAAGTAAAACTATAGTGAAAATAAATATATAATTAAGAGTGTGTTTGTTTCAACTCTTATACAGTAATTTTCAGGATTGTGAGTCTGGGAATATAATATTCTTATGTTTGGTATAAGATATAAAAGAAATATTCCCAGATATTATTTATTTTTAGGAATTTAAATTACACATGTTCTTTTCTCTTGTTTTTCTGTGTAGAAGGGTGAAAATCTTATATTTAAATGAGAATGTAAAATAACTTTATACTTTCTCCTTATTTTATCTTTTTTAAATATTTTTATTTTTGAATTAAAATAAATTGAAAATTATTCCAAAGAATGATGAGTATTTACCAAATATTTTTTTTGGAAATAATATTCTTGGTAATAGTATTCACAAAATATCATTTTCGGGTATATAATTTAATTCACGAAAAAAATGTCCCCAAGTACTTTTTTTAATATTCAATATTAATTAACAATATATTTGATATTTCTGATATATATATATATATATATATCACAAGTTCGACTGTCTCTTATATACCAAAAAGTTATCCTTTTACTTTTCCTGTATTCATTTAGAAACTCATACGATAAAAGGAAATAAAACCTGTGCTACTTATCTCTTATGTATGTCTTTCTTTCTCTTTTCTTTTCCTTTTCGTTCATTCCTTTCTCTTTATTTTTTAACTTCTTATTAACACACCTTTTATTTGTTCACTTATCTATGCTATAGCATGCAAAAAATAATCAGGTTCACTCCACCTTGTCTAATTCTTATGGCTTTTGCTCTTTGTACACCTTGGCAGGGTTGGGTACACAATTAAGAACCAAAAAGTTGTGGCATATTCCCCTTATGGAACTAGACATTAGCAACGACCCCAAATATGACACGACTTTCCCCTTTTCATTCTTACTAATCACAAGATCCTATCAACAACTTAGGATTCTAATTAAATGTTACCATCTTAAAGTGAAAACCCTAGAAAAAATATAGTAAAGAACATGCATGCAAATACAAATTGATCACATCATCGCACACATGAAATGCCACTCTTGTGTCCCAATGAGCCTTTCAATTGAGCCAGATCTAACGTGATCCTGTTTAGCAAAATCTTCTTTGGGTGACACAAAGGGAACAAAGTTTAATGGGTGAAATGATGTTATGGCTTGTTGGAGATGGAGTTTTGCGGAAAACCGTAGAGGGTGATATGGGTGGCGCAAAAGGGACAAGTTGGATGGAGATAAAAAACAGTGTGTATGATGGATTACCTAACAGTTTCATAATCCACACGCCTTCAATTTTTACATCCCAATGTCCTTGTCTTGATATGAATAGAACACAAATAATTGTCCTTGTATTAATTTAAGCTACCCCACTTGTGTACCTAATCCCCATATTGGTATGTGGAATATTGATTGCATGAGGCCATCATCGAGCCTACTCTCTAGAAATGAGTGTTAATTTGTTTCATCCTATTTGTTGCTATAGGTTTTGGTTGTTTTCTTACTTACAAAGTAGACACATTGGGAAGGGAAAAGACATGCATCCTGAAGTTTAAGCAAAATGACTTTGAAATCAAGTGGTTTCTAATTGAGTCATGAATCTAGACAACGTGTAAGTTGTTTGATGCATACAAAATCACAAATGTATCTATGCATGTATAATTGAGTTATGAATGGTTGGGTTTGTAATAACTATTTATCATATGTGGTTATTAAACGATTATACTAGTTAGATTATTTAAATAACTTAATCACGAATAGCCCTAGTCTCTTTTAATAAGAGTTTGAATTATAATTCTTTACTTTTTATAAGAGGATTAGTTTAAAAGGCCCTTCCATTAAACTTTGAGAGACCACTCAGAAAAGTTAACAGGTTAGTAACAAAAATTATCAAAAAAATCTGACACTACATCTTTATTAAATACCTTAGGACGTTAAGTCTATGAATTATATTTCTTATATATATATATATGTTTTATTAAGCCCGCTAATGTGGGACTAATCACTCATACTTAATTTTCTACAATTTTTTTTATATAAATATAAGTCTCCACATTACTATACTATTTCAGTATCACAATTCATCAACCAGACATGCTACCGGACCAAACTTACCATCACAAAGAATTTCGACATGATTTCATTTTCTTGGTGCACTGCTTCATTTTATTATGATATTATTTCCAACCAGAAAAGGACATTGGGAAAAAAAAACATTTACGCTTCGCCACTTTTTCAAACTATAGCAGTACAAGCAAGATTAATTGATCCTCATATATTTTATCATTATCCTCATATATGATTTGCCTCCAACTAGCAATGATTGGTTTTGATAGTAGGTTTATAGCGCATTTGATGCCTATAAATGAGTTATTAGACAAATTTGATGCATCAATTAATTGGCCCACTAATCAAATAATTTTGTTTTACTATAATTCTAAGCATGCTAGTTGCTGCTTGTTAGAGAACTTAAGTATACTCTCTTAACATTTCATATTAATAATCACTTAAACCTTTCAAAAGGAATTCTGTGAGCGAAAAAATATATATTAAGAACATCTACATCGCTGTATCCGTTCCAATTCTGCACAGTGTTTTATGAAACAAGCATCAGTTCTAATTCAAAATCACGGCTGCAGCAAAATCGGTTCTGTTTTGAGATTTTCTTTTCAGAATCGGTACTCAAATAAAAAGGTGGGCCATGTTGCATTTTTTTTTGTTTAAAAAAAAATAAAAATATGGAGAGAATATTTTTTGTGGGACCCAAATAAGAATCCAAATAGAGGTATTGGGTTGGAGAGAATAGATGTTTTTGAGGTGCTTGTTTTGGAAAGAGTAAAAATGAGTGATATGTATATGTGGGACCCATTTAGGAACCCAAATAAAAGTATTGGGATGGAGATGCTCTAATAATCACTTAAACCTAGAGTTTTCACTGCAATTCATTTTTTAATATATCGTTTCTTCTTTTATTTGCTTTATTAACTTCATCTTTATTTCTCTACTAGGCGCCACTGGCTGAAGAGATTCTTGATTACACTAAGACTAAGAGAATCAAAATCATATCTACACGGATCATATTCATCAATAGCTTTAATAGAATAGTTCCAATATACCAGAGTATCTTTGCGTTGAAGTCATCTTAGTATATATATCCTCGATTAGAAATCAGCAAATGATTATTTCACCAAAAAGAAAATAGAAATTTGTTGTCTACTTCGTTTATTAACATAATGTTAATTAAGATGTGAAAATGAAAAAAAAAAATGTAACAGTTAAAATATTGAATAGAAAATTTTAGAGTATATATGTGAAATTCCAAAATTTTCAGAATAGATAAACATTGTTTAACTTGGCCTTGCTTTAATCTTCGAGGTATCTATGGATGAACGTGATAAACAATATACAAAATTTCTTTCCTGAACTATTTTTTTGCTTTATATTTCTCCGGGCCAATATTTTTAAACAAAATATTGTGTGTATGTGTGTGTTTAGAAAAATTATAGATTCCGCATCAGTTTTTGAACGAGTTGAAAGCCTCGAAGCTCGATCCACCCAATAAGCGAAAGTAGACATTAAAATAAAATTAACTAAATTCTTATTTTAATACTTTAGGATCGCAAGCATCGATTAAATTGAACCATTTAAATTATAATTAATATTGAAATTCACTGTTCTCACTTCTCACACTCATATATATATATTTGAGAATTATATTGTTTTAGCTTTTTAATTGTATTAACAAATTGTAAACAGTTCCTCCATAGTATTTCAAGCTCAATGGTGAGTTTTGTTAGAAGGCGAGCTAAGCATGTCGCTCATAAGTTAGCTGGAGCGTCACGATTTTTTGCTAACATTCACACTTTTGATCATATTTCAAGTTGTATTCATCATGCTATCTTAAATGAAATGAAATAACTTTCTTCTTCTAAAAAAAAAATGTATTAACAAAATCAATCTCCCTTGTACTAAATGAACAAATACTCTTACAAAATGTATTATGAAATGATTGAATTTTACCATTGAGATGTACCATATTAAAGAGTTTAATTTTCAGCATTAGGAACGTTGAAAAGGCAAGCTAACATGAATAGTACTTATACGCCCTTTATGTGTAAGGTGATGTGCAAGAAGCATTTTTTTATATATATTTTGAATCATGATGCTATTGAATTCAAAACCCAATAAGCGTAAGAGTAAGACAAGGGCCTAATTCCCCTCGTGGTAGTTCCCAATTGCCACCTCATGCATGCATAGTCATTGTCTCAAAGATATTCTTCATTAATATGGCTGGTCCTTCTTCACCTGGAAGAAAGAGTACTCACCAAAACCCTCCCACTTTGAGTTTATAAAGTTAATTAACTACAAACTATGGGACTCCCACAAGTAATTTTTATTCCTGCAAGAAACTTTTCTTTATTTATTGTAACTTTTGAACTTTGCTTGTCTTGCTTTATTTTATTTTATCATCCTTCTCTTTTTTCACGTATCTAGCATGAGATGATGTGAATATGATTTTTCTGACACCTGAGTCAGCATTTTGCTTTTACAATATTGTATATTGTATATATAAATAAAAAAAGTTACAACGAAATAAAGAAAAAAAGAAGTTCCTCTTGTAAATGAGGCTTAATTTGTAACCTAAATAACATCTCTTTTTCTTTTCAAATGAAGTTTCAAATTTAGTTCTTCATTTATGATAAGTTTACTTTAATTACAATTGCAAATGCAGCGACTTTTTTTTTTTTTTTTACTTTTAAATTTTGTTTCTTATTAGATTATAAGTCCTGAACACTCCATAAAAAAACTTTATTTGAAGAAAAGTCAAGATTGACTAGAAGAAGAAAATTCTATGTGAAGTCATTAGTGTTAGAGATGTACATATAAAATTATTCACATGGCTTGATAATAAATTTGAACTTTTAGAATTGTTGGTAAGAAAAAACAAATGAAAATGATATAAAATCATCAGTAGTTAACCCTTAAATAAATAATACCTCCATTGTAAAATGTAAATAATTTATATATTTCCACTTTCATTTCTCATTTAACTTGTCTGAGAACAAAACGAAATCATACCTTTATATTATAAAATTGAATGACTAAATAGTTTATACACAGACAATAATGTATTCTTAATTTGTTGACTTTTATACATATAAAAGTCATATTTATCCTAATTTTTATTTGATTAACAAATTTCTTTTACAGATAATGCATAGAAATTATACATAAGCTAGTAAAAATTAATTCAAAGTTAGAAGACCTTTGTGGACGCATATAGTAGTAGTATTCAAGTAAGGTCTCAGATTCAAGTCTTATGGATAGAAAAAACATGCTTGGGAGTGAAGAACCTCATTAAAGGTGGCCAGTCAGGTTCTCCAACGGAAATTAATCATCGACAAAATCGGTGAATACTTCATTTCAATAACATGGTAACAAAAAATATAGTAGTAGTATCCTTTGTTTTGATGAGAACTTCACAAGCCAGTGAGGGATGTGAGATTCCTGATTCCTTGATGATGAGTGGCTCGTAGGTTTCCACAACACCACCAGCAGTACTTGAACGTAACTATGGAAGGAAAAAGCTCCACACACGAGATGCATACTTGTTGAAGCAATATGAAGACGAAAAAGGGAGCTTCTAGAGTAGAGGGTGGTGGTCCTACGAACTAGTATATAGTTGTGTTGGGGCTATATATTTGCGAATTTCGTAATAAAATGGTATGATGGGAGGGTGGCTGATCATGACAACACACACAAAAACAACAAGAAGAAAGAGAAGGTTGGAAGGTGAGGATGAGATGAGATGAGAGACATTTTTGAAGGGGAAAGTTATAAGTTTTTTTCTCTTTTCTTCACATTTGAGCCAACGAAATTTTTTCCTAGGATCCAAGTACATTTTGTTTTTTTCCTTTAATTTTCTATCCTCTTCCAACAATGGAAGTTAACATTTTTTTTCTCAATAATCACTCCTTTTTTTTTTTTGCGTATTTTAGTTTTTAACGGAATAAAAAAAAGTTTTAAAAAATAATAGTTTTAGTAAGAAAAAAAAAGGAGCTAATCAGAAAAGTTAATTAAATAAATAAATCACAGGTGTAATATAACATTTTTTTTTCTTTTTGAAAAAAGGTGTAATGTAACATTACCCAAAAGTAATGAGAATTTTTTAATAAGTTTTTTTTATCAGCTAATATGTTAGTTATTAGTTTGTTAGTTTTTGTTAGTGAGATAATAAGTTTATTCTGTTTTTATTATAGTTTATTAATTTTTCTGTAATATTTATACTATTTTTAGAAGCATTCAATATTAATTTGTTAGTCCTTCCCACGTTATTCTTTTTTATCCTTTTTACAAGTTACTTCCCATTCGGTCTTTCTTTTCTCGTTCATCCCCTGTAACAATGTTTTGTCTTTTGCGGTTATTGGTTAGTTGGATATTAGTTATTGATTAATTTAATGTTTTCATTGATAGATAGTTTTTTTTTTATTATTAAAATTAAAATCACATTCCATATTTTTTCACTGTAAAAGTCATATATCATTGAAGACCCTAAAATTTTTATTATATCATATTATTAAGGATCAATATCAATATCAATATATATAAATATAAAATTTACGAATCCAAAAACAGCTTCAGAAAACACGTGACGAAATAAGGTTGCTTTTAAAGTATTAGATGACACATGTAATCATTTCATGCCTCTAAATTGTTTGGTTCGGTTACGAACCAAATTCAAATTCAAATACATTTAAGTCTCATTAATTTATTATGAACAAAAATTAATTCAAAAATAATCAATCGACATTAACTACATAAGAAAATAATCAATCAATATTACCCAAAAATTCTTCCAAATCAATCAATTATCAATAATTAATTAATTTGACAATTACACACAATCATCATTCATGTATTTTGATTTCAATTCAAAAAAGATTTTCGTTCATTATTTGACAATAATCCATTATTTCGAATTAATATATACATGTTTAAGTTGCACATCCAAAAAACATTCTTATTTGCTGTGCATCCGGTCACACTCTTGCTATTTTGACTTGAAATTGTGCATTTGAAATTCCTATGCTTTCAAATCTCCCATGCAAAGTTAACAATATTACTTCTATTATTCACGGTGTTCTTTTTTATGTATCATGGTTATTCTTTTTTCTCATTCTTTTTTATTTATATATCTCATACTATCTAATCATCTCTTTTTTTTTTTTTTTTATGGATTTGCCCACTTATTGTTTTCTTAGGCTCAACACTTTCCATCATGAAGCTTTTGCAGTTTAAGAATGAGAGATATTATATGATGGTTACTCTTTAATCTCATTTTATTTGTTTTTTATTTTTTAAAATTTTTAATCAGTTCTTCTAATTTTGATGTATTTATGGGTTTGCTCACTGTTTTTTTTTTTATAAGCTTCACATTTTCTTGCCCTCACTTGCAATTTTATAAAGAGATAAAGTCTTGCTCAATATGTCTGAATTATGACCTTGCAACAATGACATTTTTTTTGTGTGTAAATAAGAGGGAAGTTCTTACATCAAGAATAGGAGAACAATGAATATGGTGAAGAATAGAAGATAGGGATCCGGAACAACTACACTACAATGACATCATATACCAACTTATTTTTACATAATAAATTTATCTTAAATTTATTATATATTTATATTGATAATCTTAATATATTCGTGTATTGCATGAGTTACTATACTAGTTAATAGGGACAGATACAAGGAGGGGCGGGCAGGGGCGCCATCCCCCCCTCCCTTGGGATTTTTCGTGTACATATATATTTTTAAATTAGTTAGTGTAAAATTAACTATGTATGTTGTTATTATATAACTAGTTAAGGTTAACTAATGTAAAATTATGTAAAACTAGTTGTATTTGTTGTTATTATTGCAATAGTTAAGATGATAACTAGTGTAAAATTATGTAAAACTAGTTGTGTTTGTTGTTATTATGATAACGGTTAAGGTTATTATCATTTAAAATAAAAATTACTTTCAATTTTACGTGTAAAAATAATAAATATTTTTTTTAAATTATCATTTGTTAAAATTAAAAAATTTAAACAATTATAAAGGAAGAAAAAAAAATCTAGTCCCTCTTTAATAGGTTTCTGTATCCGTCCCTGCTAGTTAAATAAATATTTAAATCCATAACTACCAACTATTTTTTTTAATCGAAAGAGTAACAATAACAAATTACAAATGAAAACTTATAATTTTACTTGATCAACCAAATCTCTTTATTATTCAATAGGGTCTTAGCCTCTTTTAATATTAGGTTAGAGTTAGAGTTTAAACTCACATAAAAAAAACTACGTTTTTCTTCATTTAAATCGTGCAATGGAAATTTGACGACTCTTTTAATATTAGTGATCATAATAATTAATGTATTTATTATTATTATTAACCTCAAATCATCTTCCTTAATTTAAGACATTTGTTAGCATTAGCATTTTTCAATTTGTGCTTGCTTACTAACTAAGCGCAACAAAGTGACGGATACGCTTATATTTAATGCGAGTGGTTGCTTACTAGAAGTAGAACATTGAAGTGATGGATATCCTTATTTTTAAAGCCATGGAAGTGATGGTTATCCTTATATATTCAATGCGATGCTGACATATTTATGATGAAATAATAATGATGATTGTCATGCAATATTATAAAAAATCGAAATGAAAAATATTTTAGATTTTAGGGACTTTTTTTCCTGGGTCAGGGATTACGAGTGTCTCTCAACCTATTGGATCCGCTCACGGTGGATAGCTGTCGTTGTTCCAAGAAAATTTTGCACATGAAGGGAATCGAACACATGTTCTCTCGCTAAAATAAATAGTTTTCCACGTATGAACGCAACAGGACCTTACACCACTGCGTTAACCTCATGAGTTAGATTTTAGGGATTGTTTATTAAGTATACATAAATATATGGTTAAAATATATTTTTGTCTCTTATATTTTTTATTATAATTTGTTTTGGTCTTTTATCTTTTAAATTTTTTTTTTTTATTTATTTCTTAAAGTTTTAATTACCATTTTGGTCTATATAGTTACAATAATTTTTTTTAGTCTCTATAGTTTAAAAATCCATATCGATCTTATAGTTGCAATTTTTTAACCTTTTGGTCCTTCCAGTCTAAAATCACATAGTATCATTACATCTAGATCCTTTAAAATCACTACAAAACTAAAATTGTCTTTTTTTTTTTTACAAATTTTTACTGTTAGTTTCAAAATATCTGAGTGTAACTGCGTTAGGCGATTTTAGACAGCGAGAACTAAAAAAATTAAAAAATTATAACTATAGAAACCAAAATGAAATATTTTAAATTATAGGAATTAAAAAAAAAAGTTATTGCAACTATAGGAACTGATTAATAATCATTCAGGGAGTATTTATAAGAGTTTTTCTTTCTTTCTTTATGGCGTTTTTGTTTCTTTTCTCTTACCAAAAAAAAATTATTAGAGTTTATTCAGATTTATATAAGTGTTTTTTAACGTTATTATTATAAGAAGAAAAAAAAAACGTTATTATAAGCTTTCCCCAGTTTATCTGATCCCGTCATTTTTTCCCCTTCTGTGCAGTAGATATTGAAGCTGATCTTTCGGAATCTACCAAGTTGGAAACAAAAAGAAGTGAATGTTTTAGCGCCATTCAGAAAATTGACGGTGAAAGATGAGGAATAATATATAAGATTTGAAGTCAAACAAGAGGAGGAATGTTCAAGAATTTAGATATTTGCACTTAAAAGGTGAGACAGTGACATGAAAACAACCAAAGTGAATTGGTTTCTTGAACGTCTAAAACACCTGCATGAATCTAATTAATTTGATTTGTTCTTAATTCCATTCCGGATTAAAAAAATACTCGAATCTTCAAGGGAAATATTTGAGCGTGCATTATATCTATATTTGAGATCATTGATGATTCCAGGTTTTAAATTTTAGAACATTTTTTTTTTTAATTTCAGTATGCAACTCAAATGAACTTTACTACTAATATACTATATAGCAATTGAATGTTGGATTCATTAGAGTTTTACTTAATAATCACCATCTGGATCTAAATTATTAATCTCTCAAAATTATATTTATGAAGGTGTCGATCAGTGTCTAAAATAATCGAATATTATAGAGTTGCTAATCATGCTTGAGAATTGTGAAATCATTATTAATTTGAAAATGTGGTTCCCACCTAGAATTAGGTCTTAGGTTAGTTTTCATAATCAGGACCACTATGGTCTTTGATCATAAACAAATTGCACGCCGTTCCACAAATTTTAAGAAGATTCACGTTGAATATCATTTTCTTGGTAAAACCAGTCATCTATTATTTTGTTAGGTGTGACCAATGATTTTTTCTTCTAATTACTTATATAACGGAGAAAATATTTTCATAGATCAAAGTAACCATTTTAAACTGATTATATATGATATGATGTTACAAAACTTGCTTAAATTCGCACGAATAGCTTAGTCATTAGTCTTATGCAACTAATTAATTGAAAGGAAAATGTGATCGAATTTCCTTTCCTTGTTCATTTCTACACACAGCAGAAGTTCCTACCATTGACTTTTCCATTCTGATAATTCTAAATCTTCTTCAAATACTTACAGCAAAGTGTACACTCTTTAATCATATTTTAAGGGCACTTAGTTGACAGTGCTAATTTAAGATGTTCTTATATCTCAAGATTTTCTATTATGCAGTATAATTTCATGGTGTTTTTCAATGATAATCTCCCATTTCAGGAAAAAAAATAAATTGAAAAGCCTAATTTCCCTTTTGCGTGTTTTAATCAGAGAAACAGAAACTTTCAAAAATCATAATGCTTGTTATAACTATATAAATAGCAGGTCAGCTCTATCACTAACTGTGATGATTGATGGTTGAACAAACCATTGACGCCACTATTTGACCCAAATTAAGTTAGGTACATCACTTGAAGGATAAAATGAACATTAATTTTGTTAACCTAGCTTGTTAGAAGAAAATTTCAGGGTCTGAATTTCAAACTCATTAATAGCCAACTATTTAGTTATATAATTAATTCTAACTTTGAAATCCTATCTTATATTTCTTCATGAATAATTTGTCATAATTAAAACAATAATTCATTATTATCCGAGTAAGTTACATGTGAATTCATTATGTAAAGTCTTGGTTCACATCAGAGTACTAGTGGTACTCAAACTGTACTGAGTCCTAAAAAATCCAAATTAGTTCTCCACTCGTCACCTAATCATGGGACTCGCCAACACAAAAAAAGTAACAACAAACATTCCCCACCTTTACAACACATCCCTGATGAAAATAATCCAGCAAAACAGAATCTACAATCAACGAAATTATACCACTAAAACAGAATTCCACTTCTTAAATAAATAAAAAAATAAAGGCTAAAATAGAATTTGAATTTCTCATTTTAATTTTAGTTTCAGTTTAATTTTTTAAATTAAAAAGGTTT
The DNA here is from genome assembly GCA_026413185.1 of Pueraria montana var. lobata. Lineage (NCBI taxonomy): Eukaryota > Viridiplantae > Streptophyta > Magnoliopsida > Fabales > Fabaceae > Pueraria > Pueraria montana. The sequence continues at coordinate 76,822,698 of CM048647.1, forward strand.
CACTTTAGTCCTTTAAAGTATCAGTATTAGATTAAATTGGTCATTTCATAAGTTTTTTGCACCAATAGTATTAATTTTGACTAACATGATATCTCTCAATTTGTCCCATAACACTAAGTTGACCAATTTAGTATGATAAGTCGATGGAATGATATTTTTTTTTTTGACATAGGAATGATCATCTTATTCTAACAAAGAGTTCAGAGACATTTTAAAAGCACTAAAATGAAATTTTTTAAACTTAAAAAATTAGACTGAAAGCAAAGATTAAAATAAGAGATCAAAATTTTATTTTTTCCCAAAACAAACCAACACCATCTATAAAAGGATCCGCAATGGAAACCTACTACCTTAGTTTTTACCCATAACCTGACCAATACCTTATTTTGATAAGATGTGCTCTAACTACGATATTTTTGTAATTAAAAACTATTTGATTTGTGGTCAATCAAATGGACCAAATTACCTTACTCTGGTCAGCGTTCATTTACTTGTATAGTGTTTTATGAAAAAATTGGTGACATTTAATATATTTAGTGTTCGGTTTAGGACAATTAATTTGTTAGTTTAGTTATAGGAGAATAATCCAATAGGTTCAGCCTTTTTTTTTTAAAGGAAATAGGTTCAGCCTAGTAATAAGGGATTTAAAGTCTTAAGTTCAATTTTCATTATTATCATTATACACACGAAAAAAAAAAGTTATAATAGAATCATTTATTTATGAGAATTTGAAAAAGAAAGAGCTGCCTATTCATTCTTCTGCGAGATTATCACTTTTACCTCACAAATGAGGGCGTTTTTAAAAGATAATATAATACTTCCTCCGATCCTTTATATAAGAAACAAATAACTAAATTGTCAAGACCAATAAAAATAGTTAAGTTAGTTAGCTATAATTAATAATGCCATAAATTTTAATTTTATTCCAAAAGTACCCCTTAAATTGATTGGTTTAAGTAGTGGTTACATTAATGACATTGCACCTCCACCAATAAGTGTAACTTGTATTGTTAATAGACCAATAAATAATTAATGTTACACTTATTGGTCTATTAACAATACAAGTTACACTTATGGGAGATATCATGCATTTATTGGTCTATTAACAATACAAGTTACACTTATTGGTGGAAGTACAATGTCATTAATGTAACCACTACTTAAACCAATCAATTTAAGGGGTGCTTTCGGAATGAAATTAAAATTTATGGCATTATTAATTATAGCTAACTAACTTAACTATTTTTATTGGTCTTGATGATTTAGTTATTTGTTTCTTATAAAAAGGACCGGAGGGAGTACATTAGAAATGAGTAAGTGTCTCATTAATAGATTTCACAAGATACAGGATAATAAAGAAAACTAGCAATTAATACATCTTAAAGTGGATTTATGTTTCTTATAATTAGGACAAAAAAAAAACATCCTTTTGTTTCTTATAAAAAGGACCGGAGGGAGTATAATATAATATACTTCCTCCGTTCCAGATTATATGACGTTTTAGAGAAAAAAAATTGTTTCAAAATAGATGATGTTTTACAAAATCAATACTGCATTAAATATCTTTTTCCAAGTCTACCCTTAATTAATACTTAGTGGAAGTAGTGTAGTATGAGTAATTAATTAGAGAGATAAATGGTATATTAGGAAATTACCTAATATTTTCTAGGAAATTCAATAAATTAATTGCATTCTTTAATATATGTGTCAAAACCTTAAATGTCATATAAACTGGAACGGAGGGAGTAATAATTATTCTTAATTTTTTTTTTTTGGTAACAATAACTATTCTTAATTGGCAAACAAGGCTTTGATACGTAGAAAAAATAAGAGAATTATTCCCTCCACGTGTTTCATATGTCCAAGACTAGCAGTTAATTACGATGTGAAGTCATTATTCAACATTTCAAATTTGCATTTACTGTGTTGTACAGTGATCACTGGACACTTCTCTAATCTAAGTTTGATATTTGATCTAAAAACTCAGAATCGATGGCTTTGAGAAGCAAATTCTTCCTATGATGTCATTTATACAAATCCTTTATAGTGGATAGCCATTTTCTGGTAAGAAATAGATTCTTGAACTTTTATATTTGTACACGTAGCACATATACAGCGTATCCAGGTGCAGAATAACTTAATTTTTTTATGAATCTTTTTCTAAGTTTATCTGATAATTGAAGTAGCCCGCATTTCTTTTCATTCTGTTATATTTCAACACTTAAAACATGAAATTGATCAATTGACATATTAAGGACCAATTTGGATATTTGTTAGTTTAAAATTTACTTTTTTTTATAAAAAAAATAAAGTTAACTTTCAACTTGTAATTTAATTTCAATTTTTGTGGGTAACAATTTTTAAATTTTAATATTAAAACTTTAAATTTAACCACACAAATCACTCATCACTTCTTTCTCGTTTAGACTTATTTGGTGATAATAATTGATTGATGGAGTAGATGATGATGGAGAGGACAACTAAGGAAACTTTGAATTGATAGTAGCGATGACTAATGGTGATTGTGGTTAATTATGGAGACAAAAATAATATTAAAGTAGCGATAGTAACAACAATAACAATGACAATGACAATAATGATTGTGTGAGTAGTTATTGGTGACAGTGACTATAGTATGTAATTGTTGTATCAATAATAGTGATAATGATAATAATGATTGACTAGTGGTGTGGGTGATGGTGGTCGAAGTTACTGGTGATGAGATTTATGATTGTGATGGAGGCAATGATAACAATGATTAGTATCAAAGAAGAAGAGAAGAGATGTAACTGAACAACAATGAAAATTGATTAATTGGAAAGAATATAAAAAGGATCATAACATATAGGAGTTTTTGAACAAGTAATTAAAAAAAGGGAATAGAAGCAAAGCAATAAAAACTAACTATAATAGAAAAACTAACAAACTTAACTAATAACTAACTTCTAGTTGCAATTTTATTCATGTTCAATACCCACTAAAACTTTATGAGTGTATATTGATGACTCTCAACTTGTTAAGAAGATGATGGAAATGAGTATGGTTAAGTAATTTAGTGAGGAGATATGCTAAGCCAATTATATAAAACCATATTTATTGGCTTAAATTCACTTTTGGTCTTTATAGTTTTACAATTGTATAATTTTGATTCTTGAAAATCTTTTATTGCACATTTGATCCTGTGTCTTTTAAAATTGAGAAAATTTGGTCTACCATTAGTATACTGTCAATTTTTTTTAACAAAAATTGCTTATGTAACACAATAATGATGACGTGTACTAACATGTTGATATGACAAATGTTGTGACAGTCTAACATATTTGTTGACGCCGCATGTCAATGCTACATCAGGATATGTGTCAGACTACCATGTTAACATGTCAGTATCATTTCATCACTAACATGTTACATCAACAATTTTTGTTAAAAAATTTATGGTAGCCTAATAGTGAACACAAATTGCTCAATTTTAAAAATATGAAGGACTAAATGTGTAATAATTTTTTTTAAGACCAAAATAGCACAATCATAAAACTAAAAGGATGAAAAATAAATTGAAGCCATACTTAATTGATTAATAACAGTAAAACTTGCTAAATATATTTAATTGATTAAATAAAAACTAAATTATATACTGAATCGATTGATTGAATAAAATGTTTTAAATTACATGTAAGGCAATATATAAGAATATATTCAACATTCATCGTTGATTATATATTAATTAGTAATGAAAAAAACTTTTTTGGCTATAACTATTTATTAAACACAAACAACATACATCACAATTTATATTAAATAAACATGTATTAGATATATTATATATTAAATGTTGATAATTATACTTTTAATTTAACATTCATCATTAATTATATAAATAATAATAAAAAGAATAAATAGTCTATATACTAACGATGTAAATGATTTTTATGTTATCTTTTAATTACAAATTATCATATATAATAAGTTTGTAAACTTTTACAATAAATAACTTTAGTGTCATATCTAGAGCTGTTAAAATGGGTCAGCCTGGTCCACCTTGTCTCACTTAATAGGTGGGTCAATCCAACTCGACTCACCTCTTGGTGAGTCTAAAACATGATGGTAAAATGGCCCACCACGGGTTGGTGGGTTAAATGAGTTGGTCCACCTAAAATAAAAAAATAAAGAAAAATTATTTTTTTAGGAAAAAAAAAAAGTGAGCACTACGTGATTGAGTGAGTGTCGTGGACTTATGAGGTTGTGAAAATTGAAAAATAAAAGTGGACCAAGACTTAGAGTTGTAGTGTGTTAGGTCAATAGGATTTTTTTTAACTTTTTAACACTAGCCTGTGGCTAGCCCGACTCACCACGGATTCGACCCGAGTGAGCCGGGTCAAATTTTTAAGATAATAGAAATTTGCAAGTTTTTTTGGGTCCACCTTGGCCCAAATATGTGGTGGGCCGAGTTGGCCCGCGAATTATGACCAATTTTAACGGCTCTATATCTAACATAATTTCTAATTAGTTGACAATGCAAAATTTTTTATACTGATAATAAATATAAATTAATTTTTTTTTTGTAAAGTTTAATCTCTGTGCATTATCAGTATAAAAAAATTGCACATTCAACTAATAAAAAATATGGTTAATATGATTTTTATGATAATTATTATAAAAATTAACAATTTTTTTATATGACAATCTTTAATTAGATGACAATGTAATATATTCAGTAGTTTTTTTTTTTTATAACGAGATCAATGTATTCTAATTGAATTATATATATATATATATTAAAGTTTTAATCTTTAAATAATAAATTATATATGCAAGTGTTTACACTTTACAAGCGCATCAGCTACTGTTAATTGACTTAAATCACTACTATTTTCATTTTATCTGTTTTCTTGGTAAATATTTTATGACCATTTATTTGGACTTTTGTGTACATAAAGGTTTTAACAAAAAAAGTTATTTCTATTGAAGGAGACCCTTGTAATTACGCAGCATTTGGTAGGGTGGAAATAGAGAAAAAGACGAAGGAAGAGAATGGAAGTAGAAGAATGTTAATTGTTTACTTGGATCGAAATGTAAAGAAATATTAAAAAAAAGTTGGGATTCCCAAAAAAAACTTCCACAGAGTGAAAAAGTGTGTGAAATTATGTTGCACGTAACAGTTTTTTTAATAAAACCAGCCTCCTATAATCGATTATGCTGCCAGCCATAATCAATTATTGTAGGCTCTCTTTTTTTCTTATATAATAATAATAAATAAAAAGTATTAATAATAAAATAAAATAAAAATAATATTTTTTAAACTACATAATATCAAAAATTTAATTTCTATTCCATTTCTTTTTTAATCTCTTTAACCAAATTTTTGTTTTTCACATATTTCTTTCTTTTTTTTTCACCTACTTCCTCTCTTTCTACTACCTTCTTTTCTATCACACAAAGGATTAATATTTAGTCGTGCATGGAATAAAACTATGTCCCTTAAAAATACATCTGAAAGAAAAAATAAGTTAGAAAAAAGAAAATAAGAAATGAGACAGTATATAAAAAAAATATGAAATGAGATAAAAACTAATAATTTGAATTAAAGAAAAAAAAGAAGAGATTTTCTTTTTTAAAATGATTTTCCTCTGATTTTTCTTTAATTAGAAAAGATAAATTTCTAATTTCCAATTTTTTGTTTCTTATTTTTTTTATCCAAACGTAGGGAAAATGTCAAACTGGAAAATGGGGAGCGTAGTACTTTCGTGGCTTTTACTCATTACAGGAAATTTAAACTCTGTTGAACGTAAACCTAAATTCAAGATTTGTGGATTCTTACTTAAGACATTCACATGCCTGTTAAAAGTTAAAACGATTTCATTTCATTTCATTTTGAAAAGATGAATTGACAGGAACTCTAGATGAATATGCTGTAAAACAAAAAGAGTAAATTACACGAACACCCCCTGAGGTTTGCCTTTATTACACCTGGCACCCCTCCATTTTTGAACCCTACAGAAAACCCCCTAATTTTTGGACTTTCGTTACACTAACCCCCCCTCATAGGCATAAATCATTACACTGACCCCCCCTCTCAGGTTTAAAAAATATTACACTTACCCCCCTTTAGGGTGCTCAAAGTAATGTTCAAAAATGGAGGGGTACTAGGTGTAATAAGAGTAAACCTTAGGGGTGGTCAGTGTAATTAACTCAAACAAAAATAACAATGGTAAACAAACTAGTTTTTAAGTATTATTATAAATATAAATTTTTATATTTCTCGTATGAAAAAAAGAAATGTATTTTTTTTTGACATAAGAACAGAAGATATGTTTTTACAGCAGTTCTTATTATTTTGACGATATACGAAAAGAAATTCCTCCTAAAAACTATTAATTTAAAATAAAATTTTACAAAGTATATGTTAAAAAAAGAGTGTCTGTATAAAAAACAAATATACATATAGACATTATTTTAAAAACTAGAATATGTGACCCTTATGTATATATAAAAAAAGAATATGTGATCCTTGCTTTACCTGAAAAGTGTCTAATATATAAATTATTAAATTATAATATATGAATATATTTATTATAATTATAATATAAATTAGATTCAAATTTATAATATTAAAATAAGTTATATTACATTAAAGGTATATTCGACAAAAATAACTTATAAACTAGTTGAAAGTTCAAAATATAAATTATATCTAAAAATTATTAGTTGAAAGTTACAAATTTTTAAATTAACTTATTTAAGTATAACGAAGTGTTTGGTAGAGGAAATTTTTTTAGATTTCCATAAATTTTAGTTTCTCATGTTTGGTTTCTATTTTAAAAAAATAAGAATAAGATTCCTGGGAAAAGATGTTTCCTGGGAATGTTTTTTAATCAATTTCCACGAAAACTTTCCCATAGAAGAGGTAAGAATCTAACTTTCCCGACTAGGGATTTAATGATATGAAAAGACTATATTATCCCATTTTTTAAGTATAAAATATCCTCACCTAGGCTTCATTTTTATCTATAAGCTTATCTCTATTGTTAAACGTTGCACTTATCCACGTAATTCTGTCTTTTTTTAATTTTGAAAAAATATTAATTTTAAAATTTGTAATTTTTTTATCTTTATCCTTTTTTTAAACATAGATCCCAACTACTTTATTATCTAACTTTATCTCATTATTTATTATTTCATCTTTTGTATCATTATATTATAATAATATTATATTTTAACCTCTAATATAATAGTAAGCCATAATAATATTTCAACCAAGTAAAACAATGTCATAATTAAATTAAATAATTAGTATTTGTAAAAAAATATTTTGAAATTAGTTTTGTTCAATTTTCCTTTGTAAATGTTTTTTTCATATATACATTTATTTAAATATTGTAATTAAATTAGGTAAATGTCATATTTGTAATAAAATTTGAGTGAAAAATATTTAATGAAGTTATTTTAATAAAGAGTATATTTGTAAAAATTTCTTATATACCCAGGAAAGTTCTACTATAACCAAACATAAGAAACTTTAATTTCCAAAAATCATACTATGACTAACTAAACATATTTAAGCATTATAGGAATTGACTTTTCTAGGAATCATGATTTCCGGATATGAAAAAACTTCTCTCCTACTAAACGCCTCCTAAGTGTTTAATAAATTATCTATTTGTTAAAATAATTAATAAATATAAAATGATAGAAATAGATATGTTTATGCAATTTTTTATAGATAAAATATATTTTTGAGTAATTATTTTTAATTAATTTTGAACTCTTATAACTTTTATTTAAAGATACATTATTTTAATTATATTTATAGCTTCAATTATTTAAATTTTTTATATTGTGTATTTTACTATTTATCTTATATTATATCCTAAAATATTTCTAATCAATATTAAAATAAAATAAGAAAATGACATATATTTAAATAGATATCACACTTTCATATTAATTAGTATTATAAAAAAGAAATATTTAATGCGTAATAGTAAGTGAAAACACTACTTAAAATAGTATATTATAGAATACTACAAATTACTAGTAGTTTATTTATCATGATTAAACCAAATTTTCAGCTAATCAAGTAAACTGTTTGCAAGACAGATCTTTCTCGATTAGCAAGGATAAAATTTGCGACAAAATTATTATCCTACTAATTTTTTTTCTATAAAAAAATGATGAGCATAATTATTTATTTGTATATAAAATATAGGAGGAGCAAAACTTTTTAAAACACAGGTCTTTTTGTTTTTGTTTGTTTGTTTATAATAACATGGTTAATGGAAAACACAAATTTCGTGTTAAGATTAGATTAGATTAGGCACACACCACTCTCTCTCTTTCTCTCTCTTGTTTCTCTCTCCTCTGTAATAATTATAAATTGTCCCATCAAAGGCTCCTCCCATCTCTCTTTCTTTTTCTGTTTGTGTTGTGTTGTGTTCTGTTTCTATTCTTTCACCCAATTTTTCTCTCAAATTTTCCTCCATTCCCACGAAATCTAGGGTTTCCATTTCCCCTTTCATCCCAGGTACGTGCACTGCCTCTTCTTCCTCTGCTTTGATTTCCACGTCACCCTCCCATTTTCGGTGATCTCGATTTTGATTTAATTCCCTTGATTTCCAGAATTTTCCTTTTTTTTTTTTTTCACCTGAATTGTTCGTGGTTGCGTATGTTGATTTTGACTCGTATGGCGTTTATCAGGTGGCATGTGTGGTGGGGCTTTTAACTTGGATTTAATTAAGGAAACCCTTTTTCTGTTTTTCCCCTGTTATTTCCCCATGGCCTTCACTCTCAGATTGGGGTTCCCTTTTTTCTTTTTCTTTTTTGTTTTCCTTTTCGGTTTCCGAGAGATTGAAATGGTGGTTGCGGCTTAGCAACTGCTTTGTATTTATGTTAGTCTTAGGAATGGAGTTTGTTTGAGGTGTATTTATGCTTCGTGGTTTGTTGGTTGGTTGGGTGGGTTCTATATAGTGTAGTGGCGAGAGAGGAGGGTAGAGGAAGAAGGAATATTCTGTGGTGAGGATGACAGATTTTCAGCCGTTACAGCAGAAGCCTGAGCCTGCTGATGCCCATGCCGAGTTTGAGAGGGGACTGGAGGAGTTTATGCGTGGGCACTTGGATGATTGTATGTCCTTTGCTTCGTGTAGCTCGTCCCGTGCACCAGATGATGAGGACGACGAGGGTGATCAGCTGGTTCGGAGGAGAAGGAGGTCTGACCTTGAAGGGGATGATTTGGCAGAATCGTCGGCTGCACGCAGGCGGCATTCGAGGATTTTGAGCAGGTGGGCTGCACGGCAGGCTCAGGAGATGATAACTACTATTGAGAGGAGGAATCGAGAGTCTGAGTTGATGGCGCTCGCTGGATTGCATACTGTGTCGATGTTGGATTCTTCTTTTCTGAGGGGCTCACAGTCTCCAACTTCTGGCCAGGAGGGGGCTGTGGAGAGGCCGAGCACTCAGGCATCTGCCATTCTGCAGATGTGGCGTGAATTGGAAGATGAGCATTTGTTGAACCGGGCGCGTGAAAGGATGAGGGTGAGGTTGCGGCAGCAGAGGAATTCTGACTCTAATACCAATGTGTCCAGTACCATGTCTGATAGTCGAGGCAGTGAGAATCAAGGGAGTTTGGGGGATGCAAGTGAAAGTGAAAATGATTATGGTACTTGGTCACATGATCAGATTGGATCAAGGAATGCACATGGGGATCATAATGGGTCTAGCAGGGAGCAATCTCCTGATCTTGGCGAAGTTGAGAGGGAGAGAGTTAGACAGATTGTTCAGGGATGGATGGAAAGCGGTATTAGTGATCATTCATCCAATGTGAGTCAGAGAAACAATAACCGGAGAGCAGAATGGCTTGGAGAAACGGAGCGCGAGAGGGTAAGAAGTATCAGGGAATGGGTGCAAATGATTAGCCAGCAGAGAGGTTCGCGTGGGAGCCGAAGGGATACTCAAGTAAGTGAGGGTGCTCAAGCTGATCGAGTCCGTGATGTAGTAGCTGATAATGATGAGAGTCAGCCAGAGCATGTTCGGCGGGACATGTTAAGGTTGCGTGGAAGACAGGCTCTAGTTGATTTGCTTGTGAGGATAGAAAGGGAAAGACAAAGAGAGCTGCAGGGCTTGTTGGAGCACCGAGCTGTTTCTGATTTTGCTCATCGCAACCGTATTCAGGTTTGTTGGGTCCTCTATTAGAATTGTCTTGCAATTTATGGTTCTCCTAGTCATCGTATCTCCACTTAATAGAAAACCTGAGTTGATTATGGTATCTAAATCATATAAGAACTCAAGTTTAATTTGAGGCTCTGGTAATTGCACTATTTAAACTGAATAAAATATGTTAAAGTGTGCCTTGTGTTTTGTCTTAATATTAAATGATTTGCATATGTTTGCCTCTCTTCTCTGATAATATGTCTGGTTTTGATTCCTCTCCCTCCTTGGATATGTTTATCAATTTATTGGTTCCAGTACACGTGCTGATTATTTTCTTGTTTGATGCATGGCATTTTTAGAATATTATTCAAGAGTTATTTCTGTGCTCTGAATTACCAAAGCTTTTCCTAGAAGGGGATAATAAGAAGGAAGAACAAAATTTTATATTTTATTCCTTTGGTTCTGTTAATTGTTGTAGTGGATAATGGTCCAAGTTGTGGTTCTATATATAATATGCTTGTTATAAGAGATCTCCTTTCATTGTTATATGAAATCTATTGCTTCCTTTTTCAATTTGATTTATTCAGTTGATTCCTTTTTTTTTTTTAATTATTTTCTTTTTAAAAATTTAACAAGTCATGTGATTAGAAGATATTTATGTGCACAGTACTTGTTTGTTTCCCCCTTTTTACCATGTATAGTTGTTCCTCTTGTAAATTGACTATTTATATAAAATTACCTTTTTCAGTCACTGCTCAGAGGTAGATTCCTCCGAAATGAAAGAACTGTTGAAGATGAGAGGCCACCGTCTATGGCTGCAAGTGAATTAGTTCAGCTAAGACAACGACACACGGTCTCTGGTTTAAGGTATGCAATTCAAGACTTTTTCCAAAGTTTTTCTCCCCACTCTCTTCATTTTTTTCTCAATCTAATTAGGATTTTTATTTTTGTTTTTAGAGTCTAAATTGATAATAATAGAACTTGTCCCCCCACCCCCTTTCTATTTTAGGCTTCTCCAAGATACAAAAGAAAATTGTTATACCATCCTATAATTTAAATAAAATTGAATGTTCTCTTTTAAATCCTTGTTGTGGGTGCTTCTTCTGCTAATACTATATTGGAACTTTTGGTATAGAAATAAAATAAAGTAGTTGAGATGCTCTAACATCTGTGACAAGGAGTAGTAACTTAGGCACACATTGGTGGATTTTTTATGGACTCTATGTCTTGCATATTAAGTAACTTTATGCGCTATGGTGGATTTTCATTATACTCCATTATCTTGGGAAATTAGTATTGATATGGGGAGGAGAATAATTTCTTTTGATATTTGTTTATTGATGGTTTTAAACGAATATTTATTTTGCAATAAAAATGGCATTTTTGTTCATAATGACAATGCATTAATGCAAATTTTCTTACTGATTTTCTTATGGTTGGATACTTATATTAGGTTTCTTCTGTTCTGAGTTGCACTATAAATAAAATATTTATAATTAATTTATTATTTGTTATAACCCCCATTTCATTTATTTTTGTTCATTAGCACTTTGGTTTTCGCACATAAGTTTCTTACTACTCAATATTCTATGAGCTCTATATATTTATGCTCTTCAGTTCAATAAGACACAAGGCTATACCGCATGTGTTAGCTTGGCTTGTTTCTTTATTTCCTTTAACATTTTTATGTAACATATGTCTAATAAATATGTTTATTATTATGCTCCTATTCAAATATGGTATATTGGTACTTGGTGAATATTGTGTACAATTTGTTCTTGTCATTGTTACAAGTTGATTGTCATACATTGACACTTAAAAATGATGTAATTCAGGGAGGGGTTTCGTTCAAGATTAGAAAATATTGTTCGTGGTCAAGCAGGCACCAGTCCTGATACCACATTAAATAGTAATGCAAGTGAAACAAGAGGCGATGAGAACCAAGCAAACAGTCTGGTAGATGGCCAACAAGAAAATTATGAACAACAGCAGATTAGGAGCCTGGAAACTGATGTGCGTCAGTTGCCTAATCGAACAGGAACTTTGGAGAGTAGCACAAGTGAGAGTATTAGTTGGCAAGAAGCTAGTAATCAAGGAGGGAATTGGCAGGAACAAATTGCTGAAGAAGGGGGAGGAAACTGGCAACAGAGTCCATTCAATCAGACGAGAGATGGAAGGGCAGTCAGTGATTGGCCACAGGAACCTCCCAGAAATTTAGCTGGGGAAGATCCTCATCCACGGGAAGCTCAAAGAGTTTGGCATGATGATAACACAAGGGAAACTGTTGGTAATTGGTCCGAAGGACCTTCTGGACCTTCAAGGAATCGCCGTGGGGTTCCTTTTAGAAGATTCAATAGATTTCATCCACCTGATGATGATAATGTATACAGTATGGAGCTTAGAGAACTTCTGAGCAGGTAATTCTTTCCTTTTGGATCTTTTGCTTCACAGTGGTTTTCAGCCTGTTTGGCTTATTTATCCCAATCTCAACAGGTGTTTGGGAAAAGGAAATAAAAGGAATTTCTCCCTAGAGTCTTGTTTTTTTTATAGAAACATGTACATGTATTTAACCCTTTCCAAAATCTAAAATGAGTAGGCCATTTATATGTTGAGATTGTACTGAACATGGTTGATACTTCATTTATTGGCTTTCAGTTCTTCTAGCCACTAAGCCTTATGATTGCAATGGATTTTTTATTCATGTTTCAGGAGAAGTGTTTCTAACCTTCTACGTAGTGGTTTCCGTGAAAGTCTGGACCAACTAATACAGTCATATGTGGAAAGGCAAGGTCGTGCACCAATTGACTGGGATTTGCATCGGAACTTGCCAACACCAACTCCTGCCTCTCCTGAGCGGGATCCAGACCAGCAGGGTGATGAACGTGACGAGGGTCAGCATGAAACCATTAACAGACCTACACTGGTGTTGCCTTCTCCACCAGTACCTCCCCCACAGCCTCTGTGGCACCAGGATTTGCATCAAACTGGATGGTCTCGCCATAGCATGCATCGTTCTGAAATTGTAAGCATCTTTCTAATCTAAATTCTTTATGGACATCTATTTTAGTTATCCATGGAATGGCTCATAGAATATAGTATTATGTTGCTTCTTCCTGTCATTCTTTTTACATGCAACCAATTTAGGCTTTTCTTTGCATGATCTTCCGTAGTCACTACTAAGCTAGTAAGCTATCACCTTAAGCTAGAAAATTATTAAATTTGATTGGGTTTAGGATGTTAATCATGTCTCTTCCATTACATTTTGTGTTGATTACTACCATGCTAAATGATGACGAATATATCTAATAAGGTGTGTAGGTAAAAGTAGCTCTAGTTGAATCTAACAAAATTATAGTAAAATGAAAAATTCTAAGTAGCTTTAAAGCTTTGGCTACTTATCATTTGAGATCTTTGTTGTCATTCAGGTGTTGACTCTTGATATGCCTTTTTGACAATAGGTCAACTTATTTTACCTTTCATTTCTGGAGTTTTTTCTTTGCCTAAATAGTTTTCATACTGTATTTTATTAAAATTCTTTTTGAAGTACTGGTTTTGTTTGCTGATTGGGAGCAGGAGTGGGAGATAATGAATGATTTAAGATCAGACATGGCAAGACTTCAGCAAGGCATGAATCACATGCAGAGGATGTTGGAGGCCTGCATGGATATGCAACTGGAGTTGCAGCGCTCTGTCAGACAGGAAGTATCTGCAGCTCTGAACCGCTCAGCTGGTGAAAGTGGTGCGTGATTTCTTTTCTCTTCTATCAATACAGTCATGTTTTTTTACTTTGAGGGTTTTTTTTTTATTATCATAGTGCAGCTGTATTGGTGGCATTTATTTAAATGTTAATTATCTTTATCTTTCTTTATCTCCAGTTATTCATATTGTATGTTAATTTATATTGTAGGATTGAGTGCTGAGACATCTGATGATGGGTCTAAATGGGGGCATGTGAAGAAAGGAACTTGCTGTGTTTGTTGTGATAACCATATCGATTCTCTTTTGTACAGGTATTTATACATGATACTATATAATTTGTGTTGATGAACAAACTACAACCCTACATTTTATGCGGGTATCTGTAGTTTATACTGTTTACCTTTTCTGAATACTGGTTTTGTTTCTTCCTTTCTCCAAATTGCAATTTCTTGCAGATGTGGGCACATGTGCACTTGTTCAAAATGTGCCAATGAGTTAATTCGTGGTGGTGGTAAGTGTCCTTTATGCCGAGCACCAATTGTTGAGGTGGTCCGAGCATATTCCATACTGTAAAAAGGAAATTAAAAGGACATGGAGAAGAAAAAAAAGTCTGAGGGAGTTTATCTCAATTCTAAAGGTCTCAAGGTTCTTATTTATAAAGTGTTCAGTAGATGCCTTTGTTTTTCTGATTATATATGGAACTACACGAATTGTATAATTGGATTAGCAAATGGCGCCGTTGATTCATCATTCTTACGTAAATAAATAGTTGCCCTGATTATTCTTTCAAAAAAAAATTTCGTTGAAAATTCCAAGCTTGTATATGAATAAAAACAGAATTCCCAAAAACAAGAGAGATGGTCAATCTATTCTATACCTATAATACTTTGCCTCAAATAATCGCAAATAGGAATTGGTTATTTCTTCTCTTATACTGCATATTTTCAGGATTTTTTTTTTCTCAAATAATTCTCATACGGCTTCGGTGACTCTAAATAACCGGTGTTCAATTTTGTATGTTTTTGTTTTCTTTAAATGGTTAATTGATATTGTTTATTTCTTAATTTTACAATCATTAGTAAAGGAATTATATTCGAAAGATTTATATTTTACAAAATCCAATTGTAACAAATACGTATGATAAATTCAGATAGATTATGTTTATAGCACTCCAAAAGTATATATAAGGTATGTTTGGTCCAGCTTTTTATTGGCTTAAAAGCTACTTTAAAGTAAAAATTCAAAATAAGAACTTAAAATAAAAATAGAAGTTGTTTGGTGATTTTTATTTATTTTTAACTTAAAAGTTGCTTTTAAGGTAAAAGTTGTTTGGTAAAAAGAAAATATTTAGTTTTATTTAAAACTATTCTTCTTGTTTAATAGAAAAGCATATTTACAATAATAGGACTTTTATAAACTCTACCGACTATGATAAATATTAGGTATTATATTGCTTTTTTCCCCCCTCTCTGAAAGTATGCGAATTCGTTTATTTAAAAGATATGATGATCGATTTCCATTTGATTATTTATTTATTTATTTTTGAAAGGATTTCCATTGATTCAAATTAAGGGTTTGCCTGAAATTTAATTTACTTTACTTGGCCTTTAGGCCATTGATTACGGCAAACATTAACTTTATGTTTAACTTGTTGAGGAATACTAGTGATACACTCTTTATGATTGACCGAAATTTATTGAAAATAATCAATTTTGGTGAATCTCACTTTTAAATTAAGAAAAAGAATCATTAAATGAAAAACATAATCTATTTTCAATAAATTTTAGCTAATCATGGAGACAGTGTTAGAAAAGGAGTAATACGAAAAAGTGTCACTAGCATTTCTTTTTACTTGTTATATTTCCTTGCGCTTAAAGATTGCAGTAATTTAAGCATTCCCAAACGTGAACAAAAACATTAAGTTTTCTATCAATAAATCAATGCAAAAAGTGGGTAAATAAACGTGTTGGAACAACCTAAGTTAAACGGTACAATAACATTTTACCTCTCTTTAAGATAATAAGTACACATCCGAAGTTATTTGCTTGCTACCTTACCTAAGTTAAAGTTAATTTCCCGTATAACGTGATGTTTGGAACAAGGATGGCAACGTCATGCAGAGCCATTTTAGTTTTGTTTATTTATGTGCGTGTTATAATTAGCTACTATTTTTTTTTTGTTAGGATATTGACCATAAGAGGTTACTTTCTTTAACTTGTACAACTATCATCATCGAGTCTTTGTAAATTCTAGTTAAATCCTATTAAATAGTTATTGCTGATTAATTAGCTGTGAAGCGTTACTCACAAGAATTTTTAACAAGATAACGCAAGGATAATTGGCGGCAAATAAAGGTGAGAAGACTGTGTAAAGAAGAAGGAGAATATGTATCCCTGCAATTTTGAAAGAACTACCAGGAGGGGAGTTTCATAGACCTGAAAACAAGGTTCTATGACTTGAAAATCCCTAGAATCATAGTTTTCGAAATCAAGAAAAGTTAAAATCAGCAACATTTCTATGACTTTGTAGTCTTGTGCAGAAAACAATGAACAAAGAGAGTGGTTTTAGAGTAAAGAGTGATTAGACCAGCTTGGGATGTCGTTCTTGTTGTGAGTACCATTGGAAGGATGCGGCAAGACTAGATTTGATACTGCTTCAATTATCCTCTTTCTGCAGTGGAAGCCAATATGAACCCCATTATATTTTGGCACCAATTTGAATGAATGAAAAATAAGTTAACTATAAGTTACTTGTACATACCTGTAAGAACTTCATATCTTTGGCATCATATTGGTCTCGTTTCACATCTTTCTTTTGTTTTTGCTTTTCTTCAAGATCTTTAATCTTGTTCTTGTACTCTTCATTCTCTTGTTGAAGAGAATCTTTCTTCCTGTGTAGCTCACCATTTTCTCTTGTCATTTGGGCAATTTCATACTTTAACTGGGCATTGTTGTGACAAGAAGCTTCTTTTGTGGTTAGATTCCATTGCAGCCGTAAATTTTTTTCCTCAAGCTCAATTTTACTACGCTTGCAGTCCTCCAACTCTGATGTAACTTTCTCGGTGGTTGAGATTCTTCGAATATAGGATATATTCTTAGCTTTCAGTTCATCACACTCTAAGGATAGCATCTGATATGAAGCTTCCAATCTTCTGAATTCAAATTCTGCTTCATACAGTGATCTCTTAAGGATAAAGATTTCATCTTGAAGCATTTCTGTTTTCTGAAGTTGAACTTCTAGCTCAGAAATTTCCTCTGTTGCTTGTAGCCTCTCAAGTTCAGAGGCTTTCAGTTCCGCCTCGAGCCCTCTAACTGTGCCCTTCAGCTTCTCTTCACTTGATTTGACGTTTTCCAACAAAGAAACTACTTTTTCATGATTAACCATCAGAGTTTCTTTGTTTGCCCTGGAAGCAGCTAGCTCTTCAGTATAATTTTGCACCATGACTTCGTATTCTGATTGAAGATTATCGAGCTTGGTTTCATAATGCCTTACTTCTTGAAGAGCAGCTTCAAGCATAGCTTTATCAGCACATAAATCATAGACCTCAAGTACAATATTAGAAGCCATCCTCTTGTGTCTATCACAGATGCCAGATATCTGGTCTCTTAGGTGTTCACCCTCCCTCTGCAAGTTACCTACTTCAGCTGTTTTTTCCAAATACATCTGTGTTAAAAATTCCTCTCCCATAGTGAACCTTTCATCTAGTTTTCTGCTTTCCTCAAGAAGGGCATCTAGGTCTACATTTATGGTTTTTTCTTTCAAAGCAATTTCTTCCATCATTGAAGTAAATTTGTATTCCAATTCTTCAACTAGTTTCAACATATCGGAAAATGCAATTTGTGATTCCCCCAGTTTAGAATCCAATACTGTACATTGGCTATGCAACTCCAAGTTTTGCATTCTTAACTCATCATTTGTTGTTTGAAGAGTTTTAGATTCTTTAATCAATTTTTCATTTGTAGCTTGTTTTTCTAGGTTGGCTACTTTCAGAAATCTGCACTCCTCTTGAGCTTCTATCCATTTTTTCTGCATTTTCTCCTTCTTTATTTCCAACTGTACTTTTTGTGCCTCATTTAAAGCTTCCATTCTCCTAATCTCAGCCTGGATATTTTTGACAACATTTTCAGAGTTCTCCAGCGCCAAATGAGTTGACTCCTTTTCTTCAATCAAATGTCTCATTTCAGCTTCTAAGCCAAGTATCCTTTCAGATAACTGTACATTTTCTGCTTCTAGTCCAAACAAAGCATTGTCTTCATCGTCGGAACTTTCAAATGATAAAATCCTTACAACATCTTTGCTAATTGGAGTCTGGGAATCCTTTGTCCAATGATCATGAAACTTCATATCATTTGGAAAATCAGTTGAACAATTTGAAGAAATTTTGGATTGCAGATAAGCAACTTCAGTTTCCAGTTCTAGCTTGGAATACCTTGGACAGGATTTCTCCTTCCCTAGCATATTGTCAGATTTCAGCTTGTAGGTCTCTGAAGATTCAACCTGTTGATTTTTAGTCGGTGGTGGAAAATCAGATATCAATTTTGCATGTATATTTCTCAATTCCTGACTAGAAATGCAGAATATATTTTCCTTTAGACTGCAATCTCTTACTTCATTTTGAAATACATTACCATCTCTGATTCTTCTCCCGTCCAACTCATCTTGAGAATTAATGTCATACTCATACTCAAAGGAAGTAGCTTTTGTTTCAACCAACTTCTTCAAGAGGATAATGGTACACAAGATTGCCTCAATCAATTCCTTCAAATCTATTTTACCTGCATCTTTTGAGAGCTCTGATATACTGAAACAACTCTCATTTTCGTTTAATGTCATTTGACCCAGAAGAGAATCTTGAGCCCTCAGGTTCTCTACTGAAAGCTTCAGCTGCTTATATAACTCAAGGAACACTTCAGTAATGTTGATATTAGTATCAGAGTCAAACAGTGGAAAGTTGGAAGAAAAGGAACCAGAAATGATCAGATCCTTTCTGGACTCTCCACGCTTCTCACAAAATTCAGCTTCAAGATCTTGCGCCCTTTGTGTTAAAGCTAAGATTTCATTGCCAAAAGCATAAACACCGTCAGATAACTTCTTTTCAAAGTTGATGATTTGTTTCCCTTTCTCAGACATCCTATTCCTCCATTTTGCCTCATTTTCTTCTAATGTTTGAGCCATAAAACATCTTGCTGTTTGCATCTCTTGATCTTTCTCCTCCAGAGTTTTCTTCAGAAACTGGATAGTACTTTCCATATTTTTTTGTTTCTCCTGCATAAGTTGGTGCTCAAGCTCCAAGTTCCGGAATTCTTGTAGTTCAATCCCTTCATGCAGGCATCTTATTGCATTTCCATAAGTACCAAGATCAGCAGCATCTGGATGACAAAACTCCTTTCTCATTTTCTCTGGTAGGACTTCCCTGCTCAAACTAAAATCCTCTTCCTCACTGTCTTCAAGCCCACGGCTATTAATTTGAGCATCTTGAAACCGCAAGCTATTCATTGATAGATCAGCAATATCCATTTTCTGCTTTTCTTTTATTTTCTCTAGTTTCTGGAGAATGGAAACAAGATCAATCTTTGACTCCTGTGTTTTCTTTAGCTTCAACTCCAAGTCACAATTAAGTCCTTTCTGATACTTGATCTCATCTTTCAACTCCTTTATTGTATTATCCATCTCTTCTATCTGGAACTTAAGATTTCTGCTGTCATTTTGCTTCACCATTGAGGTTAGCCGTTGAATTTCTTCCTTCAACGCATCGCTCTCTTTGATTGATGCTGACAACTCCATTTCAAGTTCTTTTTTATTCTTTGACTTCTTGCTTAAATGTTTTTGCAGTCTCTCCACATCAACCATCAGCTTTCTAGCATTTTCTTCCCACATATTTGCTTCACCATGAAGTAAATCAATGGTTACTTGTGCTACACCCAAGAGATCTTTAGATGAACTAGCACTCCTTGTCAACGTTGTGTCCCTGGCATGTGAAACTTTCCCAAGCTCTTCCAGTTTACCTTGAAGCCGTGTCCCAGAAATTGATGTTACTGGGGATGAATATATTGATCTGGAGGTATCATAGAGTGGATAGGGGCCATTTTTAGAGTAAGTTGAATCTTGTCTCTCATTCATATTCTTCTTCAATCCACTGACATTACTTTGTTGGGGAGACATCCCAATCCAAAAGGACAAGGAACTCTCAATTTCGTGATCTGAACATGTTGCAAGTGGACTTATTCTCTGTAACATCAGAAGGTGATTTTATTATCTTAGAAGAAAGCCAATTTGAACAAGAACTTATCAAGAGAGGAAACAATACAAAAAGAAAATGAAAAACTGCTTAAACTAAAGAAAAGAAATCTAGTTAGACAATAAAAGGGAAAATATACTTGTACAAACTGTAAAAGGTATGTGCATAATTAGAACTATATTTTTTTGAGCAAATTACAGCAATACTTCCTGAGTTTTTATCAAATTACACATAATCCCACCTTTTTTTATTTTCTTACACTAATCCCCTTTAAGTTTGAAAACATTACGCTAACACCCCCTTATATGTTTGAAAACATTACACTGACATCTCCTCGAATTTTACACTAACACCTTCTACAAGAGAGGTGAATGTAATGATTAAAAAACAGGAGGTGCTTGTGTAATTATACGAAATCTCAGGAGATGTTGCTGTAACTTTTTCTAATGGTTTTTTTGAAGTTAAGTGGGACCAAGTGTTATCTAATGGTTTGCGTAGAAGTATGTCCGCAATGAGGATCAAACCCAAGTCCTCTTGCATCTACTTCAACCCCCCACCACTAGGCCATGCTTAATAATTTGAAGTAACTAGTAGGTTTGCTTTATCCAAGTATCAGTAGACTGTTGATTTTTCCTCTTAAGCGCAGCCCTGACTACTGGGTATATTTTAGATAATAAGTGAAGCCAATAAAAATGAAGGAATTACAAAAGCATTTAAAATTATTTTATTTATGTTCACTGAACAATGGCAGTTACTGAAATGATAGAGCTTGAGTACTCATTCAAAAATACAAATTTTTTCATTTACAAGTCAAGTAGGAACACTACATATTCCACTCTTGAATGACTGAAGGCTGAAGCACATGATATTGATTGGTATAAAGGGTTGATTACATAAAAGTTAAATTAGCTGAACAATCTTCATACCTTACTGCTAAGTTCTCTTCGATAATATGTGTTTTCTAAATGGTCCCAATGTGAAGATCCACTAGTCCTGCTGAATGTATTGTCAGATACATCGGATATACTGTCTACATCATCAGAGCAAACACTCATTTCGTCCACATATGAATTTCCATCCTGCCTGTGCTATCCCATAAGAATGAGTGCATATTTTTAAAAAAAAAAATTATAATAAGCACACATAAGTTAAAGCAGAATAAAGTTATTCCATAAACAACAGACCTGTATTTGCTTCTTGGGGTCAAGCACTGTATTTTAACCTGAATTAAAAAAAGAGAGAGAGAGAGAACAAGAGGATCAGATTTTTAATAATTCATAATTGTAATGAAGCTTCGGTTCTACTTGGAACAGCTGAAAGCGGGAAAGTGGAAAATAGTTGTAAATTTGGAATGCTAATTGTTTCTACTTATTGCTTGGTAAAGGAAATATTATGGTGTGCTAGGCAGGGAAGGTGAGAATCCTTTATTACTTGGTAGAAAAAGCGGATTATAAAAAAGTATAAAAACTTGTGAACAGATGTAGTTTATCAAATAAGAATGAGTGCACATATTTTTAAGTTTATTTTCCATTTTCTGTTTTTTTACAAATAATTACAAAAATGTCTATTTTTATTTCCTATTTTTAAGGCTTTGTATAAAAAATGGTGAACATGTGTTGTTTCTCAAACTGAGAGTTTAGTCTTGATTCAAAGATTTGAAGAAAATTAAATTAAAAAAAAAAAATCTTAAGACTCAAGTATGTGTAAATAAAAGCAAAATTTCTAAAAGAAAAATAAAGACTTAAATATGAATTTAGTTCTTGTAAGTTAACATCTTTTTAATTTTAGTTTCTGTAAGTTTTTTTATTTTTATTTTTAATTCTTATAAATTTGTGTTTTTTCAATTTTAGTTCCTAAAACCTGAACTTACAAGGACTAAAAATAAAAAATATAAGAATCATAAAGAGACTAAAATTGGAAAAACAGACTTCTTACTTGTAAGATTGTCCCATGGGAACAATGTTGTCTCAAAGGCAATGATGCAGTAGAAGTTTCTGGTCTAATGTAACTTGCTAAATTAATGGTAGCCTCCCCAAGGGTCCCAAACCTGGCAGATCCCTGTAATAACGATGCCATTTCAGGTTGAGTAAGTTATGTTAGACAATATTAAATGAGTTTAATTTATGTATATATATTATCAGTGTAAAATCATTTTACGCATACATCTAATTGAAATTTACCTTATCATCACATAAATTAAACTCATTGAATAAACAAAATCAAATGTCAAGTATTCTAACACATAATCAAGCAACAAAGGTAACCAACAAACCATGGCAACAACAAGCTTAAGGAGGAAGCCTTCATTATCTTGTAGAGAATCATCAGAAATCCATATGGTACTTAGCATGGAGTCTTCCCAATGACACTCTCCATTTTGTACTGTTGCTTTGCCAGACTTGGCTATGGTTTCCCCTGTTTCTATAGAAATGATGGAAACAAAAAGATTGTTCCACCCTTTTTCTATCTGCAAAATAATAATAATAATAATATTATTATTAATATGTAACCAGGAACCTTTTTAATACTAAGAGAGATCGAGAGTTGGAGAAAAACCTCCAGTGCTTGGAAATCATAGAATTTGAAATCCAATCTCTCCTGGAATTTATCTCTGTTATGCCTACTCAAATTGCATATTTTCCTCTTTCCTTTTCTATCCTTCAATTGTTTCCCGTTTTCATGATAGGCTTCAAAACTGTCACATTGAATCATACCATGTCACATAATTTGCTACAATAATGAGAAGTGCCGAGCTTACATGGTGTAAATTGCTAGTTGGAGTTGTTCGGTATTCAATATGTTCTTCCCTATACAATTATAGTATAACTAACAATTCATATTAATAAGAAAGAAACATGGTTAATTTTAGAGTTTATTAGCACACTAAAAATCATCTAGTTTAGAATCATTGTGGATGTACTGTACTTTAGGAATAACGAAAACAGAAATTTTACCTTGACATGGCCCTTCCACTTCTACATGCACTGCAGAGAGTAAAGGGGTGATATTACCACAAAGGTATGTAACTTGTGAAAAGAAACAAGAAGGGCTATATACAAATGGTGCTAACTAGCCCGTTCCCTTGTTTTTTTAATTAGACGGCAAGAAGTTTAGAAGGTACTTTTGGAAATGTTTAGTTGAATAATGAACTCAAGAAGGGAAGCTAGTACTTATGATTTGTGATTTCCTGCGGTCCAATAATATAAGTTTCGGTCAATTACGCAAGTTTTTTCCTTTTCATTCCTTTGAAGGATCGATGGTATACATTAAAAAAAGTTAAATGACTGCATTTACACTCAGAAGTCAGAATTGTGTATTGTAAACGATTTTAAGTCTCATCTGTAAGTAGCAACTATCGATATAAACTAATTTTGAGCTGTTTGGTTCCGAGTTTGAAAGTCTTAAACCATGCATGGTTTAAGCAAAACTTATAAGAGACAACTTTTTGTTTAGATTATGGTTTGGACTTTTCCAAACACAAAACCACATGCACTTATTTTTATTTTATTTTATTTTTAAAAGATTGGTGGTTGAAATGAAGCATTGAATTGCTTTGAAATAACTAAGGTGATAATTATTTTTTTTAAAAAAAAATGTATGCTTATGTAACTGTATGGTTATGTATAAATATAATACATATGTTCATGATTTCGAATCTGAATTAGTTGAGTTATTAGTGAATTATTTTCGTTGGATTCATTATATGGAAAACCTTATTCGGCACAACTTATTCTCACTCCTAACAGATACCACGAGTATTGGCGAATCTCTTGAAGTCACAAAACAACTTCACTTTGTTCAAAATGATCTCATTTTATTTATAATTTTATACCAGTTTAATCAATCAATTAGTAGTTTTCCTTCCTGTAACAAAAAATAAAAACCCAATTTGTAGTTTAAAGAGTGTGATTTTGCTGCAAATGAGAATTGAGAAGGATAAATATTTTCTTCTATAAGGCATTTGCATAGTAATGTTCTTTCATTAGTGGCGGAAATGTATAGCAAAGGTGGGCTTGAATATCTTTCTAAATCTCTCAGCAACCCGTTCAGCTATAAACACGTAATCAATTGTTATTTATTTATTTATTATGTGTGATCAATTGTTATTATGATTTGAGTATATTGTGCAATGGAATTGAGCTTCTAATTTTTCATTAGTTTTAGTCATTTAGATTTACTGTATGTGGTAATAGTTGATCATTGTTACTATCAAAGGTCTAATTCAATTGGTTTAGCAGGATGTGTGAGCATTGTAGACCTTTGATACTATCTTCGATTTTTACGGATAAAAAAAAAAAATTTGATCGATTGTTACTATGATAACATTCTGGCCGCATGTCAGTTCTTGAGTACTAATCCCCCTCTTACGCCTGCTCTTCTTTAAAGTGATAAATTCATAAACATCTGACGTATTAATCTAATTGATAAATATATTTTCAATGTATTTGAATTTATTTTCATCAATAAGCATTTCTAAAGCATTTTAGTGTTACTTATTTTTATTTTTTTTCGTAGAAAAACTTCTATCCCATTTAATTAAGCTTATTAAAATAATGGGCAAAATATGTTTTTAATTCCTCAACTATTACAGGTTTTTGTTTTTAGTTCCTAAACTAATATTTGACTGGTTTTGGTTTCCGAACTATTTTTTCGTTTGATTTTTGGTCCCTTCTGTCAAGTTTTTCCGTTAAATGATGATGTGGTAGGCGATTTATGGCGATTTTTTTTTTGGCGGTTAAAAATCGCCACAAATTGCTTGTTGGAATTTGCTTAAAATGCGGTGAACCATTTTTTGACGATTAAAAACCGCCATAAATTGCTTCTCAAAAAACACAACTCGATGCACCAAAGCAACACACCAATTGAACCCAATCAATCCTAAATCACCCACATCAAACTAAAACTTACACAAAACCGAACCACCCCTAAATGATTATCACACCAAAATGGAATAAAATGATGGCGAAACTCAAATTGAAATGAAATTAGAGAAAAAGGCTATATATACACGTCCACCACTATGCTCACAACTTATGCAAAGTAAAACCTGATTCCAAGGGATAAGTAGAAGAAGAAGCATTGATGGCTAAGGGTCGCAAATTCAACACCAAGATTTGAAGTGAACGCTTCTTGGGAACAACCTACTCCTCCCAAGGCTTCGCCGCCACCGACCCCTCCGAGTTCAAATTGCAATACGCCGAGGATGCGCATGACGGTGTTGAGCTCCTTAGCGGTGATGGAGCCGTTGCCATCGATGTCGAAGACGGCGAAGGTGTCCTTGAGGTTCTCGAGGACCTTGTCGAAGTCGACACCCTAGTCTGAGATGCTTTTGAATCTGAATGGGTCCGACACGTACGGACGAATCAATAACTTGTTGAGACAGCCACCTTCAAATCTGAGACGGGATGAGATCGCCATGCTTCTTCCTCTTATTTTGTCTTCCGCTTCGTCATTTCCTATTCTCAGATTCCAATTTTTTTCTTCTTCTTTTGGGGGTGTTGTAAGTAATTTTAGCTTTTCAATTATCATTTTTTTTGTCTTTGCGTGATACTGTGTTGTTCGGCGTCTAAAAAAAAATCGACTTTAACTAAATGTTTCTTATTTGATTTTAATCGACTTTTGGGGTTGAATTTTATTGTGTTAATTTTTTTTTTTTTTGCATTTTTGATTGAACGTATGTGTATTGGAAACTAATGGTAATGGCAGTAATGAGCTATTTTTTATACGGATTTAAAATCTAAGAGATACAATTTCTGGCAGTTTTTAACTGCCAGAAAATGGTTCACCTCATTTTAAGCAATTCCACGAAGCAATTTTTGATGATTTTTAACCACTAGAAAAAAAAATCGCCACAAATCACCTGCCACATCATTATTTAACAGAAAAACTTGACGACAGGGACCAAAAACCAAACGGAAAAATAGTTTGGAGACCAAGACCAGCCAAATATTAGTTTAGGTACTAAAAACAAAAAACTGTAATAGTTGAAGGACTAAAAACATATTTTGCCCTAAAATAATTTTAAAACATATAAATTATTTTGAATTTATTTGTATAAAGTATCGACGATTATGGTTCACAAACATAAATAAAGGGAAATATAAAACTTAAAATAGTTTATCCAATACTATATAATTTAATTACTTATTTTAACCAACATATATATCGGGAACTTGTTTAATAACAAGTTTATTTATTACAGTTTAGGGCAATAGATCCTAAAATGCCTTCTTAATTGCTGCTGCCAATTCATCATAGGCTACTTCCCAAGCACTGCCCAATTCGTCACTCCATTTGTCCCCAACTGCCTCCTTTATTGTTTTCAGCAGTGCTTCTTTAACCACCTACAGATCATTAGTAATGGATTAGCTCTTACATTTTTCCTTATAATTAAAATTCCATATAAAACTTTCGAAAGAGTACATAATTTAACTAAATTCATTACTAAACAAAAGTGATGATCATTACACTTCACCATGTAAAATTTAAGTATATGTGCATTTATTGTAACATTTTATTATTTATCATACCACGAACTGAGGATCAGTGACTGCTTTTTGGGCATGGATAGAACCAAGTGCGGCACTAGCCACCACTGTTCCATTTGCTTTAAGTTGAGCAGCTGAGTCATGCACCTACAATTCAAAAAAATATCATAATATATGACAAGATAATCATGAAAGAAAAATAATCAACAAATACTAATAGGATTTATATACTATTCCTAGTACGAGATATGGTAAAAATATATAATAGTACAATTCAACAAATGTTCATTGATATTTTAAGAGTGTTAAATACATGTTTAATCTTAAAATTAATCACATAAAATAGGTATAATTTTAGTTGGCTGATACTTACCAATCCAAAAAGCTTTTCAGCATGGCCCGTGAGCTTAGGATTACTGGGATCTACTCCATTAGCTAGAAACGAGAACAAGTCCTTTGCTGCTGGTGCTTTCTCCAATATCCTATTAATTTTTAATTAATCAAACCAAAATCACTCACATTGACACTCTTTTTTTAAACACAACAAATGACCAAAGGGAAAACATAGAATGAAAGACACATGTTTAGAGAGAAAACTTACGAAGTGTAGAACACAGCGCTGTATTGAGGAATATTTGCCTTGAATGCTTCGTATGAGCTATTCACCAAAGCCTCTTGCTTCCCAGTGAAACCACCCATATTTCTTTTCTACTTTTCTATTATTTCTATTGTTCAATGCAAGTTATGCAACAACTTCAGATCCAATACTTGTTTATATAGAAGGCTTGATGAGTGATCAGAATAACTAATCATTGTCTCTCTTGGCTTGTTGGAGGAGGGTGATCAATTGGTATGATGAAGAGACAATCATCTTTTCAAAATCTTAAATCAAATAATTTTTCAATTAATCAAAGTAAATAAATAATTTAAGTATTATTCTGAATTTTAAAATTTTAATATATATATTTTTTAGTTTCCATGTAAAAGTAAATATTAATATATCCAACAAATTTCCAATATCACACTTTTTAACATTCCCTTTCTAGATTCTCTCTGTTATTAAGTTAAAATTTATGCAAACTCTACTAATAAAAATTGAGCCCAAGTTTTTTTAATAGTATCACTACGAGATTTCACCCAATAATCAAAAGGGCAACAAAATATATATATATATATATATATATATATATATATATCAAAGGTTGTGTTTTTAAAATTCATCTTAAATGTTGTCAAAAAAAAATTCATCTTAAATAAAAATGCTTAGACGATGTTCACTATTTTTTGTAATTATTTGTGTGAACTCTCCTTTATAAAAATAAAAGAAATAAATCTACAAGATTGTATAAATTATGTAGCAGGTTTTTTTTTCTTTTCTTAAATAGTACTTCTCTTGGTCCTTTAAAAAAAGTGTATTTTTTAATCCTCCTTATAAGAAACATAAATTCATTTTTAAATATATTAATTGTTAATTTGTATTTTAATTTAATTTATTGTCAAACCTATTAGTGAGATACTTACTCAATATTTCTCATGCAAATGTATTCATTCATTGTCTTATTAATAATATAAGTCATATTTGTTTGTGTAATTTTTTTTTTTTGAATAACAAGTAATGCCATTTTGTAAAAATAAAATAAAATAAAAGTAATGTCATTAAATACAATAATAATTTAAATCATTTAATTTTGTCAATATTTCTGAAATAAAATTTAAATTTATAATATTATTAATTAAAATTAACTAACTTAACAATTTTTTGTGTTGATAAATTATTTATTTATTTCTGCTTATATAGTAATAGACATGAAATAGTAATACAGAGGCACGAAACACTAGCAATAATATCACGTGATAAAATTGGATGCACAACAAAGTATGGACTCCCTTCAAAAAAACAAAGTATGGACAGTAGGAGAGAATTTTTTATTTAAATTCATCCTCAATATATAAAACTCAATTATATTAATATGAATTGTACTAATTAATGCTCATAATATATTGAACGAGAAATTAAAAACAGTAAGTACTAAATAAAAAATATAGAATTCGGTGTACTTCAAGTTTATAAAGTATTTTTTTTTTTTTAATGAGTGACTTGAGGAATGAAATGTTTTCTGTTCTTTAATCATTTTTTTTTATTTTCTTAATAAATATTCTTGACACTTGTTAGCAAAAGCTTTAAAATATTGTGCCAACTTATAACTAAAGTAATCTACGTAAATAAATCATATAAAATTACGTACAAAATGGTTTCTTGAAGATTTAAAAAGGCAATTTCGTGTGGTGCATGCAAGACAAACCGTGGCGTTTGTGGTTTAGGCTATTAAGACTGGGTTGGCTTCTCATGCTTCCAATGGTTGGGCTTTGGAAATTTGAACACACCTTGTGGTTCATATATAGGGTAAAGTCATGTATATGGTTCTTTTGGAACAATAAAAGCTGGCTAGCTCTATATTCAGCTGAATCTTGCAAGTATTTTCTGAGTCAATCTCCTTAGTTTAACACGGTAGAAATTGTTTTCCCCTTCTCACTCACATCACATTGTTTTCTATTAATTGTTGTCTAAACTGCAATTTGCTTCGAAGTGTACAAGTAGCAAGGAAATTAAGTATACATGGGTGCGAAAAGTAAATTGCAGCCAACGTAACATTGAAGAAAAGTATGAAAAGAAAAGTCAGGAGAGGAAAAAATCCAAACATTAATTAATTATATTTTTAATGTTTAATTATTTGGCCTTCTCCAACACTTTGTTAATTAGTTGTAATTTGCTTGAAGTTGTATGTGTACATACGCTTCATTTTCTTGCTACTTCTTTTGTCCAAGTGTAGCCTTTAAGGTTATGTCATCTTTCAACATGCACTGCAAATTAAATTTTACTAATGACAGATTTTGCATAGGTGATTGAAGTTTTGGAAAGATATGAGAGAGAGAGAGAGAATGAGGCTTTGGTTTGAACCAACTAAAGGGCAAAGAAAATTTACTTGTCACCAAACCTATAACCTTGTGGAATGGCACGTTGATGCTTGTGAGTGAGGGGGTGCATGAGTGACAGAATATATATATGCAATGTGTGATGCCGTGGATAAAATGAGAGAGAGTGATGATGGGTGTCTTGGCACTTTTCTTTTTCTTCTTTAGGCAGAAACAGTGGTTTGAATCTTGAATCTTTCTTCTTTATTCTTCCTCGTCCCCCAATTTTGCTTCCCAAAATTTTGATTAATAATAACTTTTGAACAACTATAAAGTAATAAAACTCAATTTAATTTCAGGATGCTTCATCATCAAAAGGACACAGTTAATTTCTGGAAAGATCAAAATATTGATAGATATATCGATATTTCATTTTCTTCCTTTACAGTCAAATGGAAGCCATTCATGGATTTGCCAGAGAAGGAGATATGGCTAATCTGCTCAAGTGTATGGATAATGGTTTTCAGTGAACTTAAATGGTGAATTACCGGATGTTAACACATGTTCCCGACTTTAGTTTCCGGTAGACTAGATACCCCTAAGCAAAATTATATTCCGGAAGTTACTTTCCAAGTAAGGGTAAAAAAGATCAAGAATATAAATTCATTGTATGTGTTAATAGTTGATAATTGTTATGCATACTTGCATTTGCACTTAATTTTCACAACAATTATCTCACATTCTTCTCATTTATTGCTTTGATTAGTCCATTTTAGTTAGAAATTACTTTCTTTTAGGATTTAATTTTCATGTAGTTAGTTTTAGGATCTTATTAGCTTTTTAACTATATTTTTGCAAAGTCCTAGTACACTGGAAGAAAAGCTGAAGATGAGAAAGTCAAGACAACTCGCTCAACTAGCTGATGCTGCCGCTTAGCGAGAGAAGTCGCTCTGAAGAGGATACGTGACAATTAAGTTGAAGACTAAGCGAGAAGTTATGTTCGTTTAGCGGGATTGGAAGCTGAAGAGGCATCTTGGACACGTCAAGATCGCTTAGCGAGTTCATGCTTGCTAAGCGAACTAACCTCTCCGCCTAAAGGAGAAATTGGATTTATTGTAATTCACTTAGCGAGTTGTGCCTTTATGCATAAGCGACAAAATAGAGATTCTCAGCCTATTTAAAGTGTCTTGTCATTGGAATCATCATTAGATCATTCTAGGGTTGTGTGTTGGCGGCTAAGGCTCTCACCTAACACATTCCTTCCTTCCTTCACCATTTTCTCTTCCATTTTCCTTTGTTCTTGTAATTTTTGGTGGCTTCTCATGACAATGAGGAGCTAACTTCTTTGTAGTTGGGGATTTGGTGTACTAGCAACTCTCATGTAATTACTCTTACTATCTATTTAATGAATATTCAGTATTAATGTTATTCTCTATGTTTAATGTTGGTTCTTGGCTTGATCACCCAAGCACTTTTCTATTTGTTTTTATTGTTATTGGAAAATGCTTTGAAAACTGAGATTTGAGAATGGTGTCTAATGAATGTCTCATCTAGGAAGGGAGTGATGTTTGTTAGTCTCTTAATGATCCTTGCTCTTAAACAAATCATTTAACTTCACTTGCTAAGGGATTAGGAGTAGAGTTAAGTACTTTAGCTTCTTTCACTTGAGGAATAAAGGTTAGAAGACTTAAGTGGGTTGAAATAGCACTGGGGTTTTCATTAATTAGAGAAAAATCATTTATATTACTGAGATGTTTGCCAAGTATCACCAAACACCCCAACTAGTTCATTTAATGAAAACCCTAGTGCTATCTCAACTCACTTGAATGAGGTTTAATGATTTTACTAGGGTTGAGATACTACAAAAATCATTTATTTCAGCCGCTACACACCAACTGTTTGATCTTTTACTAACTTGAAGTCTGTTCTATTTTTAGTAGTTTATTTTAGAACTTAGAGTTTATTTTCTAAACCATTTTCACTAAAACAACATATTCTTTTGCCTAGATATTGATTTTACACAAAAATCTAGTACGAACAAGTCCATGTGGAGATAACTTTGTACTCAAATTTCGAAAATACTACACCGATTGGTACGCTTGCCAACACAGGTGAACAATAGTTAATCCAAATGTTACTGTGATAATATTTTGGTTAATGTGAATTTTTCAATACTAATTCCCTTCTTTTTCTTCTTCTTCATTAAAATCCAAAACCTCTCGAATATATTAATCTAATTGATAAATATATTTTTGACGTTGTTGAATTTATTTACCACAATAAATATTTATAAATCATTTTAGTGTTACCTATATATTTATGTTTTTTTAGTAAAAAAAACTTCTGTCCCATATAATTAAGCTTATTAAAATAATAGACCCCTTAGTAAAAAAACATATAATTTATTTGTATAAAGTATCTATCGATTAATGATTCACAAACGTAAACCCTAAGCAAATATTTTAAGATTGTTTATCCAAATACAATATATTTTACGTAATGTAACCAACATTTATATCAAGAAATTAATAACAAATTTTAGTGAAACAAAATTTATTTATTACACTTTATAAAAATAGATCATAAGCCATTCCCCTTCTTAATTGCTGCTGCCATTTCATCATAGGCTACTTCCCAAGCATTGCTCAATTCTTCGCTCCACTTGTCCCCAACTGCTTCCTTAATTGCTTTGAGCAGTACTTCTTTAACCACCTATGAATTAATAACGATGTTTTAGTTCTTACATTTTTCCTTATAATTAAAATTTCAGATTTCAGATAAAACTTTCACAATGTGTAATGCTATTGGTATTCTCATTTTCTCAAGAAGTTAATTGTGTTTAATTATAAAAGTTTAAGTTGACTTTAATAAATATGAATAGATAAATGAAAATATATTGAATTAAAAAAAAATCAATGTAGACCGGCGAGAATCAACGGAAAAAAATGATAATTAATAATCAATCAACATTGCAATAATAAAATCTTATTAATAACCTCATCCAAAAATAATCACATGGTTTAGCTTATTTTATTTCCATAGTATAATTTAAATGAAAAATGAGATACAGGAAGCTAGTTATTGCATTATTAAATCAATTTCATTAAACATTTCTCAAAGAATTACTAATAATTAAAAAATTTCATTGAAAATTACAACAAAAAAAATATTGAGGACATTAAATGTTATATGTTTATTTTTTTTAATTCTTTAACCATTTTAAGATTAGTATTTAGTAAATTCATTACTAAACAAAAGAAGTGATGATCATTACAACATCTAAAATTTAAATATGCATTTATTATAACAATTTATTATTTATCATACCGCGAATTGAGGATCAGTGACTCCTTTTTGGGTGTGGACAGGACCAAGTGAGGCATCAGCCACCACTGCTCCCTTTGCTCGAAGTTGAACAGCTGAGTCACGCACCTACAATTCAAAAAATATCATAATATATGACAAGATAATCAAGAAATACTAATATGCTAAAAATATAAATACAATTTAACAAATGTTCGTTGATATTTTAAGAGTATTAAATGCATCTTTAATTTTAAAATCACATAAAATAGGTATAATTAACTTGAGTTGGTTGACACTTACCGATCCAAAAAGTTTTTCAGCATGGCCCGTGAGCTTAGGATTATTCGGATCTACTCCATTACCAAGAAACGAGAACATATTCTTTGCTTGTGGTGCTTTCTCCAGTACCCTATTTTTTTTTATTTTTAATCAAACCATAACCGGAGACACTATTATTATATGTACATTTTACACTACCAAACACAAAAGACAAAAAGGGAAAACATAATAAGGTGAGAGAGAAAACTTACGAATTGAAGAACACAACGCTGTTATGAGGAAGGTTTGCCTTGAATGCTTCGAACGAGCTATTCACCAAAGCCTCTTGCTTCTCAGTGAAACCACCCATATTTCTTTTGTAATTTTCTGATGTTTTTATTGTTCAATGCAATAAGTTCACATCCAATACTTGTTTATATAGATGGTTTGGAGACTGAAAAAAACTAAAGCTTATTTATTGCGATATTGTTATTGAATGTCTCTCTTGGCTTGTGGAGTGTGGAGCGTGTGAATCGTCATTATGGAGAGACAACGATCTTTTCAAAAACTTAATCAAATAATTTTTCAATTAGTCAAAGTAAATAAATAATTTAAGTTTTACTGTGAATTTACTGGGGTTAAGACATTTTTACCATTTTTTTAAAGGTTTAATTACACTTTTTCCTTTCTATTTTTAAAATTCCACACATTTTGCCCTTACTTGCATATCATTGTCACATAAGCAGCACTCTCAACTAACAGAGTCAGCTAATACAATGGATGGTAATCTAACAGATATGACAAAATTAATTTGTGAAATTAAATTAGTTTGGAGACAAAACACGTGGAAAAAAAATTAAGAGCAAAATACGTGAAATTTTAAAAGTAACAATATTTAATTGATAAATATATTTAAATTTATTTACCAAAACATAAGGTTTAATTGTATTTTTGTCTGTTGTTGGACAAAAATATATTTATCAATTAGCATAGGAAAGAAAATAGAGAGAAAGAAAAATACGAATAACGATGTATTTTTCGTTGTTTGGTTGAAGAGAAAGTGGAAAGAAAAAGAAAAAAAAAGTTGACTTTTAGAAATAAAAATTTAATTTTTTCTTTCCTTCCAATTCAAATTTCAAACTTTTTTCTTCTTCTCCATCTTCTTTCCCTCATTCCAAACTGAGGGTTAGTTTCCTAATCAATACTAAATCTTATGGAAATTTCCTTAAAACCAAAATATCTAATATACTAATCTAATTGATAAATATATTTGAATTTATTTACCACAATAAATATTGGTAAAGCATTTTAGTGATATTTTATTTTTTTAGTAGAGAAATTTCCATCCCATTTAATTAAGCTTCTTAAAATAATTTTAAAACATATAAATTATTTTGAATTTATTATTATACAGTATCGATTAGGATTCACAAACATAAATATATGGAAATATATAACTTAAGAATATTGTTTATCCGATACAATATAATTTACTTATTTTAACCAAGATTTATATCGGGAACTTGTTTAATAACAAGTTTTAGTGAAACAAGATTTATTTATTACAGTTTAGGGCAATAGATCCTAAAATGCCTTCTTAATTGCTGCTGCCAATTCATCATAGGCTACTTCCCAAGCACTGCTCAATTCGTCACTCCATTTGTCACCAACTGCTTCCTTTATTGTTTTCAGCAGTGCTTCTTTAACCACCTACAAAGTACAAACCATTAGTAATGGATTAGCTCTTACATTTTTCCTTTATAATTAGAATCACAGGTAAATTTTTCAAAATGAGTAATGCTATTGGAGTATTGGTATATTCTTATGATCTCAACAAGTTATCTGCATTTATAAAATTTTAAGTTGACTTCAATAAATATGAATAGATAAATGAAAATATATTGAATTAAAGCTTAACTTCCAAAAAAAATCAATCGAGAGAATAATTGGAACAATGATAATTAATAATCAATGAACATTGCAATAGATAATAAAAATTTATTAATAACCTCGTTCAAAAATATACATGTCATGGTTTAGCTTATTTTATTTCCATTGTTTATGCATAATTTAAATGGAAAATGAGACAGAGGAAGCTTTAGTTATTGCATTTATTAAATCAGTTTTGTTAAACATTGCTCAAGGAATTAATAATTAAAAAAATCATAGAAAATTACAACAAAAATATATCGATGACATTATATGTTATAGTTTGTAAAATTCATGTAAAAAAAAAGTCAGTAAATTCATTACTAAACAAAAGTGATGATCACCATGTAAAATTTAAGTTTGCATTTATTGTAACATTTTACTATTTATCATACCACGAACTGAGGATCAGTGACTGCTTTTTGGGCATGAATAGAACCAAGTGCGGCACTAGCCACCACTGTTCCATTTGCTTTAAGTTGAACAGCTGAGTCACGCACCTACAATTAAAAAAAAAAATCATAATATATGACAAGATAATCATGAAAAAAAAATCAACAAATACTAATAGGATTTATATACTATTCCTAGTACGAGATATGGTAAAAATATAAAATACAATTCAACAAATCTTCATTGATATTTTAAGAGTGTTAATTATACATGTTTAATCTTAAAATTAATCATATAAAAGTATAGCTATAATTTTAGTTGGGTGAGACTTACCAATCCAAAAAGCTTTTCAGCATGGCCCGTGAGCTTAGGATTACTGGGGTCTACTCCATTAGCTAGAAACGAGAACAAGTCCTTTGCTGCTGGTGCTTTCTCCAGTATCCTATTAATTTTTAATCAAATCAAAATCACTCACATTGACCAAAGGGAACACAACAAATGACCAAAGAGAAAACATATAGAATGAAAGAAACACATGTTCAGAGAGAAAACTTACGAGGTGTAGAACACAACACTGTATTGAGGAATGTTTGCCTTGAATGCTTCGTATGAGCTACTCACCAAAGCCTCCTGCTTCTCAGTGAAAGCACCCATATTTCTTTTTTACTTTTTTTGTTACTTCTATTGTTCAATGCAAACTATGCAACAACTTCACATCCAATACTTGTTTATATAGAAGGCTTGGAGTGAGAAAAATTGCAGCTTAGGTTTCTCTTGGCTTGTGGAGGGTGTCAATCGGCATGACGAAGAGGCAATGATCTTTTCAAAATCTTAATCAAATAATTTTTCAATTAATCAAAGTAAATTAATAATTTAAGTATTATTCTGAGTTTAAAAGTATTTTTTTTTCAGTTTTCATGTAAACATGATTATTAATCTAAATAAAATATAATATCACACTTTTTAACATTCGTTCCCTTTCCCAAAACTCTCTCTATTATTAAGTTAAATTTCATGCAGACTCTACTAATAAAACTTGAGCAGTTGAGCCCAAATTATTTAATAGTTTCACTATGAGATTTCACCCAACAATGAAAAGGGTAACAAAAAATATAAAAAAATTTAAAATTCATCTTAATAAAAAAAAATGTTGTTCATTATCTTTTTGTAATTACTTTTGTGAAGTCTCCTTTACAAGATTGGAAAGATATAACAGTATTTATTTATTTTTTTGGTGGGGGTGGGGATATAATAATATTAAAGTGTGTAAAACACGAGAAGGCTTCTCACCGGATAAATGGACACTAGAGAGATTTTTTTTTATAAATGTGTTCGATAAAAAAAACTCAATTATATTAATATGAATTGTATCAATCAATGCTGAATATATAAGTATTGAATAAATATATATACAATTCGGTATACTAAAAAAAATTATAATGTATATATTTTTTTTCTTAATGAGTGAAAACTAAATTACTTTTTTTACAGCAAATAAATTACTTTAGGAATTGAAAACTTTACTTTTCTCTAATCTTTCTTACTTTTATTTTCGTTCTAATTATTCTTAACACTTGTCAGCAAAACTTCAAAAGTTTACGCCATAATTTCTTGAAGAATAAAAAAAGGCAATTTCGTGTGGTTCATGAAAGATAACCGTGACGTTTGTGGATGCATGTGTTAGCCGATTAATACTATGCTGGCTTCTCATTCTTCCAGTGGTTGGGCTTTTGAAAATTTAACACCTTGGTGCTGGGTAAAGTCATGGTTCTTTTAGTATAATAAATAAAAATATTTTTTAGCATTTTTTTTATTTTCTTAATCAATATATATGAAATAAAATTTGTTGAAATATTCTTGCCTAGCCTTTTAGCCAGTTGAGCTTTAGTTGGCTAAAATGTCATGATATCAAGACTCGAGCTGCAATATAGCTTATAGCTAATACCTAATCTCTAACAAGTTTTAAACAAGACAAAAAATTGTTAAATTTTGTATCTAAATACAGTAAATTATTAATATATTTTATCAATATTTTTTTATGTAAATCTTTTATCAATATTGTCTTTATATTGATGTAGGTAATCTTAGTTTTGTATTTTTTTTTTATCCGTAAGAATCGAAGACAGTATCAAAGAGTTTACAACACTCACTACTCAACCAACATAGATCCTTAATTCAATTAGTTGTAGATCTCTCAGATCAGATACGCAGACCCTATCACACTGGCCTCAGTAATGGAATTTATTTGGTCAAAGACAGAAGCTGACTCTAATGCATCACATATAAATATAATCATCTCAGAAGCTGAATTTATTTGATCAATTTTGCATGCTAATAAAGTCTTGTTGTCAACAAGTGGAAAATATTTCTCCACTGTACGTGGCGTTTGCCGCAAACAAGGTCCAACCCACAATGGTTTTTCCATTTTCTAGTGTCGAACTGCCAAATGAATCTACGCTTTATGGTGCCTGTTGTCACGATCAGGACCCATGGGTTTCCATTGTGCAAAGTACCAAGTTTAGATCCTCCATTGCCTGCTGAAGATGAATCCACCACCCTTAGTTTTTTTCATTGCTGCAAAAGTAGCTATGCAAGAACATTAGAGGCTTAACGCCTTTCATTCTATAAAATAGGGATAGGCACGGGTAGTAATCTACCTCTACCCACCTCATCAAATAAATACTTCTCCTGTGTGCCAGTACCATCCATTAAGCGGATACGCACAATTTTTTGCAATATCTGCTAGAAATTTGCTAAAAAATAAAAACAAAAACTAGATTAAAAATATATTAAAAAATACTTTAGTTATAATTTGTATTTATTTTGACAGTTTCTTTTAAAAAATAGTGTAGAAGTCAAAACTAAAATTATTTAAACATTCTACACAATTCTACTGATCAAGGTATATAATTTAGAAACTAAATTTAAATGTTAAAATACTTCAATCCTATAAGTCCAAACAACAATTAATAAACTAAAATAATTTAATCTCATAAGTTTAAATAAAAGTCAATAAACTAAAATACTTCAGTTTCATATATTTAAACAAAAATATCTAATTAATTTTATTATAACAGGTGTATTTAATGCCTTAATACCTATCTTCACCTTCATTTATTAACAGGTATAAACATATCCGTTTAAATTATTTGTGAATATATCCATTTAAATATTATCTATTTTCTGTAGTTACGGATTTTATTTACAAATATCCAGCGGATACATATATCGACAGATTTGCACTACGAAAGGTCCATGAGGCCCAAACTCATGCGCGCGAGGCTTCCACCTCTTACTAGCCTCTTTGAAAGCTATAAACAAAAAAAGATATATAAACTAGTGAGACAAAGTTATCCTAGACAATGTGGGACTTTGCCTTTTGTAATACTCTCCAAAACTCAAAAAATACAACAAACACTGCACTGAATCCATGCATGCCATCACGTAGCTGTACACTAATTTCAGTAATTAATCGTTGCTTAGATGGATGATGAATTGTTTCTAATTAAGTTTATGGAATGAATGGTGGAATTGTACCAATCATGATGACTTGCAAATTGCAAAGATCTGAGGGACTTGTCTATATATATGAAGAAGTATATATGTGTTGATCGAGCTTTTAGCGTTGGCATGGGAAGCCGGTAAAAGCCTAATGGAAGTGGAACCACAAAGTGACGGTCCATTAATTATTTCATGGATTTAAGCAGGTAGATAACAATAAGTAAGTATTTGAATTTATTTACCACAATAAATATTTGTAAAGCATTTTAGTGCTATTTTTTTTTTAGTAGAAAAACTTCTATCGGCCCATTTAATTAAGCTTATTAAAATAATTTTGAAACATATAAATTATTTTGAACTTATTTGTATAGTACCGATTATAAAAAATAAAAAAAAAAGTATCGATAATGATTCACAAACATAAACCAACGCAAATATATAACTTAAGATTTTTATCCAATACTATATAATTTACTTATTTTAACCAACATTTGTATCAGGAACTTGTCTAATAGTAACAAGTTTTAGTGAAACAAGATTTATTTATTACAGTTTAGGGCAATAGATCCTAAAATGCCTTCTTAATTGCTGCTGCCAGTTCATCATAGGCTACTTCCAAAGCACTGCCCAATTCGTCACTCCATTTGTCCCCAACTGCCTCCTTTAATGTTTTCAGCAGTGCTTCTTTAACCACCTACAGATCATTAGTAATGGATTAGCTCTTACATTTTTCCTTATAATTAAAATTCTATATAAAATTTTCAAAAGAGTACATAATTTAAGCAAATTCATCACTAAACAAAAGTGATGATATTATTTATATGTGCATTAATTTATTGTAACATTTTACTATTATTTATCACTAAAATGCTCAAAACTGCACATGTAAAATTTAAGTATATGTGTGTTTATTGTAACATTTTACTATTATTTATCATACCACGAACTGAGGATCAGTGATTGCTTTTTGAGCATGGATAGAACCAAGTGTGGCATCAACCACCACTGTTCCATTTGCTTTAAGTTGAGCAGCTGAGTCACGCACCTACAATTCCAAAAATATATAATATATGACAAGATTATCATGAAAGAAAAATAATCAACAAATACTAATAAGATTTTATATACTATTCCTAGTACTAGATATATGGTAAAAACATATAATACAATTCAACAAATGTTCATTGATATTTTAAGAGTGTTAAATACATGTTTAATCTTAAAATTAATCATATAAAATAGCTATAATTTTAGTTGGGTACGTGACACTTACCAATCCAAAAAGTTTTTCAGCATGGCCCGTGAGCTTAGGATTACTGGGGTCTACTCCATTAGCTAGAAACGAGAATAAGTCCTTTGCTGCTGGTGCTTTCTCCAGTATCCTATTTTTTTGAAAGAAAAAAAAAAACAAAATCGAAGACACTCACATGTACACTATCTCTTTCCAAAACATAACAAACAACTCACAAAGAGTGAGAAATATTTAGAGAGAAAACTTACGAGGTGTAGAATACAATACTGTATTGAGGAATGTTTGCCTTAAATGCTTCGAATGAGCTATTCACCAAAGCCTCTTGCTTCTCAGTGAAAGCACCCATATTTCTTTTTTACTCTTTTTTTTTTTTTTTGTTATCTCTATTGTTCAATGCAAGTTATGCAACAACTTCAAATCCAATACTTGTTTATATAGAAGGCTTTGGAGAGTGAAAAAACCAAAGCTTATGCCTCTCTTGGCTTGTGGAGGGTGTCAATCGGCATGATCATGAAGAGACAATGATCTTTTCAAAAACTTAAACAAATATATTTTTCAATTAATCAAAGTAAATAAATAATTTAAGTATTATTCTAAATTTTTTAAAATGTTTAGTGTGTATTTTTTTCAGTTTTCA
The DNA here is from genome assembly GCA_026413185.1 of Pueraria montana var. lobata. Classification (NCBI taxonomy): domain Eukaryota; kingdom Viridiplantae; phylum Streptophyta; class Magnoliopsida; order Fabales; family Fabaceae; genus Pueraria; species Pueraria montana. The sequence goes on from CM048647.1 coordinate 76,863,455, forward strand.
TGTAAGCGTAATTATTGATCCAAAATAAAATTCTAATATCACAGTTTTTAACATTCCCTTTCTACCTCAAAAAAACATTTCCTTTCCAAGATTCTCTATTATTAAGTTAAATTTTATGTAGACTCTACTAATAAAATTGAGCCCAAATTATTGAATAGAGTCACTATGAGATTTCACCCAATAATGAAAAGGGTAACAATTTTTTTTATTATCAAAAAACATGTTTTTAAAATTCACCTAAATAAAAAAAATTAGACGATGTTCACTATCTTTTGTAAAAAAATTTAAGTCTCTTTATAAAAATAAAAGAAATAAATCTGCAAGATTGGAAAGAGAACAGTATATGAGAGGGCATCTCCCCGGATAAAATAATAAATGGACACTAGAGAGTTTTTTTTATATATAAACTAGTATAAGAACCCGTGCAATGCACGGAAATATATTAAAATTATAAATATATAATAAATTTTAAAAATTTGTTATATAAAAAATAAACGATGCCCCATGTTTTTTTAGCCTTTAAAAAAAATGACGCTCATGTTTTTTTAAATTTAAATCATATTACAAATTTATTTTATATCTTGATGTGTAATGTTTATTTGATTTTAAATTGTATTGTCAAATAGGCAAAATTAGTAGTTTAACTTAGTAATATTATACACGATATATATTTTAAATTATAAACATCATACTGCAAAAATATTATATTAATGTATAATTTCTATAAAAAATATTAATATATAATATTCAATTCTTGTGTCTGCCTATTATTAGGATTTTATTCTCATTATTTAAAATAATGACAATACTATTGTCTTGTGTTATTTTTTTATGTTATGCACTTTCCTCTACTATGAATGGTAAGAATTATATTGCCTCTATTTTTCTAGGATCTGATTATTCAAGTATAATTTTGTTTTGTGTTTTTAAGCATGCTTTTACTTTTATATATTAAAATTATAATTAATTCTTTCGTCAATTAAAATTAATTTTTAAAATATTGTAAATTAAAATTTTTGAATGAATGCATATTTTATATATTAGTTTATATTTTCATTATCAATAAACTGATATTTTAAATATTTGTTAAACATATATTTTTTTTGTATTTGCAAATAATATATATTTTTTTTGCTAATATTTAGTATTAACACAGTTCAATACTAAAAAAAATTAAGAATTTAAAATTAATTAATGGCCATTAAATTTCTATTAGGTGCTAATTTTGTTTAATTAGACTGATTTATTGTACTTGATTGTTTTAATTATGTAAAAGTTAAATAATTATCCTTTATTTTAGCCTAAGAATTTGTTGCACATTATCTTTCTTTCTTAATTTTTTTTAATTGATAATCCAAATAAAAGATTTTAATTTGGTGCAGACTACATTACTTACGATACAAATATATTAAGATTTTTTAATTGATTATCAAGTTAAAAATATGTTATTTTTTAAATTATTTTAATTAATACACATTTAATTAAATAATTCTTCCATCAATTAAAATTAACTTTGTACGTAATTTGTTGCTAACAAATTGTCTTTGATTTTTAAATTTTTAATTAATTATCTAATTAAAATATTTTAAGTTGTTGCTGACTACATTGCTGGTTAAGATTTTTTTATTGATTTTCCAATCAAACATCTTTTGTTTTAAATTGTTTTAATTAATGATCATTCAACTAATTTAATAAAATTAATTAATTTACACATTATTTTGTCTATCAATTATCCATTTTATCTATATTTTAGACAGGAAAATATTTTCTTAAGACAACCCCATGTTTTTTCGGTTTTCTTCTCCTTTGTTGATAACTCACAAATATTATACTTTTAACCAAATCAAAAGTACTGTACACAAAAAATTAAAAATGAAAAATTGAAGAAAAAATGCACAAAGGAGACACTTGCAAAAGAAAAAATAAAAGACAAAAGATTCCATTGAATGAAAAAATAAAATAAAAGAAGCAAATTTGAGCACAAGGTATGCAAAAACAGTGTAGAGTGTCTTTTTAATACAAATACATCATAGACCAACAAGTTATTCTAAGTGATCATCCAAAAACTCACTATACATTGAGATCATATAATTATAGTATCCAAACTAAATGTAAATCCAACGAAAAACTATCCACCTATTTTATTTCACACTTTCGCTTTGCATATGTATCCAACCTCACATCCCTTCCAAAAAAAAATGTATCCAACCTTATATGAGATTCATCAGCAAAACTTGCACGTGCACCTCTCCACTGCACCAGTCAATTCGATATAGATAATGCAATCACGTCTCACACATATTATTTGCACAACTCCCCACTACAATTTATAAATGTTGATAAAGTTATTAAGGTAATTTGAAAACATATCTAATTATTATTATATCATTAATTATAATAATGGGGAATTGCAATTAAAATGATTGATGAGCCTTAGTAATGGGGATTAAAACTGCTGTGAATAATACATTCTTCCCCCCCACCCCCCCGCGCGCCTCTGGTGATTTGTGAATGATACATTCTGAATATTATAAATATATTATATTAATAGTCAGCATATATTTTATATTTTAAATATAAAGGAAGAGAAAAAATAAAGATATTAATTAGTTAATGTATTGCTCTTGTTACTTTATCAAAATAAAAGTGTGTAAAATTTTAATATAAAGTGTGTAAAAAAAATCAATTGTCGTGATTTAACAAAAAAAATATAAAAATATAAAATATATTTAATCAATGACAATAATTATATTGGATGTCATTTTCCTTAACACCAATCACGTTATTCAAGTTAGTTTAATTAAAAATTAAATTGCTAATTATATATATATATATAATATATATATATATATATTAATTATTGTCATAAATAAAATCTTATATTAAAATAAATTCTTTCCAAAAATAAAATCTGTTATTAAAATGAAGTATTTTCAAAACAACATTATAATAATTTTATTTTCAAATCACAATATAATACCTTTATAAAGATTCACTCAAAAAGAAGTTTAAAATTCAAAATTCAAATGTCTACATGAAATTTTAGCTATTTAAAACATATTATTTAGAAAATTTGATTACCAAACATATTAATTCGAATGAATATAATCATTTTGAACATTTACGGTCTAGAACCAAACCAAATATGTAGTTGTGTTATCCGAATGTCCCACCAAATGACATGTCAAATCCAAGCCTCGAAAGTTATCGTGAATTCATAAATTTATTATTATTATTATTATTATTTTAAGTTAAATTATTTTAAAAATATTTTAATATTAAAGTATTTTCACAAATAGTATATAATTTTAATTAATTGACTATTTTAAATTAATAATCCATTAAATTATTTCCTTAATTTAAAGAACATTATGTATTTAATTCTATATATAACTATATTTTGATCATTCTGATTTTAATTTGAATTATTTCTTAAAATATATTTGATATTAAAATATTTTTTAAAATAATTGTATTCTTAAATTATTTCTATACATAATCATTTTTTTATTTGATGATCATTTTAAATTAATGGTCGCTTAATTGTTGGACTAATTATAATTAATAATTTAATAGATATGCTCACATGAATGTATTAAGGAGTAGACGACATGTAAGCCTTTTAGGTTCAAATACTCTAATATGATGACACGTGACGCAAATACTCTAATGTGATGACACATAGCAGATGGGGACTATAAGAAAGAATTGCTTTGTATATAATATAAATATAGTATAGATGTATCTTCAATAAAAACTCAATTATATTAATATTTTTTTATTCGTAGGAATAAAAGACAAATACTAAAGAGTTTATAATAACTCACATAATCTACTCTGCTCAACCAATTGAGCTAGACCTTCTTAGTATTCAATTATATTAATATGAATTGTACAATGCTCAAAATATATTGATTAAGAAATTTAAAATAATAAGGATTAAATAGAATTCAGTATACATAAAATTTATAATAATGTATATATTATTTTCTTTTTTAATGAGTGAAAACTAAATTACCTTCTTTTTTTTTACAGCGACTAAATTAGTTTAGGATTAATTGAAAACGCTTGCTTTTCTTTAATCTTTCTTATTTTATTTCCGTTCTAAATATTCTTAACACTTGTTAGAAAAAACTTTAAAAGTAATATAAGTAAATTATATAAAATAAGTTTACACAATAATTTCTTGAAGAATAAAAAAGGCAATTTCGTGTGGTGCATGAAAGACAACTGTGATGTTTGTAGATGTGTTAGCCGATTAAGACTAGGTTGGCTTCTCATTCTTCCAGTGGTTGGGCTTTTGTAATTTAAACACCTTGGTGCTGGGTAAAGTCATGGTTCTTTTTTATTATATATTTTTTTATATTAGAAATATATAAATTTTAATAAATAAAAAATGGATCAAAGAAATACATATGATCCGACATTTTTAATAACGTTGTGATGTAATTTTAGACCTTTTTTTTTTGTGACCACATGTCTTTCATCATAAACAATCCTTCTCGAGTCATGTAAGATTATTATGAACAACAAAACTCTTTCTTCGAGTATTTAATTAATGTAGCCGAGCACTCAGGACTTGAACTCGAGACTTCTAGTTAAATTAGAGTTTTCAAATTCAAGTTTACAATAGTTAATTTATGGCAAAAGATATTTAATAATTTAATTTAATTTTTATTATATTTATTGTGTAATTTAAGATTTATTTATTATTGTTTTAAAATAAATAAAAAAATGATGCATCTTGAATTGCTTTTAATTACATTAAATTAAATTACATTTGAATTTATATTTACCAGGTACAATATAAGATCTCACAAGTCTCAATTAACTTAATCTGTATTCAGCAAAAAAAAAAAACAAAACAAAACTTAATCTGTGTAAATTTTATAAAATACTTTTACACTATATAATCTTTTTGAAAGACAATTGTAATATTAATTTCTCTATCTCATGCATAGATTAAGAAAATGTATTAAATTTATAGTCTTTTAGATATTCATGAATTGGATTTTATTTTATTTTTTGACAGAAAGATTTTATTTTTTGACAGAAAGATTTTATTTTTTAATTACCTAAGAAGTAAGTATTTTCTATATTGTTTTGTTGGCTAAATATTAAAAGGGCTTTTATTTTATAAAATAAATAAATGAATAACAATAGATAAAATAATAAATAATTTCTTTTCTAATCATTTTTTTTAACATCTTAACGTGTATTTATAATTTCAGTATAAAAAAAACGTGTATTTATAACATGTGTATTAATTCTATTAAGGTGATAATGTGTATTAAATGCTTAATTGTTATAGTGATGGTGGTAAATAGAAGATATAAGCTTCTTCGTGTTTTTTTTTTAACCAAAAATATAAACTTCTTAGTATATAGTATGATATATGCCTTTGTTGGAAATATTTCTGCATTGTTAAGAGTGTATAATTGTTTGACTTTTGGTTGGTGAATGGTTTAATCATAATTAATATTCTAGTCTTAAATTTTTTTATACTTTTATAATTGAATAATTCTATACAAGTGGAAGAATGTTATATTAATTATTTAATTAATCAATTATGTAAATTTGCATTAATCAATTATAAGAAATTATTCTTTGATTATTAAATTAATGTGATGGAAATTGTGTTGGACTTGTGTTTTGAATAGCCCATGATGGGTTTGATGCTTAATAAAAGGTTTTTACCTTCAAACAATAGGTCACTAAATTTTAATCCCATTAGCCGATTAATACAAAGTTTTGATTGAGCCAATTGTAATTAAAGGTAGTTCTCTCATTTTAGTACTTAATCAAGTTATTCATCTATGTCTTATGAAGAATGAGATGGTTCAATCCTTTATGTCACATACTCAAAATCCTTGTTTAATTCTTTATTTATTGCTTATTTTAATACTTTCTCCTGCTTCAAATATAAACAAAAAATTGACTTGAGTTTGGATTTAAATATAAGTAAATCTCAACTAATTTTAGTTCATTTAATGAGACTATCTCCAAAATACCTTTTGTAACACCCTGTTACATTAGACACAACTCACACTAACGTTTTATTTGTTTTAGATATTATAAAAATGAGGATGAATTTTTCGCTATTAAATGAAACATTTATTAGGCGTATTTAGAATACGGAAAATATTTTATAAAGAACCATGATCTTCTTTTAAATAAATATCAGTTCATATCACAAAATAAATACAGAGAAATCATGTACTAGCTAATCCCAACCCATACATCAAATAATCCTAGTCACAGCAGTACACAATTTCTACCCAAAAAAAGGAATGAATAAAACTAGCCTTTAAGTCTCGTATCTTCTCGTCAGTCTCCGCAATCCCCGAAATAACCATGTCCACAAGAGAGCTCGATCATTGGACATGACCGTCATCTTCACATATCCAATCAACAAGTACATACACAACAAGAAAGAGAAAGAAGTGAGACTTGATTCTAATATATATATGTATTACTAACGGTATAACTACCGTCAATTAATATAATAGCGGGGGAACCTAGTATTCATCTAATCATAACGTCCCAATTCTTAACGACTCAAACCTCTAGACGCAGTATGGATCCATACTCCCCGATTGGAAGTGATTGAGAGTACATACGCCTCAACCCTATGGCAAAAACCTTCATCTTTCACAAATGAACTCAAATTTATCTCAATTCAGGACATCCACAGTCCTACATAACTCAGGCATCCACAGTCCTATATAACTCAGGCGTACTCTCGCACCAATCAATGGAATGTTGAGCAATTGTTGGGGTTGTCAAGTTTGGTCAGATGAAGTCCTCGACACAGGGTGCCCCCTGGCCCTTCAGTTACTTCATCACTCGACACCATACCCCCGAGACTTCTATCAATGAGCCCCTGTCTTTCATTCCTCAACTTGCCAGGCCGTGTCTTCCACTATAGGCAACATACCGCTGCATGTTCCTATCTTAACAGTACTCATACTATAGTACTCACAATTCACTTTACTCATAATCATTTGGCATAACATCTCTGTCCCTCAGATAGATAAACAATATATAACTAGATACATCACCATTCACTATATCACATATAATATTACTGGTCTTATTCACCGAGCACCAGTACAGGGTAACAACACTTCTGTCTTACAGACAGGTATATAACATTGCCAGAATACAATCATCATATCATGTCAACACATCAAATTCATCATATCATGCATTGCACCACATCAAGGCATCTTATTACATATTAAGTATCTAATATAAAGATTTATGTAATATCACAAGGCATTTAAGCAAGACATTAGATACTTATTTTTTAATTTTTCTATTAATCTAATAATTAACTAATATTTAACTAATCACTATTTGTATTAAAATCTTATTCAAAACTTATCAAGTTAAATTTATTTGTTTTAGTTTTTGCTTTGTCTAATCCCTTAATTTAATTTGTAAAAAGAAACAACTTTCTAATTTATTATAAAGTATTTCTTGTACAGGTATAAATAGATTTTAAATATTGAAAAGTTCCTTTCTGGTGTAAAAGATCAAATTAGACTACAACTACAGAGCATACTCAGAATTTTCCATAAACTACGTTCAAAAACTAGTAGTAAGAAAATCTTTTTTTTTTTTTTCTGATGTGGAAGATCAGATGAAACTGCAACCACATAACATACTTTAGATTTTATTCAACTAATTTAAAAACTTAGTTTATTTTAAAGAAAAATTAATTATCATAAAAATTTGGAGTCTCCAAATGTAATCTATGGCATATGTGTCATTAAGTGTAATCGTTTTAAAATTCTTTTAATAAAACTTAAGGTCATTAACACAACTAGAAATCTTTCCTATTTCTTTTCCTTAAAGGATAAGAGGTATATTGTCTATACTAATACTAATTAGTTTTAAGACATTCTATTATTCTTATCTAAATTCTAAGAAAACTCTGTGTCAATTTAATTATTTAAAGTGAAAGAAATTAAATGAATAAATAAATAAATAAATAAAACTTGAATTGTAGTTTTTCCTTTTAATATCCGTATATTCCTTAGAAGAAAATAAACTAAATTTTGTTCAAAAAATTTAATAAAATTAGGTGTATAGATTATCAATACAAAGACTAACTATTTGCCCTTTTTCTTTTCTAAAACCCGAGACCAATTTTTGATAGACAAAACCAAGTTTTCATTTCAGTTTTACTCATGTAATTTTTAAAACAACTAAAACATAATAGGTAGGAAATTTTAATGTATCAAAACATGTAATTTTGGCCATGAGACCGTGACCATCAGAGGATGAAAAACCACCAATTTTTAACTTGTTTCATACCAAACATATGTTCACAACTTTATTTAATCTTTTATTTTATTATTTTATTTAAAGAAAACCTGGGATTGCAAAAGCCTCTAGATACAATTTTGATTCACATAATCTCTAAAAAAAATATTTGTTGTAGTGTTTTCTTGTTTAAAGAACCTGGATACATTAGCTAAGAAAGCCATTGTGCTTTTGTTGATTCAAGTAAGTTAAATAAAAACTTTAGTAATTTCTCACAACACTTAGTAACAACATTTTAAACTTCAAATCCCTTTCTATCTTCCTTACTCGAATTAACACACACACATTTAATTTATTTCGTTTCTTAAATTGAATCCCAATTGTCATAAAATTATATATAGATTAAAGACAAGAATTTTTAGTCTCCTCATCATTCAATCTCACCGAATCCTCACACACACACACACACCCCTCTAAATTTTAAAACCGTCCTTTAATTGTTAAGAGTTAAATTAGTAGAAAAGAAGTGATAAAACTTTGATCCCTACTCTCACAACATCACCACCGAAAATACGCAAGCTTATTTGCTTGTCTCCTTATGCCAATTTTGGAAAAAGGAGTTTGTAACTTCAGAAACAAAATCAAACCTTTCTCTGTTTCCCTTTTTCCTAACAGTAAGGACAAACATAGTCTTTGTTCTTATTTCTTATACACTTTTTGATATAAAATAGATTTTAATGAAAATAAAATTCCTTCCTTTTCTTAGGTACCAAAACCGTAAAGATCAAACAGAAAAAGAAAATCTGTGTTTATTTTGTTTGCCTAACATGAGGGCTTAAAGCTTAAAACTTGATTGTTTTTAAAACTCATTATTATCCTTGAATCAACATAACAGTTCAAGTGGAAACTTCAACCCTCTTTTTCTTATGTTAAAACCGAAACATGCTTGGAGTCAGAGGAGAAGGAAGACTCAATTTTTAAAGTGTTAGACCAATTCTATATGCTAAGATGTTTATTTTAAGTGATTAGAATATCAAACTCACAATAAAAATTGAGCATGACCTCCCCTAAAAGAGGAACACTCTGCCACAAAACACAACAGCCCCAATTTGGTAATAACAATAACATTTACAAGGAAAATAAGTAAGGATTAAGGATATATTAAGAAAGGGTACAAAGAGAATCATAAAAATCAAAATTAAAGAGAAATAGCAAGAATATTTAAGTGAAGATTTGGGCATGGTTTTCCCTAAGAGAGACCATTCCAACGTGGCAGTAACAAGCAAGAAGAGGGAGGGGAAATGAAATTTACACAACACCAAAAGATTCAGAGATAATACAAGAAATTGGAAGAAATACAACCAAAATTAAAATAACATGAAGCAACAAGGAATAGGGATGAATCAAGTCTCACTCCCCCTTACCAAGAGAGTGGGTTCGGATTCACCAAGGAGAGGAGAGGAACAAGAAGGCTTCACGTTTTTGTAGCCTGATGATGGTTGGAGTTGAAAGGCGGAAGCTTTGGAATTAGCTTTAGGCGGATTCTAGCGTGAAGAAGCATGTCAAATGATGCATGGGTGGACCACCATTATGAACCTTTAGATTTATCATTAAATATTTGAATGGTTGAGATTTTATCTTAATAATTATTAAATAAGTTAACAGAAAATATTAAAAAGACAATTTTTTTCGTTGTTTTGAGTCCTTATATATCAAAATTTTTGTTTTAAATTAGACAGTTAAGTGATGACGTGGCATCATCCGAATAAATCTTCATGTCATCACTTAACTGACGATAGGGACTCAAAACAAATGTTTTGATATATCAGAACTCAAAATAATAAAAAAAAATTTATCAATGACCCAAAACAAAATTTGAAAATTTATCCACCAAATGAAAGTTATTTAAGGCTTTAAAAAAAAAAAAATCAGGGTGTGGATTTAAGACCCAAGTCTCAAGGCTTGGTGTTATTCGATAGCAATCAGAGAGTCGGTGTTTTGCTTCGATGGCATTGAGGCTGACTCTGACGCGACCTTTGGAAGCCGAAAACGCATTGGAAGCGTCGCTGAGGCAAGCCTTCGAGTCTCTGCAACCATCTCTGAGACCCCCTTTCTCCTTATCCATTCCAACCCCCCACCAATACGCCCTCCTCAACCGCGCAATCCTTCACGCCGTTTTAACGGAGCCCCATTTCGCCAAAACCCACATCAAACACTTGCACGCCCTCGTCACCGACGGCTACTCCACCTTCCTCAACTTGCTCCTCAACGCCGTTCTCCAACTCTACCCCAAACTCCTCCACTCCGTCAAAATGCAGTTACTCTGGCTCACCGACCAAACGGTCCGCGTTTTGGCCATCGGCTACGACGCCGTTTTGTTCTCCCTTTTGCGCCAAATCGCCGCCGCCGATTTCAGCCAAGCCAATCTGTCGCTCTGCTCCCACTTAGTGACCCTCTTCTCGAAACAATTCGACCTCTTATTGGAAGACGCGCCACACCTTTTGTCCTTTGCGTTGTACACCTTTCTTAGGGTTTTATCTGATCACTGTAGGGTTAGTAGTATCGAAAAGTTGGAGCCTTTGAAGCGGTCGGAGATTGATCTGTGTGTGAAGATAGTGAGTGAAGAGTTTCACTTGTGTTTGAAATTTGGGAGGGATTTTATTCGCTTGTTGCAGGATTTGGCTCATGTTCCCGAGTTTAAAGCTATATTAAAAGACATTGTGTTTAATCCATGTGTGTTTAATGTTGTCGGGTTTAAGGATGTTTCTCAAATTTACTGCACCAGGACTTCAAGTAGGTATTCTCTGCTTAGGATCAGTCCTGAGATGGAAACCCAATTGAGGTTTTTGCTAACAAACATAAAATTGGGGCATCACAAGAGGCACCAGGTTTGGTTTGCTAAGAAGTTTTTGAATGGGCCTGATAAGGAGTTTGTTATAGTTGATATTGTGAGGTTTATATGCTGTGCACACCACCCTCCAAATGAGATCATTCAGTCTGATATTGTTCCTAGGTGGGCTCTTATTGGTTGGCTTTTGACGTGTTGTGGTAGGAACCATGTTGCGGAGGCTAATGTGAAACTGGCTTTGTTTTATGACTGGCTCTTCTTTGATGAAAGGGTGGACAGTATCATGAACATTGAGCCTGCGGTTCTGCTGATGGTGCATTCTGTTCCGGACTACATTCACATTACTCATTCTCTTATTGAGTTTTTGTTGCATCTTGTGGATCATTATGATGCGGGTCGGAAGGGTCTCATTGTGAAAGGTGTGTCATCGGCTTTTCAGTTGCTTGTTTGCAAAGGCGTGGTTCGGTCACTTGATGTTTTGACTTCTTGTTCTGCACTTAATCCTGGTATGAGAGAGGGTCTGAAAAGGTTGTTATCAGATGGAAAGGTTGGAAGCTCTTGAGGAATTTCTGCTAGGAGAGTTGCTACTTGCTAGCCCACAATGGCCAACTTTTAGTTTCTTCAAATTTTGCCCTCAATGTAAACCATTGTAGATTAGAATATGATAGAGGTATGTATCAAGCAATACACACTACTGTAAGTCCCAACTCATAGGTAGCTAAGAATAGAATTATGTATCAAGCAGTACACACAAATGTAAGTCCCGATTCTTATAAATTCAATTGAAAGTTATAACATTATACATAGTCCCCCCCTACGCCCCCCCTTTAATTTTGGATGCAGCTAACCAAATTAACTTTCAAATGAAATGAAGACCTCAGGAATGGTATTGCCACAATGGCTAAAGCTACCCGGTCTGGATTGGTAAATGGAGCCTGAACCTATAGTCTCACATGTCTATTTGTCATTTATTAAAATAACATCTCTTTGGAAAATGGTTTTTGCTCTTACATGGAAGATTATCATTGTTAATTTGTTGTATATGGGAAGTAAATACTAAATAGGCTGCGAAAATAAGTTTGATTCAAGGTTATGACTCTAAAAACAGGACTATCACTGTTAAATTCAAGGTTTTAAATTGCAGTCATGCCACGGTCATGGTTGAGGTTTGTGATCCTTGATATTGTGGCTGACGTGGTTGCAGACCTCAAAAGTCTTGAAGTTGCGGCTGCGAACCACTTTTTAAAACCCTACTTAAATTGTTGTGTATGGAAGTAAATAAGCTGCCATAATAAGTTTGATTTGTGATGAGATATCTTCATGTTCTTTGTTTATATCAACTAGTGCAGACAAAAGCTGTTGATCTTAAAACACAATGCAGTTACTATTTTCAAGAATTATTGAACATTACTTCTGGTGCAGCTTCACAAATCAATATGCCAGTTGTTGAACATACAAACTTCAATATGATCGAGTCCTAGAGCTTAATCCATTAAGTCCCCTTACAGCTGCAATCATTCCTTTCCTTTGTTCAACTAGTTGGTTTCTATCAAGGAGGTTTAATTCAGTTAGTTGAATAGTGTGCGTAAATTATAAACTCCTATACTTGAGTTCAATTCCTACAAATAAAAAAAAGAACTAGCTGATTTATAACATGTACATTTTCCGTACATTCAATTACAATAAAAACATTATTTCTGCATAGTTTTATTTCCTCGATACTAATCAGTTTGATAGGAGAAAATAGGCTGAGAGGTTCAGTTCTGCCAGTCATTATATTTTTCAGATTCTGAATGGGAGTCTCATCTCCTGATCTAACAATATTCTGATGATGTGATTAACGTGAATTACTTTCATTCATTCAGTTTCTATGTCATGCTGGTGAGACAAAGTAAGGGAGACCTTGAGCAGAAATAAACGTGCTTCTAATAGGTGCTTGAAATTGGTAGATAACAGGCTTGATAAACTATTTGTCATATGATAACTTTTGTCCATTGAATTTTTTTTGTTATTTATACTTTTCTACACCAGTTTCGTGCATAGTAATTGATTCCTTGTGCAGAAGCAGAACTCGTACGAAAGCATTTTTGTTGACAATTGTTTATTACAGATTTCAAGAGATCCATGCCTTCTCATGTTCTCACTCGAGAAGAAAATCAATAAAATTCATAGTAGTTCTCATGTTACTTTATTTTCTATCATTCAATTTATAATAAAATTAGGATTTCTTTCTCATCGTAGTCCTCATGTTACTTTATTTTCTATTTCTAAGAATATATAGAAAAATGGTAAAAACAGAAAATTAAAAAAAAAAAAAAAAAACACTATGCAGCGTTAAATAGCTACATTAAGGAGTTGATCAGTTATTGTCCAAACCCTGGAAGTTTGAATTGCGTCACTCGCTGAGAGAAAGGAATTTTGGTGCGGAATTTTTTAGCTGAAATGGGTCCGAATTCAGGAACTGAGTTTCTTGAATTGGAATCTCACCCAATTGCGTTAACGGAGACGCTCTTGGCTGACGCCATGGGCGTGCCGTTCTTGCGAGTTTTCTTTCTGTTGTTGTCTTCTCTCACAATACCAAAAAAAAATTCCATTTGTAAAAACATATATTACTTGTTTTTAAAACAGCTACATTTAATTTATTTGTGGACAACAAAAAAATACATCAAAAAGTTTAAGATTTGAAAATTTGCCCACGGCGTAGCAGACCTATATTCAGTTTCAGTCTCAGTCAAGAGGGCGGGCTATGACTGTCCAAATGCTCAGAAACTCGTACTTTCTGGGCATTCAAAAACTATCGAATTCATAAGTTGGAATATTGACAATACAATTTGAGTTATTTGTCCGACCTAGTTAGTATATAAGCGACGGGCGAATAATGCAAGATTGATAAATGCTGAAGACTCTCTTTTAAAATAGCCCCATGTGACTTGCTGAAAAAAAGAAATGTATTAAAAAAATGATAGCATTCCCCCTGCACGGTTTTAAGAATTATTATGATAAAAATTCTCAAGGGTCAACGAGTGCACCTAGAATCAAATCAATCTGCAAGAAAATTGCATGGACTGAATCAAATAAACAATCAAGTGTCGCTTAGCTACAAAGAAACATTATTTTTGTAACCAAGGGTCTGAACCCCGACTAAACACAGACATAATATGTACTTTGCCAAATAAAACTGCGCAAATTTAACTCTTGCACAGCCTATAACCATCGTTTGATCTAAGTACAACCTTTCACTTTCTTGTGTATGAAAAACTAACACCCCTCGGAATCGGATACGAAATGGATTTATTACATTGAAAATCATTTTCAAGAAAAAGAGAAGGGCAAGCAAAAGGGCGAAAAAGTAATTCCTCATGACTAACTCTCGCTTCTATCACAGTACCATGAACATATTGACTAATTAATAAGGATTGATTCATCTAAGTGCTGAAAAACTGACCCGAAACAAAATTTAACATTGGACCTGATCCAGTAGCTCAATCAGCGTATCTGGGAAGGTGAACAAAGCAGGCCAGAAGCATCTGCCCCAATCACTGCAAGATCGCAAACATTACACAGTTGTCCCTCCTGGGTTGGCACAAAACGTGAAGAACAATATGGGCAAGAGACATCCTTCTGTCCTCGATAGATTGGGACATAGGTTGCACCACAAATTACAAATGGGTTGCGGAAATCATAGTTCAACTGGGTAGCATCAGTCATGTTTCTTTCAGCAGCTGTCACCACTTGCCTTGCTTGCTTAGCTTGGTTTTCAATGGTAGGATTTGTCTCAAGTAGCCTCCGGGCAAAGTTTGCAGCAGTGGCAAGGTTCCTTGCCCTGACGCAGACAGTCATTGCATTCTGCAAAGCTAACCTCAAGTGAGGTGTCTGAAGGTTGCAGTGAGTGAAATATGCTGCAAGCTCCTGCTGCCGTGTTACATTGTCCTTAACTTCCCTCCTCTTCAGCTCCATCTGCATGCCCAAAACATACTCTTTGACTATGATAATTAGTTCCTTCACATCATCAACTTCCCTCCTTGACTCAACAACAATCAAAGGAATTGTATGAAGAATATTAACAAATGTCCTAAGAGCCTCAGTGAATTTCCCAGCAGTAGTTAACTTATAACCAGCTCTAAGCTTTTCATCCAATTGAGACAATTTGAAAGGAAGTGCTGGTGGGCCTCTCACATTTGCACTAGATGACTCGGTCCAACCTCTTTCAACTGCAAGTGATATGACCGGAGCAGAAGAAAATGCATGCAGATAGGTATGACTTCCAGTATGAAGATCAAGAAACATGGATTTCAAGGGGGCAAAATTTGTTATCCCAAGTTGCCGGTGGAGTAACCTCATTGCAGTATCAAAATTTCCAGCAGCTGCATGATCAGCTGCAAGAGATGATTTCTGAATCCATATATGGCTTACTGGCATGCCAGGTGTTGGGGTCACAAAAACTGAAGATTGTGCACCGATAGAAGCTTTTGGAGTGTCAGCTTCAGGGCCCAGACCTAAATCCTCCAGCTCCCATCCACCCTCTTCATCATTTTCTTCAGCCACTTCTCCATCCTCCAAAATTGCAGCAACGTCTCCATTTTGTAAGCCATCTGCATCAACTATGTCAAGCTCCTCACCCCAATCAGCATCAGCAGCCTCATACTCTTCTTCATCAGCAACTCCCCGACCAGTACTGTCAAGCACACCATCAAACATGCCTTGCATGACCCTGAGAAGAGGCCAATCACTTCCACACATGACAGGTGATGGAGGCATCAAGAGAGAAGGTACTTTTCCTGCAGGCAAAGATGGAACATTATCTCCCAGTTCAGCTGCAAGTCGCTCTGCAACATCATGTAGCCCATGGACTGATGCAGTGATGTAAGCAAGAGGCAAATGGCCCACATTCTCCAATATCTTGACACGTTCTCGAACATCACCCATATATAGGGCATTGTGAAACTGGCCCATCACATCATTCTTGACTTCAGCAATTTTCAACATCTTGGATAGTTTCTCCAAGTTACCAGTGACAAGATAAAGGAAAGACAATCTCTCAAAATTTTTTGTTCTCTGGTATGCATACTCTACGATACCAGCATTGCCTTGGCGAAGAGCCTCAACCCCCAATCGGTACCAGTGATCTTTCTCATCGATTGCTGTAGCTGATGCAACTGCAATTTGAATGTTCCCACTCTCTAAAGCCAAATTGAACCGAATTTTCTCATCTTTCACAAAATGCAGTGCAACCTCAGGAAAGCCCTTCTGCTGTAGATAAGCAATCATAGCCTGCCCACAAAGCTGTGAGTTCCTTATCATGTTCATAACATGATCATATTTTTTCTTCAAGAGGGAAAGCTTAAAAATATACTCAGTTGCATCAATAATTATTGCTCTGTTCTTTCCATCCCTATCCAAGCAAAAGATCGTGTTTCCAGAGACCTTTGTGATATAAATTGGAATGTCCAGTGTCTTTATTATCCCATTATCTCCATTGGGAAGACAATATTTGATGTGATTTAGTGTTGTATAAATGAAAACACCGTTTTCATCCCAGGCTCCACTTTTTACACGAATTGTCTCATGGAGAGTGCATTGGTGCACAAGTTTCTTGCTAGCAATTATAATGGCGTGTTTGCTGAGCAAAGCAACATGTTCCATGTCATCAGACCAGACAACATATTTAATAAAAGGGGTCTGAAGTTCACCAAGAACAATCCTCTGCTGAAGATCAAATATAACAACCCTATCCTCTGACCTACATAGCAAGTTGCCTGTTCCTGCATAGAATATAGCATCAGTGGCAATCGGAAGGACACTCTTTTTAACAGTATCATTTTTCAAATTTTTTATAAGGACTTGATTGCTGCTCTTCTCAAGCACGGCAAACCGATTACGAGCCACAAAGACTGCTGAAGCTCCTTGACCTCTTTTTGCATCTTGCACATCACCCCTACCATAACTGTCCTTTGATATGCAATACAACTCATAAGATCCACCATCTACATCTGAACACAGAAGAAAAGCATTTTCAGTTGGGCTATAGGAAAGAGTCTTTGGACTCTGGTTCAAGCTTAAAGAGCCCGGCCGTCGAAACGGAAGTACTTGTGCATCTCTTTGTGTTGAGAATTCATAGAAACACAAGAACCGATCTTTTGTGTAGAACAAAGAATCACCACTAACAATAAAAGCAGGCCTTTCTCTCTCCAGCTTAAAAACAATCATGCCACTGTCATGACCAGCTGCCAGCAGATTCATTTCAGGATGGGCCGCAAGAATCCAAAACCTGTCATGCTCTCGACGGAATGTTTGAATTCCGGTTCTCTTTGTTGCATCCCATATGCGAATACTTTTATCTTCAGAATTTGAGACAATGATATCCTGTTTGGCATGGAACATAACACATGAAACATTATTCATGTGCCCTCTCAAGGTGTCCACTTCCCATGCCTTTGTGTCTGAAAATAGAGATACAAATCATTAACAGCGTAAACAATACCACCTTAAACACTACAAGGTTATTCTTCACTACATCCCACAAGATTTAATGCATAGAAAAAACTGGGTATACATCATAAGATTTAGGGCCTGTTTGATTCCCTTCTCACTTTTTTATTTTAAAAACTGTTTTCTAAAATAATTCAACACTACTCAACAATCAATTTCTCATCCAACATCTGCTCTATTTATGTGCTCAGGAGACAAACTTTTAAAAAACAGAAATGTTCTCACGGAACAAACAAATTTTAACAAACAAAAAACCATTTTTTAAAACAGCAAACAAACAAGGCCTTAATTTTCAGTTTTCACCCCAACAACTACTGATGTGTTTGGTTCTGCAGTGCAGAACTACAAACAGTGGTTTGTGGATGTTGAACGAGATTTTGCTAGGAAAAAAATGATGTTTGGTTGTTTTTACTTTTCAGCAAAAATCAAGTTTGAATAGAACTGGAAAATGCAGATTCCACATGAGGGCAAAAATTTTATACTAAGTTTTTCTCCAAACTAGCTTTTGAGATAAAAGTTTTCAAACACAAATCACTTCACCTTGAGCCCAATCTTAACCAAAGTCAATTTTACAAAAATCAAATTCATAATTGCTCACCCAAACACACTAATGATGTAAGTTCATCCACACACTTACATTAACACAATAATCAGAACAGCATGAATCCAACACAAAATTCCCACACACTCCCACATCCCAGAAGTGATTTTTCACATTTACTGAGAAGCTAGTAGTTATAGCTTCCACATCCCAGACGTGATTTCTTGCTTTTGAATGGGTTTCTGAAACAGCATTATGTTTTACTACAAAGACGCCTTCGAGATAAAAAGTTCACAAATATAAATCATAATCACTTCACTTTAAACTCAATCTTAACCAAAATCAAGTTTGCAATCACTCACCTAAACACACTAAGTTAACACAACAATCACAAGAGCATCAATCAATCAATCAATCCTATAGAAAAATCCAGCGAGCTCAGCATTATTTAAAACATGAAAACAGAAAGCCAGATAAGTTCAATTGAGTAATTCACCATTCATCCTCCAGAGTTTGACTTGGCGGTCATCGGCAGCGGACACAATGAGAGGCAGCGTGGGATGGAAGGAAGCCCAATTGACACCGCGGTCATGGCCTTCCAAGACATACTTAACAACGGCATCGACGCCGCCGAAGAGATCAGTGTTCATCTGACTGAGGCGCAGGATATCATCCGCCGGGGACGCGGATTTCCTCTTGAGAGAGCTGATGTCCCAGACGCGAACGGTCTGGTCGAGCGAAGCCGA
This sequence comes from Pueraria montana var. lobata, assembly GCA_026413185.1. NCBI lineage: Eukaryota > Viridiplantae > Streptophyta > Magnoliopsida > Fabales > Fabaceae > Pueraria > Pueraria montana. The sequence continues at coordinate 76,882,350 of CM048647.1, forward strand.
CACGACGAGATCCTCTTTGGGATGGAACAAGGCGCACATCACATAGTGATTGTGACCGGTCAGAACGGAGATGCAAGTGCGCGATTGCCAGTTCCAGATGCGAATCGTTTGGTCATCGCTGGAGCTGACAATCCAGGGGTTCTCGTGGTGGAACTGCACGGTGCGGATGTAGTCGAGGTGCCCGAGGAGAGTGAAGAGGCACCTGTGGAGCTTGTAGTTCCAGACCTTGATTTTGTAATCGTCACCTGCGGGTGAGATTAGATTAGGGTTAGCGAGGTTCGGATCTGAGGAAAGAGATTCAGATCTAGGGAAATGGATAGTTATAGTTACCTCCGGAGACGAAGAGGGGCTGTGAGTGGTGGAAATGGACGCCGCGGACGGGGCCGTCGTGCTCGTCGAACTTGTCGATGAGGGTTCCCATGCGGTAGTCCCAGAGCTGGATGACGCCGCTGTGGAGACTCGCCAGGATCCATGGCCGCTTCGGGTGGAAACTCAAGCCCTTCACTCTGTTACTCTTCGTCTCGAATTTGGTCAACATCGTCTTCTTATGTGGTTAGGGTTAGGTTTGGACTGAGTGAGATCAGAGAATAATAAGAAGAAAAGGAAGAAAGAGGGTTTTGGGAAGATGAGATTCAGATCTGCGATCCCTCGTCGCCCTCGAATCGAGCATATCCCCGTTACTAGAATGCGTCCTGATTCGGGTGTGTATATATACCTCGGGTTAATAATATTTTCTTTTTTATTCTTGGGGTTCAAAGTAATTTATTTATTTGTAATTTAGCATAAATTATGTACTTTGTTTTTTTTTATGTAACTAACTGTGCCTATGTTTGGTTTAAAATAATCCATTATTATTGCTTGAAATATTCAATTATCTTATAGTTAAAAATTAGTTTTTTTTTGTACATATAGTTAAAAAAATGTTTTAAGTTAAATAACAATCGCAATAATAAATTCAAAAAAAAAAATCACAATAATTTATGTCACTGTACTCAAGTACATTGTTGAACCTCTTTAAATTATATTTATTTTGTATGTTTATTATATTTTTCTTTATATTTTAGTTGTGTGTTGCTAACAAAAAGAATATAATTTGAAAGCCTTGTATTTTTTTGAGAAAATTTAAATAGAGTTTTAGGGCACAAAAACCATTTTTATACTCCTAATTATTCTAAGAGATCTTACATATAATTCAAAGAGCCTAAGAGCTAAAGACTACCCATGGTTTGGTAGAAGATTTACATAGAATTATTTCCCATCATCTAATCTTCATCAAAACTTCATGTACTAAGGTTGTTAATCTACATTTTGACACCAATGCAATTCATGATTAAATATAGTTGAATAAAAGATGACAATGTTATTAAACTTCGATCGGACCAACTAGTTTAATCAAAAACCAAATCTATGATTGATTTAGTTAGTTTATCAAATAAAAAATGAAATCAACCTAATGTTGATATAACGAAGTCGGTTCTATATTGAATAGAACTAGTTGACTCAATTGGTCCAAAGGTAATTGTTTGCCCAACATGTACATTTTCCCGTTCCATTACACATTGACCAATTTGAGATTTAAATCTAATCCATCCTTAAAACAATTATTGTCACTACACCGATGTATTCACTTAATACAATATCTTTTAGCTCTTAAGGGTTAGTTTAATAATTACAACTGGATTAAACTACTTGCGATTTGAATCTGTGCAATAAACTTCTATATGGGTCTATGTTGGCATTCCCAATATATCATTGATATCCTATCTTGTAGTATTGGAGTGTCCTATCTTGTAGAAAGATCATAACGTATACATGTTGTTGAAAATTTATCAAGAGCCCCTCTGATAAACCGAATTTTGACTGTATTTTTATCTCAGTTTGGATGTCATTTGCATATGATTTGAGCTTAGTTTGTTGGCAGAACTCACGGTTTGTTACTAGTTTGTGTAAGACAGGCAATTCAAGGATTTCTTGAGGAAAAGAGCTTAAAAATAAATAAATTGAAGGAAGTTGCCTCTGTCTGGAATACGATGGCCGTGGTAGACTTAGAACGGTCGTGCTAAGTCACCACAGCCAAGCAGGAATCACTAGAAGTTTTGCATCAGCGTCAATTTTCCAAGCACAGCCGAGGTTCATTTACCACGGTCGTGCTCGAAATACGCGCAGATTGGACCTTCAGACTATGCAAGGACCACGGTCGTGGTCATCTGATCAGCACGGCTGTGGTGAGCCGCGTCAACAATTTGAAACTTTATAAATAAGTGCTGAAAAGCCCCCTTTTGGGGGTATCTTTTGCTCTATTTTTGAATACTAAGGGTTCTGAGTGAGATAGAGGTCGTATGAGAGAGTCTGACTGCTGTAAGACGTAGAGATCGTCATTGGGAATACCACTTGTAAAATCTCTTATCCCTTTGTAATCTTTATGTTTTCTATGGGGTTTACTGGTTTGTTCATGAACATGAGTGGCTAGTCATCTGAGCCCAGGATTATGATGTAGTTGTGCCCTTTGTACCCTATCTTTGATTACCAATGAATGTCTCGATGTTTCCAGTTATTGAATCTCTTTACTATTTTGTTTATTATTAGAACTGATCACTATAAATATTGGTCAGTCCATTGTCTATGATCAATTGTCTGGGATTGACAAAACTGTAAAGTGATTGAATTCATATGGTTTGCATGATCAAACTAATTGTGTGAATTTCCAGTGGATTAATTCTGTTAATCAACCTCTCTGAGTATCATCGTTTGCCCTGATTTAATTCACCTATGACCAATTGGGAATTGAATTAGGGGAAATAGCAGTAGTAAGCTACGACCAATTGTTTACTAATGAATCTAAAGAGAATTGGCAATTAACTTAATTAGAGTATTCATTGAGATCAAGATGAGGGAAAAAGGGATGCATGCAAAATCATAATCCTTGGCGTTCCAATCTTACTATCTCACATTAATCTTCTTATCTTAATCCTTAGCTCTTAAGAACTGAACAATTGAACACTATTTTCTCGAATTTGATTCTTAATTGAATTGTTTAATTCATTGCAAAATTAATTGTTTGGGGACACGACTGGTCCTTTGGGTTCGATATCCGAACTCCTAGAGTCCACTGTCACTACTGCATAGGGTACGCTTGTCCTGTGCGAATGCATTTTACGCATCAAGTTTCTGGCGCCGTTGCAGGGTGTCAGATTACGTTTTATCATGTATTTATTATTAGATAGAAATCAGAGATTTATTCCCTTTTTATCAGTAATTGATTGATCATGTAATCAATACTGATTATGTTTTTTCTATTATAAATAAAGATCATGTGTGGTCTGATATAACACACAAACACAGTAAATAATATTACATGGTATCAATAGTTTAGGTTTTCTTTCCAGCGTTGTTCCTATTCTCGGGTGAACAGTACCCGCGGACTGTGCGTCCCCTTTTGGCCACTGCTGCCACCTCCTTACGCCGGCGACCTACCACGACCAGCGTCGCCCTCCACCGGCGACCCTTGCCCCGAAGTCGCGCCACTAGTTGCCGCCACACGCGCCCTCACGCACCTCCTCCTCCCGGCGCGTGAGACCCACGCTCCTGCCACACATCAGCGCGTGGAAGCTTTTTCGACGCAACCCACACTCCTGCGACCCCACCGTCGTGCTCCCCTTTCTCCTGCGACCTTGTTTAGGCCCTGTTTGGCTTGGTTCTAATGGCTTCCGAAAGTTCCGCTTCCGCTTCCAGTTCTGCTGTAACTTTCACCACCGCGCCGCTGATCCTGTGCGAAAAACTTACAGGGATAGCCAACTACAACACTTGGGCTGCTGCTGTTCAGTTGTGGTTCCAAGGCCAAGGCCGTGCCGATCGCTTGACCACCCAACTGACAGCTGTTCCGTCTGCCAATCAAGCTTGTTGGAAACAAATTGACGCCTCTCTATGTAGCGTCCTATGGTTTTCCCTTGCTCCCAACCTTCAGGCTCAGTACCAGGCCTTCACCACTTGCTATGATGTGTGGACCAAGGCCAAGAAAGTATACTCCAATGATGTCCATCGCTTCTACAGTGTTCTTACTAGTCTAATGAACATCAAGTTGGAAAATTCAGACATGCAGGCGTACCTTGGTAAGCTTGACTGCTTGATTGCAGAATATTCTACTCTTATGCCCTTTACTACTGATGCAGAGATTTTTTCTAAACAATGTGGTCAGTTCTTCATGGTGCTCGCTCTAGCTGGACTCCCACCAGACCTTGGTGCAGTACGCAATCAGATACTTTCCAGTCCCACTGTTCCTACCTATGACATGGTTCAGGAGCAGTTACTGCGTCTCTCCACTCCGCATACTTTTGGATCATCCTCCACGTCTACTGGTGATTCCTCTGCCCTCATCTTCCACTCCTCTCATCGTGGTGGTCATGGTGGAGGACGTGGAGGTGGTCGTGGACGTCCTCGTTGCACCTACTGCAACCGCTGGGGACATGTTGAAGCAGATTGTCGCACCAAAGCTAGAGATCAGTCTCGAGCAGTTAATGTGGCCCAAGTTACCACTCCTGCTTCCGATATTACTATCTCTGCCACCGAATACAATGAGCTTCTCCAGCTTCGAGCAGCCAACGAACCTGCATCACCTGTTACCGCTATGGCTCAGTCTGGTAATCCTTTGGCTTTTGTTTCTCAGTCCTCTTCTCTTGGACCTTGGATCCTTGATTTTGGTGCCTCTGATCATATGACTGGTAACCAATCTCTTTTCTCTTCCTTGACTTTTTCGGACTCCTTGCCCTATGTTACTCTCGCAAATGGTTCTCAGATTAAAGTCCGAGGCATCGGACAAACCCATCCTCTTCCTTAACTTTCCTTACAATCTGTCTTATGTGTTCCTGGTTGCCCATTTAATTTAATCTCTATTAGCAAACTCACCCGTACTCTTGATTTTTCTATCTTGTTTGTTAATAAATTCGTTCTTGTACAGGATCGACGCACTGGACGGACGATTGGAGCAGGACATGAGTCTGGAGGATTATATCAGCTTACGCCTCTGGTTGCCTGTGTTTCCTCTGCTTCTCCAGCTCTCGCACATCAATGCCTTGGGCACCCGAGTCTGGAAAAGTTGCGTCTGTTAGTTCCTAGTTTTTCTACTCTTAAGTCCTTTCAGTGCAAGTCTTGTCAGCTAGGTAAACATACTCGTGCCAGATATGGTTCTCGTGTCAATAAGCGTGCTGCGTCACCTTTTATTTTAGTTCACTCTGATATTTGGGGTCCTAGTCGAGTCTGTTCAACATTAGGGTATTTTTATTTTGTCACATTTATTGATGATTTCTCTCATTGTACTTGGGTTTTTCTAATGAAGAATCGTTCTGAGGTGTTTTTTATTTTTCAAGGCTTTTCTGTGGAAATTCAAAATCAGTTTGGCTCTTCCATTAAAATTTTACGAACTGATAATGCTAAAGAATACTTGTCCTTCCAGTTTCAGTCTTTTCTAAATTCGCAGGGGATTCTTCATCACACATCATGTGCTCACACACCACAACAAAATGGTGTTGTTGAACGCAAAAACTGCCACTTGGTGGAAATAGCTCGCACTCTTCTTCTTCACTATCATGTCCCACTTCGTTTTTGGGGAGATGCTATCCTTACTGCCTGTCAGCTGATTAACCGCATGCCTTCATCGATTCTTGACAATCAGATTCCTTATTCCATCTTGAATCCGCAACAAGACCTCTATCATGTCCCTCTCCGTGTCTTTGGGAGTACGTGTTTTGTCCATGATCTTAGCCCAGGTAAAAATAAACTCTCAGCCAAGTCCCTAAAATGTATTTTTCTGGGTTACTCCTGCCTCCAGAAAGGTTACCGATGCTGCTCTCCTCAACTTCAACGGTATCTGGTCTCTGCCGATGTTACTTTCTTTGAGACTACTCCTTTCTTTCCTTCCACCATTGAAAACAACATTCCTCTGGAGGTTCCACCTGTTGTTCCAGTACCAACAGTTGCTCCTACCCCACCTCCATTACTCATCTACCGTCGACGGACACAGGCACCACCGGCAGTGCCACCCACTGATCCTCCAGCATCATCTCCTGCTCCAAATGTCCTTCCACCACCATCGCCTGAACCTGAACTTCCCATTGCACTCCGCAAAGGTATTCAGTCCACTCGTAATTCTAATCCTTTATATGCTTGTACTCTTAACTGTGAGCGTTTATCTCCCTCCTATTTCTCTTTTGTCTCTTCTTTGGATTCTGTGTCTATTCCTAAGTCTACAGGTGAAGCCATGGCTGACCACAATTGGCAATAGGCGATGCTGGCAGAAATGGCTACTTTGGATGCTAGCAACACATGGGAGCTTGTTCCCTTAACTCCCAACAAATCCACTGTTGGATGTCGTTGGGTCTATACAGTGAAGATCGGACCAGATGGCACTATTGATCGTTACAAGGCTCGCCTGGTGGCTAAAGGCTATACTCAAATTTTTGGCCTTGATTATGGTGACACTTTTTCTCCAGTCGCCAAAATCACTTATGTTCACCTTTTTCTTGCTATGACCGCCATCCGACATTGGCCTCTACACCAGTTGGACATCAAAAATGCCTTCTTGCATGGTGAGTTACAAGAAGAGGTGTACATGGATCAACCACCCGATTTTACAGTCCCCGGTGACTCACGCCTTGTATGTAAGCTTCGCCGCTCACTCTATGGCTTGAAGCAATCTCCCCGGGCCTGGTGTAACATCCTCATTTTTAATTGATTTATTTTCTTTTTATTAATAATTTAATATTGATTCATACTATTGTGATCAAAATTTCCTGTTTTACTTAATCGTGAATTTTTAACAATTATTTCGGACCAAAGTCCGGAAAATTATTAAAACAACAATTGAGTATATAATTCTTTGTATTTATGGTATATATGAGGAAAAGTCTCAAATAATTACGAAATAATTATTTGAACTTGAAATCATGTTTTATAAGTTTGAATACCCAAGCAGTTGAATTTTTATTCAATTGAAACACTGATGCAAAATCAACAAAAATGATGTAAACAGTAAAAACATAGGTGCAAAAAGTAATTCAAGGAATGAACAGTGCCTATGAATAGTACTTCAATCACATAAAGATGTGAATAGTATGTAAAATGCTTAAAGTGTACTGTTGATAAGTCAGTTAGTATAGGATTAATATCAAAACTTAATGAAACTGATAAAGTCAGTTCATTTTTAAGTCACACATATAAAAATAAAATTGTTTGATAAAAAAGTTAAAAATTTAAGCGTATAAATTTATACTGGCAGTATAAGAAAACATAAAATTTTTATCCACGAAAAATGCTCTTAGCTACCCTGTATCACGTGCCTTTCACCTACTTCATCTACCCTTACTCAAGTCAAAAAAAAAAAAAACTCACTTACCTGTCTATAAAAGGAAGCTACTTCCTTCACTATTCTCCTCACTATTCTGCCCAGACCTCCTACGCTCTCTCTGTCTCTTCAATTTTTTTTTTCTCTACACTCCCATCCAATTTTTTTCATCTTTCTTTCAAGCTTTTCAAATCCTCCTCCTCCTTGGTGAATCCGAACTCATTTCCTAGGTAAGGGGGAGTGAGACCTTGATTCTTTTGTTGCTCTTTCTTACTTTTGTACTTTATATTATACTCCCTCCGGTCCTTTTTATAAGAAACAAGTTTTAGTGTATTTTACACTAAAAGTTGTTTCTTATAAAAAGGACCGGAGGTAGTATAAGTTTTACCTTTGATTATTTTTCTTCATCACTTTAAATTCTTATTTACTATTCCTGCTATATTTCCATTATTTGTGAATTTTCTTGTTATTGGAATTGTTACAAGTGTCCCTCTTTTAGAGGAGACCATGCCCAATTTTTGTTATAATTTTTCTTCTTATTGTTCTTTCCAGTATACGTTCCTATTCTTATAATAAGAAGGAACAAACATAAACTGACACTGAACAAAGCAATATATAACTATGTTCCAGCATTTTGACCCGGACACCAGTCACTATTTTATGAATATCTCAAGTTATACTTAACGAAATCATGTGAAACCAGTTTTAAATGAAAATAGACTTAAAAATATACAACTTTGCTTTTGGAATCACTACAAAATATGCTAAAATGAATTATATATTCCAGTTACAAGTTGAACCACCTATTCTGAACTTTCTGAAAAATTTCCATTCTGTTGGAAATTACTGGGACAAATCTGGATGGTTTTCTGGAAAAATAAAAATATCATGATGTTTATACATGTCTTATAGATCTCCCATAAAAATTTCATAACAAAATAAGTTCGTTTACTATTTTTATAAAATCGACAAAGTCTACTAGATGGTTCAAAGTTTTCTAGAAATTTTAAAAAGTTTATCTCTTCAACTTTTGATTTTACTGGAAACGAGAATATAGAACAAATTTAGAAAAAATTATATATATGTTGTAAGATTATGTTTTAGGCTTCTAACGAAACAAGAATGGACTGATTTTAATAAACATGCATCAAACTAAAAATCTGAAACTTAAAATAGCCCGAAAATGAAAAAATTCTGGATAGCTTGAATTTTTTTGAAGTTTCTTGAAAATTTTGATTTTTATCTTGAAAACTTATAAATATACTCAAATTATGTTTATAGGCTTAGAAAATGATTTAATTCTAAATATATATTAGAATAAGTATAAAATATTTTCAAAACTACTTGACCATTAATTTGAGATACTTAAAAGAAGATTATGATGAGAATTTATTTTCTTTGTATTAAACTGAGTTTTTTTAAAATTAGTAGAGTAAGATCTGAAGTATGCTCTGTGGTTGCAGTTTCATCTGATCTTCCACACTAGAAAAAGGATTTTTTTTCTTACTACTAAGTTTTTGAACATAATCTATGGAAATTCTAAGTATGCTCTGTGGTTGCGGTATAATCTGATCTTTCACACCAGAAAGGAATTTCTAAATATTAAAAATCTATTTATGATTGTACCAGAAATACTTATAGTAAATTAGAAAGTTGTTTCTCTTTACAATTTAAATTAAGGGATTAGACAAAGAAAAAGATAAAGCAAATAAATTTAACTTGATAAGTTTTAAATAAGATTTTAATACAAATAATGATTAGTTAAATATTAGTTAATTATTAGATTAATGATTAGAAAAGTATCTACTGTCTTGCTTAAATACCTTGTGATATTACATAAATCTTTATATACTTAATATGTGATAAGATGCTTTGATGTGTTGACATGATATGATGATTGTACTCTGACAATGTTATTTATCTGTCGGTAAGACTTGTGTTGTTACTCTGTACTGGTACTCAGTGCATGAGACCAGTGATATTAGATGTGATATAGTGAATGGTGATGTATATTAGTTATATACTGTTTATCTGTCTGAGGGACAGAGATGTTATGTCAAATGATGAAAGTGACTTGTGAGTACTGTTAAAAGGGGAACATGCAACGACATGTTGCCTATAGTGGAAGACACAGCCTAGCAAGCTGAGGAGTGAAAGGCAGGGACTCACTGACGGAAGTCTAGGGGGTACGGTGTCGAGTGATGAAGTAACTAAAGGCCAGGAGAGCACCCTGTGCCGGGGACTTCATCTGACCAAGCTTGGCAACCCCAACAACTGCTCAGCATTCCATTGATTGGTGCGAGAGTACGCCTGAGTTATATAGGACTGTGGATGTCCTAAATTGAGATAATATGAGTTCATCTAGGGAAGATGAAGGTTTTTGCCATAGGGTTGAGGCGTATGTACTCCCAATCACTTCCAATCGGGGAGTATGGATTCATATTGCGTCTAGAGGTTTGAGTTGTTAGGAGTTGGGACGTTATGATTAGATAAATACTAGGTTCCCCGCTATTATTAAATGACGGTAGTTTATACCGTTAGTAATACCCATATATATATATTAGAATCAAGTCTCATTCCTCTTTCTTTCTTTTCTGTATGTACTTGCTGATTGGATACTTAAAGATGATGGTCAAGCCTAGTGATCAAGTTCCTTGTTGACGTGGTCATTTCAAAGATTGCGAAGACTAAGAAGAGATACTAGAAGATACAAAATTTGAAGGCTAGTGTTATTTACGTTTATGTTTTGGGTCAGGGTAGAACTTGTTCACTGCTCTGACTAGGATATTACATGTATGGGTTAGGAATAACTAATACTCGATTTCCCTTTATCTGTTAAACTCTGTGCTTATTTTCGTATTATGAACTGATGTTGAATTTTAGATGGTAATGGTTCTTTATATAATATTTATGCCTTTATTATTTCATCTTATCTAAATATGTTTAATAAAAAAAATCCCTCATTTTTATAATTACTTAAAACAAATACAAATATTAGTGTGGATTATGTCTAATGTAACGGGGTGTTACACCTGGTTTGGTCGTTTCAGCTCCGCTCTGCTTTAGTTTGGTATGACTCGTTGTGAGGCTGATCACTCGGTATTTTCCCTCCATTCTCCGTCTGGCCTGTGCATCTATCTCGTTGAGTATGTTGATGAAATCGTCATCACTGGCGATGACTCCGATGGCATTCTTCGGCTCAAGTCTCACCTCCATAGTCAGTTTCAGACCAAAGACTTGGGTCCCCTCCGGTACTTCCTCAGTATTGAAGTTGCCCAATCTTCATCTGGCATTGCTATTTCCCAACGAAAGTATGCTTTAGACATTCTGACCGAGACATGAATGCTTGATTGCGACCCAAGCGACACTCCTATGGATCCTAATGTTAAGCTTCTTCCGGGTCAGGGGGAGCCTCTGAAAGACCCTGGAAGATATCGACGACTTATAGGCAGACTTAATTATCTCATTGTCACCAGACCAGACATCACGTTTGCTATCAGTGTAGTGAGCCAATTCTTGAATGCTCCCTGTGATAGTCATTGGGATGTCGTCACACGTATCCTTCAATACATCAAGAATGCACCAGGCCGCGGATTGTTGTATGAAGACAAAGGCAATACCAAGATCATTTCTTACTCTGATGCTGATTGGGCAGGATCACCATCAGATAGGAGATCCACTTCTGGGTATTGTGTTCTTATTGGAGAAAATATGATCTCATGGAGAAGTAAGAAGCAAAACACAGTATCCAGATCTAGTGCCGAAGCTGAATACCGTGCGATGGCAGTAGCTGCTTATGAGATTACATGGCTTAGGCAACTTCTCTAACAACTCAAATTTGGAGACACTCAAGCCACTACATTAATCTACGACAATGAAGCCGCTCTTCACACAGCATCAAATCCGGTTTTTCATGAACGAACCAAACACATAGAGATAGATTGCCACTTTGTGAGAGAGAAAGTACTCTCAGGAGAAATTGCCACTGATCTTGTGAAATCTAAAGATCAACTTGCAGACATGTTCACTAAACCTCTCAAAGGTTCCCTATAACCCCCCTTCTAATATAAATATTTAATTTAACTATTAAAATTTTTCAATACAATCTATAAAAATACATTATATTTAAACTTTTACATTACTAAATTTTTCTAATACGATGTTACAAAAATAATTTTAAGTACTACAATTATTATATACCCAAAATATCATACTACAAAATGATCTAAATATTTCTTTAACTATTGTTAGCCCAAAATTTCCCAATCCTATAGCTCTGGTGACCTCTGCATCTTCTACTTCTCATTACTCTTCATTCACCTGCATTTACACTTTCCTAGAATCTAGGGACAAAATTTTACAGGATCAAGCATTAAATTTCTCATTCAATTAAGACAACATCAAATAGATACATTTCATACATTACTTAATAATTCACATAGAGTAAATGCAGTATGATTTATGCAAATGCAGTTTTGACTCAAAATCATTTTGACCCTGCTCCATGGAGACTTCCCTTTTTGAGTGTTTAGTAAAGCACTGGCTTACCATTACGCACTGCAATTCAGCTCAGCCCCTACTAAACGTGAATAAGCTAGCATAATTAGGAGATCAGGATACCCAGGAAGGCCACCACGGCAGCATCTCTGTCCAGATTACAGCCACATGTGGAATTGTCAATATCCTTCACCCCACAGACTACATTATCACAGACCATACAGTCCTGTCTAACTTACTCTGCTCACCCCAAATATTCAATTCTCATGACTACCGCATTCCCGGTTAGTCAACATTTATTCTTTCTTTTCTTTTCTTTTCCTTTTTATTCATGGCTATCACAGTCCCGGTTAGCCAATATCAATCATTTTTCACTTGAATCTTTGTAAAACCCCCAAAAATACCCATGCATACTTTTATTCCATGTGATAATGATCATAAGTAAATAATTAACATTAAACAATCAAATAAGAAAATATAAACACTCAACAATTAACATTAGTATTTTACTAAAATATCAATTAGGTCACTATTATAAAATTTTTACTAAACTACCCTTGCTCTTTTTCTAAAATTTCAATTTTGCCCTCAATTGTAAAATTACCAAATTACCCTTACTCTTTTCTATTATTTCCAATTTTGCCCTTGATCTTTTCTCAAAATTCCAAAATTATCCCTAAACTTTCTATAATATGTGAAATTACCATTTTGCCCTTATATTTTTCTATTATTTCTGAAATTGCCCTTGATCTTTTTATAAAATTTCCATTTTACCCCTAAACTTTCTAGAACTAATAAAATTACCATTTTACCCCTTAATATTTTTATAATTTACAATTTTGCCCTTAAACTTTTTATCAAATTCCAAGATTACCCCTAAACTTTCTAGAACATATGAAATTACTATTTTACCCTTGAATATTTTATAATTTACTAAATTGCCCTTAAACTTTTTATAAAATTCCAATTATGTCCCTACATGTGAAATGACTATTTTGCCCTTCGTTATTTGAAAAATTTTGCACATAGTACCCCTCCAATTTAGCCATGGCCGAATGGCCTCCTTCACAAATCCAACAATTTCTCCAAAACAATCAAACCAATTCCAATCAAAAACAATTAAATCAAGAAATCTCAATCCCAAAAACAAACCAATCAATCAATTTCAATCCATCACCACATCATGAAATCAACAAAGCATGGATTCAAACACATATTTCAACTTCAATTATCAAATATACAAAAGCCCTAAATCAATTTCATGTTTTAATGGTTCTTGATTAAATCTTGAAATTAAACCTAAGGACATGTTTCTCCTACTTCCAATTGATTTAAATTGAAATTAAATGCCAAGATCCTTACCTTAGATCCATAATTTGATGAAAAGATCCTTAAACCCTTTCCTCCTTTTCTTCTTTGGCTTCTTGAAATTTTGAGATTTTTCTCCTAAATCTCTTCTCTTTGGCCTAAGGTGGTTTAAATTTTGTGAGGTTAGGATTGATTTCTCTCTTGATTTTGGAAGAAAATATGAAGTGAAATGGAGGGGGCTGCTGTTTGAAGCTCACGGTTTTGGTTGGTGAGGAGAGCTAGCTTTTCCAATTTTTGCTTTTGCTTTGTTTATTAAGTTTTTAAATGAAATTTTCTTTACCAAATTTGATAGTACTCACACGTCCAGCTGCTGTCCTTTGGCAGTCCCTTTGGTCACCAATTTCAGCAACTTGGACGTTCAAAGTGAGTCCTCTACGTTGGTTGCCAATTTTCTTGGTCAAAGGGTCAAAAATTGTAGGCTTTTTCTTTTACTTTTGGTTTCTTAAGTTTTGGTGACTTTTTCTCCACCCAATTTTGTTACGTACAGCTGCTGCTGTCCAAGGCAGTCAATTTGTGGAGACTTTCCAGCCCACTTGGACGGTTAGAATTGCTTCCTTAGTTGAGTTATCAATTACTTTGGTCAAATAATAAAAAATTGTAGAGATTTATAGATTTTTCTAGAAAGTTTTAGCACTTTTTACTTGGCTTACAAACTAATTAGAATTTGAAGAAACTAACACCACCATTGAATTCCTCACTATCAAAAACCTTGGGGTAGTGTCTTAATCATCTCTTAATCATAGCCTAATTAGCTTAATTTAATTATATTAGAAACTTTGAGTTGTCAAAATTTGATTGGCTAATATTTTTATTTTTATTTTTCTTAGTTAAATAATTTTAATAATTATTCTAAATATATTATAATTAATAGAAAATTCCATATGTCTCATACAAATTTTATCTTAATTTTCTACCTTAGAATTTTTTCGTAAAAATTTCTCAGAGTTCTAACTTTCAGTAAATCCTAACAATTCGAAATTAGCATTTTACTTTTGCAACTGTATATATTTTAAATCTATATTCAATTATCTATTTATTAGATTATAGTTTACTCCAAAATTTTACACTAAAAAATTTATCCTGGACAGCTGTCTGACACAACGGTCCAGTCAACAAGTAATTCATTTCTCAACTTATATATTTTAAATCTACATTAAATTCTTTATTTATTAGAGTACAGTTTAATCCAAAATGTTACATTGAAAATTTTTATCCTGGACAGCTGTCTGATACAACTGTCCGGTCAACAAGAATTTTAGGTAGAAACAAAAGTATTAAAAGACTAAGAAAATTTTACTGAATAGAACTATATTAATTTTATTATGAAAATATGTACAGAAAGTTTCTATGAAATACGGTACATAATTTCTCATAATATTTATATAAATAAAATATGTACAAGTAGTAAAATAAAATTAAGGGTGTTACATTCCCGGGTTGAGCACATTTGTAACAAGCTTGGTTCATATGACATATATGCTCCAGCTTGAGGGAGAGTGTCAGATTACGTTTTATCATGTATTTATCATTACATAGAAATCAGAGATTTTTTTCCTTTTTATCAGTAATTGATTGATCATGTAATCAATATTGATTATGTTTTTTCTATTATAAATAAAGATCATGTGTGGTCTGATATGACACACAAACACAGTAAATAATATTACACCGGGGACTAGTTGTGTAGTTCCTAGATAATTTATTTTGTGAAAATTAAGCAATATTTGTTCATATTGTGCATAGTTTTGGTTCCTTCTTAATTTTCTGTTTTATCTATTTTATTTTAATTTTTGTTTTGTTTTGTTTTTGTTTGTTTAAATTCTGAATTTTTATTTTATTTTATTTTATCTAAAAAAAATTGTTTGTTTTTTATTGTATCATTCTCTTCTTTACTTGTTACGTTTAATCTTCTTGCTGTGTTGATAGTGCATGCTAACCAGGTCCCAGAGACCAGAGCTTATGAACGAACCTGAGATTGAAAGGCTTACCCGGAAGAACAGAGAGGAACAAAGAAGAAGAGTAATGGCGGAAGAAAATGATCCACCGGTGGAGCAATCTCTGTTAGACTATCTCACTCCTCAAGTTGGGGTGGCTAACAGCATCTTATTGCCAGCACTGGGGATGTCAATTTTGAATTGAAACATGGCTTCCTCCAAATGATAGAGAGTAACCAATTCAATGGGCTGGCTACCGAGGATGTGGTGGAACATCCGAGAAGATTCTTGAGGATGACTAGCACGATCAAGTATCCTCGGGTATCTGCTGAATATATCAGACTGGCTGCTTTCCCATTCTCCCTCAACGGGGAAGCACTCAGTTGGTTGTGCTCACTTCCGGCCAACAACATCACTACCTGGGAGATGTGCACCAACAAATTCCTACGGAAGTACTACTCTGTAGTGAAGACAGACCAAATGCAGAGAGAGATAGGCAATCTTGCTCAGAGGGAGCAAGAGAGTCTGTTAGAAGCTTGGGACAGATTTCAGGAACTGCTGCAGAGTTGCCCACACCACGGGTTTAGCCAGCAGAGAATCATCCAGATTTTCTATAGAGGTGTGTCCAACCATAACAGGACTAGCCTCGATGCTACTTGTGGAGGTTCGTTGATGGCTAAATCACCAACAGAGGCAAACAGAATCATTGAAGCTATGGCCTCCAACGCCTACAACCATACTGCATATAGGCGTATTCTGAGGAAGCCTATGAATCAAGTGGAGATTGGAGCATCTAGCTCCAGGATTGATCAGAAGCTAGAGATACTGTCTAAGCAGATGGAGAATATGATGAAGACACAGGCTCAGATTCTCTCAGCATCTCGTCCACCTCCTGCTTGTGATAAGTATGGGGAGGCTCATGAGGAGAATGAATGCCCTATAGATGCTGAACTGGCTCAGGCTATAGAGGAGGTGAATTGGGCTGGTGGGAAAAGCACTGAATACGATCCTTTTTCTAACACCTTCAACCAAGGATGGAGGGATCATCCTAACTTCTCCTGGAAGAATCAGAGGGATCAAAGGCATATACAAGGGCAGAACCAGAATCAAGGTGTCTACAAACCTCCACATTTGCAAAATCAGAGGTCAAGACATGAGGAGAGAATACCCTCTCTTCAGGAGGTCATGATGCAATACATAGCCAAAAATGATGAAAGAATGAAGAGCATAGAGTCACAAATGATCGATATGAAAACCCTGTTGTCTCAGAGGACTCCTGGAACACTGCCATCCCAAACAGAGACTAATCATAAGAAGAAAGATGTCAAAGCAGTGTTAACCAGGAGCAAGAAGGCCAAGGAGGAGTCGGAACAGAAGGAAGGCCCAGCCACAGTTGATGATGAAGAGGTTCTTACTGAAGAGAATCAAGTTCCTGAGAAGGAGAAGAAAAAGGAGGTACTGACACCTCCCAAGGTAAGTATTCCTTTTCCTCAGAGAGTCAGGAATGAGAAACATGATCAGCAGTTTTCCAGATTTTTAGAGATGTTTAAGAAACTGCACATAAACATCCCTTTTGCTGAGGCTATTGCTCAAATGCCAAAGTATACTAAATTTTTAAAAGAGATCATTTCTAACAAGCAGAAATTGGCAGAATTTGAGACAATAGGCCTTAATGAGGAGTGTTCAGCTGTGGTCCTTAAGAAATTGCCCCCCAAAATGGCAGACCCAGGGAGTTTTACTCTTCCTTGCAAGATAGGGAATGCTTATTTTGAAAGATGCTTGTGTGATTTGGGGGCAAGCATTAATCTGATGCCTTACTCTGTTTTTAAGAAAATAGGCATGAAAGAACCACAGCCCTCCAACATTACCATTCATCTTGCGAATAGGTCTATTGTATACCCAAGGGGAGTAATAGAAGATGTATTGGTAAAAGTAGGCAAGTTTATTTTCCCAGCTGATTTTGTGGTACTTTATATGGAAGAAGATGATTATGTCCCAATCATATTGGGGCGTCCCTTTTTGAACACTTGTGACATGGTAATTGAGGTAAGGCAAGGAAAACTCACCTTAAGATTGGGTCAAGAAAATGTAGTTTTCAACTTATCTGATTCTGTGAAAAAGCCTACCTCTTTTGCCTCTTGCAATTTTGTTCAGTCTAGGGACATAACTGATGACTTGACTGAGGCTTCATTCCCTACTGTGGGGATAGAAGACCCCTTGGAAAGAGTCCTCACCATGGAGGACTTGGACTGGGAATTGAATGACGTTGACGAGGAAATACTGATTTTCCTCCAAGATCAACAGGAAGCCAAAGTTGTTGGCTTTGAGAAGTTGGAAATGAGCAAGGGCCCAAAACCCAAGCCCTCCATTGAGGAACCTCCTGTTTTGGAGTTGAAGCCGCTACCTTCCAACTTGAAGTATGCTTTCCTTAACCCACCCTCTACTCTACCAATTGTTATTTCTGCAGGTTTAACTAAAACAGAGGAGGACAAATTGTTGCGGGTTCTAAGAGATAACAAGGAGGCTTTTGGGTGTACCATCCATGACATTAAGGGTCTTGACCCTATTGTGTGTACTCAGAATTCATTTGGAGGATGGATTTTCACCCAAAAGACTTCCTCAAAGGAGACTCAACCCAAACATGATGGAAGTGGTAAAGGGCGAGGTAATTAAATTACTTGATGCAGATGTTATTTATCCTATTTCTGATAGTGACTGGGTGAGTCTTGTTCAATGTGTCCCTAAAAAAGGGGGCACCACTGTGACGGAAAATGAGCAACATGAGCTCATAGCTGTTAGGAAAACCACCGGGTGGTGGATGTGCATTGACTATAGGAAATTAAATGAAGCCACCCGGAAGGACCATTTTCCCCTTCCTTTCATTGACCAGATGTTAGAAAAGTTAGCAGGAAAAGCCTTATATTGTTGCTTAGATGGTTATTCGGGCTATACACAAATTCCATTGGCTGAAGGGGACCAAGAGAAAACTACTTTTACATGTCCCTATGGAACATTTGCGTATAGACGAATGCCTTTTGGGCTTTGTACTGCACCTGCTACATTTCAAAGATGCATGATGTCAATATTTTCTAATTTACTTGAAAGTTGCATTGAAATTTTTATAGATGACTTTTCTATATTTGGAAGCACTTTTGACACATGTCTGAGTAATCTCAATTTGGTCTTGAAAAGATGCAGGGAGAAAAGGCTGGTCTTGAATTGGGAAAAATGCCAATTTATGGTACAAGAATGTATCGTATTGGGGCACAAGGTGTCTCACAAAGGCATTGAGGTAGATCCCGCTAAGGTGGGGGTGATTGCAAAATTACCTCCACCAAATTTTGTTAAGACGGTTAGAAGCTTCTTGGGTCATGCTGGGTTTTACAGGCGCTTTATAAAAGATTTTTCAAAAATTGCGAAACCCATGAATGACCTGATGGCTAAAGACGTCACCTTTGAGTTTTCTGATGAGTGCTTACAGGCATTCAAACTACTGAAAGAGAGGCTTATTAGCGCTCCTATGGTAGTAGCCCCTGATTGGTCACTGCCTTTTGAACTGATGTGCGATGCTAGTGACATAGCTGTAAGGGCTGTTTTGGGTCAAAGGAGAAATAAAATTTTTCATACTATTTACTATGCCAGTAGGACATTAGACGAGGCCCAAAGGAATTACACTACCACGGAAAAAGAACTTTTGGCAGTCATTTTTGCTTTTGATAAGTTTAGACATTACTTAGTTTTGTCTAAAGTTATTGTTTTCACTAACCACTATGCTATCAAGTTTCTTTTGACTAAACAGGATGCAAAGCCAAGACTCATCAGGTGGATATTGTTGCTACAAGAATTTGATTTAGAAATAAAGGACAAGAAAGGATCAGAGAACTTGGTTGCGGACCACCTGTCCCGTTTAGATCCCTCTGTCATGCAACCTGCTGAAGATGGGGCCATTAAAGAGACATTCCCTGATGAGCATCTTTTATGCTGTCAATTCCTCTTAAGAGACACCTTGGTATGCTGATATAGTTAATTATTTAGCCTGCCAAGTATTTCCCCCTGAATTCAATTATTAGCAGAAGAAGAGATTAATGTCAGAAGCAAGGAAGTATTTCTGGGATGACCCCTTTCTATACAAGGTGTGCGGTGACAACCTGGTAAGGCGGTGTGTGCCTTATGATGAGGTAATTTCCATTTTAAACCATTGTCACTCTTTAGAAGCCAGCGGACACTCAGGCCCTATGAGGACCGCCCATAAAGTGCTTCAGTGTGGTTTTTACTGGTCTTCCCTCTACAAAGATGCACATGCATTTATGAAGGCTTGTGCTAGATGTCAGCGCACTGGCGCTTTGTCAAGGCGATTTGAGATGCCTCAAAATAACATGTTGGTTGTGGAGATGTTTGATGTGTGGGGAATAGACTTTATGGGTCCTTTCCCCAAATCTTTTGGTAATGAATATGAATATATCTTGGTTGTTGTGGACTATGTATCAAAGTGGGTAGAAGTTGTATCACTGCCTACTAATGATGCTAGGAGTGTGATTAAATTCCTGAAGAAAAACATTTTTACAAGATTTGGCACTCCTAAAGCAATCATTAGTGATGGTGGTACTCACTTCTGTAACAAATTGTTTGATGGTCTCTTGGCTAAATATGGAGTAACTCACAAGGTCTCTACTCCTTACCATCCACAGACAAGTGGTCAAGTGGAGCTCTCCAATAGGGAGTTGAAAAGGATTATGGAAAAAACTGTAAGCGCGTCTAGGAAAGATTGGTCTATCAAATTAGATGACGCACTTTGGGCTTACAGAACTGCTTTTAAGACTCCCATTGGGATGTCTCCTTACAGGCTTGTGTTTGGAAAAAACTGTCATTTACCTATTGAGTTAGAACACAAAGCCATGTGGGCTCTGAAATTTCTAAACTTTGATTCTGAGCTTGCAGGTACCAACAGGTTGATGCAACTGAATGAACTTGATGAGTTCCGTCTTACATCATACGAGAATGCCAAGATTTACAAGGAGAGATCCAAAAAATGGCATGATGCTCATATTAGACAAAGGTAGTTCCATGTAGGCGAGAAGGTCCTCATTTACAACTCTCGCCTACAT
The DNA here is from genome assembly GCA_026413185.1 of Pueraria montana var. lobata. Taxonomy (NCBI): domain Eukaryota; kingdom Viridiplantae; phylum Streptophyta; class Magnoliopsida; order Fabales; family Fabaceae; genus Pueraria; species Pueraria montana. The sequence goes on from CM048647.1 coordinate 76,902,590, forward strand.
CTGTTCCCTGGAAAACTCCGCTCAAGGAGGAATGGGCCTTACACTGTGCACAAAGTGTTCCCTTATGGGACATTAGAGCTACAGAAAGAAGATGGTTCTACCTTCAAAATAAATGGACATAGAGTAAAAACATATGATGCAAGTCTGCAACAAGTGCGCTTTATTGCGCACTTCCAGGGATGAACTGAGTTCCCTTTTCACCCGTCAGGCTCAGGATGTTAAACAAACGCTACCCAGGAGACAGCCTGTGGGAGCTGGGTTCATTACCCACTGTATCCTCTCCTTTTATTAACTTTAGTCTACATTCATTTTTTTTCTTTTCTTTTCTTTTCTCTTTTCATAGCTAGGATTAAGTTTCTTATTGTTTCAGTCTGCACGTGGGGACCACGGCCGTGCTAAGTTGAGCACAGCCATGGTGGTAGAAGCCAAACAGTGGTATTAACTGACCACAGCTCTGATCCCAGATTTTCCCAACAACGTCATATACGACCACGGCCGTGGTAAGTTAAACACGACCATGGTGGAACTGGACAGCCATGGTAACTTTTACCACAACCGTGGTTAGTTGTCCAGTAAAATAAAAAAAAATCACTACATATTTTTCTAGGTTGTTATGAATAAAGCTAGGTTGTTAGAGAAAGGTCAGGTTCCTAGAAACATAACATTGATATTCTTTTTCTTCATGACATCTGCACCTGACCCAACTCTAACACTTAACCATATTCATAAGAGAGCATTCACATGCATTTTTCAGTTACTAAGGGTCCCTTCATTTAAAGAGAATGCAGACTCCCTTTACATGAGCATCTCCCATTGCATGACCTGGTCCATACCTACTCACTTATATATTTACCATTGTTCAACTACTTCTTGAACAGTTGGTAAGAGGACATCAGAGACAACCACGGTCGTGGTAAATTCTCCAGTTAAAAAAAGAAAAAAAGGAAAAGGGAGACCAGAGGTTCACCACGGTCGTGGTCCGCACATCGCTATATATAGTCATGGGGGTGGTCAGTTACCACCACCCGTGGTTATCTCTTACTTTCTCTATTCTATCTCTCCTTCTCTTGGCAACCCTAGCATTAGAGTAAGCTTTCCATGATTCGTCAGCATGCATTTTCATTCACCATATGTTATTTTCTTTTTTTTTTAGCCATATTAATTTCAAAAAAAAAAAAATTGTTTTCTGACAAAGACCACGACCGTGGTAAATTTTACCACAGTCGTGGTCATGTTAACCACAACCGTGGTAATTTTTACCACAACCATGGTAAGGCTTACTACAGCCGTCGTAATTTTTACCATAGCCGTGGTCACCACACAGTGGCCATCCTTTTTCTGCTTTAACCCTTACTGCTTCATTTTTTTCTTGGGTTATGCTCCTTGTGTGCAGTTATGATAGGTGACGGCCCATCTCGCACTCATGGGAAACGTGCTTGGACCACACAGGCTCAGCCACCACAGGGTGCAGCATCTTCCACACGATCCACGTCATCACCGCCTAATCCACCACCTCAACGCCACCCTGGGGCTCAGCCTGCGCATTATGATACTCTCGTACCACCAGAGCACATGGACCGGTGCACAGTGCTTAGGACCTTTGACTATCATCCCACCAGAGCCCTAGACACAACACTTCTAGAGGAGCATGGCCTACTACAACGGGTCATGGCATACCTCACAGCCGTGGGATGGGAGAGGATAGTGGACATCACAGAGCAGGCATACAGATGCCCCATTATTGACTTCATCTCCACTTGCCAGGAGTGGGACCCTGCACCCCGACCTACACTAGAGCAGGAGGCGGATGAGGACGACATGGAGGATGAGGAGGTGACACAGATAGATGACCCATCCCTTCCGCACGTGGTCTCCTTTTTCATGATGGGACAGGTCCGGAAGATGACGTTGGCAAATTTCAATGTCATCTTAGGTTTCGAGACACCAGAGTCCATTCTGACAGATGAGTATAGTGGTGCTTTGAGATGGCACCCGAAGACTTACAGACCAGCAGCCTTCTGGAGGGAGATTACAGGACAGGCCCGCTTTATCCCTGGCACCTCAAAGGCCAGTGGCATCAGAGACCCAGTACTTCAGGTGTGCCATTGGTGGTTATCTGGGACCCTCCATGGCCGCAAGGAGAGCACTGGCACGATTATTGGGAAGGACCTCTTCCCTTTATGGTGCATGGTTAGGGGAAGGCGGTGTAATGCCAGCCTCCTCTTTATCAGACACTGTCGCACCATCGAATTACGAGTTTCTCAGAGCCAGACTGGCCACATTGCAGTTGGATCATTCATCACTAGACTGGCTACTCACTTTGGCTTCATGGAGGCAGCCTAGGATGGCACGATTGTTTCTTACATTGACATATCCACTCTGGTTTCTTTGGGGATCCTTCGATGTCAGGGCCAGCAGTTCTTCCTTGTTGAGTAGCCTGACCCACATCATGATGAGCCAGAGATCCAGCCCTAGGAGCCAGGCATGGCAGAGCAGCAATTGGGCACGGAGGAGCAGCCGACAGAGCAGCATCAGGCACCACCGCCACCACCCACATTTGACATGAGCCAGATCCTCCAGAAACTAGATGATTTGGAGACTAGGGTGATGCGGAGGTTGGATGATCAGGACACCCGATTTGAGACACAGCGGTAGATGATAGCTTACCAATTCACTGCTCAGATGAACTTTTTGAGGCAGCTTCAGGATTGTCTCTTCCCAGATCCTCCTCCTTCTTGAGGAGGTTTTCTATTTCCTTAGGTTTTGTTTTCTTTTTCTTTTATTTTGTTCTTTCAGTCTGTTTTTTTTATGGCATTGTACTCTACTAGTTCTTTCATTTTCCATACATTGTTTCCTGTTTTCATTTCTATTTTGGATGCATTGAGGACACTGCATATATTAAGTGTGGGGAAAGGAGTCACGGTTGTTTTCCCCATTCTTGAGACATTGTGTGGTTATGTTAATTCTGTGTTCTGATGTGATTTTTAGATCCTCAATAGTTGTAGAATAGTGTTACAGAATTTCCTCATATATATATATATATATATATATATATATATAAAAGAAGAAATATAAAAATAAAAAAAATCAGATAGCAGCAGGGTCACTAAAGGGGAAACATTGGCACTAAAACTGGACGAATAGATTATTTCCCTTGAGCTTGAACATAGAGATGGGAGATTTGAGCCTTAAGTCCTTCAATATGATATGGAATCAATTTAGGTGACATGTTTTACTTTCTATGCTGACATACATATCCTTGATTGACTTTTGACTTTCTGAAACTGTTGAGGCATTGTTTAGGCATTTTTCTGGATGCAGAGTTTGTGATACAATCCCACTTAGTTGCCTGTTTTGAGCCTTGTGAATATTTTTTTTGGTCACCCTGTTATGTTAGTTTCTGTACAATATGCTTGGTGGTCTGAAAGACAAAACCAATGTAATGAAGGATATTCTGAAACAGAAAAGACTTAATATGTCTCACTTCCTCTCCTATACAATGAATAAATCAAGGTCAAAGGCCTTCAAAAAAAAAGGAGAGAGAAGAAGTGAGAGCTGAGAAAATTTAAAATAAAAAATAAAATAAAATAAAAAGAGAAGAAGAAGAAATAAACATTGGTCTCTTCTTGATTTTGGATCACTGAGCATAAATTTATTGTAAAGCCCATTGCTAAAAATTTTCTTTCAATATCTGCCAATCATTGAAATCCTGGCCCCGTTACACCTCGTCATGCCTCATCTGTTATGATTGTAAAAAGTCCAATTGAGTTGAGTTGAGTTGATTGATGCATAGATTAGTGAATATGTTCATTTGAATATGATTGGAGAGTTTTTCTATTGACCCTGAAACACTGAGAGAAGGAGAGATGAGTGAACCATGGCTCCTGGGAAATCAATTTTTGTGTAGGTTTAGGCCTAAGAGACCTCGAGAGGAAACTTGCTGCATTCTGTTGTATTTGATCTTGTCATTTTCTTTTCTTCAGTATAAATAAATTGGGAATTTTGTTACAAGTTCTTGGCTAGGGAGAATCAATTTTGATGTCTAACTCAGAATAATTGCTTGAGGGCAAGCAATGCTCAAGTGTGGGGAGGTTTGATAAATCGGATTTTGACTGTATTTTTATCTCAGTTTGGATGTCATTTGCATATGATTTGAGCTTAGTTTGTTGGCAGAACTCACGGTTTGTTACTAGTTTGTGTAAGGCAGGCAATTCAAGGATTTCTTGAGGAAAAGAGCTTAAAAATAAATAAATTGAAGGAAGTTGCCTCTATTTAGAATACGACGGCCGTGGTAGATTTAGAACGGTCGTGCTAAGTCACCATAGCCGTGGTGCAACAACCACAGCCAAGCAGGAATCACTAGAAGTTTTGCATCAGCGCCAATTTCTCGAGCACAGCCGTGGTTCATTTACCACGGTCGTGCTCGGAATACACCAAATTGGACCTCCAGACTATGCAAGGACCACGGCCGTGGTCATCTAATCAGCACGGTCGTGGTGAGCCGCGTCAACAGTTTGAAACTTTATAAATGAGTGCTGAAAACCCCCTTTTGGGGGTATCTTTTGCTCTGTTTCTAAATGCTGAGGGTTCTGAGTGAGATAGAGGTCGTGTGAGAGAGTTTGACTGCTGTAAGACATAGAGATCGTCATTGGGAATACCACTTGTAAAATCTCTTATCCCTTTGTAATCTTTATGTTTTCTATAGGGTTTACTGGTTTGTTCATGAACATGAGTGGCTAGTCATTTGAGCCCAGGATTATGATGTAGTTATGTCCTTTGTACCCCATCTTTGATTACCAATGAATTTTCCTCGATGTTTCCAGTTATTGAATCTCTTTACTATTTTGTTTGTTATTAGAACTGATCACTATAAATATTGGTCAGTCCCTTGTCTATGATCAATTGTCTGGGATTGACAGAACTGTAAATTGAATTCATATGATTTGCATGATCAAACTAATTGTGTGAATTTTCAGTGGATTAATTCTGTTAATCAACCTCTCTGAGTATCATCGTTTGCCCTGATTTAATTCACCTATGACCAATTGGGAATTGAATTAGGGGAAATGGCAGTAGTAAGCTACGACCAATTGTTTACTAATGAATCTAAAGAGGACTGGCAATTAGCTTAATTAGAGTATTCATTGAGATCAAGATGAGGGAAAAAGGGATGCATGCAAAATCATAATCCTTGGCGTTCCAATCTTACTATCTCACATTAATCTTCTTATCTTAATCCTTAGCTCTTAAGAACTGGACAATTGAACACTATTTTCTCAAATTTGATTCTTAATTGAATTGTTTAATTCATTGCAAAATTAATTGTTTGGGGACACGACTAGTCCTTTGGGTTCGATATCCGGACTCCTAGAGTCCACTGTCACTACTGCGTAGGGTACGCTTGTCCTGTGCGAACGCATTTTACGCAGCACCCTCCCAAAAGCTCTGAACATTAATCAACCCCCACTTCATACTCATGTAGATTCATTCATATTGATGATAGTTATGAGAGATAAATAATGTATCATCTCTTCCACTCCAGCATATAAATACTAGTAAGATTTATTCCCTACGTCCTATATACCCTTGGCGTAAAGTATGTTGCAAGTGGATACGAGATATTTCCGAAATATTTCCACAGCAAGCCCCTAGCGTTGAATGGAACTTTGGAAAAACATTTAATATATCTAATATGAATGAATATCTCATTGAACAGTTACCTTGGCATAAAGTTTATTTTATTCGAATTGCTTAGCCTATAGTATCACTTTTGACCAAAATGATAACACATAGAAACTCATTGAACAGTTACCTTGGCCCAATACTTATTTGACCCAAGCCCAAAAGCTTAACCCAACGAAATGGGCTTTTCTATTCTCACCCCACAATTTGCTATTCTCACCACCCACGTGGGTGGTTTTTTATTGACTTCCCAAAATACCCTTGTATAACGGAATCACGATTCCGTTGTACACTTTTCAATGGAACCACGATTCCATTGTACACGTGTACAACGGAATCGTGATTCCGTTGCAATGAATGGGGGTGGCAAACAAAAATACACAACGGAAACACGATTCCGTTGTACAAGTGTACAACGAAATCGTGATTCCATTGCAATATATGGGGTCAAAAAAAACAACAGAATCGTGTTTCTGTTGTAGTTAATGGGACGAAAAAAATAAACAATGAAAACACGATTTCGTTGTACAAGTGTACAACGAAATCGTGTTTCCGTTGAAGTTAGTGGGGCGGAAAAAAAATAAACAACGGAAACACAATTCCGTTGTTTTTTTTTCACCTCCAAAACGTAAGTATGATTCCGCGGAGGAACCGCAGCACCCAACACCCCTTCTCCATACAGTGCCAACAAATTCACGACTCACCAGCCAATTTCCATTCAACAAAATGAACAAAAATTTGGGGAAAATACAGAGAGCACCGAAGCTAACAAAACGTGGGTTACCAACGCCGCTGAGTCCCTCACACACCTTATCAAAAGCGAAGAATACTGCTCTTGGTGGGTGGAGGGCGCGGGGTGGTGCTGGGACGACGCATGGTGGCGCGCGATGGGGTGAGAATGACTCGGTGGCGCGGGGACGAAGCGATGGGCGGGCGGTGGCGCAGGGATGTCGCGATGGGCGCGCGGTGGCGCGGTGTGGCGTGGCACGAGGTGGGGTGGCATTGCTTGGTACATGTTAGGGGAGTGGGAAGTTTGAGGAGTGGGCAAAAGGGAGATTTCACAAATGTGTGGGTTGAGAATAGCAAAAGATGGGGTGAGAATAGCAACTCCCCAACAAAATAATTAAATAATGATAGGGGAGAGAGGGTGAGAGAAGTTAAGTTCCAGGCATTTTGGCGGCAATGGTGATAGAAATGTCAATGCGTGTGAGGTCTTTCATGCTTTGGTGGAAGCAAATGAAAATCAATAGTGTGTAGAGTTAAGGAAGATATTGAAATAATCTTCTTACAACATTGCTATAAAATTGAATGGTTCAAATCAATAAAAGAAACAGTTTGATTGAATCAATTAATTAGTGGTTAAGTTATATGATGTTGCTGCCAATCATGTCAACACAACTTCAGCTATAAAATAGTCCTTTAGATATGTCTACCTATTTGAACATTGACACAATATCAATTGGAAATATGTATAGTAATTACAAAATTAATTTGACTTCTACATTCCAAAGAGAGACAAAGAGAGAAAGAGAATGTTCCTCTTCACTCAAAGCTAATTTAACAGGATGGTTAAAAAAAACTAATTTAACAGGACGGTTGGTACCCTATTATTCCTCTTCATTCACAAGCATAGCTTTGATTGTCATCGTTGTGTTCTTCAGCTTTTCAAGATCATCTATCACTATCATGTTACTTTTGACAACCAATGAATCAACTCTTCTCATTAATTTCTCAACAATGTTGGACAAAAGAACTTCAAGCATTTTTCAGACAAAGAAAAGGAAGGTAAAGCATTTGTGCCAAAATAGTTTCTCTCTGGGTGTTACTTCTACACCTAAAAAAAATCAAAGACAAAAGGAGAGAGAAAAAAAAAAAAAAAAGAGAAATAGTAGTAGTAGTAGTAGTAGTAATGTGAAGTGTAAAATGAAATCTAAAAAACAACCAATTGTCCAATCGAAACTTTTCTCAATATGAGAATTCATGGCTATGGTGAGAATCAATATCAATATAATTTGCAAATAAGCCAAACCATACAGATCCCATATGATTTGTAATATTGGTAATGCTGTAAATATTATTTGATTCAACCACAAAATTAGATTCATGAATTGAAACTAGTGGCTTTCCATCAAATACTTAAAGCATTCCATTCCCATCAAATAAAAAACTTAATTTAGCTCCCTCCAGAAAACAACTTAACAATTTACAAACCAATGTTTCATGGGCTTAGCCCTTTTTGGTCACCCAAAAAAAAAACCAATGTTTCGTCTTCAGAGTATTTGGAAATTGGACCGATATGGCATTTACTTATTAGGTTATTGCTATATCCACTCCCCTTTTTTGCTAAGTACACTCCCCTTCCCTTTTTTTCTAAAATTCAATTACTTAAATAATCTTCCCCCTTCAAACCTTCTTCTCTCCCCAGCATACTTCCCTTTTTAATGCAATAACACACTCCATTTTTTCATAGTAACAACACATTCTCGTATTTTTCATTACACTCCCTAATATCTTTCCCTCCCTTCATCCATTTGATCTCTTACTCTGGTCTCCCTTTGTTCTTCCCTTGCTTAGTCTCTTGCTTTAGTGTTATGGTTTTTCATCCTCCAAACTTCGAGTTGTTGCAACGACACACATCTTTGAGTCGTTTAGATTAAAGGACCAATATTAATTATATGTTTTCTCTACTTCAATTGCTTCATTATTGTACAATTTTTCCTTTATATGAGATTTTTAATGGTTCTAGTGTTCTGTTTGAATTTTTTTAGATGTTTTTCTTAATATTCTGGAAAGTACTTTCCGAAATACAAATTTATTTTTTAACTTCCAGAAAGTACTTTTCGGAATACTATTTTGTGTTTCGGAAAGTACTTTCTGGAATACAATTTTATTTTTTAACATTCTAGAAAGTACTTTCCATAACACAAAATATTATTCTGAAAAGTACTTTTCAGAAGTTAAAAAATAAAATTGTATTCTAGAAAGTACTTTTCGGAATGTTAAAAAATAAAATTATATTATGGAAAAAACAAAATAATTTTGGAAAGTACTTTCTAGAACACAAAATAGTATTCCGGAAAGTTCTTTATGGAATAATAATTTTGTATAAATGTTATGTGTATAAAGGGTATATAAGGAAAAAAATAATAGAAAAAATGTAATTGGGTGTACTTAGCAAAAAGGTGAGTGGATGTAGCAAATGCCTACTTATTAACATGAATGGGCCTGAGCGCAAAGTTGATAACCGGGCCTAATTTTTGCCCTAATAAGTTTTTGGGTTCATTACTGAGTAAAGTCAGTGCCAGCGAAAATATGGACAAAAAGGAGGGCGGGCGCCCGGGGGGTGGGGGTGGGGGGGGGGTGGGGGTGACTGGTGAGGGAAGTTTAGTCTCGTAATGTAACAAATTATGATTCAAATTTTTGTTTCAGAAAAATGCTCACATTTAGTGTTATCTCAAATATATTTTCCAAACAATTTACACAACAAAAGAATATTATATATTAGATATATGTTTTAAAATGATTAAAAAATTATTATTTGGTGGGACTAAATTTATATCACATGATCATACAAAAATTTCATTTGAAGATCATTGAACTCATATTGTTTTAAATCTCACATTCATAATTATGACTTTATAGTTTTTCAGTAATGTATTAATTATCTGTTAGATATGTTTACCTTTAAAAAATTATAGTTAAATGTTTTAAATGATTTTTTTCTTTTAAAAAAGTGATTTTTTTTGTCGATACATTTAAGTATAAAAATTAATTAAAATATAATTATAAAGTGTAATAAAGGTACTCGTATTCAAAGGTATGCTTACATGTTTTGACTTTATTTATTTTTATTTGTGACAACATTTTGATTTATTTTGACATGTCAAGTGACATCAACATTTTAAATAATTTGTACTCTTTCTATTTTTATCGTTTAATAAACAGTGAGTTCAAATTATTGTTGGAAAAATTATATATTTATAAAATTAATAATTGCTTCTTAATAGTATGATTAATTACTTATCAATAGTAAACCAAAAGCATTTTTATTATGAAATGTAGAATACTTATAAGGAGTCAATTTCTCAAAAAGTAATGAATTACGGTGCGTAGATTTGTTTTAAGAGGTAGTTATATTTAATATCCAAATATTTAGTACTTTACTTCAAGTTAGATAGTCTTTATAAAGATGATTTTATTAAATATTTCATGTATTACCCGATTTTTTTTTAGTTTAAGAAAAAAATGTAAAAACTTAGATTTAAGGGAAAAAGATATTTTTAAAAAAAAATTGAAAGTATAAGTAGTTAAAATTTGAGAAAATTATACAAAAAAAAAATCAAGACTGCAGAGTTATAACCTCAGATTCCTCAAAAGAGAAAACTTTTTACTAAAATATTGACATTTGTTAATAAATAAAAGTTGCTAACTATTAAGATTGTTTTTATTCATATAACCTTTATCTAACATTTAACAAAAAATTAAAGTACTATAGATATTGAAGATATACACATGTTGATGATATGTATTAATATTGTATATGAATAAAAAAAAATTGTTAGCAAATTCATAAGATCTAGATTTACAATTTACTTTCTATTAATTAAAAATTATATTTCTAAAGACAATTTTAACCATTTATTATAATTTTATTCATTACTACTATACTTTTGTTTACTTTTGGCAAGGCTGCAACTAATATAATGGCAGTATGATGTGTGCAGACACTGCTACTGAGTAAGTACAATGTGTGTTGCCTGGCTACACAGAAACAAAGGGAAGGGAATCCTGCTTAACTATAACATGGCATGTTTAGAGACACCTTTCCTTTCACTTTTCCATCATTTTACTTTTCTTTTCTTTGCTGCTACATGCAAGCAACTTAATTATACACATGACTTATGTGTAATGTCATGTGTGTACGTTCTCTCTCTCTCTCTCTACCTCTTTGCTGATATATAGCCCGCAATCCAGCATCCTAGCGAGTCTTTCGGCAATTAAAGATCCAACACAACATAGTCACAGGCAGCCCCAAAGGCAAATTAATAATGCTAATCTTTTTTATCAATAGCTACCTTTATTGTCACGTTTCTTCCAGCGGCTGTCATATACAGTTGTCTTGTTTTGTTTTATACTCTTTTTCAGTATTTAAGTTTACTCAAAAATTTAAAAACTACTCTATTACTTATTTTTTTATTACTAACATTTTTATTTACTAATATCTTATTTAGAGCATCTCCAATTGGTGCAATTTAAGCAACTCATTTTGAGTTTTTTTATCTCATGTTAATTGGTCCCTATAATGTCACATCATAATTAAATAATTCATACACATTTTGTTCCAATGATCAATATAATTTTAAACAATTTTTAAATGATCCCCACTTAAATGACCTTTAAATGGCAACAAAATATTTTTTTTATTCATAAGTAACCGTTACTTATGTAAGTAATCAGAACTTAATTTTAAGCCACCAAACATAATACGTAAATCATCTCTTAAAGTATGCATAAAAAAATCATCTCTAAAAGTAAAAAAACCAGTCTAAAAATAAGCAACTCGTGAATAAGCAGAGATGTTCTTACAGTAAATCTTAAATGAGTTTATTATACTAGTAATTAATGCAGCATCTAGATGTACCCATCCCATTATCCCAAACAGAATTAATGTGTTATCTTGTATCGAAAATTCTTTTAATCTGATTTTGTTGTTTATAGTAGTTATTATTTACTATATTATTATTCATAACCAAACATAGAATCCGGATCATTGATATATAAAATTGCTAGTGATGCAGTTGTGAATCCAATAATTGGCACTCATTCAACCAAATATTTTCATTAAAAAAATACTCTACTGAGATCCTCACCCTCGTCATTAAACAGCATATTGCACGCTGGACAACATTTTCCCCTTACGGACGCGAGACATGTTCTTGTTCTAGGCTTCTAGCCATGGAGATAGATTGCTTTGCTCTTGCTTGCGAATCTCACTACGTAGTTGTGATCATGTGGTTGATCTGGCGGAAAAAAAAAAGATGATTATTTAAAGTCACTAATTTCAAGTTTTAAACAAACTAATTAATAAAAGTAATCAAATTAATATTTACTAATGATAATCCTTAATTAAAAATAATAAATTAGAAGGATGGTTTGACGAAAAAGAAATTCAAACAAATAAACTTAATTTTGATGAGTTAGATCAAATTTATCATAGTAGTCATGGTCTTCTATTTGAATATTACGCTTCATCAAGTTTTCCTTCGTTTGAAATCTGTCCAAAGCCATTCTCCATGCAAATGCCAGAATATTAGTTGGTATACCAGTACTTCTCAAAGACATTTGTAAAAAAATGTATCAACAAATGTATAAAAGAATGAGACCAAAAGACTTATGATGCACAAAAGGCATAAAGGGGCGATGGACATTGACGAGGTTGGGCTTAGAGAGATTGAGTGGGAGGAAGGGAAAAGAAGAGAAAGTGAGAAAAAAAATGGACATGATGTTCGAATTATTTGAACATTGTTGCATCGGACAAGTAATTGCTAACTTCAACATTTATTATGTCATTGAAGTTAGCATTGACCTAAGTCCATGCTACGTTTAAAACACAGTGTCAACCTAGTTGAGACTAACTATTTTTTATCAACATTAAGTTTTCGTCTCTATTTTGGCCTTTTCTTTAGCGAGAGAGTTATCAATTGCTATAGCGACAAAATGACAATCTTTTGCGAATCATGGAAAGAAGATAAATGTATCAAGTATTCACTAGAAAAAATAAAGTAGAAAGAACTTTGTCACTCATAATGACCATACTTAACTTGAAAATGATTATCTTTAATGCAAGATATTTATGATCTATACAAAAAAATAACATCGCCCTCATGAGAGGAAGTAAAATATTTAATAAAGATGAAAAACATGAAATGACTATGCATTCTTTCTTTATTTTTCCTACCTCTTGGCTTCTCTGAATTTTGGCTTGGACATCACGATCCTCACATGTAGTCACACTTCTGCATGTACATGAAGTTATTATCAAAGTTCAGACATCATTTATAAACAGCTAGCTAGGAATCTAATTCCTTTTGACTATTACCAAACAATCTCTAATTACATTTATTGATTATTTATTTAGGAAACTTGAGACTTTTAATGATCAATCTTAAATATACAAATATGGATAATGCTCTTTTCCACCCAATTATGGTTGTGAAATGAGTGAAACGAGAAAAGAGATAAAATAAATAAAAAATGTAGAAATAATGTAAGAAAAATTAAGTATCAAAAAATCGAAAACCAATGCAAATATATGTTGCTCTAATAATCGCACGGCAGCATTCTCTGTCAGGTGCTTCAGTTCTTCCCTGCAGTACTATCATCAATTTATAAGGATTCGGAACGGAAAATGATATAGTTGGACTCTATCCAGTTATCAATTTCACAACCACAAATAATTGTCGGTGATCAGATTGGATAATGTTGGTTCTTGGCCTAGGACGATCGTACCTGTTTGATGAAATCGAGAGAATATAATAGAAGGGTCAAAACAACTAGTCTGATCTTCTGCATCGCCAACAGTTATTACATACTCTAGGAAAAGGTTCGTGAAATCCTTTTCTTCTCCCCCAACAAATTTAAAAATATATCTATATACTTAAGACTTGCCTTTGGGATTGGTAAACTGTGCATGGATACCTTTATTAATTTAAAACTACAAAACTGATTTTATTTTAGTTAAAATTAGGTGCAAAGTTAAATCAATTATATTTACTACTTAGTGCGTCAATTAACTTGTGCGAGATTGTTTCACTTTAATCATAAGTTTAGAGTTTGAGTCTTGAGTAATCCAATGAGTGTAACTCAGTTGATAACACACACTAAGTTTATAGAAATGACCTGAGTTCGATCCTTGTATAATATATCCTTGAGGAGAGGTGAAGTGTTTTAAGTGTGACTAAGCTCTGGACCGAGAATTAGTCTTATAACTGGGCAAAGGACCAAAGTTTGTGGAGATACCTCCTGATTCTGCCAAAAAGTCAAAGACTCTAATCACGGTGGTTAAAAAAAAAAAAAAAGAAAGAGCTTGAGTCTTGAGTACTTTGTTAAATATTCAAAAGAAATTGTTTTCTGCCTTTAATGATTCTCTCCGATTTAAATACTCCGTAGAGAATAGTCTAAACCCACAAAAACAAAAGAATGAATTATATTTAAAATTTTGGTTTAATTGTACTTTACTCTATCTAATTAGATCGTGTGTGATTTTAATTCTGCATGTTTTTAAATTAAGTATTTCTATTTTAAAATTAAATAAATTGATCCCTCCGCTCAATTTTTTTCTACTTTAAATCTTCAAAATATTATTTTCATTTAAATATTTAACGACAATGATGGATTTGAGGTATGAAATTATTTTAAAGTTTAGAAGTAAAAAATTTAATGAAAACTTGATAAAATTTAAAGGATTTTATTATAATATATGATATAAATTTGATATGTTTTGGTAGGTGGGTTTTCAGTATAAAAGATTTTAATTGGTTCATTTTTGTGAAGATTTTAAATAGAAAATGAAGATTTGAAAATTTGAAAATTTTGGGTTGGAGAAAATTGATGAAAGGGCTAAATATTCTTCATTTTAAAAATGGAGAACTTAATTAGTTTGAAAAAAAAAATTGCGGGATCAAATTAAAGTTTTTGATAGGTAAACCAATTTATTAAAAATATACGATGCCGCACTAACACAAGAAGTGCCAAAGGTTGACTATACATTACAGAGTCTCAGAACAGGGTGGACTATACATGAAAACCAGAACATAAAACAGATCCTCACACAACACCCAAAACTCCCTGGTTTGAATGTGGCAGCACCAAACTGAACCAACTACTTGAAATGCTATCCGGCACCAGCTTCTCTACGCATCTTGACAATGACTAAGGGCTAATTACTATTGTCAGCAAGACAATTTTCAAATTATATGCATTTAGAGTTGGATATAATTTTCTCTTAAACAAAGACACTTCACCAAGCCCAAAAATTCCCACGGCTGCAACACTTCCATTTGTCAACATGTGCTTTCCTAGTAAATTTTGAGGGACCAAAATTATACATAGTTCACACTAGAGGGACAAAAAATATAATTATTTTTTCTCAAAATCTAAATATAATTTAGTGTAGCAACAAGAATTTAGTTTCTATGCATTATTGATGTAAAAGAATTTTATATTGTCGATCAACAAAAAATATTATGAGTATGACTAATAAAATAATTATAGCAAAAGTTAATAAACATATCCTACATGACAATTTGTGATTGAATGAAAACGTAAAAATCTTTTTACCAAATGAAAATAAAGATCTTTTACACTCATATACCATCTACTCTGTTAACTATGATGAAGTTTATTATTCAATCTTGTCTTAAATAATATTATGATCCATAAACTGTATATTAAACTTTGATATAAACTCGATGACTTCATCAGTTATTTATTAAAAACAGGGAGTGTGTTCTTTTACAAACCGAAAGTTAATTACGTATATGCTGAAAATTACCAAATGTAAATAAACAAACAAAAATGATCACAGGCCAAAACCCATAAAATTTCATATGAGAATTAGATAATATTAAATTTATTAATCAAATATGGTTTGGGCTTACATGTGTAGGGACATTAAAGATGAAAAAAAAAGGAAGATTAAGCTACATACAACAATTACTTGGCTAAAACTCGACCCCGAAATGAAAATAATTCCCTAAAAACATATTTCATGCATGTATGTATATATAGACCCCTCGAAGTGACATAGAATATTAGACAGTATGCACTATTGGGTCGGCATACATAAGGTATTGCATTCAAGTATTTTCTAATTTTCCACGAGGAACATCCTCTATGCCATAGTCCCCACCTGGCGGTGGATCTGCATTCTTGGAATCCTTTTCGTGACAATGACGCATCCTATGCTTCTAACCTCTCATTATTCTTTTTTCCTATAATAACTCATCAGTTGTGAAAGGTGATAATCTTCTTTGAAACTTGTGCTTTAACCAATTCTTTTTTCTATTATTATAGCATCTCCCTCTGCTTGCGCACCTTGCATATTCCTCAACTTGATGAGCCACTATAGTTTACCGCAACTTTATTCCTTATCCAACTTATAAAGTATGCTCTTCGTGACTGGCTTATAGATCAAGTTCCCTTTCTTTATATTGGTTCATTCTTAACTTAGCTTGGAGAGTTATACTCCCCATGATGATGCCCATCGACGATGACTAAACTTTTTTTCTCATTATTTTACGGTCACGCCCACCTTTTAGGACACTCGGAAGAGTAAAGACAAAGAAACGTAAAAACGAAGCCATGGGATAAAATACATGCGCAGGCACAGAACATCACATGCCAACAACATAATTAATTGACATCGATTGATTAGTTTCATTGTGTACTCTGTTCTTTCACATATGTGTATATATATATACGCTACAAAAACTTAATACGTAGATTCAAGGTTTCTTTAATTAATTACCTGTGTGTTTGGATTAACTTTCAGTTCTATCAAAATCAATTCTAAAGTTAAGTTGAAGGCTAAAACAACAAGATATTTCAACTTTTTTAATTTTTCACCATGATTTTGGGGGTCAAAAGTGATTCTATAAAATATCCAAACACACTCACTATACATGATGTATCTAGTTGAAGAAGGAAGACCATGACATTTGGAACAAAATGGCATTTCTATACAACATACTAATGCCCTGAATATGACACTTGTTCTTTTCCCTTTACCAATGGGTTGTCAATGATTGAAGCAGAGCAGGGAGATATTTCTATTTGTTCTTTTCAGAAGTATTTTTTCAATTTAAAAATACATAAAAATTTATATATAATTATATTTTTATTGTAAAAAAGTTCAAACTAAAAAAATAATTTCAATATCCTTTTATAAACTAGAAAAAGTACCTCGTAAAAAATTGTGAAAAAATGTTATAAAAGTGTTTTCTTTGAAAAACCTATCCTATATCGCGCCAAAATATAGTTATATATAGCTACAAAAAGTTTGTCTTGAAAAAGGAGTTATTGGATGACATTGAACTTCGAAATATTTCACCAGCGAACTTTCAGATAAAAGTTTTTTTTTTTTATCTTAATTATCATCATAAATCGAACTTGGTATTACCTTTATTAAAGAGTGACTATTATTTATAAATGTGGTATTAAAAAGAGGAGAACATACACAATACACACCATTAAGTTAGTTAGGCACCTCTGTAAAGCTAATAATAATTTTGTAATTTCATCATAAAAAATATAAGTATTTTTTCTCTTCATAGTTATGGAAAGATACCCTATACTGTAATATCATTCTGAGTCTTTGCTCCTTGATATGTCCTTTTTTCATGCTTGTTAGGTAAAAGTAATAACATGATTAGGTTTCACTTTGAACATATTTGGCTAGCTTGTTGTTAACTATAAAGCTTAAGTTCAGCGCTATTTATTTAATATCTGTCTTTTTTAATGCCTGACATCATTTGTTTAAAAATTTAACCTAACCTGAAAACTTACTTGATGGCATATTTTATAATAAGATTCGAAAATATATCAATGGGTCAAAATCGATAAATCTTTAAATAGATGAACAAAACAATATATTAGAGAATTACACTAGTTAAAAGTGAAATTATACATTAATTAATTATGTATTTAAATTTTATTAATATTAAAATATGTAATCTATATTTTAATTTCATATATTGATACAGTTTTAACATAAATTCTATTTCACACAAAGAAAAAAAGAAAGAAAGAACGAAAGAAAGAGAGAGAGACAAATTTAGTTGTGCATTATTGTTGGGGGGAAAAAGTACTCAGTCCCCTTAAATTTGACTCCTTTTATAAATAGATACCTTAAACTTTAATTTTGTTCCAATTGATCCTTAAACTTTATCTCTTTTGCAAATAGGCACCATGAACTTTAATTTCAATTAAATTAATCCTTAAACTTTACCTCTTTTGCACACAAACACCTAAATTTCAATTTCATCTCAATTAATTCTTAAAATTTGCATCTTTCATAAATAATCTCTTATATTAAATTGGAGTTAAATTACTAACAAAAAAAATCTCAACTATTTATTAGTTTTATTTCTATAAATCCCTTTTCCAAACATTAAAACATATTAAGATTTAGAATTAAAAAATGTAATAAATACTTTTTTGAATAATGTTATTATTTCCCTTTTTTATATATATTTTCTAAATTCATATTCTTTATTATATTTTAAATATGAAAAAATAATTTGTAACAAAAAAAAATTAATGAATGATTAACATTTAAGATAAATAACTAGAAAAAAAATATTTGTAAAAAGGATAAATCTTAAATATCATTTGAAATGAAATTAAAATTTAAGGTGTCTATTTATAAAAAAAAGTTAAAGTTTACATATCAATCATAATAAATTTAAGGCTTCATTGCAATTTTGGTCCCCCTATTTTGTACAATCCGCAATTTTAGTCCCCCTATTTTAAAATAAAGACATTTAGTCCCTCTATTTTGCACAATCCGTAATTTTGGTCCCTCTATTTTAAAATAGAGACATTTAGTCCCCCAATTTTGTAAAATCCGCAATTTTGGTCCCTCTGTTTTAAAATAGAGACATTTAGTTCCCCAATTTTGTAAAATTCGTAATTTTGGTTCTTCTATCAAATTGAAAGCATTGACCGTTAAAAGATTAATGCCAGCCTTGACGTGGCCCAAATATAGTGATGTGATACAAATTTATTTGTTTAGTTTTTAATTATTCTAAATACTGAGTAGAATAATTGATGAAAAACATATTTTAAAAAAAGGTAAAATCATTTATTTTAATGGACAATAGTAGTCGTAAGTCCTAATATGAAAATCACGAGTCTTAATAATTTATTTTAAACAAACTCCACGTCACTGAAGCACATACCACATCGTAGTCAACGTTAATCTCTTAATGATCAACGCTTTTAATTTGACGAAAGGACAAAAATCACGGATTTTACAAAATTGAGGGATTAAATATCTTTATTTTAAAATATGGGAACTAAAATTGTGAATTGTGCAAAATGGAGGGACTAAATGTCTATATTTTAAAATAGGGGGACTAAAATTGAGGATTGTACAAAATAGAGGGACTAAATGTCTCTATTTTAAAATAGAGGGACTAAAATTGCGGATTGTGTAAAATAGAGGGACCAAAATTGCATTTAAGCCTAAATTTAAAGTTTATGGTGTATATTTACAAAAGAGGTAAAATTTAAGGATTAATTGGGACAAAAATAAAGTTTAGGGTGTCTATTTGCAAAAAGAATAAAGTTTAGGGGGGGCTAATGCTCTTTTCCCTTATTGTTAAGTTAACATCAACATATTCAATAGTTAAAATAATAAATTTAATTTGTACAAAGAGTTATTAAAAAGAGTAATTTTATGAAGAGTTAGTCTTTAGTAAAATTACATCCTTTAATAACTCTTTGTATATATTAAATAAATTATATTAATTTAACTATCGAATATTTTGACATTATTCAATGGTCATGTATCAAATTTTAAATAAATTTAATATTTGTAGTTATGAAATTTTATAGTAATATTTATTTATATCTTTATAATTTAAATTAAATTTATTTAATGAAATATCAAATAGTTTTAAAATTTTACAAAAAATTGTAGACTTGATTTACTTAATATTTTTTTAATTTAATAGCTAAATTAATATAATTTAAACTTTAATAATTAAGAGTTATTTTTGGTCTTGGAATAACTTGATCCATATATATATATATAAGAAGGAAACATATACTCTTGATATTATCTTTTATGAAATTCCTAGGTTTAATTTTTTTTTTTTTATAAATATACAAGTGTAAGAAAATTTTCAATTTTAAATTAATTGCAAACTCAATATATTTTAGCGTCATTGTTCATTTTGATAATTTCTTTTCTAAATTACTTGAACATATGATTATCATGTGTCAAATTTTTATACTTACAGGATCACTTAATATAACTTATTGTATAATACAAAATTAATCAATTCAACTATTAAATTATTTAAAATATTATTTCTGATAATGTAAAATTTCATATAAATAGGACATTTATTTGTTACTTATATTTTAAATAACATATTACTACTATCTAATAAAATAAAATAGTACGATAAAGTAGATATTAAGTTTTTATTTGCATAAATTTTATAAACCCAATTCACTTTATAAAAACTTTTAATTCAATAGTTTGGATTGATTAAATTTTTATATACACACATACATACACGCAAACTCTTGTTCGGAATATATTTTGAATAAAATATTTAAATAGAAAATTATAGTATGTATTTTATTTACATATTATTTATATTATCATAATTAATAAGGGGTTATATGATGTAATATAAGCATAAAAATTTGACACTTAGTGTCAATAATATAATTTATAGAGAGAGAGAGAGCTAATTGACATTAGATATTAAACTTTTATAAATTTGATTTCATTCTTAAAATTGAAGCATTATTAAGCCATTAATTGTTTACATAAAACAAATTGGTTTACCCATATCGAGAAAACTACCCTTATCTTAAAATTTTTATTAGCATGATATTTGCAAAGATTATATTCATATGGGGATCTTAAAAGAAATATTAAAAAGAAATTCAAGCACAAGAAATTTCTTATTTATTAGGTGATGAGCTGGTAGATTAGATAGATTAAATCACTTAGTACCCAAAAAACAAAAACAAAAAAGAACAAATCTCTTTCAACTTGATGATTTGCACAGTAAATCCTCCACACTCAATTGCCAAATTTCAAAGAAAAAATTATAGAATTCCACGAGGAGCGATAAAATTCAAATATGGCGTCTAAAATATAATTCTCATCCTTGTCGAGATTTATTTTATATTTTCTTATAAAAAGACAAAAACTTAGCAAGTGTTTCAAAATGGCAAGGTACATAGCACGTCTCACTCTCACCACTTATCTCTTCCATCTACTGTTATTTATTCCATTCCTCAATCTCTCTCGCAGACAAAATCAAAAGTTCTTTCATCAATCCCAAAGCGGTGTCAAATACTTGACCTTATTTTACACATTCATGCATAATTGTCAAAGCACATATACGCATAATTAACAATTCACCAAGTAAATTATCCAACCTATCAAATTACTCACAAACTCCATGCTTTGTACTGAAATAGCAGTTATTAATTCCATTACGTAACCCAAGCCACCAACCTCATCTACCTTGTCTTCTTCCATCTTTCAGAACATTAATTCAATTATGCTCAACAGACACCGTAAACGCAACAATTTGATCAATCACACAAGAAACCCAGAAAACACAATATATGAACCACACTGGGGGGGAACAATTAAAAACATAAAATTCAGAAAATTCCAACGATATCACTCATGAGATTCACACAAAAAACAACCCACACAAACAAGAATCGCAATCCAAGACAATCAAGAACACCCCATCAAACCAAACCAAACCATAGAAACAAATTAAAGGAAACGAATTGCAAATTGTAATTGGAGGATTGGAGAGAATTCAACAACGTTATGTTGATTCGATTAATGAACATATACGATTCGGATCCAATATTTCACATCTTATACAAAGTGAAATATATATAACATATCAAAAAACCAAAAAAAAAAAAAAAAGAAGAAAGAAATTGACCAAAGAAGTGGAATTGGATAAAAAAGAAGAAAAAAAATTGTGTAATTTACGTAGTTTGACAGGGTCGAAGGTGTGGTTGTTCGAGGAAGCTAAGGTTGGAAAGTTTCATCATGTACAAGTGCAGCTCCTCTTGGGAAAAGTGGATCTGAAAAACGCGTCCATGTCCTCATTCGTGACATCGAAGAACTGAAACTCGTCAAGAAGCTTTCTTTTGCACGAGGCGAAGGGCCTCGGCTTCCTCGGCGCCGGCGGGCACGTCATGATCGCCGGAATTTTGCTCTCCTTCGACGTCGGAGTGCGGTAGCTCGCGTCGTCGTTGACGGCGTCAACGGCTACGGTGACGGCGGCGTCGTTTCGGGGGGTCTCGGCTCGCGTGACGACGGAGGAGACGGCGTTGCGGTCGTCGTCGTCGTGGTCGGAGGGGACGTCGTCGATTTTGACGGCGGCGGCGATTCGGAGCTTGGGGAGCTCGTGGTGGAGGTGCAAGTCGGTGGACATGGTGGGAACGCGGAAGAGAAAAAATTTACTCAACGTGAAGTGCGTGAAACTGCGTTTGTTGGTGTTTATATAGACATAGTTAGGGGGTTGAAAAACTTTACGGAAAGCTTTCAAAGCGTGCGTTAGAAGGTAGAAGGATGACTCAGAGAGAGAGAATGGTAGGATTAGAGAGAGAGAGAATGGTAGGAAGATGAGAGAGAAAGATAAGTGTTTTTGGTTGGAGGTGGGGTAAAGGGGTATCAATATCACTAACTCGATTAATTTCACACTTACGCAACTTTATTACTACAATTTTATTATTCAACTATATCGGGACGATTGCGGTGAAATCCGTCTAGGTGATTTTAGTAGTATTCATTACACTCATAAAGAAATTTTATCGATTTAGATTTTATATCAATTTAGTATTTTTTTTAGTAAACTTGACGGCCCTTCCTGAATCAAAAAAAAAAAGTAAACTTGTAAAAATTTGATTGTCCCAATTTTAGATTAAACCGAATATTTAAGCAATTTGAAAAATACTGTATTGTTATTTAATTAGTTTAGAATAACTGTTGTGTAAAACTGGACTTTCTTGTTTCTAGCACTGTCATTTTTTTTTTTTTGGCTTTACTTAGCAGTGTCATTTTTAATTATACGTTAGCACAATTAAATTTTTAGGTGTGTGAAACTGGAGTTAGAGAGAGTTGGCAAACCGCGGGTGTATAAAACGACAGAAAACTTGATGATGTGAACACTAGATGAAACCTTAATTAATTTCATTTATTATCAATTAAAATTGTACTAGTATATTGAAAACTCTTAACTAGATGTAATTACTTGCTTAAATTCTCATATAGGGAATATATTTTCATAAATTAGCACCTTTGTTTTCTATGTAAAACTGAGTTAAAGCAGGTTAATACTAGCTATAATGTTTAAAAACAGAACGGCTTTATTAGGATACATTAATAATATTTTTTAATAAAAAAAATCATCTTTGATTCTTCAAATAATATCCTCCCAGGACTTGTTACCATAAACCTTGTTTAATGGTGCCTATTTCTTTCTTTTTTGGCATTTTTTTTTTTTTTTGGGTGAATATTCTTTTTTGTCATTGATACCATATGGAAAATTTTACAGCTGGGGGCATTTATATACTCCATGAAATAGCATAGTATTCGGTGAACGACAAATGGAACTACACCACGTGTAAATATTAGACTCTTTTGGACAAAAATGCCCTTTTGTTTAGATATATGGTAGTCTTGGCCGCAGCAGATAAAACAGACTTTTCCCGAACGGATGTCACGGCCCCTTGCTTTTACAAACAGTCAATAGTGGAACGTACAGCTTACGTTATAGGCAAAAGGATAGCTATTATCGCATGGTCCCGTCACCACGCTCTTGCCAAGGCGCGTGATAAACAACCTCCACTCGTTTTCTTTTTATTTATCTGATTAATTTTTGTAGGCAAAGTGTTCAGTGTACGCTGTCTATTTTTCTTTTCCTTTTGAGTTTTCATCATTATTCAGATTCATGCTTGCTAAGGTATTTTTGAAATATTCAGTAAAAAAAAAAAGGTATTTTTGAAATATAAGGATTTTTTAATTGAAAATAGAACATGAATAGGCTATTTTCGAGTGATGTTCATTAGAAACACCTCATGTATGTCTACCTATAGAAACAAGTTTAATTTTCACATACAAAATTTTTATTTTGTTAATTAATGAGAAATTATTTTTATTGTAACTTTTTTTAATAACTATTATAAAAGTCAATAAACTTATATTTTTTTAATTGAATGATGATATAAAATATTTTTACACGATTAGAATATTTAATTAAATTCTAGTAAAACACCTGGCACAATATCATTTTAATTTTAATTAAAATGTGCATATAATATAAAGAGAATTATAATTTTGTTCAATCATATATAGTCATGTATAATAAAATAATCAAAAATTCTAATAATTCTTTTAGACATCATTTTTTAATTAAGTGACAGTATAATTTTTTTTTTACATTGATATTATATTAAAATTAAACTATAATATTTTATTTTATTTTTTAATATGTGAGACTTCTTAATAGAACACACCAAATGATAAACATCATAATCAATCAAAGTTAGTTTTTTTTTCTTCATTTTTTTCACATTTGTAAAGACTAAATTCATTTAGGGTGATTAATAAAAATAAAATATTTATTATGTAATTTCACTGTAAATCTACATTAAAAATAGTGGCTTTCCAAATTTTATATCAGTGTGAGCCTTAACTTATGTTAGTGTGAAAGGCAAGATGAGTAAAAATAATTATACATGTATTATTAAAGATGATTTAAATTAGTTTAATATTATTAAGGAGATTTAGCTCAATTGTTTGAATAGAATTTGTGAATTATTGTAAATTCTTTGTTATTATCTTCGATTTCTATAAATAAAAAATATTCATTTTAACTAAATGGTTGAAATTCGTTTCTCTTACGCTCTTATCTCTCATTTTATACATTTTTTTTCTTTTTGTGTACCAATGGATTACAATAAAAAAAATTATATTGTCATCCAATTATGAATTAATATGTAATAAAAAATTATTTATTTTTGTAATAATTACGATAAAAAAGAAAAAAAATGTATAAAATGAGAGATAAGAGCGTAAGAGAAACGAATTTAAAATAGATTAACCCAACTTGACTAGCTTAATTAATTACGCCCCACTCTACATTAGCTTGCCAAAAAATGGTGTGGGTGGAAACCAATTTCAATATGTGTGTTGAAAAGGTTAGTTTGTCTTGTTTATGGGAGGGTTAACAAATCGATTCACTACAAAGTAAAGAAAAAAAATGAATCTTTTAAGCATTTAAAATACTAAAAAAATATTAAAGGTTAGGCTTCTATTAGTTACTACTTTTCGTCCACTTAATAGTTTTTAATTTCTAAATCCTTTAACTACTTTATCTCTAATACTAACAGTAAAAAAAAAAAAAAGACAAAACTTAGGTACAATATTATAAGGTCATCTCTAGCACCGTTGCTTACAAAGACTGCTTAAAGTTAAGTAACTTTATTTAACAAAATTTATCATTGGAGTAGATCATGACATGAGTTGCTTATATAACCAATTAAATTATATTTTCTGAACCTATTTAAGTAACTCATTTAATATTTACGATTGAAGAAAAATATAATAAAAACTCTTAAGTCTAAAGTTGAGTATAGGATCCATTGAAAAAACTGTTAAACAACTCAATAAGTAACAATGCATTGTTCTCCAATTAGAATTGAAGTATCACCTCGGTAATCTGCATAATAAAATATTCCATTAAATATCATCATGTATTACCAAGATGAAACTACAAATCTGATTGGAGAATAACACCAACAGTACCTATAATATCACATCTAAGTTTTGTCCTAAAAAAAAACTATAAAAGCATAAATATCTTCATTGATTATCTCCTAAACTAAAATATTAGGTTTTAAACATAGCATTGCTTGGTACTAAAATAAAATGAAAACCTAAAACCATACACTATTTTTTCTTGTCTTTTACTTAAAGTAAAAAGAGAGGTTGATGGATTGACTGTTCTTGTCCCACTTCAAACCCATTTTTTAGTGACTTAAGACTGGACAAGCTAAAATGGATTGGGATGGGTTAAATACCGCAACCATGGTACGAGATTTATCGCCGTAAGCAGTGACTAATTTTCGTCGGAGACTGTGAGGGTACATAAAGTGGGTATTCCCCTTCCAACATAGTCTATTCCATACCTAATGTTAGGATTTGAGACAACTTGATTAAGAGATACAAGCCGCTACCACTTGTGCCAACCAGTGTTGGTAATTGGTCACATGCATACTATGATCTAAATGGTAAATAATATGGATTTCATTTAAATTGACAAATAATATAAGATTTTTTATATTGACATTTAATGATAACTTGTTATATATGATAAGATTATTAATTATCATCATAATCATAATTATTTTAAAAGTCATATTTAAAATTATTTTTAAATAATTGATAGTTTTTTTCATAATTAATTGATAACTTAAATCTATACATTGTTTTCGTTGAAATTAAACTAAAATAATGTACGTACCCAAATAATGGTAAAGAATTGTTCTCCTTATCGTCAGAAATTTTGTTCTATTGTTCACCAAATACCTATATACATCAAATTCAACATAATTAAGCACCAACTTGAATTTCACGAAGCTATCCTAATTAGTTTTCTAAATAACGTATGCGTGTTTAATACTGAGTCCACTATACAGTATTATCTCACGTGCTCTCGCTCATCCTTGTGTGGGCAATAATATCACCCTTTTTACTCATTTTGTTTATCCTTGTATGGCCAATAATATATATATATATGTATGTATATATATATATATATAGAGAGAGAGAGAGAGAGAGAGTCTAGTAAAATATGTAAAAATGAAACATTAAAAAATATCACAATTAATGATTAAAAAGAAACATATCACAATTGGCGGAGGGAGGGGACTAGCAGGGCATGACCCCCCAAGATTTTTAAAATTTGTATAAATTATTATAAAAATAATTTTATGGTACCCTTAAAATATATAAAAAATATTGAAAATATATATGAAATTACTATGTTAGTTGACACATAGAAAGAAAAAAGTAATATTAGATAAAAATATAAGTATAATAAGTAACATTATGTGATAGAAAGAGAGATAAAAAAAATTATAGATTTAAGTGGAGTATTTGTAATGTTGAGATGTCCACATATAATTATTCAGAATTATTTTATCTATCTAATTTATTTATTTTCTCATATATTACCTATATTCATATATATAAGAAATAAATAACTAATTTATCAAAACCAATAAAAATAATTAAGTTAGTTAATTTTAATTAATAATGCCATGGAATTAAATAGTTTACGCATAAGTTATATTTAATAACATTATTCATAATTCAAAGAATAATTTTTTTCACTAATTAGTGTGACTTAAAATATTAATATCCAGTAAAAAAAATGTTAAAAGGTTAATGAATACATCTACTTATGAAATGATTGAGTGTCTTATTAATAAACTTCATAATAAATTAAGGGTATGATAGAAAATATACAATTAATACATTTAAAATAAATTTATGTTTCTATTATTAGAACTAAAGAAATGTATATATTATTTCTTATATAAAGAATCAAAGATAATATTATTTTTATACTTGATATAGTTATATTTATTTTATTTATAAAAAATATTAGATATGTATATAATATATTAAAGTTTTCTTTTTGTATATTTCACGCATGCAAAAATTTTAATTTTATTTATTAAATTATATTTTTTTTCATGGTTCCCCTCGAACCAAATTTTTTGCTTCGCCATTATAACCTTTATCATCATGATTGTTGTTATCACCATTGTCATGACCGTCACTGCATTCACTACAATGACCGTTGCCGTATCTATAATCATGATTATCATAGTCACCACCGTCATAACCATTGCCGCGGTTACCGTGTGCCATCATCAGCGTAACTGATTGAATTTTTTTTTGGATATTATGACTGATTGAATTATAAATCTCTTATTTCTTGTAAACTTTATGACTTATAAATCTCTTTAAAACGGTTCATATTTCGAGATATACGCACCATTAATATTTTATATGTATGTATGGTGGCTTTAACGATTCGGTCGTGCATCCCAAATTTTATCTATTTACCGAAATTGTGTGAAAGAAGACAAAGGAAGGGGGGCAAATTTGCATGATTGGACTTCTCTCTTTTGAATACATGGCAAATGAATTGATATTGTACCATATATATATATATATATATACATATATATATATATATATATATATATATATTTGTCATCCTTATTTTTTTTGTCCTGTAGTGTTACATGATTGACAAATGGCTACTATATATGTAAAAGAAAATGACTTTCTATTCTTCACCAAATTAATTTCTTTATGTTTGATCCTAAGCATGTTGAGATGCAAGCATGAAATTACCATAAATATATACTAGCCATAATCATGTCATTACTTTGTTAATTAGTAGAAACTTCGCTTGCCAACCGTTCTTTAAATCAAATTTTTATTTTGATTGTTTATATTCTTACCATTCCATATATAACTCATGAGTTTTCAATTTCATTACGTCCTTTTGTTTTTAAGAAAATACTGACATCCTTAGAAATTAGTGATATTTATTTATTTATCGGGTTAATTAAGTTTTTAGTCCCTAAACTTTTTCAAAATTCGGTTTTTAGTTCTTAAACTTTAGTTTGACTAGTCAAAGTTCCTAAACTTTTTAAAAATTCGATTTTTAGTCCCTAAACTTAAGTTTGACCAGTCAGGGTACCTAGACTTTTTAAAAATTCAATTTTTAGTTCCTGAAATCTCATTAATTTAGGGACTAAAATTTGAATTTCTAAAAAGTTTAGGAACTAAACCAAAATTTTAAATAGTTTAGGGACTTTGACCAGTCAAAATTTTGTTCAGGGACTAAAAACCAAATTTTTAAAAGGTTTAGGGACCTTGACAAGTCAAACTAAAGTTTAGGGACTAAAAATCGAATTTTGATAAAGTTTAAGGACTCAAAACTTAATTAACTCTTATTTATTTACATTACACTACATGATCAGGAATATGTTGAATTTAAACTTATGCCTGTTTTCAATGGGAAATTTTTGTTAACAAGGTGTTATTTTATTCGACTACTTCTGGAATTAGTGAGATAACACAAATAATCTAGTTAATTAAGATTGTAAGTCCTTTTTATTTGATGTAATTCTAAATACATATCTCTTTATATATATATAAATGAGCAAGTCTATATGTGTTCTCATTACTCCACTCTTCTCACTCTCTCTCATATTTACTCTCATTTGAATATTCTCCTCTCATTAAGTTGTGTGTAGTTCATTGTTCTTCTACTTTTCCTAAAATTTATCTTTCTCTTATCAATTTTTTTAACTACTCACATTTACAATATTTCTATAACTACCTCTATTCACCTCTTCTTTATATGATGTTATCTTCTTTTTTTAATATTTCTTTTATCAGTTTTTTTAACTATATTTTTTAACTGAAGATTTGTCTCTTTCATCAATAATTTCAAATCCTTATTTCAATTTTCTTTTTAAAGTTAATATTAAAAATATTTAAAACTTCATTTTACTTTTTAGAATAATATACTTAATTACACTATATTCAAAATTAGTTGTTATTGATATTAAAATTTGTTGAAAAAGTCATAATATCATTGACAGATACTTTATAATTATTCACAATTGTTAAAAGATTATTGATATTAAAAGAAATTATATATATATATATATATATATGACAGCTTCCTCCTTATCTTATTCTTTCTTTATATTTTGTATAGTTTATCCATCTTTCCTTTTTTTTTAAATAATTTATAGTCTCTAATTTTTTAGAGATAGATTTTTTTTTTAAATTATTTTTATGTGTTATATAATCCTTTATTTATTTATTTATTTTTCAAATTTTTTTCTATTGTAAATAAGGTGGGGAAATTTGAATAAGCTCGTACATTATACAGACTAAAACACTAATTTTAATGAATGATCAATAATTAATTCTTAATTCTAGGCATACAGAAACTATGTACTGATTCTAGCTAGGCGTACAGAGAAACTATGTACGACTGATCAAAGGCTATATTCATTTGATAAACAAATACTTTAAAATTAAAAACAATTTATATATACTTCCAAGTAATTTGTTTGTCTAAGCATATACTAGTATTTTTAACTGTTTTAAGAGCTTAATTCTACAAGAAAAACAATGCAATCACGTAAGATTGATTTTTTTAATTTATTTTTTTGTGGTGAGTACATAAGATATATATAGATTGAATGCATCTGGTGTATTTATCCCAGCAAACAATAGAAGTACATGAATCTGAAATGTATAGAGAGGAAAGAAGTGTACATAATCTTGAAAAGGGTTTGGAATATATAGACATATTGATTATTTAATATTTATTGTCCCCTGTAAAATAGCATTAACATGTGTTGGTAATCTGTTTGTCTGTTGCGGAAAGATGGGTCTCATAGGTGATCCCATCATGGAAGAGGGGTGTTCGCTTTCATCCACCCCACAGCAGATGCGCGTGCACATGGGCAATGCATGCAAAGAAGACGACCTATCTTTCCGTGCCTTGTTGTTTTCTCTCTCTCTCTCTATTTTCTTCTTCGTGATCTTTCTTTTGATTCATATCATTAGAGCATAGGATACCATCTTAGAGCCTTCAATACGCCCATCTACTCCTCACACTCTCTTTCTATAAAAAAAATAAAAAAATAAAAAAAATTGTGTTTGTTAGTGTGGATTGGGTTTACCAAATACCAACCCATCATCAAATGAATCTTTCCACGTGCAATGTCTACTTACTACACATTTATGTGCTTGGTTTTCACCACTAATCATGAGCAAACACAGTTATATTAGTATTTTTTTTTACAAATCCATTTTTTATTCTACTGGAATAATTGCCTACGTAGTGCATTTTACAACACAAGTTTTAGGAAAAAAAGCAAATTTATTGAATATGGCATGTGCAGAGCACAAGAAGATTTAGAATTTGAGTTATAAAAATGTGTATAATAAAGTACAGTATAAAGTTGGCTTAATCACAAATTTTACCACCCAATTTTCATAATTTTACAAATTTTACCACTCAAGTTTTAATTTTGCAAATTTTACCACCCAAGTTTTCAATTTTTGCACATTTTACCACTCTGATATTTTACCAAAAAAAAAAGTTAAAGAATTCAAAAAAAAAAATTTGTGAAACATCATAATGGTAAAATGTGCAAAAATTGAAAATTTAGGTGGTAAAATGTACAAAAATTGAAAACTTGGATGGTAAAATTTGCAAAATTAAAACTTGGATGGTAAAATTCGCAAAATTATGAAAGTTGAGTGATAAAATTTGCAAAATTTAAACCTGGATGGTAAAATTTACAAAATTATGAAAGTTGGGTGGTAAAATCTGCAATTAAGCCTATAAAGTTTTCAACAATGAAATTATTTTTTTATTAGAAAAATTTAATCACAAATTTTGGGTTTCGAAAAAAAAAGTAAAATATACGTCATTTAAATGTATTATAAGTTACACTTTAATTACACTTTCACATTTTAAAATAATTTCATTTAAATGCATAATACGTCAATGTAAAATTTTGATGATTGTTCAATTATGTTTAAATATAATTTTATAAATTATATATGACAAAATTATGTATTATAAATTATGTGGTTTGTTAAAAAATATTTTTTATTTTCAATAAATAATTTTATTTTTGTTTTTCCATTAAAATGCATTTATTAGGAATTTCTGATCGCACATTTTATGTTTAATTTGAAAAAATAAAGGGAAATGACTTGCACTTAATTATAATTTTACATGTTTTTTTTTTAGAAGTATAATTTTACATGTTAAAAATACTTTCATATAATGCATTATATGTGTAAATATAAAGCTATTATTATTGTTTAATTTTGCATAACATATCATTGAATAGTTGTATATATTTTCTAAGAAAATTTGTTAAATATATCCTGGTGTTAAACTAGTGCAAGATCATATCATTTCAATTTTATGTTTAAGATGTATCTTTCACGGGAGATAATCTTACTTGAGTTGGGTATGATCACTATAGATATTTATTTAAGTATTTAATACATCTACATACTTAGAATTTGAACTTAAGATTATTAATTTAAGCCAGAACAATTTGGGAATGAATTCTCTTAATTAAAATTTTCACTTGGATCTTCTCCAAATAAATTCTCCACCATCAAAACTCCACAAGTCCATGTCCCCTTTTTTCATTATTTAATTAAATTCTTTCTTGTTTTTATGTAAGGACTAAGATTTTACTAAATAACCCCAATATTCCATGTTAGCTGATTCACATGTTTAGTAAACAGTACACCATATCATTTCGTGCACTATAGAATTTTCCTTCTTTTTTAAAAAAAAATATTTTTGATAAATTATTTACAAATTATATTTGAGTTAAATGTATTCTAATATCAATGCAAAATAGTATTGACATTGTAGTTATTATATGCGTGATTCAACGTGTGTTGGTACTAAGTATTACCTCTACTTTTATACATTGGACCATTTTAATCACTTTATAAGGATTAAATAATTTAACTAATTTAGTTAGTTGTATTAACTTTTTAATAATTACTCTTAAAATTGTTAGGATTTTAGTCTTTAATTAATCTCTTTCTATATCTAATTAATTAATGCATTTTTATTGTAAGATATTTTTGTAAATCAAAGTAAATAATACATAATTTGAAAGGAGTTTCATAAAAAAAAAAAAAAAAAGTCAAAATAAACTAACCAGAAAAACTCCTACAGATAAGACCAGAGTAGCACTGTAGAAGTATCTACAGAAATTCAACGTATTACTATTTACATTACATAACATTTTTCTTTTCTTATTTGGCCATTTTCTCACTATACTAATATATGTACTTGGTTTTTGACTTATACGTACATGCCTTCAGGCTTCAGTTATGTCATTGATCGCTATGAGTATGACTCTGGGTCGCACGTGCAGAAAGGTTTTACAATGATTGTGACTGCACCCTGCAGAACCCCCAGTAACTGCTTCATTACTGCAAATATATATATATATATATTAACAGCAGTAGGTATATAGTTTAGTTTTACAAGAAAACAGACAAAACTTCAACATTCCTAGTCTTTACCTGCTTAACTACCACTTTACTCTTCACGTCAAAGTTAATTAATCTAGAATTGTGACCTTTTGTTAGTTCTTTCACCTTTTCATTTTAATAGTTAATATGCTTTATTCTGTTTCTAAGATAGATCAACTAGTCGCCAGATCCAAAGAAAGTATAAGAAGAGTTCATGACAAGCCTTGTACGTCTTAAGGTTTTCTTTCCAGTTTTCCAATCTGTCTTTATCTCGAGCTTGTGAATCAAGTTTGCTCTGTGCGACGACTATGTACTATTTTTTTCTTTTATTTATTAGTAATGATAAGGAGCCTAACATGCACATTGAGGTGGTGCACATTGCACAAGATCTCAAAGAGACAAGACATTAATTCTTTTCCTTTTATTTGTAGAAAAGTCGAATTTGAGGATCTAACCAATATGTGATATGTTTTTCTAAATATACATGCATAAAAATTAAGTTGTTATTTTATGTAGATTCCAATTAGTAGTTATACTAGCTACCTATAGCACCGAAAGACATAAAAAAAAAATTAAAAAAATGGAATTAGCTAGAAGACAATTCAATATTGGCTAGCGAATTTTGTATTCCTATATTGTTGCTTGCTTGTTCACTCAACATGTTGTTCTACAGCTGGATTTATTGGCATTATTTGAGGTTGCATGAGGTTCATGTTTTGGCTGATATACGATAAACTTAAGCATGCCCATGATGAATTGATGATGATCCCCTAACCATCGTCCTCCATGCATTGCTCTCAAAGGTATCCTAAGAAATCTCGTTTAAAATATCTTAGCAATTCCAAGACTGCAATAATACGTAGTACTTCTTTGGCTCGGTTTAATTGCACATTCCAAGGCATTGTTTAATTAGTACTCCACTTATAAGAAAATAGAATAAATTGACTTTCTTCCATAAACATAAATTAATTTATGTATTTAACTTTTGTAAAATTTCTTTTTTATGTAATAACTTTTACAGAAGCTTATATATATACGTTGATTTTAATTTATGGGAAGAATTCAATTTAATTATTTTACCTTCTTGTTTTTGTTTTATATAAATAATTATCTAAACAAACATTGAATCTTGAACTTTGACAATCCTTTGATACACAACTTAATTTTATAGTCACAATTGTCTGAATTGTATTAAAATGGTGGCTTGGGGCACGAGTTTGTAGGGTCTAATAGAATTAAATGTACACAATAACAAAAATATTGTCAACTTATGACAATCAAGTCATAAATTAATTAGCAAGCTACAACTGTGACAAAATTGATTGAAAATTCTCAACTAAGAATTTTGGACGAGCAGATTGAATATATTCTCTTATATTTAACCTGCGTCTTGTTAATTATACATAATTCAAATTTATAAGCAAAATTAGAGGAAGACTTAATTATGCTTTCAATCTTTGAAAGAATAATGTTTTTTTAATCTATATTTTAAATTTATTTATTTTCAATCCTTAAAATTATAAAGAGTGTGTATTTTAAGTCTCAATCAAACGATTAAAAATATATTATTTTTAATTAATAAATATAAAGATTAAAATAAATAAAGTGATATATTTTCAACGATTAAAACTACATTTAAATCTCTGCGCATTCAAGGATCACAACCCCCAAAGGCCAATGGTACTTTCATTTTCGAATCACGATTCACGATTTAGTTCGAAAGAAAAAACGGTACAGTTTCACTTCCACGAACCTAATCAAATGAGTCAAATTTAGCGATATAAACATGTAAACAACCGCAGGCTGCAGCTGTTTGATGAATTAGAAGAAAAAAAATTATATACCGAAATAGATATAGCTTCCCATATTTTTGGGTGCCCCACAGCTATATATATAGCTTCCTATGTGTATGTGTGTATTTGTAAATATATGAAAAATATTAATTCAAACAAATTTCATTATAATATATACCCTCACACACAACAGAATGTCTTGGCACTCATAAAAAGATGGCGACTCTTCATAACAAACCTTCATGTTCATGCATGTGTCAGTGCTGCATAAAATTGAATACAGCCAAATATCAACCAATTTATCATAATGGGCTATCAAAGACATGATGATATACTATTTTAATATTCACAATAAATGAAAACGCAGTTTCTGTTTACTCCGACTCCGAGAACCTAATTAATCAGATAGCAAGTTGCTGGAAAAATTACTGAACCATAAATTTTGCTAAGATGTTTGGCCTGTGAGTTATGATGCATGACAATTGACAAGTGATTGTTTCATATAGTGTCTTAATAATCTTGGTTGACCAGCATTTGGCATATTTTATTAAAATTATTCAATATGTTAATGATTTAATATAATAGAATATAATATATTTTCGGTCCTTCTAAAGAGTGTCTTATAAACATAAAAAATATTTTACACAGCCTTTTCAATACTTTAACTTTTTTAAAAATAATATCATTTTACCACATTTTCCCATTAAACTTATTATATTTTATAAATAAAGAATTAAGTGAAATATTTAATGTCTTAAAAATTAAAAAAAAATGTAATAAGTAGAAGATGATGTAACAAATTTTAAAATTACTCTTAAAAGAATAAGTATAATAAACAATTCCTGTATTTTTTATATAATAAATATCTTATATTTCAATAAAAGCTTTCTAATTTTATTTTTCTAACTAGTGCCATGTTAGCAATGACAATTATATTTAGACTTAATAAATACATATAAAAATTACCTACAATAGACATTATAAAACAAATATCGATCATATATACTAGCAGAAAAAAGTTAACATTAAATTAACATAGATTTTATCCAATGAAAACTGAATGATCATAATTTCTATATCAACGACTTGTTCATAAGTAAGATGCATTATTATTTGTTAGTTAGATGCATTAAATTATTAGTACGAATATGTAATGCCCTAGCTATACCCGCATTTTATTTCCATCAGATAAATGTTATACCAACGAAGACAAATCTAACACCTAGACATTAATGTATAATTAATATCTTTTTCATAGTGTATATATATATATATATATATATATATATATATATATATATATATATATATATATATATATATATATATCAATCATATGAGTTCCACACCAAAAATCAATCAAATGAGCTTGAGACAGAGCAATTATTTAATTACAAAAAATTGCAGGCATCGGTACTAAAATACTCAATCTATCCTAGAGTTACATCTATTTTACTCACATAGATAAGTTATTCTAAAAGTAACTTTGGGTAAAGTTGCACTTTTTAATAATTCTTTGTATAAATTAAATCTTATTAATCTTATTTAATATTGACTCAGTAATCGTGTATACCAAATCTTAGATAAATTAAATATTTCTAATTATGTAATTTTGTTGTAAATATTTAATTATATTTAAAAAAATATATTTTATGTTAAATTGAAATAATTAAATGACGTATCAAATAGTTTTTAAGATTTCTTAAAGAAATGTAGGCTTTTAAGAATTTTTAATTTAATGGTCGTCATATTAGTAAAATTTAATTTATACAGAGTTATTGAATGAAATAACTTTAAAATTTTCTATCGTAGTAAAGTTTAATTTGTCACTATTAAAATTTAACCTGAATTTGTCATTATTAAAGTTTAATTTGTTTAACCTCAATCAGATTAGGACACATAAGAGTATAACTTGAATTTGTCATTAGTAGAGTTTGTTCCTGCCTAAGGCTAACAAGGTAAATCTTCTTATGCCGATATCTTCAGTTCGAGATCTCCTGCAAGTGTTCGTATCCTTCTAGGTGATAAGAGGGGTGGGTACCTGCAAAAGATACTCCAACGCTCAAGTCAGCTTTCGGCTCAGAGCATTTAATAAAGGTAATAAATGAGGATAAAAGTTACCGTACTTCGAGGATCGTACTTCTTTTTATATTTACTTTACTGGGCCTTGGACTTTTATGGGTCTTGATTATCTTTTGATGGTTTATCATTATTAATTAAGATTGCTTAATTACCTTATAATATTTGATTGTCTTGGTAATACCTTTTTAATAGAATTTATCTTGTCCAAGTACTCTTCGTGGTACCCGGCTATAATGATGCTGGATACCTGGTTGTATCTATTCGGTGATTTAGTCAATTACCTGTCTTCTATGGTCATTCTTACTGCCGAATACCTCTCTAGTGTGAGGGGTATTCAGCTATTCCAAAAGCCTAATACTTATCCAGTATGGAGGGTATTCGGCTAATCATATTACTGAATACTTATTCGTTGTGGAGGGTATTCGGCTAATCATATAGCCAAATATGCCTCCGGTATAAAGTTTAATTTGTTAAACTCAAGCTTTGTCAAAATTTCTTTAAATTGAGTGAAATTTGTGGGATTGTATGAGTCATGAACACCCCCTATTAGTGAGAACGGAGACGACAAAACATTATTCAATTTTAATTTGTATATTAACTTTATCTATGTTTCTTTTTTTATAAGTGAAATGAACATATTAATATAACTTCCAACCAAACTTAACACAAGTTTTTGTGTGTTAATTAATATCTCTCTTAACTTTCACTAAAATTATAAATTTATAATTTGAGGATTTCCAACCAAAAACCAAACATACCATATGACAAGACAATCTTCGATTCTTTTACGGATAAAAAAAATAATAGCATATGACAGTTTTCTTTTATTTAAGTACATATATGCTATTTATACTAAAAAGAAAAAAAGAAAAAAAGTACGTATGTGCTATATAGCTGTATTTAAGTTAGCCACGTCTCATCTGTTTTCAGGAGCAAATCACGTTCATGCTGAAGTTTTCAATATTTAAAAGTCTACATTTGGTCACGTCATTTAAAAGGAATCCTATGAAACTAGGAATTAAAAATATAAATTGAAAAGATAAGGCATTATTTAAAAAGTCCAATACACCAACAAATTAGTGAAATGGTAACCGTATTGTATTTTGAGAATTAAAAAAAAAAACTATTGAAGTTTAAATTTCGCAGAATAAGATAATTAGAAAGAAAGTACTAGTATTAGTTTTTATTTATTTATTTATTTTTATGTAAGTAAGAAGTATTTGGAATTTCTATTTAACTCAAAACTAATTTTTTCCCATTAAATCAGTTCATTTTAGGATAAAGTAGCGTTTTTGTATACGTATGCGTTAATTTTTAAAGTTTTAGTCAATTGGATTTCTCATATTCCTTTGCAATAACTATTTCTACCAATAACAATAATAATAATAATAAATTATGTTTCCATCACTTTGTGTCATTTCACAATTTTTCTTATCGCAATTGTCATAACAAATTCTCTATATTATGTTCTTGCTGTAATTACTATATATACTCTTTCTTTTTCTCTTTTTTTTTAGACTCTTTTTCTTTTTATACCTAAGGTATTATCTAAAAATATTTATACTAACAATATATTAAAATTTAACTTAATAAAGTTTTAGGAAAATTAGTATTTTATTCTGATCATTACACAATATAAATGTTTATTTCTTATATAATTAAAATTTATAATAAATAAATATTTTTTAATTGTATGTCATATTATAATTAAATTTTGTATTAATTAAATATTTTTAAATAAATAAATTATATTTTAATTTACAATGAACACCTTTTTTTATAAACCAAATAAAAATATACTATTATATAGGGGGAACAAAAGGTACCCCATCCCATATACAAAAAAATCACAAACTCTTATCAATTATAGAGTTCCTACTCTAAAAATCCTAACATCCTTCATACACCATGTACAAAAATCATGTCAAACATAGAAACCCCCATCCTAAAATAAGATTACTTAAATTATAATATAAGATCCTTCATACAATAATAATTTAATTGTAATATAAGATTATTTTTAATTATTAATATTTTAAAAATTGAAATTGTATTTAGAAATAAAGATAAAAGAGGATATAGATAAAGATAAAATAATGGTAATTTGATATAGTTGAGAAATAAATTTTTTCAACTAGTTGCCTGAGCTATATGTGAAATGCACCTCAAGAAAAGAAAAATTAGAGTATATAACAATTGTTTTTTAGCCAATTTTAATAAATACGATTTGTCTATAAAAGAACATTATGTAATTGAGTGAGTGAGAACTTTACTCTCTAAATTATGCATTTTAATTTATAATATACAAATAGATATGTGATTTACACTTTTTTATTTGATTATTATCAATATAATTTAAATTATTTAACTGTTATATATAGTAGTTGATTTATTGTTTATAATAATTATAAGAAATGTGAGCATAAGAATAAAATCCAAATTCTATTTTATATATACATACATGTCCAAACTTGCTTCTGAACTCTCTTTTGTAAATTGGAAAAAAATATGAACTCAAACCCCAAATTAAAGTTTGTTTTTCCTATTCAAGTTAGGTTAGGGTTAAACAAGTAACTATCAGTTCAAATTCAAATTTCGTGTCCATAAACTATGTAAGTAAACAAAATTTATGAATGGTACTTAATTAGAGTATTGCTGTATCATCTTATTAACTTCTTAATACTCTATAAAAGAAATATTAAATGAAAAATGAAATTATTTGATATATAAAATGGTCTTTATGTATTTTACATTAGTTATATATTTTAATTTTGACTACTTATAATAAGATATAAAGATCAATATTTATTCCTCTTATCTCACATAATTTTTTTTTCCACTAAATATACATCATGCCAAATTTAGATGAAGAAGACTTATTCATAAAGTAAGTGATTCTCTTCCTCTCTTTCTTTCTATATAGTGATAAAGGATGATAAATGTCACTATCAGTTGCCCTTAATCACATAAATTTTTTTAAGTGCTAATAAATGGATTGTTTTGTAATTTTGATAACCATTATTTTCTTTCCTTGTCTAACTTTTTGGATGAAAATGGTAATGTAAATAACCCACCAATAGATTCTAAATTTAATGTAATTTTCGTACATAAAAAAATACTCATGTAAAACTAGTATAAATGAGGCTCATCTCCTTGTCATTTTTATCAAGTAATAAATAATTTTCCATCTTATCAAGTTTTAGTATGTTCTTTCATTCTTTCTCTTGAGTTTTCTAAACCATGCATATATACACGCACACAAATAAGTATGTTACTTGGAAAATACATGTTTTTTTCGTGAATTTATTTTTCTTCTTCCTCCATGACTTTCAAAACTAAAAATAAAAAATCTCAGTCTTATTTTATTTTTTAATAAATTTCCACAAAAATCGCTTTCCCCCACCACATGTTTATTTTAATTAATTTGCCGCAATAACATGACTATGGGATAATTAATGAAAACGCTTTAGAAGTCATTATTTTTCACAAAACTCATCCACATCTTTGGACTTTGGTGACCGCACTTTGGCACAGATGAGACGGATAATGGGAATCCTATGCCACCCAACTTCTTGGTGTTGGAAAATGAAACTGTTCTTGTCAATACACTATACTATAGTATTTCGTAGTATATAAAATATAATTATTGTTTCAATCAACCATAGGATAGATTTTCAAAGAGGTTCATAGTCTGTGTGCCGTGGAGTGCAAGAAATTAACTACAATAAATTTCTTACCACAATTAATATTAAAATGGTTTTCAATCATAAACCAATTAACTAACATAAGGTAGAAACGTTCTTTATTCCAACCTACTCGTAATATTTATGTTATCCTCGGGTTTAGTTTGGACTTTATGAATTGATCGAGGTCACACGTGCAGAACTTTATTAAGATTGAGTCCAAATAAATTGTTGGTTTTCACGGAAGCCTAGGATATCTGTATCGTTGACAACAGGCGTTCAGGTGGTAGCAATTTTTGGTTGAAGCAAACAAATCTACAGTGTGCATGGTCTTCGCCTGCTTAACTACCAATTTACAATTTATGGAAAAGTTATTCACCAATTTTGACTTTTTCTTATTTCCTTTCCTATTTTGTTTTAAAATTCAATATATTCCCTAACTAACGTTGGTAAAAGATTAATTAACCGACTATGTTACTGTTTTCTAAATTTGCAGATTAATTAACTTTTTCTTGTATTAACATTTAATTATTGGTTTTATAAATATCCTATCTGCCAAAAAAGAAAAAAAATTACTTTCACCAAAACTATTTTTTTTGAGACCGCACTCATTTTCTTCACTATCTGACTCTATACTTGGGTTGCAAATCTGACTCGGTAGTTCTGTTGCCTCAATTCTAAATTGGGAAGTTCTTGTTGTATTTTGGGAACTTGTGTGTTGCACTCGGATAAGCGCTTTAGTATAGTGTGCTCGTAGCTTTTTTGGAGGTATTATGCTTGTACTTTTCCATTGAAGATGACAACCATGATGACAGTAGTAATGATGATGACTTAACAACAATCTTAAAGAAGACCGATCAATGTGATAATTGAGTTTTTTAAAAAAATTGATTTTTATTTGGTGAATTCTTTAAAGATTTGATGGTCAAGTGAAATTTTAGTGAATTCTTAAATAAATATTTTAAATCCAAGCCTTTTCTTTAAATTTAATAGTTAAAATTAGTCATTTTGTGAAATGCTTATAATTGTTACAAGAATTAAAAATTCAAATAACTCATATAAGCATGCTATTTATCCCTTGTTTTAGTCATTATACACCGCTTGTAATTAGATAAGTTCTGGAGTTGTTTGTCCTATTTTATAACAAAATAATAATCTTTATTGTCCCTGGTCACCCATTAGTAGGTTGACACCGTTAATGGGCTTTGTCAATTTCAGCAAAATTTGGGCATTAATTCAAACAGCTGCCACAGAGCTGTTCATAACTATGTCTTGGTTTAAGAAGAGTGAGAGCTATATATCGATAGATAACTTGCTTTGATAGATTAATGCATTTGAGAGAGCATAAACTATTAATTCAAATATTCTTCCATCATAATACACATGCCACTAACACAAATAATCATCGATTTTGGCCATCATTAAAAGAAAGCTTAACCAATCCCTCCTTACATATTAGAAAGAAAATTGTATAATAATTTATTAAGGAAATTACATTAACTACCCTAACAAATTGTAAAATTACACAAACTCCCATGCTTTTATCTATTCCTAATTTCCTACACTAATCTCCCTTAATTTTTGAAAAATATACATCGACACCCCTTTATACATTACATTAATCCCCTTAATTGTTTGAAAAAAACATGACACCAGGCTCTCCTGTAAGGGAGGATACTGTAAATGTGTTAAAAAGCAGAAAAAGTTTACGTAATTTCACAAAACTTGAGGATGATGAATGTAATTTACTATAATTTATTTTTATGAAGAGCCCTTTCTAACGACTGATTTATGTAGATAGCTATTGATTCATTACGGTTATGGGATTGAAAGCTCATTATGAAAGTCCAGTTGTTGGATGTGCTTATACCTGTAAATATAAAGAAAACAAAGAGACCAAACATTTAAGTTCTTTGTCTATTTTCAATTTAAAATGCTATCAGTGTGTAATAAAGGGAAATTAAGACTGAGAACCATTAAGATTATGGAGCCAAGAGCAGATAGTACTTGCAATTTCAGTGTGTAATTAAGGGAAATTAAGATTGAGAACCATTAAGATTGGAGCCAAGAGCAGATAGTACTTGAAATTTATTAAATAAACATTGATTGTGTTTGGCTACAATATTGCTACACAGATAAGGAAGTTTCACAATTAGCAGATAGAAAAATAATATACATGTCAGATCACTTTTATGAAGAGTGCTTCCTAACTACTGATTTATGAAGATAGCTGGCTGCAATTGAAGTTATTAAATGAAAAATCGCCATTAACAACTTCTATAATATTGGTTGCACCTGATTCCCTAAAACATGTTAATATAGCGAAAATAGTGAACCAAAGCAGGGCAGTCGTACGTTGATGCATAGCAATTAAAAATGCAATCGGTAGTTGAAGGACATTATGATTGAGTGAAACACTTCAGTTGATAGCAACTAACAGAAGCTAGTAAACCTGAAACATCTATACCATGGACACTAATTAATGTTGCTGATATATATGTTCAATATTAAGTAGTTAAGACATGAAAGACCTTTAAACAGAGGTCTAAATTAATGAGTCATTCTTTCATCTTCTATGACAATTGGTTACTTTATTATCTTGGATTAGCAGCGGTAGGCAATTTGTTCCATGACAATTTTAACTTATTCACTAAGCAACAGTTTTTGGCACTTACTGTTTTGTACCTTATATATATTCTTTACTATAACAAGTTTGTCTCCTTTTTTACTTCGGTCGAATCAAGTTTCTATGT
The DNA here is from genome assembly GCA_026413185.1 of Pueraria montana var. lobata. Taxonomy (NCBI): domain Eukaryota; kingdom Viridiplantae; phylum Streptophyta; class Magnoliopsida; order Fabales; family Fabaceae; genus Pueraria; species Pueraria montana. The sequence goes on from CM048647.1 coordinate 76,945,497, forward strand.
CACTGTTCTATCTATGATTGCACGGGGACCAACAAAAGATATGGTGCGGGCGAAATGAGAAGTGGCTTATTGTAAGAATGAGAACAACCAAGGAAAATTTTATATGTTATGTCATGTGTATTCAAAGTTGTGTAGCTTTAAATTAAAAAGCATTAAGACAACATTTATAGCATGGCTTGCTTGTAGTTGTATATTAACCAGCTGGGTTGTTCTCTCCAGCTATAAACATTGAAAATTTGAAATTAATTTGTTTTTACATGAGATTTTATTAGATAGATATGGGCTCTGAAGCTGGCCCATGATGATGATGATCCTAAATCATCATGCTCTTTTGTTTCCTAGCGGATTCCAAAGAATTCACCGCATTTTTGAATAAACTGAATGATAGATGCTGGCCGGTGACCCAAGACTTTGCTCACAAAAAAAAAAAGAGTGTAGGTTATTCATTAATGGCCAACTGAGTATCACCATGATAACTTTATTTAATTCTAAACCTAATCCACTCAACAACAACAACAACAAAAAACCCACTAATCCATGACAATGCATGAGGTGTACTGGTTAAAACTGAAAATGTAGTGCCGACCTTTTTTTTTTTTTTTTTCATTCAAACAAAAAAAAGTAGTCAGTAATTAAAAGAGAAACAATAACATTTGGGAATTGAAGTTTCTTATTGAAAGTCCATTTTATTAGGCAGAGGAGAGTAACTTTCTAACACATTTTTTTAACACACTATTTATTATTGGTTAAAATCAAATCTCAAAATCACATGTGAGACTCACAATTTTTTGTGATTTATAATATATTTCAACCAATAATAAAAAAGGTTGTTAAAAAATGTATTACAAAGTGAATTACTAATATTCTTTTCTCTATCAGATATGTCTGATTATGTAAATGAAAATAAGGCGGTTAATGAATATATAGAAATAAATAAAGCAACTAAGCAGTGGAGGTCATGATGTTAGAAATTGCAAAAGTTGAGTATTGTGTTTATTTGACTGAGTAGATTGAATCACAACATAGCTTCCATAAGCAAATGCGTAAGCATGGATGAATTACTGTAACGACTTTTTTCCCGTGTGCAATTAGAATGATGCAGTTGTATCTTACAAGCTACGACTCTATTAGTAGAACGGGTTCTTACCTAAGTATTATATGCCTTTAAACTATTTATTACTAAATCGTGGTCTTTTCAGGATAATTATACTAATATATATTTTTCTTTATCACGGTAGCATTTCTCTATTTTTTTTCTTGGTCATGTGTATACGCGAACATGCTTGTGATTACCGAGAAGCTAACACGACACATTCTCTAATTATACTTTAATGTGAAGCAAACCAATGTCCAAATTCAGAATAAAGTTAATACGAAATGAAAGATGCATGTACTAGGTTCGAAATAGAAAATAAAGACACGAGTCACTATCTTGTTTGCGACAAATCTACACCATACAGTGACGAGGGTTTAATTGATTGACATGGACTGTCAAACGCAAAAGATGGGCCGATATGTGGAAATTCATGAAAGGTTCCCCACCTGTGGCCCTGTGAAGGTGCATGAGAGCAACCCATTACAACAAATTATGATGGAACCTTTGAACAAAAACAAAAAGGATTATGATATAACTGATGGATATGGTAATAGTATGAAAAGTTTAGTTTTATATTTACCTTTTTTTTATAAAAAAAAAATTGTTTGGGCTGAAATCTAATGTAGCCATGATGTAAATATGCATAATAGTAACCACATATTTTAAAAAACATCGTTATTTGTATTATTTTATGTACCAAATACCCTTGAGGAGTACACGTTTAAATTCTTATAAATTATGTACTAAATTGCACCTAATTTAGCAATAAGTTATGTTTATGAAGATAAATTTTTGCATTGTGGAAATTAATATCCAATTTGCATTTAGCTAAATAATAGCTCTCAAAATCAGCATGAAATGAGTGCATTTTTTTTTTTATTTTTTAGAGAAAAAAAAAAAGAAACACCCCAGCATTAAACTGAACAGATGCTGATGGTGATCCTAAGTTTGCAAGATTAAGCTAGACAATCAAGTGGATAAATGTGAGCATTCAAAAGGAGTGAGACACAAAAATAACATACTTTACACCGGTGGTTCATGTGATGTGAGATGAGAACAACCTGATGGTTATTGAATTAGATGCAAGAATATATATGCATCATGATTAACTCATTTGAATCTCAGAGTCTCTGTTAGAGCCTTTGTAGGCAATTTATACGGAAGGAACTATCAACATTGGAATGAAACTATATGTATTCTAATCGAAGACCCATGAAATTCATGAATGATGAATGGTTGTTGAATAATGGTTTGGTTTCTTTGTTTTAGAAACTTGACTGCTTGATTTGGGGTCTCAGTTTTGTTGGCTTGTCTTTGTAATTTTCTTATATTCCTGTTTGATTCGCTATCATGCTGTCTGCTACATGCCGTTTGCCTCCTTTTGCGGATTATATGTTTACTCTCAGTTGAAACAATGAATTTGAGAATATGAATAAATGAATTATTGTTATAAATTGACGCGTGATGATTGTGAAGTGACACTATTTGCTTTATGCTCGGTTTAGGAATTTAGGGTTAATATTAGCAGTTGCTAGTTGTTACTGCCTTCAATGTTAAGCAACTGATTGTTTACAAATTGAGTAAGGGAATTAAAAAGAAAAACAGAGAACTGATTATCATATGCCGAAGGAATTCTAGTTTGTTCACATTGAAAATCTCTCAAATTGAAACCAACTCAATTACTCAAATTATGAAAAACAGTGCAAACACGAATATGAGACCACCAAATTGCAAATTTCTACGGTATCGGTCTAAATCTTGATCGTGTTGTTAAAATTAAAAATTGAATTCGAGTTTTGGATATACATATAGGTTTTGAGAAGAGTTTTGTCACCAATAATAATTCTATCTATCGGACTTAAATAAGATCGCTTTTAGTAAAAAAAATATTATAGTCCGTAAAAAAAAAAATTCCTCATCACATTTAGTATCTAAAATTCAAAATGATTTACTTTTTTTTTTTTACCAGCAAAATGATTTACTTCATATATGAAGTTTATGGTTCAAGTCCAAGATAGCCTAGCTACACCAACAAAAAAAAAAAAAAAACTGACTTGACTCCTTTTTGCATATGACTTGAGGGGGACATAAATTCAGTCAGTAAAACTCTTGTTGTAATTGGGTAATTGTAATAATGGGTTAAAATGTTTAATTATTCAGAAAATAATGATAGCGCTTAGTATATGAGCATGTGACTCACTTTTCTGAGTAACATGAAAGAGAGGCAAAACATGTTAGAGAAAAACTATTTTAGAAGCTAATAGATTTAGAAACTAATTTGTCATGAAGTTGAAAAGAGAACATTAGTTTACCGTAAACCAATAAATTAAAGACTTAATTGCAAATTTTACCACCCAACTTTCATAATTTTATGATTTTTATCACTTAAGTTTTATTTTTGCAAATTTTACCACCTAAGTTTTTAATTTTTGTGCATTTTACCACTATGATATTTCACAAAAAAAAAGTTAAAGAATTCAAAACTTTTTTTTTGTGAAACATCATAATGGTAAAATGCCCAAAAATTGAAAACTTAGGTGGTAAAATTCATAAAATGATAAAAGTTGAATGGTAAAATTTGCGAAAAAAACTTGAATGGTAAAATTCGTAAAATGATGAAAGTTGGGTGATAAAATTCGGAAAAAAAAACTTGGGTGATAAAATTTGCAAAATAATGAAAGTTGGGTGGTAAAATTTGTAATTAAGCCTAAATTAAATTATATACATGTAAATTTTTATTTAGAGACTAATCAACACATTACTATTTTTAGGGATGAAATTCTATATTTAGTTAATGTTTAACCCAATTTTTATGAGTTTATCTTAAAAGAAAAAATTGGGTCAAACACATCTTTTTGAAAAATTCTTAAAAAGTTAATAAAAGAAAAAGAAAACAAATATTTTTTTTAAAAAAAGTTAGATGAAAAAGCTTTTTTATTTTAAAAAGTTGACTTTTCTTCTCTTCTTTCACCCTCTCCCCCTACTTTACCCTTTCTTCCCGCTCTCTTTTGGATCATCTCTTTCGAGCTAAAATAAATGAAAGTTGTCATACAACTTCTTTACTTTTAAAGTTCTTATTTTAATTTTTGACTTCAAAATAACTTCTAAGACAAAAAAAAAAAAAAATTGTATAAACGTAACTTTACTCTTTTGCAATTATAAGGTAGAAAAGTATATTGTTGTGATAAAACCAACACTCTTAAAAAAAATTATTACAATATTACTATTTTTTTATAAGAAATAAATGAGACTATTTTTTTTTCCTAATTATACTACTATCAAATGTATTAATTACTAAATTTTTTATACCCTTAATTTATTGTAAAATCTATTAATGATATATCTACTTATTTACCATGAAAGTGAATGCATTTATTGAGTTATTAACCATATAAGTCACAATTATTGGTTGAAAAAATATTCTTTAGTAGTGTCATTAAATATAATCACCACTAAAATCATTTAATTGTAGATACATATGGAATAAAATTTACATTTATAACACCATTAATTAAAATTAAATAATTTAACTACTTTTATTAGTCTTGATAAATTATGTATTTGTTTCTTATATATACGATTGGAAATAGTATCTAACTATTTATGAGTTCTCACAGTTTTAATATGATTTGTAATGTGTCTCATTTTAAATAAATAGTATTTTTTTCATTCTAAAGTGTCAAATTATTTCAAAATAATAATTAGAAAATTCCATAAAAAGATGGAAAAGTGAAAACATAAATATACACGTTAACAAAGAAAGAAAAAAAAACAAAAAAACCCATTGCTATGTATAGGTGGATGGAGTAGGCCAACTTTCAGTCTATTCTAGAGATAAGATTTAGCCCAATTTTCATATGGAAAGGAATTTTCGGGCTGACACCAAGGCATACATCGGCCTGGCATAGGCATAGGCATTAGGCATTCAAGTTAACACAATTGCTGCCAGAACAATGGACCTAAAAGAAAAATTCATGCGAGAAGAAAGATAATAATTTATCCATCAATATGTCTTGATACTTGTCTTGAAGCAACAACTCTAGTTTTAGGCAATAAAATAACGTTCAAAACAGACTTGAGAAATAAACCAAAAACTCACAGAATGCAGACAACATACTTGGTTATAATGAATTGACATTAAGCCCATAAAAATAAAGACAAAGGTCATTCACCAACAAAGTAGAAACAAAAACAAAGCATCCAACACCATTAAACAAAGGTCAATCCAAGTTACTATTAATACACATTAAAGGTTTTTCCATTAAATTAGGCAACAAATAATATGATATTTCAAGATGATGATGCATCTAGAATTAATCTTATTGGTTCTTAATTCTCACAGAAACACAATTTTTTTTTTAATTTTATCATTACTATTTATGCGGCTGTAGCTATGCTAGCTGGACACTCAGGAAAAGTTAAATCAAGGGTCAACTAAAAACGAGTAAACTAACAATAGTACACGAAGGAGCCACGAAAACAAGTTCCCGTGTTTATTTTTCTTAGTAAAAGTTTAATACAACCGAAACTTATTTAGGTTGTCTTCAGTGATCTTGCATGGTGCAAGTAATTTTGACAAAATCTTACATACATTTGTAAAAACACAAGCTGTATAGAGAGAATGAAGAAAGGTGGTGGTGGGGTTTAGGAAGGCTGACAAATTGTCTGTTAAATAAAAAGGCAATACTTCTACATTGTCGGTGATGCAAAGCAATGCCCTCCATATGAAACTCAAGGTCAAAGCCACCCATAGCAACAACTATCTCACCATCATCTGCAAGGAACAAAAAAAAAAACATTTTCAAAAGGGAGAATGACATCTTTGGCGGTTCAACATAAATATTTCAGAACTGTTCAAATCCATATTGCCAACACCATTAAAATTTTTAATGGAATTTGAAAACAAAACAACTTCAATTCACACAACAAGTACAAAGTCGGCTCTGTGCAACTCAGATGATACTCTGGCTATGAAGGTTGTCAAATGAAATTATTTTACCGAACATGTCAACAGATATATCAATTTCTGCAATTGAAAAAAATAAAATTATCAAGCAATAATGTCTAAATTCTTGAAGCAATTCTCATGTTAGGGAATACAATGAAATTCAAGAGACTTAACAAAGTAATCTAAAATAAACAAAAATACACACAGAATGCAAACAACAAACAGGATTATTGTAAATTGAACATTTAAGCATACAAAAAGAAAGACAAAAGTTATTAAAAAATATGCTAATTAAAGAAACAAAACAAAAAAAGAAGGCACCAGCAAAAGCTACCATTAGGCATTTTAGCCAAGCAACACAATATATGATTTCTAAAACACTATTTCTACACTAATAATATGATGATACACAAAACAAAAATTAATCAGAGTTTAATAATTAGTTGATAAATGACAACTTAGCCTTTTGTATTTAAAATGGGGAAGTGGATGACAACAACGTGGCACCATAGAAAAATCTATAAGGGTCTTAACCACAAAAGACAGGCACTGTGAATTTACCCCTCATTCCCTCAATCACTTTGGGCCAAATTTCTTCAACTAAGTATTTGGCTCCATAACTCCTTCAGCAGTAAATCATTATGTTGCCCCAAGACACCATCCATACCACCCATCAAACTGATTAGCTTGCTCAATGTTGTAGGACCAGTCTCTTGACTACCTAAACACCTCTATGATTACTTCCAGATCCCTCCCTGTCCTTAAATAAACACATATACAACAATAAATAATGTTCCACATTCCCTGGATGCGAAATTTCAAACTTAAAAAAGAATCATGTGACTTTTGCATAGTGGTCTGGGACTTTGGGTAGATAATCTACAAATTTCTCCTGAACAAAGTGCCATGCTTGGCATCAGATTTGACTCCCCAGTCATTCCTTAACCTTCCACAATTTTGATTTTCACTGTAATGATAAACTTAACAAGACTGTGAGCAATTCAAGACTAGAAGTAGGATGACAGAGTTTGGGTAGACAATCTCATTACTCAACAACAAATTGACATAATTTGGTCAAACACTATCACTGTGAGGAAGCAAAAACAACGATCATAAACAGAGTTCGGGTGCACAGCATGATAAATTAAATTAAGGTAACATCCAAAAATACACCACATAATCTCTAATAATTTCTTTTAGAATTTGAAGCAAGCAGAACATATCTAATAGCTATTCTATTAGCAGAAACCCAGTTGGTACTTTGAATCCACAAACAAGAACCAAAGATAAACACTTGGTTTACACTCCATTGTACTTGGAATGGTATGCCTTCTGTTGAGAAAGCAACACAAAGTGTGGAAAACACACGTACACATAATAAGTTAATAACATATATTGCATAAGCATTGGATTGGGATGACATTACCTCTTCAATAAGACATTACACCACTTGTTTTGTTCAGTAAAACTAAGCTCTCAGCATAATAACCAGAATAAATAAACCCTGTGTCTACTTCAATTTGAAGGTCTGTAAAGCTTTTCCTCTCCATGTCCAGCAAATACAGGCATCTCGTACCCGCCACATCCATGAGCAGCAACACCTCTCCACTGCACGTAACACACAATGCTAATGGTGGAATTGCCACGTCAACGAGCGTCATCCCCAAAGATGGTATCTCCAAACAAAATCCGGTCATAATAAAAGAGAACACCTTATTCCAAGACTCCACCACACCATACTCTTTCATCACCCAAATGTCACAAGAGCGCGGGGAACTGGCACTCACATGGTACACAGTGAGAGTCTTCCCATTGCCAACTCCAACAACCTTAAGCATAAGCCCATCGGAGGAGGAGGCACGAGCCAAGCTCTGAGGCAGCATAACCTCGCCAAACACCTCATCCTCAAAATGAAAGGACAAAACAAAATAGTACCAACTACCAGTCACATAGCGTTTGGCAACCCAATGAACAAGCCGGTCGTCAAAACCATGGGGAGCATCTCCAGCAACATAACAGACAGGAGCAACGCTATCAAGGATCCTCCAAACCCCGGTTGCAAGAGAGTAAACCTCGACCAAGGGAGCAGAAAGGCCAAAGCTTTCATCATCCAGCATGCAAGAGAGTCTGACCACCTTGTAATCGAGACCGAAGCTGATGTAGGAATGGTATTGACAAGGGTAGTCCTGGGGTGTGGGGAGGCAAACATATCGTCGAATACTAGGGTTGCAAATGATGAGAGGTAGGCATTGATCACCATAGGCGATGCAAATGAGACCGTTACAGAAGGCAACGACGGGGAACTCGTGATCGGGGAAGGAGGGAAGGCGGAGGGTGAGGAAGGGATCGTCGTGGCGGCGGTGGGGGAGGATGAGCTCGTTGCTGAACTCAAGGAGGAGGAAGGAAGGGGAGTGGCGGTGGTGGAGGGAGATGAAAGATGAATCGGTGATAAGGGACCGCCATGACTTGCACACCGCGCTGCATCTCACAATGCTCTTTGATGGAAGTCTGCGAAGGATTTCCACCAGGATTTCATCCGGAAAGAACACATCATCAGACATTGATTTTTGGATTTACAATTGAACGAACGATGAATTGATCATGCGACGGAATGAAAAATGAATCGGATTTACTAGAGCTTTCAATATATCCCAGTTTATCTTCGATACGAACGTCAAAAGAAAATTGCATTCGATAACATTTTGGACTGAAACGCAAGGATGCAACATGCAGGATTCACGACTAATACTTCCCGGTTCCCATGATCAGAGTTAGGGTTCACACTTGATAGTACTATGTTTGTATGGGGTGACTAGGAAGGAAACCGAATCAGAGTGAAATGAGAGAGATCGACATTTCTTAGTTTAGAAGCAAAATGAGAGGTGGAAGTTATCAAAAATTTATGCATCTCCCTATTTGAGAAATCCTTTTTCATTTAACATGAAATGGAGATGATTTTTATGCATCTCTCCTTTAAAAATTAAATATTAATTTTTTATAGCATAAATAATATAAATTTTAATAAATAATAAATAATCATGTTGAAAAAAAAAAAGAATAAAAAAGTATATTTCTTAATTAGTATACATGTTTTTACATAATTCATTTTTTTACTTTCTTTTTTGATCATTCGAATAAAATAAGTGTAGTCAATAACATTGGTCCAGTTGATAAAAATAAAACTCATATCTCATAAGAACCTAAGTTTAAATCTCGTTGGCAATGTGAGAAAACAATATATAAGTATCTCTATAAGTACTTTTGGAACATAAGATTCAACTCATCTAAACTTTTTATTAAAAACAAAAAGTGAATATTTTTTTATCCTTTTGTCTATCTAAACATTAAACAACGCATCTTTTTCACTTTTTTTTTCTCTTTATTTCACTTTTAATTCAAACAAAGCATAATTTAGGCTGGCCATGCCATTAAGCTTAAGTCGACGCTTACAGGGCTAACACCCCATTTCTGCCCCTGTAAGACTCTATCTAACCCTTCTAACCTGTTATAGCCTACTCAAGGTAGGTCCAGTCTCTTGCGTATCTAAACACCTCCATACCTCACCTTAAGAAATTTAAAATACAATTACTTGATTTTTCTATTTTTGGCATTAGTCAGAACAGATAATCTAATAATTTATCATAAACAAGTGTTTTGATTAATCTAGACATAATACTCTTACATCACCCAAATGTTAGCATGTACCCCAGCACGAAAAAAAAAAAAAAAACAGCAGTGATGTCTTCAGGGATCTTGCATAGTGCAAGTAATTTTGACAATCTTACAGACATTTGTAGAACACAAACAAGATCGAAGAAAGGTGGTGGTGGGGTTCAGAAAGGCTGACAAATTGTCCGTTAAACAAAAAGGTAACATAATTCTATATTGTTGGTGATGCAAAGAAATGCCCTCCACATGAAACTAAAGGTCAAAGCAACCCATTGAAACAACCATCTATGATTGCAGGTTGCAGCAGCTAGCTAATATCTCACCATCATCTGCAGAAAAAAAATCATTTGTAAAAGGGAGAAGGACATCTTTGGTGGTTCAACAAAAATATTTCAGAACTGTTCAAAGAAATTCTTGAAGCAATTCTTATGTTAGGCAATACAATAAAATTCAAGAGACTTAACAAAGAAATAAAAAATAACAAAAATACACACAGAATGCAAGCAACAAACAGGATTATAGTGAAGTGAACATTTAAGCCTACAAAAAAAAAAGACAATAGTTACTAAAAAATATGCTAATTAAAGGAAAAAAAAATGAAGGCATCCCAGCGAAAGCTACCATCAGTCATTAGCCAAGAAACATAATATCTGATTTTGAAGACACTATTACTACACTAATAATATGATGATACACAACTCGGCATTTTGTGTTTAAAATGGGGAAGTGGATGACAACAACATAACGCCATAGGCAAATCTATAAGGGGCTTAACCCCAAAAGACCAAGGCACGTCAATTTACCCCTCATTCCCTCAATCACATTTACCCAAATTTCTTCAACTAAATCATTATGTTGCCTAAACACACCATCCATCCATCCCATCAAACTGATTAGCTTGCTCAATGTAGGACCAGTCTCTTGGCTACCTAAACACCTCCATGACCACTTAAAGAACCCTCCCTATCCTTAAATCCATGTTCCACATGAATACAACCAATAATCCATGTTCCACATTCCCTGGATATGAAATTTCAAACTTAAAAAAGGAGCAAGTGACTTCTATTTTTCAAAGTGGCCTGCGACTCTGGGTAGATAATTTACAAATTTCTCCTGAACAAAGTGCCATGATTGCCATCAGATTTGACTCCCCAGTTATTCCTTAACCTTCCGCCATTTAGATTTTCACTTTAATGATAAACTATGATCACAAACAGTGTGCATAGCATGATGAATTAAGATAACATTAAAAAATATAGGAAGAACTTTTGATGCCACACAAGGTCTAATTAATTTGACAGAGAAGTTTCTTTTAGAAATTTGAAGAAAGCAGAACATAGCTAATAACTATTGTATAAGCAGAAAACTAGTTGGTACTTGGAATTCAGAAACCAGAAAACAAACACTTAGTTTACACTCCCTGTACTTAGAATAGCATGCCTCCCATTGTAGAAAACACATAATATAATATTGGACAAGTATGGGATTGGAATGGCATTACCTATAAGAGACGACACCAGTTGTTTTATCGAGTAAAACTAAGCTGTGAGAGAAATAACCAGAATAAAAATACCATGCCTTATGCTCTACTTCAATTTCAACATCCCTTAATCCCTTCTCCGTGTCCAACGAAAAGAGGTGTCTCTTTCCCGCCACTTGCATGAGCAGCAAAACCTCTCCACTGTCCCTAACACACAATGCTGATGGCAGAATTGTAACGCCCATGACCATTGTCCCCAATAACGGTGCTTCCAAACCAAATTCGGTGGAGTTAAATAGAAAGACCTTGTTCCAAGACTCCACAACACCGTACTCTTTCATCACCCAAATGCTACAGGAAAATGGGGCACCGTAACTAATGTCGTACACAGTAAGAGCCTTCCCATTGCCACCTACAACAGCCTTAGCGCTAAAGGCATGAGCGAAGCTCTCAGGTAGTGGAACCTCACCAAAGAGCTCATGCTCAAAATTAAAGGACAAAACAAAACAGTGCCAACCATCACCCACCCTTTGTTTGGCAGCCCAATGAATAACCCCATCAACAAAACCATGGGGAATGTCTCCCCTAATGGAACACAAGGTAAACACAGGAGCAACGTCATCAAGGTTCCTCCAAAGCCCAGTTGCAAGAGAGTAAACATGGACATCGGGATCGTTCTTCATGCAAGCAATTCTTACAACCTTATAATCAGAGTTCCTGGAATCGAAGCCAAAGCCAAATGTATAGCAGTGGGGTGAAGGGAGGCTGACATCAACATATCTTCGAACAGAAGGGTTGCAAATGATGAGAGATCGGCATTCTCGATGGGAAGCAGCGATGCAAAAGAGGCCGTTACAGAGGCCAACGAGGGAGTAGCCACGACAGAATTGGGGAAGGCGAAGGTAGGAGTAGAAGATGAGGAATGGGTCATCGTGGTGGAGAGAGCAGTTGCCGAAGTCGTCGTAGAGCTGAAGGAGGAGAAAGGAAGGGGTGTGGCGGTAGTGGGTGGAGATGAAGGAAGGGTGGGTTATGAGGGACCGCCATGACTTGCACACTGCTGTGCACCTCACGAGGGTTTCTGTTTCTGATGAAACTCTCTGCAAGATTTCCACCAGGATTTCATCCGGTAACATGTTTTCAGACATTGATTTTTATGATTTTTTTGGGATTTACGATTCAACAACAAATAAATGAAAATCGATTCTTCTTGTTGAATTGAATGATAAAAGATAATCACATCCTTCAAACGTCTTTTTCAAATCATATACTCGCCCTTTCTTTTTATTTTAAATTAAATCAATATTTTAACATGTGTAATGTATAAAATAAAATAAAGGCTTATTTTATATAAGTTAAATCATATTTTTCTAAACGTGTGGGGGAGAAGAGACTCCTTAAAAGTGATCAATAAGATTTTTTTTTGACAAAAATTAATCATTAATAAACTGATGAATACTGTTACAGTGACCAAAAAAAAAATGTATGGCAGTTTTTTATTAAGTCCTTTAATAGTATTGAAGAAAGTTAAAAAAAAAATTCCTCAAAGTTACTTTCTTCTTTCACGTTCATCCTTGATAGTTAAGAAGAAGAAAAATTGAGAAAGAAGAAAATTTTAAAATTTAAATTAAAAAAAAAGGTTTGAAGTTTTAGTTTTGAAAGTCAACTCTTTTTTTCATGGATATTGAGAATGTGAAATTAAAAGAGAGAGATTCTCACGCTAAGTTATGTATTCTAATTTCCAATATAAAATAGATTGCACGCTAAACATCTGATACCTGCATCCTGTCTACTAAAATAGTAAACATAACTGTCTTCGATTCCTACATATAAAAAAAAAAATAGTAAACACAACTGATTTATACCACAAAACAGAGTCCACTACGAAAACAAAATCGTTGTAATTTAAAAAGGAAAAGGAAAAGAAAATGATGAGCTCATTAAATGATCAAAAGGCTAAATCAAAATTGTTCTGTTAGGTACAAAACATCAACTCCAACATCACCATAGATAACACAACAGAAGAGAAAGAAACAAACATTAAAATCTTCATCCCGACCAAAATCTCACAAAAGCATCAACTAAAGCTTTCAAAACATCTAAAAGAGGGTTGGGTTCTCGCTTTGCGGAATTCTTAGCTGCTCCATCCCAGGATTCTCTGCAGTGAAAACCATAGAAAGGGCCAATTAGATGTTCCAAAATAACCAAATCAACTTATATAAATAAAATGGAGTTTGAAATCTGCACTTTATTTGAGATCAAATCATTTGATATACTTACAGATTGATCCTATCCACAGTTGTGTTGCTTCTTCTCTGAGAGTTGCCACCAAGTTGACCATCAACTCTATGTTTATCAGCTTTTAGCAGGCCACCATCTTCCTCTGAAGATTTACAAGTCTTGCTGAGGTTATTGGTTTGAGTGCTTGTCTGTAAGAATACATTTAAATGTTACAAGGAAATCTCTCCTCAAATAACTATCAGAAAAGTAGTTACTAACTGTTGTTCATTATTTATGGGATCTACAAGTCCTAATCTTTCCAGAGAAAATGCAAACCAATTAATCCAGTAGCTGAGGATGAAGAAAAAGAAAACAAAAAATTGATACATTCCTAGTATCCAATAATTTTTCTGCCAGTAAAACACAATTTAACCAAAATCATATGAACTACTCAGCCTCCCAACACACACACAAGGAAACATAGACAAAAAAAAAAAAAAACCTGAAGATTGAAGTGTATCAACTGTGACAATTTTAGAAAAAACATTAAAACAAAAGTACAGATAACAAAATATAACCTTAACTCCATCTGTCATCTGGCCTTGGTCAATGGTTTTGAAGGTTACGGTATTTTGATGAGATACTCTAACTTGAGAATCAGTGCGATCTTCAAATTCATGATGATCAAAATGTTCTTTGCGGGTAGAATGATTGGAGCTTTCTTCTAACATATCTCGTACATTCTCCTCCTTATCAAGCCCAGTGTTAGAGAAGTTTTCTATTTGATTTCCAGAGGCATATTCAAATTTCTCACCTTGTTTCAATTCCAACTTTTTTATATCATTTTCTGGTGAATTACTTGAGTCCCCCAACTCTCCCAGACTTCTTATTCCATCAGTAGTCCCGGAAACAGAGCTTAATGGAAATGTCTCTACTATCAAGTCTTCTGTCACAGCAGTTACTTTAGCCATTGGTGTTGTGGCAGCGGCCAACTCTTGTTCAACATTCTGATTGAGTGCCGAAGGATCACCTACCTGCATCTCAGGAATAGCAGTTTCATTGGATTCCTTGTTTATCATATTCACCTGGTTACCATTTAAGACATGCCCTTGGTCAACAATTTTGTGCTCGGTTCCAGCACAACGGCTGTCAGAAAAAACAGCAGTTTCAATAGATTCATTGTTCGTCACATCTACCTGGCTAACATTCATGGTATGCCCTTTGTCAACCATTGGATGCTCAGCTCCAGTATCGCACCCATCAGCAACAACCGCCGCTTCAATGGATTCCTTGTTTGTCTCATCTACATGGCCAACACTTATGACATGCCCTTTGTCAACCACCTGGTTCACAACTTCAGTATAAGACGCATCAGAAACAGAAGTCATTTTGCTATTTGTATCCTGAAGTTTGTCAGGCTCACAATGATTTTCAATTAAAGATGCAGCCAAAAAAGGTTGAGGATCTCTGGCAATTGAACCCAGTGGATTTTGTTCAAAAAATTGATCAGTGTTTAGCTCTTCTAAAGTGAACTTAGCAGGACCCAACACTCTATTTTCTTGAATTATATCACGTACAATCTCCCGTACTGTGTAGAAAGAGCCACCAACTTCTTTATGTGTAAGATTAAGTGAGGGGAAGTTTCCATTGTTTGACTCTTGGTACCTGGAGACAAGTAAATAGATGGTAAATACAAGTGATGCATTTAACAAATCATTAACAAAACAGGCCTCTAAAGTTTGACTTAAATTACAAGTGAAAAGAATAATAGGAGCATACTAAATAGCTCAAGCATTCAACCTTTTAAGCATGTAATATAACAGTGGAAGAGAAAATTAGAAGTAGATTGATATCAAATAACAGAAAGAATACACAAATACATGCATCATCTGTGAATAAAAGTTTACCAAATAGGCATTTATTAAAGGTAAAAATAGTCATAAAAAAAATCCATGCATCAGTTTTATTAGTAAAGGAAACAAATATCAATTTTGCACTACCAGATTAAACTAGTGCCAAGAATAGCAGTCGCAAAGTAGTCATATTGGCATTAATCAAACATAAAATATCAATATAATAAGCATCGTTATTGCTTCTTGGATCACATTTGCACTATTGATAGATAGATAGATAAATAATTACATAAGTACCTCATTACCTCAAAGGCTCAAATAATGAGTCAGGATTCAAAGGTTGTACCAGTGAAAACTTCCATTCCTTCAAATAATTTCTTTAACATAGTGTTTGGTTGGGGGGAAATGGAGGGGAGGGAAGGGGAGCAAAATCCCTCCTCATTTGACTTTTGCTCCCCTCCAATATTGGGCAATTTGGAGGGGAGGCGAGAGGATTTATAACATTTGAAATGTATTGACTAAAATATCCCTACTTATGTTTTAAAATCTAAAATTATAAGGGTATAAAACTAAATTAATTTTTAAAATCTCTCCTCTCCCCTTGTGAACTCTCCCCTCTCATTCTCTTAACCAAACAGAATGTTTAATCAAAATCACTCCCCTCCCTTCCATTAAAATCCTTCCCATCCTTTGAACCAAATAGAGCCTAAACAAAATATATTTACTGAAGATAAGCGAAAGAATGGCTAACAACAGAAAAATAAAGAAAACAACCAGCCATAGAAGATTAGCCAAAAACTCAAACATAACAAAATGTCTCTAACACGTTGCCCTTAGTTTTGACAAAATGAGTGAATCTCTCTTCTAGTTCATCAATATACATTGATCATAACAGGTAGCAGAGTAAGAAACAATGACAAAAGAAATTGGTAAAAATCATTCATAACAGGACAGTATGGATTAAATCATTAAACAGTCAAATTTAATAATCTGTAAAAGAAAAGCAGGCACAATTATCAGAGGACATCTTCAAGTTCAAATTTCAAAAGGCTAATTAAATCTCAGATAAAGAGAAACTAGTATGCAATTACTTCTTTATAAAGGATTCCACCATTGCCTTTCTTTCCTCCTTTGAGCGGCGAATCCGAGTCTTTCTCCCTTCAGATTCATTGTGCTTAGCAAGCGCAAAAGTTTGCCCCCAGCCACCCTTCACAGAGTGCATCATGTTTAGCAGCACAACTTGTAGAATCTCAACCTGCGCGTAGTAATAGTCAACTCAGAAACAGAAAGGTTACATAACAACATATATAAGCTTTACTAGCAAAATTCAATTGCACTGCTGCATAAGATAAGATCCTCCCCAAATATTTCAATATCACAAAAAGCAAGGCTATTATTGCAGAGAAGTTGAAAGTAAGCATAATACAAAACAGCATAGAAATATTTGGGCCCAGTCTAAGTTCCCCAGGCCCACACCCATAAATTGATGACGATTAGGTTTGGGCAACCCGAGAAAATGAAAAATAAAATGGTACTATGCATGCAGTGAAGATAATTTGAGCTGAGGAAAAGATAACTAATTAAGAATTAAAAGAAATGTATGGAAATTGAGAAAGAGATGTACTTGGGAGGAAGAGGAAGAAGTGGGTTTTGGGTAAGTGTTGTGTTGTGTTGTGTTGTAACGGGGTGTGTGTGGACTGTGAGTGTGAAGGTAAAACCCTCACTCGCAATCGCAACATTGAAGAGGCGAACCGAATCGTACCAAAACCATTACGATAGCGATTGGTCCAAGTGTAGGCGCGGGAGACTATGTTTTATTATTTTCAACTTTTGCGTCGCTATTTCCAGGACAACATTCCATGTGTTATACGAGAATAAATAAAAAATAATTTTTTAAAAAGTAAATACATATATATAATTAAAAAAAAATCTATAGTTTAATTGATCTATTTATGTTTTAATATTAATAAAATTATGAATTAAAAAATACGGGTGTTTAAATTTATAATTTTTAAAAATTAAAAGTTTATCTTTTTTGTTACAAAATTAAAAGTTAATATGATTAATAAAAGAATATTTTGTTAATATTTTACAAATATCTCATTATATTTAATATCAACGGGATATATTTAAATATTAATTAAAAATATAAAAAAAACATCAAAAAGAAAAAATCTCAATCTCAAAAAATAAAGAAGAAGTATCCTAATTGCACATATCATTCAGTTATTTCTAATTTTAAAGTAAGAAGTTTCACACGGTTAATCATTAAAGATCTCAATTACTCAATTAAAAAATATACTATGACAATTAATACTTATTTCTTACCATTAAATTTAAGACCACATGTATCTTTAAAATAGGAATGTAAATAAGTCGAGTTGTCCAATAGAGTAATTTGATATGATAGGTAAAAATTCTATATTATAAGAGTAATTTTTATATTTAATTTAAAGTCATTCTATTTCAAGAAAATTACTATGTTCAAATTTGTTTATTTTAAATAATAAATACTTGTATCAATATCTAATTATTAATTTTTAAAACTTAAACCATGTATTATTAAAAATATTCTTTTAGTCTCTTTTCTTCTTTTTTTTTTTTTTTTATCGTAGACGTCTTTCTGTTCAGTAATTTTGGAAAAAAAATATTTACTTGTAAATTAAAAAGTTGATTACAATAGCTGCATTTAAACGCAATTTTTTTTATGAAATGCAAAAGTTATTTTCCATGAAGCCTCCTTTTATCCAACAATCAAAAGACTATCCAAATTACTAATGCAGTCATAAGTAACCACACTTTTTCACAGAAACAACTAAATTTAAATCCTCAATCGGGTAATTGTAGGTATGAACTTTCATTTCAAATCCTTAAAAATGGGAGAGCCTAAAAAATTAAACACTTAGGTTTGTTACATGACTTACAAATAATGCTATTAAAGCCTGTTTAACCTCGAATCACGCCAAAATTAACAGAACAGTAAGATTTAAAAAAATCTAACATAATATAAAATTCAAAATAGTTTTTCACTTAATTAAGATATTATAATATGCAAAAACAATATTGATAACTGTATAGTCAGGTTTAGTCTAACATAGTAGTATAAGAGTAAAAATCTACCAGCGGAATGTTTATATTTCACTTGCCCTTCGCTTTCTACTGAAAATAACAGCAGCAGCAGCAGCAGCAACAACAAACAATAATAATACAGAAACTATTCACGTGAAAACCAGCCATTATTCTACTCAAAATTGCCACTAATGTTTTACCAAATATACAATAATGAAAGAATACAAATTTAAGCTAAAACAAATGTAATTGATGAATGCATTTCTATAGACTATGAGTACACTTCGAAGCGGAACTACCTGTGTCTTCTGGGCTGCTATAATTGACCATGAAAAAAGGCCGTGAAATTAATGAACAGCAGAAGCTGGGAAACTCCTTTGCTCTCTGTCTCGCCCTTTTCTGAGACTGAGGATTGAGTATACGTATTCAGTTAATGAAGAAAGAAACAATACTGTCTCTATGATCTGTGCCAATGTTAGAATCAAAGCCTCTCCAATTTGCAAGACAATCTTCCCGACGGAAGCAAAAATGGGTTCACAAAGTGTTTGACTACATTTCAAGTCTTATCGTCCAAGTGATTTCTGCTTGTAACCATACTTCATTCTTTCAAATAATTTTTCTTTTGTTTTTCTTTTTTTATCCATTTTTAGCCTGTACCTTTCTTCTCTCTCCCTTTCATAAATCCCTTGCCAGTGTACCTCCCCTGTCATTGGCCACAACCACATTTCCCTTGGATGGTCACCATCATCTGCAGCCTCGGCTAGCTCTTCGTCCATACTTTTCAACAATGAAAAATTGAAGTATTTTGCCCACATAAAACCTTTCCGTTGTTCAATCGGGTGCTGCTCTTCCATAGAACCAGTGTTAGGATTTATATATACCATCTTTCGTGCACTATGATAAGCCCATACATTGACGAGAAGTTCCAACACGCGACAGTAGCAGTGCTTCTTCTGCATAGAAAGAACAAAAGTAAGAAATACAAATAATTTAAATAACCTGAAAAGCAAATGCAAACAAATTACCTCAATCTCTGAAGAGCCTAACAAGCACAAGCTGTATCTACTGGAGTCTCTGTGCAGAGCATCAATGGAATCAACAAACATCCTGCATTCAATTGACAACATTTCAGGTTTCTAGTCACATTCACATCAAGAAAGTAGCTTTAATTAACCTACTGTTATGAAAGCTAACAAGGATTCATTAATTACCGAGAGAACATTATGAACTCCAAGAAAGAAGGGGTTGGCATCACCCAGCTGTGCAGTGCTGACCAATAACCACCATCTTCAGGCATGGGGGGCAGTGCTTCTGCATGGGGGGGCAATGCATACATCTGGCAGAAGCCATCTTGAAAAACAGTTCTGATGCAATTGGAAGCATAATATCAGATGAGTTTGAAACACATTACAATATCCAAACTCCAACTTCTAGAAACTCCAGTTTTGAACCTCCAAACATATTTCTTTTAGAGCAAGTCTCATATTTTCACATGGGTTGCCATACCAAATTAAGCCAAGTGATTCCAAACATTTTATTCTGTAGGTAGTGCAAATAACACTAGATGCAACTTGGCTCATTTGGCAAATAACACTAGATGCAGTTTGGGATGGAGGTGGGATGCTTGAAATTGTTAAGCAGCTGAAATACAGCAATGAACAAAATGAATGTATAATGTTATATTCCCCATTATATACCTGCAGTTGCCTCCATTTAAGATGTCGCACATGTACCAAAAAGAAATTGCATTGTTGTTTCCTATGACACTCCGATCCATGTCCAAACGTCCCCAAAAATATATTACATCTCCTCTAAAATGCTCTTGCATTATCTCTTCCAGGACCTTTTCGGCTTTCGCTGACAATGCTACCTGCTTTGACAAAAGATGTGTATCAATCAAGCAATAATTTCAAGAGGAATTTTTCATACATTGGAAAGTTACATATATGAAACAAAAAGAAAAGACCCAATTTTCTCAAAAGAAAACTTGATACTTGCATCAATTGATGCATAATCTAAAATAAAAGGTACATTAATTTTCTTAATTAAATTCAAGGCTAACTTAAGAGATTTTTTAAATTCTGAAAGCTACTTAGCTTGGATTTTCATAATAAAAAAGGTTTATTATACTTCATATAAGAAAATTTTTGCAAACAAAACAAAAGGAATACCTTCCTACCAGCAGCACGCCATGATTGAAACCCAATCCAAGGCCTCCTGTGAATGCTATCCACTCTATTTGCAATTGCAAACATTCCTCCCATTTCACAGAGAATGTCCTGATAATATGTGTCGTTCAAAAGAGGCAAACGACCAACTGCATCCACATCATCAGAACTTTGTCTCTGTGCTCTTCTAGACTGCCAGAAATAATATTTAATTATTATCAAAAAAAGGGTCAACTTATTTCCAGTAGATTTACGTAAAGTCAACAACACTTAACCTTTTCATTAAATTCAAACAAGTGGTCATCCCAAGGGAAATAGAGCAAAAATTATCTAAAAGATACATCAGATAACTTACACAGTCAATTTAATAGCATACTAATGCTTTTCTCTCACTTCGTAAGGGAAAATAGAGGTTAATAAAATTAAAGAGAAGCACTCTAAATTTCAAATATTTAAAAATGGTATCGAGAGACTATAACGACAAATGGATCAACATATCATATGAACTAGAAAGAAAGAAATTGAAAAAGAGGAAAGAAAACAAAAGCTAAAAGAGAACAAGAGATAAAAATCCTTAACTATGGACAAAGATACTCACAAGGCTTAACCCACGATAGAGAGAACCATGGTGCAAAAATGGCCACGCTCCTGCACCACTGTATATCTCATAAATGCACACAGGTTGTCCTGTTCTCTCAAGTTCCCCTTCATCCCTCTCATTGACTTCAAACTTCAGTTTCTCAGATTTTCTAGCATTACGATATATATCATCCCATACACCAACATTTTTCTCCATTCTCTCTTCAACCTACAACAGAAAGAAATGATCTTATGGAACCAGCTATCTCTAAAATAAACTGACAATGAATTGCAAACGGATGAAACAGAGACAGTAGAAAAGGAATATTACACCATACCTCTTCCATTTCAAGCATTTCATTCTCTTCTGATATTTCCATTTCTCTCAAAATATCCCAATCCAATTGTGTTGGTTCATCTTGCAATGGAACCTCTGTTCCATTCTCAAAGATGCTTGCTGAATAATTAAGACTTGCCAACTCATGCTCAACAGCATAAACAACGGAAACTTTTCCATTTGACAAGTGAATGTCTAGGTCTATTTCATTCTGGAATAAATTCCATTCCCATGACCCCTGTTGAATCTGAGAAACAGGACCAGGCAGTAAAGCATCTGAGGGAAAACTGAGTACATTCTCCAGAAGCCGTGCATAGCCAGTTATGCAATCCAGAGCTAGTACATTTTTAGCAAGTTGTCTTCCAGATGATGCGATTGCTTGAGCAAATTTAGAAAGTCTTCCATTTGAAATCAAAAGTGAAAAAGCATTCATCAAGGCTTCAGAATTGTGTTTAGAAAAAAATATCCCGTGAACTCCATCCACAATCTGTGAGTTGAGAAAAGCTCAATGAAAATGAAGGAAAGTAGTAGTTATGGTTTCAGAAATCAATGAATGATGAAAAGGATAAACTAGAACAAACTTACATATTTTTTTAACACTGGAAAATCAGGTACAATGACTGGAATTTCAAAAGTCATTGCTCTGATTAATAATGGAGGAAAACCCTGCACCTCTTGAGCAGAACCATATAGGATGATATCAGCCATTAGTAACACACTATTCACATCACCATTCAAGCCATAATGCCTTATGGAACCATGAGGAAGACCGATACGTGAAGCAACTCCCTACATCAACAGCTAATAAATCAGTAAACAATTCAAAGTAATATATTCAAGCTGAGACATTGTCACTAAAGACAAGTCAGACATAATAAAACAGAGCATCGTCACAAATATATTCCGAGAGCTCATCTTCAAGATTTCTATTTCTATTTCTTCAGTATCAATTTCTATTTAACTTCATTACTAACATATTATTTTCTAATCTGTCCATTCTTTTACTGATATCCTGGCATACCCCCACCTGATCACTAAACAAATTTCCAACCTTTTGGAGGAGCTTCCTCCAACAATATCGTTTTTTACTACAAAAAATAAAAACAAGATTAAAAAAACTGGTGTATTCTTTAGAAAAATTATATGGCTAAATCCCAGCAACAGTTCATAATGCAATTTTACATCACAGTGCTCAATTTTGGTTTCATCTATTCTTTTATTAGACAAGTAAATTCCAACAACAACATCAACCTGTGCAAATACTGTGAAGTAGTTACCCATTAAAAATCTAATTTGACAGCAAAGTAATCTCCTAAGATATAATTCTATTTTCATAATTTTTTATATATATTTCTCCTGACAAGTGCAAATCATTTAAAGTAAATATTCAATTATTTGTCAATTAACTTCTTAGAGATTATTAAAACATCTAGGGTAAACTACCTTTTTAGTACCTGAAAGTGTAATCCACTGTCACTTAAGTCCCTGAAAGTATGAAACTGTCACTTTAGTCCCTGAAAGTGCAATTTGTCTGTCACTTTAGTCTTTTTGATAAAAAAATTTCTTTAAAATTAACGTTCGTGCTTACGTGATATGCTATTTACCTACGTGACATGTTATTCATGTAGTTAGATAACGTGTAATGTAGGCACAAACGTTAATTTTAAAGAATTTTTTTTATCAAAAGGACTAAAGTGACAAACAAATTGCACTTTCAGGGACTAAAGTGACATTTTCATACTTTCAGGGACTTAAGTGACAGTGGATTACACTTTCGGGGACCAAAGTGACAGGTCACCCAAACATCTAATAATTGCTTAAATAATGAGCAGTCTAATGTCTTATGTTTTGTCGGTATCAAGTCATCAAGATAACATATGTAGACCTTAAAAGGACAGACTACCTGTAAAGCATCATCATAACCGTCAGTGGAATTGCCACATAAGAAAACAAATTTAAATGACTCAGTTGCATCATTCCTCCTTGCATATTTTGTCAGCAGAGGCCCTACGGAATGCATTGCAACGGCATAGTCCCAAGATAGGTCATCATAGAAGACTGAGCTCCCAACAACTAGAACCACCATATCATTTTTACCAAATCCACTAAGTTCTCTTAGCTGATCCTTTGCATGGGTCTTACTATAGCTTTCTGCAGCCCACACATCTACTGGTGATCCAGGAATCACAAAGAAGTTTCCAGTGTCAAGCTCACTATATAACATCTGATACAGGGAAAAAAAAAATGAGCAATAGCTTCAAAATATTTTTGGCAAGTCTAATGGAGAATGGATTCTATTATTCTAATACTGTCAATGTTTGTATCTTTGAGCATTTGTTACAGCATCTTTACCGGATAAGTAAAATCTGGAAACACAACAACACTGGCTCTGCTAAAAACCCTTCTCCAATGAGAAACAAGATGCTCCCAACCCATTTCCTCATAAACTGGAAGGCGACTTGAAAGGCTATCTTCTTGAATAATCCATATCAATGGTACTGAACAAAAAGGCTCCTGCATAAAGCTGCACAAATATAAAACTCACTAATCATAGCATCTAAAGCATCAAAGAAGACACATCTCCTATAACTAAAGAGAAAGGACAGAGAGAGGCCACAGAATGCTCACTGCTTCAATGTTCAAATCCAGATTATTGGATTCTGTCTAAACATCAATTAATCTAACAAGATAATAATGATAGAAAACAGCTCCAAGAAATTCTAGGAATGGTTGTATCTATTTTCAATATTAAAACTTGCAAGCAAGGAAGCAAATGCATCAGTATACCAATACCATTCAAGGTTAAATAAAGCATAACACATCCTTTCTTAAGGCCTAAACCACCATCAAAACATCCTGCCTTCCTAATTCATTTTCTCAGACTGAATGCTTGGAAGAATGTGTTAACCCAAGTGTACTCGTAAACAAGGAGACAAAAACATCAATGGACACAAGATTCCTAGAATTTGGGCTTAGGGCGTAACTCAACCCCACAAAACCGACTTGAAAAGTGAGAATTGCCTAAGCTTTATAAGCTCTATTTTAGTCATATCTCTCAATGTGGGACTAAACACACCCCCTCGAGGCTGCAATTATGGCGGGCTAGGGATGACCATAATTAAGGAGGCTTTCCAACAAAGATACATATTTGAGACAGCAAAATTTCAAACAATCAGATTAAATAAAGAAAAAGGTCATGGAAAACCTATAGTGGGTCTGAATATCAAGATTTGGTTAAAGCTTACTCTATCTACAAGCCTCTGCAAAAATTTTAAATTATCAAAATCAACATAAAAATAAAAGTAAAATACCTAACTCTTAAAGAAAGCAAAGAGGGCTAATGCATTGTCTTTTTGCATATTTTAGGACATAAGTAACATTAAAACATTTATTGGAAATAACAAAAACATTTATTGGACATAAAGGAGGAATGAAAACGGGGAAATTATATATCTTCTAATTTTCATTCCTATCAAATTTTCCATGTTTCCAAATAAGGTAGTAGCCAAATTTTCACCTGACTTTCATTTCAAACAAAATATTTCCTCTATTAATCAGCCAAACAAAGTGCAAAAGTACATCCTATATTCCTATCAACATAAAACATATTTATATGATCCATGGAATAAATTTAATTATTAACCCAATCTATCAAAGTGATCTTCAGTTCATAGGACAGTTTTTCAACTTTCAAGTACTTACAGAAAAAGTAGGCAACATGATTAATTTTTTTTGCCAAAGAATAGCAATGTTGTTTCAACTTCTGGGGACCAAATTGGAAACCCCCCCCCCCCCAAGCCCAATACACAGTTCAGAAGTAAACATTTTGCAATTTAGATCAAGAAAACCAACCTTGAAATGGCTTCTTTTGCTTCTAGGGAGTCAACAATGATACCTTCAAAACTGTTGAGAAATCAAAAGGAAAAGGGGGTGAAAAGTTAAACACCTATCAAATTACAACAAGAAATTACACCAAAAACATATATACTGAAAAAAAATGTTAAAGCATTAAAACTGACATAGGTAACTCCAACTTAAACCCCTGGCATCAAACATTAAAGTTAGTAAAAGACACATACATTGACCAATCAATCAGGCCTTGCTGCTCTGTACTCAAAGGAGAGATTCCACCACCTATGTTTTCCCATATTGAGCGGGCCTTCCCATGCCCTACTGCAAATATCTGTTAATAGACACAGGGGAAATGTATGGCCTCTCAAAAATTTATACTTCATTACAAAACCAAACATAAATTAACAAGCCACATCATCAATTAGAGGTAACTCATTTTGAGAATGATTCAAGTACAAATTATTGTAAGACTTGGATCTCAGGCCTAGGTTTTGAATAAATCATTATCAGCATCTATGAAGCAGATAATATCTCACAAAAAACCCAAATGATGTACCTTAAAAACATAACCCAACTTCTGTAGATTCCGAATCACAGTAACCAACATCAATGACTGGGGATCTATTGTCATGTGCCCTAAAATCTGATAGACAAAAAAAGCACAGATAAATATATTAAGAACATGTAATCGTAACAAAATTTAACAAGATGCTTTCCATGCAGGATACTATGCTGATGACGCAATTGAATTTTGAGATATTTGATAAGTGAGAATTAAGTGCACAGAAGTTAATGTAATCATTCTTCTTTTTTTCCTTTTAAAAAAAAAAAAATATATATATATATATATATATTAGAGGCCCAAATGACTAGCCCGCACCTCTTGGGTCAACCTTTTTGGCCCAAGGGCTACAAGGTCAAGTTCAGGACCACAAACTAGAAATATTGCTATTCCATATGCTGTTGAAAAGCTAAGAATCTCTTCTTTGAGCCAATGCTCGTTACTCAAAACCAATGAAACAACCCATAATCATGACGGTAATTATCAAAGTTCTTAGACATGGATTCTTGCTCGAAGTACAAGTTGTAACTTGTATGGTTTCATCTCTTTTGTGTTTGAATAACAGAGAGGAATAAAGATTTGCATAACAAATGCATGATTGAAATAAAATTAAGAAAACTAGATAGATTTTGCACTTCTGCTTGGGAAATAGCAGTAGACATGCCTATCCAATGTCAGTAGAAGAACAGAGTTTCTTTATCCTCCATTATTTTGGTAATCACCCTATTTTAATAACTTAGAATTAGAAGTTTGTGGCATGCTATATTACAAGGACCACCAATTAGTGAAGTAAACCATCACTTCTTGTCAGACATTTAGATTTACATAAAAAGTTCCAAACAATAAGTGTAGCAACTATGAAATGATAAATTCTAATAATAAGCTATATGGAAACTAAAGGGTGCAGAATTTTTGTCCATTACACAAGTGAACTAAGTACGTTGAACTCTTCAACCTTCTATCAATTAAAATATATTAAACTATACCCCAAGAAAAATAATTTTGAGAAGCTCCTTATATTTTTCTTCTTTTTTGGTAAAGGGAGTACTAAGACTAGGTGCTGCAATGGAAAAAATAAGATGCTATGTGCAAAAGTATTTTGACAGTTTGACACTCTTTGGGTATCAAACCTGGTATCAAGTGCTTCCTAAGGAAAATATGGGTCACTTGGCTGCAAAGCCATTGGCAAAGGTGTAGAATTTCTGTTGAGATCCTATATCGACTAGAGATATGGCCATGTAGTCCTTACAAGGCTTGGGCAGTCCTCACTTTACAAGCCGATTTTGTGGGGTTGAGTTAGATCCTAAGCCCAAATTCTAAGAATTTCATTTGTGCATGCATTGCTGCACCAAGAATTCATACAATCTTTATTCATACTATAGGAATCAGGGAGAAAAAATGCCAAAGTACTGATTTGCTCCAAGCATTGGCTATTCATCTTTTTCTCATACACATGCAAAAATGGCATTTTAAATTTATTCAATGTATAACATACAAAAAATAACCTTAATACATGCAGTCCAGGAGTTCACTCTGGTGCACTCTGTTATTTCCTGACGGTAAACTTCTGAAGCAAAAATCAGATCAGGAATGCATCTAAGCCATAGATATTTCAAGATTATTGGCATTCTGTTCCACTTAGCCTTAATCAAAAGGGAGAATTTTATCTAAAAACTGGGGAAAAGGAACAAGTTACTTAAGCTCAAGGACCAACAAAGAGTCCAGAATTTGGTAATTGGAATGAAATGCAAAATTCTCCCGTCATAACAAAAATGCATCCATAATAAGAAATATCCTACAATCAACTAATCAAACAGAATACCAATATGGTCCGTTAAAACAATTAAGAATGCTTTGGCATTGTCATAAGGCATAACTAACAGTAAAAAAAGTCTTCACTACATTAACTAAACAACATTGAAAGAAACAAACAAACAAACACAATCATTCCATAGAACCCCACCCCCCTCAATTGTACGGTTCTCCTGTCACAATTCAAACGGATCCCATCCTTCAAATAAAACACACACTGTATCTATCTCGCATTAACTAAACATCTAAGCTCAAATCAATAATTACCAAGATCCTAACAAAACAACTAAATCCTCAAGTGAAAAGCAACACACGGCATCAAAACATTCACATTTTCACATTGACGCACTATCAATAAATGACGGAAGGGGAACTCACGAGAGCTATCCTTGGCGCGCGAATGCTAATCCTGGGCTGGGAGCGAACCGGATCGAGTCCGTCGCCGGCGAGGAACCTCTGCGAAACCCTCCCGGGGACGAAGCGGAGCGCGGAGCCGAACCGGATTCCTCCGCGGATGTACCTGGCGCGCTCGGCTCGCTGGCGGAAGACGGAGGTGATGGAGCTCTGCATGACCATGGAGGCGAGGGCGAAGAGGAACACGACGGCGATGATGAACGCGTAGAATCCGGACTTGGACTTCGGGAACGGGAAGAGCCACAGCAACAAGCCCTTGCGCTTGTGGAGGTGAGATCGGCTGCTACTGTTGTTCGAGCGCGGCAATTGCCGATCGAAGGAGGCGCGCTGGCGGTGGTGGTGGCTAGGGTTCCGCTTGAAGGGGAATCCGCCGCGGATCGCGTGGAATCCAATGTCGCCGCCGGCGTCGTCGATCTCCGGCTGCGACTCCGCATTGCGCGACAATCCCATCGGAAAATCAATGAATGAGAGAAAACCAAAAAGAAAAAAAGATTTTGCCGCGAGAATTTATTTTATTGCGATTTGGAGAATGGAAGAAGAAGAAGGAGTGAGGGAGGAAGAGTAGGCATTGGTGGTGGTGTTATTAATGTTGGGAGTGTTACCATTTTCACATTTTTGTTTTGTTTTGGCTTTGTGCTCACTTTGTCAACCTTGTTATGTCATCTTTTTTGTTAGTTGTTACTGAACTTTACGAACCCACTATCTCTCTCTTTTTCATTGTCTTTTTCTCTCTCTAGATATCATTGTACATTTCTTTTTAATAAAATAACTTGACTATATAATAATAATAACTTTACTACAACTACTATTGTGTTGCATAGGATAACGTTAATGTGTAAGCTTTGTCGTTTGTGTAAATTAAGAAAAGAAATTAAGAAGCTTACTTAAATTTAAGAGTATGTTTGATGTGATAGAATGCATATGGAGAGTACAATTATAATTGTTATATATTTGATTTTAAAATATAAAAAAATAATGTACATTTGAAAATTTTACATGTATGATTAATTATATCAATAAATATGGTTAAAAGTAAATGAATGTGGTTATTATTGACATATAATTAAAAGGAGTGCTCACAATACATTTTTTCTAACCACTCTTTTTTTTTTTTTTGAGGGGAAATTATGTATATCATTGAGCCACCAGGGGCAGAGGCAATTGCCTTAAGTCAACATTTACAATTGAGGCTAGTTGGGGAGGGAAGTTCTCAACCCAATATCTCTCAGTAATAAAAAAGCTAATTGTGCCAAAAAAGTTAGAAGCAAAGTTGATTCGGCCACCTAAGTTAGAAGCAAACCAAATTCGCTTTACTTCATCACAAAGCAATAATGCATGAACTACACTCTCCTCCTTTGCCCCACATTTTGGACATAGTGGATCCACATTCAAGCCTCTCCTTCTGAGACTTTCCTTGACTGGCAGAATACCTTGGCAGGCTCTTCATACCAAATTTTGGCATTTTGGTAGAGTTGGGATTTTCCATAGCTTCTTCCAAAAATCACTCGGCACCGTGCTAGATGAGGGTTGGTGTGGGTCAAGGATTCGCAAGGATTGGTGATATCCCGACTTGACTGTGTAGCAACCATCAGTGGTATGTTTCCACATGAGGAGGTCTTCACTGTGACCCCAGTGCAGAGGAATGCTAAGAATTTTATGGCTGATAGAAGCTGGAAACAGAGATTGAACCTTGTGAACATCCTACTTGTGTGTATCATGATCAATAAGTTCTGCCACAACAGTTGGAGTATCATTTGGAGAATGTTGATTAAAAATAGACAGGTCACCTGTAAAATTTGGGATCCAGTTCTGAGTCCAAACATTGACAGATTCACCATTACCTATTTTCCATATGATACCAGCTTCAAGTAAATCTTTTGAATGCAGAATGCTGCTCCAAGTGTAGCTTGGTCCGTAGGTCCTCTTAGCATTAAGAGGGGAGGACCAAGGGAAGTATCGAGCTTTCAGAACCTTAGTTACCAATGCAGAATTATTATTGAGCACTCTCCACATTTGTTTTGCCAAAAGAGCCTTGTCAAAGGCTTGGATCCTCCGAAAACCAAGGCCTTCATGCACCTTTGATTCAATAAGCTTGTCCCAATGCAGCCAATACATCTTCCTGGAATCTGACTCTCCCCCCCCCCCCCCCAAAAGAACCTTTTGATCATTTTTTCAATGTGGGCATAGAGAGAAGCTGGCAGCCGAAAACAACTAATCACATAAGTTGGAATTGACTGCACAACAGATTTTATCAGAGTTTCTCTTCCCGCTTTTGATAGGGCCTTTTCTTTCCACCCTTTAAGCTTTTTCCAGACTCTATCCTGGACAAATTGAAACACCTGAGCTTTGGACCTACCAATAAGAGCTGATAGTCCCAAGTATTTCCCATGATCTCCAACCGCCTTTATCCCCAAAAGCATCTCTAGCTCATCAATTCTGTTACTCAGTACATTTCGGCTGAAGGAGATTTTTGATTTGTTCAAATTGAACATCTGGCCAGATGCCTGTTCGTAGGTTTTAAGGATGAAAGAAATGTGAAGTGCCTCCTCTGCAGTAGCTTGGGCAAAAATAATACTGTCATCTGCAAACAGTAGATGTGAAATTGATAGGGCAAGCGGGCAAATTTTCATTCCATGTAGAGCTTGGTCGGATACTGATTTTGAGATCAAAGTAGAGAAGACTTTAGCACAAAGAATAAATAGATAAGGGGATAATGGATCCCCCTGTCTTAACCCTCTATGAGGTTTGAACTCCCTTCCAGGGTTACCATTCACCAAGACCTCAAAGGAAACAGAGTTGACACACCTGAGAATCAGATTGCACCATGAGGCTGGGAAACCCATTTGGACAAGAGTGCTTTCCAGGAACTGCCACTCTATTCTGTCATAAGCTTTGGAAATGTCCAACTTTACCGCTATGTGGGCTTTTCTGCCTTTTTGTCTAACACGCATGTTGTGAAAACACTCAAATGCTATTAAGGCGTTATCTGTAATCAACCTCCCTAGTACGAAGGCACTTTATTGCTCAGAGATGATGGAGGGAAGAATGAGCTTAAGTCTGTTTGCTATGGTTTTGTAGCAATCTTGAACAGCACGTTGCACAGGCTGATGGGTCTAAACTCGCTTGGGTGTTCCGGCTATTTGACCTTTGGAATCAATGCTATGTAAGTCTTGTTAACCTCCGAAGGATCTCCACCATGATTCAAGATATTCAGAATAAGTCTTGTGACATCCCTACCCACCTGATTCCAAAAATGTTGATAGAAGAGGGCTGGATTGCCATCTGGCCCAAGTGCCTTGGTGGGGTGCATCTGATAGAGGGCAGCTTGGATCTCCTCCTTTGTGAACTCTTGGCTCAATATTTCCTTTTGTTCCTCATTTAGTCTTCCTCCAACTAAGTGAGTAATGCTTTCTATGTTTTGCGGGTTGGAGGTCATAAACAACTTCTCGAAGAACTGTGACAACTCCTCTTTAATGGCATCCTCATCTTTAAGAATTCTTCCATCTGCAGCCACAATCTTAGTGATGGCATTCACTTTTTTCCTTTGTGAGGCTTTTTGGTGAAAAAACTTGGTGTTTTTATCACCGTGTTTCAACCAGCTAGCGCGGGATCTATGAGCCCAATGCATCTCCTCATATTTCAACAGCTCATCAAGTTCAGCTTCTATGTCATGGACAACCTTTATCACCTCTTCAGTTTGCACTCTTGATTGAAAGGACTCAAGCTTCTGTTTTAAGGATTTGGTTTGTTTTGGAAGATGACCAAACGTTGTAGCACCCCAGTCTTGAAAGTTAGAGCTAGTTCTGCTAATATTTTGGACTACATCAGTGCCTGGGATCCAAGAGTGGGTCAGGATGTCTTCACAATCTTGTGTTTTTTCCAGCCAAAGTTGTTCAAATCTGTATAATTTGTGCTTCTTTTTCCTCCTTCCCAAACCAACAGATAAGTCAAAACATTCTAACAAAATTGGGTTATGATCATATTTGTACCTGGGTAAGGTGGAGACATAGACTTCTGGCCACACCTTTCTCCATTCCTCATTGGCCACTGCCCTATCCAACCACTCTTGAATGTTGTTGGGTTCTTGTCTCATATTTGACCATGTATAGCGGTAGCCAACAAATCTCAGATCCTACAATTTACAGTCCACAAGAGCATCGTTGAACATGGTTAAGCTATTAATATCAGCTGCTGCCCCTCCACTTTTATCATCCTGAGATAAGATTTCATTGAAATCTCCAATACAAATCCAAGGCAATCCTATCACAGGTTTTTTACTTCTCAGCAGCTCCCACGATAGATGTTTATTGCACGCCTGAGGGTACCCATAAAACAAAGTAACAAAAGAAGATCCTCCATGGTTTGTGAAAGAATATTTTGCAGTAATATGATGATTCGAGTAGGACACAATCTCCAGCTCTATAGTCTCCTTCCAAAGGATTAAAAGGCCTTCTGCTTGAGCCCTGCTAGAACCTTCACAATCAACACTAAAATAGTTATTCATGCCACCCATACCTTTTAGAAATTGGGTTTCAAAGGTCTTCTTTTTAGTTTCCATCAAGATCATTTTGGATGAGCTTTCACAAAGCTCGAACTGCCCGTGGGTTCCCAAGCCCACAGCAGTTCCAACTTAAGGCGCTCATTGTTCCAGGGGGGCTGACTAGCAGCCTCCACCGATGCCTTTTGTTGTAACCACTTCTGTAGATGTTCCCCTTCCACCTTCATAGCACATTCTCCCCATGTTTCTTCTGCATTTCTTTTACCATTATTTGTTGGCCTGTCAATGGCAGAACTAGAGACTTCTCCTCTTGCCAAGCGCTTCCATTTTTTAACTTTCCTTCCTGGTGGGTCTCCTTCAGTAAGGGGGATAGGGCAATTTGCTTTTGCCTTGTCAACTTGAGTGTCTACTTGTTTCGTGTTTGGTACCTGTTTATTGAAAGTATGCCCCACTTCTGAGTCCACCCGCTTTTCGTTGTCATTGCTTTCCTTGTGGACCACCTTCTTTGTCTCGTTGTTCATTAACTTTGGATTATTTATTGCCCCTTCTGCATGTGCCAATTTGCAATTCTCCAAAGACAGAGCAATATTAGTCACATTGGCCTCATCTGGGATCGTAATGTGGGGCTCACCAACCCCTTCTTCAACAGTGAGATTCCTAAAAAAACCCTTTTCAGCAGGTGCGCTTTCTCCAGATCCAAAGTTTAATTGTTTTTTAATTCTCCCAAAGGATACCTCCTGTTGTATACCCGCCACAATCTTTGTCTTCAAGGGTGACGCTCTTAACCACGGACCATAGGGGAGGGTATCAGTATCTTCTTCATCATGGTCCTCTATTTTCTGGTCGCAATCTTTCATGAGGTGGTCCAATCTGCCACAAATGTAACAAATGTTACCCAACCGTTCATACTCCATAAGCAGCTTCCGCGCCTCCTTGTCCCTAAATTGGATCCGCAGACCACGTCTAAGGGGCTTTGAAATGTCTATCTGAACCCCTAATCCTCAGAAATCTTCCCAAACGGTTCTCCTCACCCGCATCCCAAGACACAATTTCTCCCACAGAGTTCCCAATAATGGTTGCCGTCTGTTGTGTGCGAAGGCCGATTGGTACCTCAAAGACTCGAATCTAGAACAGACACTTTGAAAGATCAACTTCTTCTAGTGTCTCATCAGGTTTCTGGTCGTACAGGAGTACCAGCTTTCTATCAAAGCTCCACGGGCAACCTTGCAAGACTAAGTCTTTATTTTCTTTCTTGAGAAATCGGAAAGTGAATATATTCTTCCCCACATCACGTATCTCTACTCCCCCTTTAACCTTCCATACTTACGCCATTGTAGTTTTAAATGCCTTGATATTGAGCGTGTCGTTCGTGCATAGTGTCCCAACCAGCCATGCCTCTCCTTTCTCAGAGATTTCTGCCGTAACGACAAGTGACGGTATTTGTACCACTGTATCTTCGTCATCGTTGAACACTATTGCCTTTCCCTGATTCATTTTCCTGAACGCAGAGCTAGAAGAACCACTAAGGCAAGAGCAGATAGCTCTACGGAAGCAAGGACCGCCACCTTGAAGAGAAACCCTTATGAGACCCTGTCAAGGGAAAACCCTAAAGGGGACGAAGGGACTTCTTTGAACATGACACCTTAACACGCACACTCTTATTAGTTGAAATTTATTAAAAATTACAAAATTATGAGAGATATTCATTATAATGTGGGACCCACAAAATTTTGTAATTTTCAATAAATTTCAATAAATAAAAAAATTGTGTTCAAAAGAATGTATATGAAAGTGTGTTCTTAACATTTCTCTAATTAATAAACTCACGAGGTCATTGAAATGTTTAATAGGGGTTAACTTTATTTTATAAGTGGTTGATGATGTCATGAGGTTATTGACCATCACACGTGGTTAACTATATGTATAAACATGGTTAACTTTGTTTCATAAGTGGATAATAGTGTTATAAGATTATTAATCATCACACATGATTAATTATATATGTGAATATTTTTAACTTTGTTTTACAAGTAGATAAGAGTAAATGAACGTGATTAAATCAATATGTGATTAATAGTGTTATAAGATTATTGACATGTCTAATAGTGATTAACTTTATCTCACAAGTGACTAGTAATATTATGAGTTTATTAAAGTGTCTTATAGTACTTAACCATTTGTAAAACAAAATTAACCACGTCTGTTGGGTGAATGTCATGTGTACGATTTTTGAGTGTACAATAATTAATAAAAAAAAAGACATGGAACAAAACAAATCAATTAAAGATGGACAAGGCAAACTTTATTTTTTTTGCTATTCGATAAATCATGGGACAATTTTTTACCCTAAGTAAAAAATACTTACTTTTTATTTTTCGGTTAATAACTAATTTTCTCTCTCTTGCGTTTCCCACTTGTCTTTGCTACCTGTCATTAATAAAAATATAGTATTTTTTTTATCCGTAGGAATCAAAGACATATAACAGGGATTTATAACAATTCACACACATTGCTCAACCAACCTAGCTAAACCCTCTCAGTAATAAAAGTATAATATTTAACTTAATTAAATAAAAAATTATAAACATAATTATTTAATAATTTAATTAAAAATATTTAAAAAACGTTCAAATTTTAATTATGAAATATAATAAATAGATATAAACATATTATACAAATATGAATAGAGTGGAATACTACCTACTATAAACTCGTATCCACAAAAATTTATGAATAATTACAAATACCTAAATTTAGACCCATTTGAGAGATAAAAAAGTTTTTTTTTTTTACTCAATAAGAAGTTATTTCTTATGAGTAATTTTTACAAATATCCATTCAATTTGGATCCGATTGTCATCCTTAATTAAAACTAATATTCTTTGAATAATGTAGCAAATACATAATTGAGTGGAAAAAAATTAACATTTAAAGTGCATCCAAATTAAATCCAAGTTAATTTATAACAATACTTTATTCATTCATTCATCTAATGTAGAATTCACGTATTCCGAAAACATTATACAATTACTTCCACATCTACGTGGATATAAATGTAAAACTCATCTTATAGTCACATTCTATTTCATGGTATATTGCCAAGACATTTGATTGCTAAGGAACTCAATAAACTGCAGCAACCCAGCATTATAACTGCAACAGAGATCTTATCTAAGGTTTATATTCAATCTTATTAGGTAACGTGTATGCGTGTGCATCTAGTACTTTACATATCAACAACCACGTGCATTCATTGATGGTTCACTGATCCTCATCAGGACAAGCTTCAAGAAACTCCTTTATTCTCAGTCGTTCATCCGTTGTGAGATCAGGATCATCACCAGTCAATCTCTCCCGAAGAGAGCCACGAACACTGCTTGTATCATCAAGGACCTGTTCAGAGAGGATGAAATATGTCAAATCAATAACAGAATTTGCACAAACTAATAATATAATGGCTTAAAAGGGAATAGTGGACACAGAGAGTTAGATGGTAAAATAATGAGATGGGCTGCAAAATCAAAATCCCTTCCCATGAAGAGGCTTTAGGGGATAAAAAATATCATGATTGTGAGCAATATATGTTGTGATACATTGTATAATTCTAAATACTGATTCTAGCTTTGAGCTTCCAGCAATTTCCTAGGATTCAAAGAAGTTACCAATCGCAAAATTTATTTTGAGCTATTTGGTAGAAGTTTCAAACTTACTTGAACTTGAATAAAATTGTTGACATGGCCATCTTTGTTGGGAGAGGTTACAAGCTCATCTCTATTGCATGTCCATTCCCCATCAACAATGTACTTGTACTCATAGAGTCCTTCCTGGTAAATAGGACAAGAAACTTATTTCTTATCAATCTATTGTTTTAATCACAGCTGGTGATCAGATAAGTTATTCGATCATTCATCAATATAAGACCAAACTTTAAACTAATAAGTAATAGCAGCCCAGTTTTAACAAGTTCACTTACAGGCAATTCCCTCTTGAGAAACCACAAACCCTCTTTATCATCAAAATCTAGGGGTATTCTCTGAAAAGAGATCAAGATTAAGTAAAGATTTAGCATGAACTCATATCATCAAGGCATATGTTCAAAACATAATCAAACTATGTAATTCAGATTATTTTAAAGATAAAAAGATTTTAAATCTGAAATGAGACTTCATATCATCCTTTGAGCAGATCAGTTTGGCAAGATGTCAGAAGTAGTCAGGTCAACTTTGAACAGCCCAGGACCAAACTGCCAATTTCTACAGATATATTAATTTTCTCCTATTTGGTCTGAATTCCAGATAGCAGCAGTGGTGAGAAAATAGGTAACATCCAAAAAGCAACTACAAGCTACTACTTTTAAGGGCCTTGAATAAAACCTGTCATCTACTTAATAAACATAGATACTTTAAAGTGTATTTTAAAATCTGAAATAGGAGTTAAACATACTAGATGAAAACACACTTCCAGGATACAGATGAGATCACAAGTGACAATAAGAAAAGGAAAAGAAACATGAGAATCAGGGATGCAAATTGGCCAAGCATATACCTTGTTATCTAGACATTCATCATCCAATAATTTTATCTAAATTGTTTGAATATATGCAATAGATGTAATGGCAGCATATTTTTCCCTTCTCACAAATATTTTGACACTGAACATCAGCCACCTCTGATTCAAATTATCAAAAGGACTCTTAAGTCACAGTCCCAACAAAAGATCCACAAGCTATAGTACACACAACATTTTTAAAATATTCTTTAAGGTAATGAATAATTGAATATACAACACAAATCCCAACAGGAAACCAAAGACCATACATGTGAATATGTTTCAAAACAAAATGACAAATGGCTGTAACTGAAGCAGTTAATGATGATGGTGCAGTATGATAATATCTCCATGTATTGAATGTTACATGTTCTATAATAGAGCTCTATTATAGAACATGTAATGTTCAATACATTACATGGAGGAACTGGAACATTTCTTAAATCTAAACAGGAAAGCTCAATTATCACCTGCCCCCATCCAATATCAAGTCCTGAAATTTCCACGGTAGAGCAATTGCTGTCTTCCCATGACAAAGTGACAGGCTTCTTACTATGGCCTGTAAGCTGAATACCACAAATAAATAATGGTTAATGATAAAAAGTCACTTCAAAGGTTAGTATTTTTATTTTAAAAAAAAGAAAAAGAGGAAAAGAACTAGAAGCATGCTTGTCCAATAAAAAGATAAAAGAAACAAACTGAAGAACAGCATCAATTAAATCAACATCTTGAATTTCACAATAAATTATGTTTATGTCAGCTTTCAAGGAGAAAAATCACACCTGTAATGGAATAACAAAAACAGCTACCCCTCAAATTGTAAAGCACAATAAATATAAATATAGAAAAACAAAATGACTCACAATATCAGCTGTTGCACTTTTAATGGCATCCAGTTTTGGAAAGGACGACCTTTTGCTCTGCAAGAAAAAAAGGCTCAAGAAAACTTAACAACATTTCAATCTCATTTCTCTCTTTTCAACAAATTGCATTTAAAACTAGTTCAGAAGAATTATAACCCTCAAAGATCAAACTACTAGAATGAAAATTCTAAGACATGCAGAAAAAAAGAATGATATTAAATTAATTTCTTAAAGTATACACAATTAGAAAATATGCCACAGATTTTGAGTAAAAGAACCCAAAAAAAATAAAATATTAAATAAGAATGCTTGTAAACTAGATGTAAGAAAATCAATCTATCAGTAAGTAAACAGCCCAGTTCCATAATTCACAAATACCTAAGTTTAGAAACTAGTGATTCAACTATAACTGTTGAAGAATCAATGATTGTTACACAATCATTAATGGAACAAATGCCGTGAACTCAATTTGAGTTACTTGTGAGTTAAAGAAATTAATGGAACAAATAGGTTAACCAAGCCTAAAATAAACCTTTGTAGAAAACCGTTGAGAAGAAAATCAAAATGGAAAGAATCTATTTTGTTTAATCCAAGCAATATGGAGTACTGAAAAACATGCAGCATATTATCTACCAAGAACCCCCGATGCATTTAAAATGTGAGACAATAAAAAGGAAGTATTGAGCATAGTCACCTGAAGTAGTGTATGAGCCTCATTAAGTTTATAACCCAGAACCCAAAACATATAAGCCAACTGAGACAAAACAAATTGTTAGTAAATAATCTATACACACACACACACCCAATGTGGCAGAATTACAAAACAGATAAATCATTACACATGAAATGCCAACATATTTGAGAAAAGGAAAATTAGACACCACTAACTTTTTCATCTCTATCTAATTTCTATTTATCAATATCAATATAATTATAAAGTTCTAAAATAAAGTAATAATGAATATACAGTCCACAAAGCTCATATTTTATGTTTAGACTTCTCTATGGAGAAAATAAGAAAATATTGATTTTAGGATTTCTTTTCTACCCTTTCTTTATAAAATCAAGGCCAGCTTCAATTAGGAGTGAATACAACCAGATGGCATGGGTCCAAGCCATGTCAACTCAAATGATTCATTCTAGTAGTCCAGAACCAAAAAGATGGACAATAAAAGGGTGGCCCAATGCATAAGGCTCCCACTATTGTGAGGTCTGGGGAGTAGGGAGGGTCAGATGCACATAGCCTTAATTGTGAGAGAAGAGTTTGTTTCTATAACTGGAACCTTTGACTGCCACATCGCAAGGCAACAACCTTACAATTGTGCTAAATCAAGTTTGATCTATAGGCTTGTTTGAAAATTCAATTGAGAGATGATAATAAAAACTTTCATCACTGTAAATGATGTATAGGAACGTATCAACATATTTAAGTGAAAACCTGCCGAAACCATTCAGCATGTGAGATTGTGAGAGGTTATTGAATTCATTCAACACCAGTCCTTTCCGTATTTAACTTAATAAATGGGAAATTGTTTCCTTTACCATACCCAGAACTAACCCAAAACATTTCAGGTTAAATATTCTGTGAGTAACATGTATCACAAATGAAACCAGGAGACATACCGCAACAGCTGGAGCTCTTCCAAGTCCAGCAGTGCAATGTATATATGTTACACCTCCATTGGAATTTATTGCCTTGTATAATTTGCTAACTACAGCTGGAAGCCGCATCCGTAGATCAAATGCATCAAAGTCCCTGCTACATCCATGTTAGACCATCGTATAATGTGAAGAAGAACATGACAAACAAAGACAACAGAATGTAAAAGGCAGAATATATCACTGTTTAGTTACACATACCATGAGTAAATAGATATAAAAATGTCATGCCATAACTAACCTTATCTCAGCACGCAAGTGTTGAATGTCATTGCATGTCTTGGCATATTCTCGTATGGCATTAATATCAACTCCAAAATATCTAAGTAGTAGTAAAGAAAAACAATGGTACATTTGCTAGATTAAATATGTGGTATTTGTCTCAAATACTGAAAGTGAATCTTATGAAACAAATTGATTAGGATACTCAAGGTCTGGATCTTGTTGTAAGCAAAATATAGTTTTCACTCCAATTCTACGCAACTTGTCAACATCTTTAGGAGTCTGGTAATTTGAGAAAAAAAATAACAGAAGTCAGAGGACCAAACTAGATTTGACAGAATTCGATCAGGTATCCATAATTGAATAAAAAATACCTGTAGGCATGATCCCACAATCAAGTCTGGGCGGATGAAGTTATAGTTCATTCCTAATTCATGCCTATAAGTCAAAACTGTGTAGCACATTATTAGAAAGGGTTATACAACATTAATTATTCAAATAACAAAAGAATAGGATGAGCAATTGAGTGATCCTTTAGTTTATTAGCTGAATATGAATATTACAAACCTAAGAATGTTAGAATTGATCATAGCAAACAAAATGAAGGTTTATTCCCATAGTTTGAAATATTTCATCACAGTTTACTACCAAAAAGAAATTACAATTCATCAGAGAGCTTCAAGCTAAAGATACTCTCAGTTTCCCCCAAATTGCATTCCAAGTATTTTACTTATCTAGAACCATAAAGAAGGAGAAGACCAACAAAAGTGAGAAAAGTAGATCAAACAGAAGATATGTCTAATTCAAAGGGGCAAACAAACACTGAAGAAAACTTAGGAGAAACAATTAAAGAAGACCTTGCTCTAACTGGACTTATATTGAAATTTTGGTTTCTGTTAGGGCCTAATGATGTTTGATCAATGTTGCAACTCCATCTAGTGGGATAAGGCTACATCATTGTTTTACTAGAAGCACAAAAAAGATTAAACATACCAGCACCCATGGCTTCTGTCATGTTATGACTATATGTCTCAGACTTTTCCTCCTCCTCATCGGCACTACTTGTGTCTGCACTTGGTATAGAACCTGAAGCAGCCTGCAAAAGACAAATGCCAATCATGTTCTCTAGAAAACACAAGAAATATGAAGCAGAAACAACATGAATAACAGATACCAATAAGTCCACCTACACAGTCAAACCTAAGTGAGGATGAATATTCCACAAGGCAGGGCATAGAAGTAACAAATGATGTTGCTCTTTATAGGTTTCAATACTTACTTCTACATCAATATCTCCTTGTTTTCTTTACATTTAGTTTTGTTCCCGTGCATGCCCCAAAATGACAAAATGTACAACTTTCAAACAACAACAGTCACCATCATTGATTCTGGTAGATTACAGAATATGCCAAGAACATTCCATGATTTCCACATACATTCACAGGTTGTCTAATTATTCCAGCTCACAGTGTATTCCTCACAAAAACTGATTCAGCTTCAAGACAATGAATGGTATTGAGCAACCAAAAACCAATCCTATTATCTTATTATCTAAGGGTTACTGACATTATGTAATAATATTCCAAGAGATTTTAATAGATTGAACTTCAAATGACAACGAAACCAATATTATAGAACTAACAAAACCCCATTAAGATTAAAAAGAAAGCAAAGAGTACAGTTACCTTGAGTGTCATACTTCGATTTTGATGAGAATTATTGACGATTCCCTGTATCGAGCATTGAAAAAAGAGGGTGAGACTTGAGAGAGAGAGAGAGAATTAACGAAATAAGAAGGGAAATGGAGTGTACCAGGGAAAGGGGAAGGTTCTTGCGGTGGCGCGTAACAAGTGTTTCGAAGGGCAAAACAGAGAATCTGGAAAAGCAGGAATCTCATTCTGATTCATTGGATTTGGATAATGAAAATTAAAAGTAAATGGAATGGAAAATAAAGAAGGATTAACGAACCGAGGAAGATTCTGAAGACAGTTCATGATATGAGTTCAGTGGCACACACACTGCAGCACTGCACTGGGATTTGTTTTGATTTGATATTGATATTTTCTTCTTCTTATTTCTTATTTGTATTGAGTAGTGTAGTGAAGTAGAGAGTCAAAACAAAACAAAACAAAACAAAAGACAAGACCCTTTTTCAGGTTTCACTCTCATCGCATAATTAAATTAATTATCTTGTTGGATCACGAGCAAGCAAGTGCTCACACTCACGTTAAAAAGGCAAATTCTAGGGTGGACCCCTGCTTATTATGTGGTTCATTGGTGAACCACCGTCTTTTAAAATGTTAATGACAAACTTGAATGTGGTCTATGTCACTACTTTATGACAGTTGGATATATATTTTAAAAAGATGAACGGCCATAAATTGATGAGAGGATCCCAGTAGCAATGTTTATTTTTTTATAATATTTATTTGTAACTTATTATAATATGGAATTGACCTCTCTAACCCTGGGTGAAGTTGTAGTTTGTGCGAAGTTTGGTTCCTGTGCAGAAGGAGCTTCTAGAACCGCGATTAAGGGAATCCAGAATGTGCTTGCGGTGGCAAAGCAAGGGTGCTCGTGATTAAGGGAATTGGATTCGCATGTGTCAACAACAATCGTGAAAAGGTTTGTTCTCTCTCTCACACTCACATTCGCTGGAAGATTTTCTGAAAATAGGGAGGAAGGGTTCTGATTGAGGCACTTCAAGTTAGGGCTTTTCAAAAATCTTGCTGGTTGATTATGATGAGAGCACAAATGAGAATGCTACAGAGTTGTTTTGTTGAAACTGTTGAATGGTTACAGGAACAAAACAAAATGCACTGACTCATCATTATAGTTCAAGCATTTTAAGAAGCCATTCTGATTAGTGATAACTGAGACTATAAGATTCATTTTTTTTTGTACTGGTTATTTTATCGAAACAATTCATTATGCGAAGGGTTTCAATGGTGGTTTTGAAGATCTTGCCGTTGCGGTTCTTTCGTGTTAATCTGCCTTGAAACGAACTCCGAATTTGGAATCAACTCTGAATTTAGAATCTTGTGACGATTTTGGATCTAGAATTAGGGAAGGGAAAATTGAATCCACGGCTTAGGGTTTGGTGTTAATTACGTCGGTACAAAGGTGTTGTTGGAGAAGATAAGAGTGACAGAAAATTTTGAAATTGTTCAAAATTGATTGGAAATTAAATTGGAGTTGATTAATTAATATTGATTAATGAAATTGTGTGGGGGCTTACTTGTCATTTTGTTATTTTTAAATCAAAATATAAAAAATCGGTTAATAATATTTTAAACTATAGTGTCCAATTTTTATACTTCTTCAAGTGAACCACTTGGGCCGCGTCTTCACACTAGAATTCGCCCGCTAAAAACTCCCATTTCTTCTTTGTATATGTGGGTCCATTTGTATTTACCTCAGTAGTAGGTTGAAAAAATGAAAAGTGATTTTTTTTGTTAAATTAATTTATAGATCCCTATACTATTCGAGAATTTTTAATTAGGTTCCTGAACTATTTTTTTTCCGATTGGGTCCCTGAACTTTTATTTATTTTTTAATTAGGTCTCTGCCATTAACTACCGTTAGCTCCATTAACGGCAGAGACCTAATTAAAAAATAAATAGAAGTTTAGGGACCTAATTGAAAAAATTTAAATAGTTCAGGGACCTACTGAGTAATTCTAAAATTCTACCTAGGCTATCACACTATACTTCTCAAGCATATGTAGACTACTTCTAAATTTAGTATTGTCCATTCTACAGATCTGTACTGAGTATTTTTAACTCTCAAAGTCAGTATTCTCACATGTCCAGTCTAGTATTCTCACATTTGCGGATTCTAAATTCAGTATTCTCAACCTCTGCAGGTTCTTCAACCTGTATTCTCAAACTCTGGAAGCATCAATCCCCTTACTGCACTTCTAGTTTCCCCTTACAGATTCTGTTCTGACAAACCTAATGCACTCCTTCTAAATACATTATTCAATTAAGTGATATTTTTTGTATGATTTTTAATTTATTTTTAATTTATTCAGTAGGTCCCTGAACTATTTAAAAAAATTTAATTAGGTCCCTAAAAATTTTTTTTAATTGGGTCCCTAAACTTCTATTTATTTTTTAATTAGGTCTCTACCGTTAATGGAGTTAACGGTAGTTAACGGCAAGGACCTAATTAAAAATTAAATAAAAGTTTAGGGCTCCAATTGAAAAAAAAATAGTTCAGGGACCTAATTAAATATTATCGAATAATATAGGGACCTACATATTAATTTAATCTTTTTTTTTTTACTTTTAAGAAGAAAAAATTGGTAGGGAATCTGCTATTTACACCTTTTTTTTTTCTCCCTCTTTGCATGTCCGTTTTTTATTTATCTATTTTTTAAAAAAATATTCTTCACATAAACCAGTTTCCCTTGCAGTGTTAGATTGTTAATTGATACAAAGAAATGTCAACTTACAATACACAATAAAAACTACTTTCTGTTAAGAGTATTTTTATTGAAAAAAAAAAAAGACGGACGTGATTGTATTTAGAAACTACTAGTTATAATTTTAGAAACTACTAATTACAATTTTAACATTAAAAAATGACATATTGTATTTAGAAACTACTAATTATAATTTTAACATTAAAAAAATATTTAAATAATATAGTGTTCACATTTACTTACTTATTTTAGGACTTGACACCTTTGTGCTATTAGATAATTTTTTCCTGTAAACGTTAAGCTTCTTCCATCTAACTTCTTTTTCTTTTTTTTTAATATCCATCTAACTTATGTTAAAATATCTAAAAATTCAAATTAAAAAAAAAAAGTGATTTCGTGAATTA
This sequence comes from Pueraria montana var. lobata, assembly GCA_026413185.1. NCBI lineage: Eukaryota > Viridiplantae > Streptophyta > Magnoliopsida > Fabales > Fabaceae > Pueraria > Pueraria montana. The sequence goes on from CM048647.1 coordinate 76,990,173, forward strand.
ATCCGTTCATAAGACTAAGTTGGACTAATAAATTTTTAATCCGCAATTAAATTTCAACTCAACTTGAATGGGTTGGACCATCTAAATTGACAAGGCATAGATCATTACAGAAAATAAAAAAACTCTGGGTTGGACCATCTAAATTGACATCCCCAATACAAGGGAAAAAAAAAATGTAACCTTTATGTACTTGATTATGGACCCTGTATCTGTATCTGTATGATTTGATGTGTGTGAAAAGGAAACCGCTTATTTTAAAAATAATTCTTAAATACTTACTATACTTAATAAAAAAATTTATAAATCTAACTATAAAATCACGGGACATATCATTTTCATGATCATGTAAATTAAATGTTCATAAATATACAATTTTATAGCCAGACTTGTTTATATTTTAAAAATTATATTATACATTAAAATAAAATAAATTGATGAAATATTAATTTTTTAAATATAAAATTTTGTAGACTTGATCTATTTTATAAAAATTCTCAAACTAGAAATTGAATTAATGAAATTCAATTTTTATATATAAAAAAATGAGTAAAATACAAGACTTATTATTGAAATAAGTAATTCTCCGTGATATCTTGTAAACCAAGCATTCATGAAGAATTTTGCCCTCTTGATGCTTATTTGGATAAGAAAAAATACTATTCAATCGATTGACAAATCTGTATTTCCCAAAAAATAAAAAAAATAAAAAACTTGAGGCATATGCATTTAAAATTGATTTTTTTTTTCAATTCTAATTTTCATCCTTTGCCATAAATTGAATCCTTGGTTGCCCTGTGCTTCTTTTTAAATGTAACGCCATAAAATATGAAAACGACACATTTTCTTAATACTATATTGTAACATGATTCAAAGGCTCCCCCTCTTTTTCTCTAACCAATGGCATAAAACAAATGTAAGAGGTTATCAATTAAAACAAGAAACGAAATAAGAAAAATGGAAAAATATCCAAAGATGTGCCTCTTCAATGGATCCCATCACATAGCTACAAAGCAGCCTTGCGTGTAACTTGTAAATTTAAGGAAGATATTTGATAATTCCTAAAGTTTCTATTAAAATTACATATCAATAGTGGCCATTAGGTTCACAATTTTCACTCCAAAAAATATTAGTAAATGCTTGTAACACCAGTCAAGTGCCTAATCTACAAGGGCTTAAATAAAATGTTGATACCACTTACAGCTAGTGATACTGCTTCCAACACAGCACTGAAGACTAAATCAAGAATGTCAGTGTGATCACATATCTACTGGTCCCCAAATATTTTGATCATCATAAGACTGGGGATCTCTTGACACAGGTTTAAACCTTGGTCTTGCTGGTTGGTCTTTGCCCATGGGAAAGTTCCAGAATGAATCAGAGTTCTCAAAGAATATGTAAAAGGCAACAGCTGATGCTAAAAATAGTCCCAAAAGCACCAAATAGATCTGCCACTCTGCAGGTTTGAAAGGATATTGAAAATGTCAAATTGAATAGACATTATTGTATGGCGTTAGAATGAAAAAGGGATGCATGCGCGCTTGTGTATGTGTGTAAGAGAGAGAGAGAGAGAACCTTTCCAATCTTTAGGTACAGTCAGCTTAGTGACCAGTGCTCCCCATTCTACTGAGGTTGTAAGTACAACCCTGAACAAGAAAAGCCCAGGTGAGTAGGCAAGACCAAAAAAGAATGGATTTATTAACTGAATGGTATTTTTTTTTTAATGTGAAATTACTGTCTATAATCATGAAATCAGAATCCAATACTAAAAGGCAATCTTTTTTTTGGTCCTAGGTCAGAGACTACTAAAAAGGCAATCTGCAGAGGCATGTTAGATATAATTTATTAAAAAAACGACTTAAATTCCTTTATAAATGGCTTAAGCTTTCAGGTCAGATTGGTTCTCTAACACCAAGGTTCAATTTCAAAAATCCACATTTACTCTGGGTAATGATCTGATGAGAAAAAATCCATTGCTAATATAAATCATGATCATAAGGGAATCGTAACTTATTCTAGATCCATCTCAGCTGTAATCTGTCAGTTAAACCATACCTTGCTAAAAAGTAATCAGGACAGTCACGTGAACAGTATCATCATTCCATATTACCTACAGTCATGATTTTCCACCAAATCCTTTGTCTTATAATTTGGGTTTGGGCCTAACTCAACCCTAAAAAACTAGCTCATAAGGTAAAGGTTGTCCCCCCCACTTATATACATTAGCTTGGCACTCTCTCTAATTAATGTGGGACTTGGGATTTTCCCAATACTTTGCATCCTTTCTTAGCATGTATGATTATGTGATTACACTTCTCTCCGGTTTTCCTTGATTTCTCAAACTAAAGCTAGAGTCAAAACATGACCTAGTATTTGCAAAACCATTTGTCATGCATTGCTACTTGTTACATCCACCCAATGTTTCCTAAATAATAAATATATAGCTTCTAATTAAAACCCCAGAAATTAAAAATCCTCTAACATTAAGGACCAGAAATTTGAGAAGAGAGAAACTCAGTTGATAGAGCATATTCATATTATTGCAAATCATTTACTTCTTTATGTAACCATCTATCTTTTTTGGCAGTAAACAGATTCTCCTTAGCTTCTAGCTTTTTGTTTTGTAAGTATCACAAAGGCTAGTAGAATTTTTCTTTCTAACATTTACATAGTTGTTAAAAATACCCTATGAACTAAATACCCTATGCACTAACCACTAAGTTCCCAATTTCTTGCTTTCATACCTTAAAAAAGGGAAAAGGAGGTTTCAACAATTTACTCAAAGTCTACAGAAATTTGTACCCAATGCATGTTCCAATATTCAAATGAATAGCTTAATCCCAACTCTGTGTCCAATATTCAAAAAGGAGGTTTCAGCAATTTACTAAAACTCTACAAAAATTGATATTTATCAGAGGTGCCAAATTAAACCAATAGAGCATAGAAATTACCTTTCCCCGGGACAGTACTCAAGCGATGCAATATTTGTACCCAGGTGCAGTCTCTTGCTATAATGGTATATCTGCATTTTCTTTACTTCAACTACACATATGTCTCCATCTTTACTGCCCCTGAAATTACAGAAGTCCGATGAGCTGAAGAAATGCTGGAGACATATTATCATAGATTGTAATGTAATATACAAGTGACATGCAAATCATATCACAAGCTTACACTTCAAATGTTTTAATCAAAATATTTTAGTAATTTTGTTGGTGAATATATTATAGTAATTTTATAGAGGATGTACCCCAGACTCCACTAATATGGTTTACAAGTGTGCGATAGTTACTTCACCACAACATATTTAAACATTTTTTTTTATAGTTGTTAAAACAAGCAATCACTTACTCTTCTTTTAACAGCTAACCCCCCCCCCCCCCCAAAAAAAAAAAAAAAAAAAGAGTGACTAAGGCATTGACCCTAGTGGCAAGCAACAATTGAAAAAAACAGAATAAGATATGTCATTTTAGGTCATGCTGTTTCCTGGGAAATGAATTACAGTCATGAGTTTTGAAAAGGCTATTACGATTCTAAAAGGAAATAAGATCAAGCTGACAGACAAAATGAGTTTTAAACAAGTTAATTTATGTGCACTCTGCAGTCAACTTTTCAACAGCTTTTTATGCATTAAATTGGAGATACAGTAAACACACAAACTAAAGAACTCAGCAGTTATGCAGAAGAAAATGATTAGGTAGTCTATCACCCAGATGCCAGATGACTTATGAGTGCAAAGGTCAAAAAATGATTCACAAGAAAAGACACTCAAAGAAGGAATAGAGCAACATAAATGTTGAGAATCAAATCAAATATTCTGCATTCATTGTATTTAATTATAGTTTATAGGCATATTATCTCCATTTAGAGGAAACTAAATATCCTCCCTATTTATGTGTATTTAATGCAATAAGCCTATATAAACAATGATCCGTGGTGTATTATCAACACACGGTTTCAGTCAAACATGTCTCTGTTTCTCCTCTTTTAACATGGTATCTAGAGCCTGACAGAGATACCTCAAGAACCGTGCCTTGCCCGGTGGACCCACTGTCCCCGGAGATCAATTTTTTTTGCGAACCGTGTATACTATCCGGTTCGCCCCTCTGAGCGCCGACATCACTTCGGCGATCTGTTCCTTTTTCTTTCCGGCGACTTTTCCAGCCACCGCCGCCGCCGTTGCTCCGGCGACTTTTCCGGCGAGCTTTCTGGCCGAAACCACCACGGTTGGCCTCGCCCAGTGCCGATCTACACTGTCCCGGAAGTCGCTTCCCCAGACGAAGCTCCACGCGCCAAACAGCACCCTTCGCCGGCGCGTGGCGGAGCGTGAGGAGGTTTCTCCGGCCGCGATTCCGGGGATAAGGTCGTCCACCCCACGCGAACCTATCCCTCAAGTCTCACCTTCATCTGACCTCATTTGGGTGAAAACCCTTTTTGCCCCCACATTTGGTTCTATTTTGTACTTTGCAGGTACTATTTGCACGTATGGCTGATACTGGAAACCCTACACCTACATCTGCTAGGGCGGACCCTCCAATTTTCTCAAACATCCCTCTATCTATTGAGAAATTGGACGGCTCGAACTATTCTACTTGGGCATCTGATGTCACTCTGTGGATTACTGGACTGGGCTACAAATCCCATCTCACTACCTCCGTTGATGCCATACCCGATGCTGATCGTGCACAATGGGCAAAGATTGATGCCCAACTATGCAGTGTTATTAAGTCTACTCTCCATCCTTCCCTTAAACCGATTTTTCGACCCCACGACACTTGTGAGTCGGTTTGGAGTGAAGCTTGTTCTCTATACACCAATGATACTCAACGCCTATATGGAGTGTGCAAAGACTTGATGACGCTTCTTGCCCCTCAACGCTTTGACGGTCCTATGTCTACTTATCTTAGGCGAGTCCATGCAGCCCTACATGATTACAATGAGCTCCTTCCCCCTGCTGCCTCCATTCCTGCTAAAGCGAAGAAGGAATTGGAGAACCGTAGCACTCTGTTTATGACTCTGGCTTTATATGGTCTTCCTCCGGAGTATTCTGCTACACAGGATCAGATTCTTGGATCACCTGTGGCACCAACGATGACATCTGCTTCTTTTTCCCTACTGCGGATTCCACCGAAGCATATTGCTGAAGTTCCTGCTTCTTCGATGGGAGATACCACTGCCCTTGCCTCCCAAAGCAGTAACTCTGGACGTTCTCGCACGGGCCAATCTAGCTCCAAGGGTCGTCGCAAGTGCGAGCATTGTCATCGTCCCGGCCACACCATTGATTGTTGCTGGAAGTTACATGGTAAGCCGCCTCATCCTGCCAATATAGCTCAGACAACACCTACTGCTACAGCTCAGGTCCCTGAACAGCCTCGAGCTACCCCTGCTACATATGAGGATTTTCTCCAGTGGTTCGAGAGTCGCCAGACCCCTGCTGCTATTGCTTCGGTTGCGCATACTAGTAAATCTACTACTTGCTTATCTCAATCTCCTTCTCTGGGTCCTTGGGTGCTTGACTCTGGTGCTTCTGACCATATTTCTGGTAATCGTTCTCTTTTTTCTTCCTTTTCCACACCTACATATTTGCCTGCCATCACTTCTGCCAATGGCACTCAAACTCAATCCCAAGGCATTGGCACCACACATCCCCTTCCATCCCTAACTGTTGAGTCTGTTTTATATGTTCCTGATTGTCCCTTTAACCTACTTTCTGTGTACCGTCTTACCCAGTCTCATGACCTTATAATTACATTTACTAAAGATTCTGTTATCCTGCAGGACCGGACATCGGGACGGACGATTGGAGTCGGACGTGAGTCGCATGGCCTATACTATCTCTCTCCGCCGTCACAAGTGTGCTCGTCCACAGTCTCTCCGTTAGTGATTCATGCTCAGTTGGGACATCCTGGTTTGCCAAAGCTTCAGAAGTTGATACCGAGTCTTTCCAAATTGTCTAGTTTACATTGTGAGTCGTGTCAGCTAGGGAAACACACTCGTAGTTCGTTTCCTGATCGTGTCAATAAAAGGGCTAAGTCCCCATTTGCCTTAGTTCACTCAGATGTTTGGGGTCCATCTCGTGTTGTTACTCATTCTGATTTTAAATATTTTGTTACCTTTATTGATGATTACTCACGTTGTACGTGGGTGTGTCTGATGAAAAACAGGTCCGAGTTGTTTTCTATATTTGAGAATTTTTACAATGAAATAAAAACACAATTTGGCATCCCTATCCGCTCTCTTCGTAGTGATAATGCTCGTGAGTATTTATCTCATCAGTTTCAGCAATTTATGGCATCAAAGGGAATTCTCCATCAGACATCTTGTGCCCATACTCCTCAACAAAATGGGGTGGCTGAGCGCAAGAACAGACATCTCATTGAGACAACTCGAACCCTCCTCCTTCATGGTCATGTTCCCCCACGATTCTGGGGAGACGCTGTTGTCACGGCTTGCTATCTTATTAACCGCATGCCATTTTCAATACTAAATGATAAGGTACCTCACTCGATACTCTTTCCCCGTTCATCTCTTCATACACTTCCTCCTCGGGTCTTCGGTTCCACCTGCTTTGTTCACAACCTTACTCCGAGCCTTGACAAACTATCTGCAAGGTCTTTCAAATGTGTCTTCCTAGGATATCCTCGATCACAGAAAGGTTATCGCTGCTTCTCTCCTACACTTCAGCGGTATTTCATCTCTGCTGATGTCTCCTTCTTTGAGTCTGTCCCTTACTTTGAGTCTACTCACTCTACTTCTGACATGTGATTTTCTATCCTTCCTAGTCCACCTGCCATTATTCCTCTTCCACCTCCTTCCCAAATTGACCCTATGGTACACCAGGATGTTCCACTTGTAGCACCACCACGGGTGCAACCGCTTCAGATATACCATCGACGACAGAGACCTACAGACATACCTCCACTAGCCCCTGTGACGGTTCGTCAAGATATAGTAGAGGCCATGCCTGACTCTTCCCCGGCACCGTCTCCTTTACCGGATCCGGCACCTACACCTGACCTAGATTGGCCAATTGCTCTGCGAAAAGGTATTCGTTCTACTCGTAACCCATCTCCTCACTATGTTAACCTTAGTTATCACCGTCTTTCTGTCTTGCACTATACTTGCCTTTCTTCTTTGTCTTCTGTGTCTATCCCTAACTCTCCAGGTGAAGCATTGTCGCACCCAGAGTGGAGGCAAGCAATGATAGACGAGATGTGTGCACTCCAGAGCAGTGGTACTTGGGATTTGGTCTCTCTTCCCCCTGGAAAATCCGCAGTAGGATGTCGTTGGCTTTACACCCTTAAGGTTGGCCCTGATGGTACCATAGACCGATTCAAGGTTCGTCTGGTGGCGAAAGGTTACACACAGGTGTATGGACAAGACTATACTGACACTTTCTCTCCTGTGGCTAAAATGGCCTCTGTCAGATTACTATTCTCCATGGCTGCTATCCGTCACTGGCCTCTCTTCCAGCTCGACATTAAGAATGCTTTCCTGCATGGCGATCTAGATGAAGAAGTGTATATGGAGCAACCACCAGGTTTTGTTGCTCAGGGGGAGTCCTCTACTATGGTTTGTCGGCTTCGCAGGTCCCTATATGGACTTAAACAGTCCCCTCGAGCATGGTTTGGTCCATTTCGGACTGTTGTGCAGCAATTTGGCATGATTCGCAGTGAAGCCGACCACTCTGTCTTCTATCGCCATTCACAATAGGGATGCATCTATCTTATTGTCTATGTAGACGACATTGTCATTACAGGCAGTGATCAACATGGCATTACTAGCTTGAAACAATACCTCTCACACCAGTTTCAGACTAAAGACCTTGGTAAACTTCGGTATTTCCTAGGTATCGAAGTTGCTCAATCCAAGGATGGTTTAGTCATCTCCCAGAGGAAGTATGCTCTTGACATCCTGGAAGAGACTAGCCTACTCAATGCTAAGCCAGTGGACACACCTATGGATCCTAGTGTCAAATTGCTACCTGATCAGGGGGAGCCCTTATCGGATCCTGGGAGATATAGGAGGTTAGTTGGAAAGTTGAACTACCTCACAGTCACTCGTCTAGACATTGCCTTTGCAGTAAGCGTGGTAAGCCAATTTCTAAACTCTCCCTCCCAGGATCACTGGGATGCAGCTATTCGGATCCTGAAGTATATTAAGAGAGCTCCAGGCAAAGGCCTCATTTATGAAGATAGGGGACATGCACGAGTGATTGGATACTCAGATGCTGACTGGGCTGGCTCACCCAGTGATAGGCGATCCACATCTGGGTATTGCGTGCTGATTGGAGGAAACTTGGTATCTTGGAAAAGTAAGAAGCAAACTGTTGTAGCTAGATCAAGTGCTGAAGCAGAATACAGGGCCATGGCATTAATGACTTGTGAACTCATATGGCTAAAACAGCTTCTCCGGGAGCTCAAGTTTGAAGATACTACACAGATGACTCTTATATGTGATAATCAAGTAGCCTTACACATTGCCTCCAATCCAGTCTACCATGAGAGGACCACGCATATTGAAGTTGATTGCCATTTCATCCGAGAGAAGATTGAGTCAGGGGATATTACTAAAAGTTTTGTTAACTCTAGTGACCAGCTGGCAGATATCTTCACTAAGTCCTTGAGGGGTCCTAGAATTAGTTTTATTTGTAACAAGCTGGGTGCATTTGACTTATATGCTCCAGCTTGAGGGGGAGTGTTGAGAATCAAATCAAATATTCTGTATTCATTGTATTTAATTATAGTTTATAGGCATATTATCTCCATTTAGAGGAAACTAAATATCCTCCCTATTTATGTGTATTTAATGCAATAAGCCTATATAAACAATGATCCGTGGTGTATTATCAACACACGGTTTCAGTCAAACATGTCTCTGTTTCTCCTCTTTTAACAATAAACATAAATGTAGTGCTATAGATCAGAAACTGACAAAGTAATAAGATGGAAAAACATAATCAATGCTAACATTGTTTTCTTCATTCCTTCACAGTTTTGGGAACATGGCCAAAATCACAATACCACTTTGTTACCCAAATTATTTAAATATACTAATATAGACAAGGTGTTCTATAACAATTAAGAAAGTGAATGGCTTTATTACATAAGGAGGACTCTACACTATTACATAAGGAGGACTCTACACGGAAATCTGAAATTCATAGTGTTAAAGATCAGATTTCAGTCTCTTTTCAATCTCTTCCACTCTTCTATTGAAGTTTTAGTTTTGATTATGATTGAGAGGTTTGTTTATCTTAAGGAGAAGTCAGGTAAATGAAAGACCTCCTGGTCAACATTTTTAAATTGGGATATTTACCTTCCTACATCAGATAATGCATGGGGGAGGGGGGTACAAGCATTCTTTCTAGCATGCAGACTGCTGAGTATAACAGAAGGCAATTGAATAGAAATTCTATTGGCCAAAACAAAAGAAATAAAAATTCAAAATCATTCACTTGCTAAAGATAGCAATAGTCACAGAAAACTATCTGGATAAATTTTGGAAATCAAAACTGACAGAAGTTAAAGGAAGACCAATGACCACACATAAGCCAAAAAGTCAGAAGGTAACTGTAGGTTCTTACAGAGAAAGGTATTTCCCATCATGGCTAATGGACATTACTGAAGCAGACTTTCTAATCAGCCTCTTATGCCCAATTTTATTCCATGTGCTAATATCATAAACCGCAATGACAGAAGTATCACCTGCTCAAAGATATAAGTATCTATAATAAAGGCCATGCTTTGCTGGTCAAAGAGATTTGAAGAATATACAAATTAATTCTATAGAATATACTAGAAACAAGATACTCTTGTACCTTTTTGAACAGAGCAAAATAAAAATGGTTTGGTTCCATCCTTGGAAAATCGACATAATTCAATCTTTTCATCCTAAAGAGACAAAAGGAAATATTTGGATCAAGCGATACAAGTAACTGCATACAGATCTTGTCCACAGGTTCTTAAATCAAATACACCATACCGATTTGCGAGACAAAGTAGTCAAAGGAACACCATCTTCAGTCTTCCAGATTCTTGCTGAACCATCAGTAGAAGTTGAAACTAGAAATTCTGAGTCTAGACTGAAGTATGGAAAAAAATGAAGGACAATATGGTAAGTATCAATGTCATCAAACTTTCAGGATTAAGATATTTAGAATGTAGCATACTTTTATTTTCTAAAGGATCATATCTACACAGTCAAGAAATTGCAGGCATGAACATGCAAAGCAAAAATTATCTTATCTGGTTGTAAGAACACCAAATAAGATTACTATAATTACCAAATTTACAATTTTACTAGCTGTATGAATTAATGCATCCTTTAGAAGGATCCAAATAGATTTGTTTACTATACCTACCTAAAATCCATATCCCGAACTGATTTGTGTGCTCTTGGTTCATCCAAAATCACACGCATACTAGGCCACTCCATAATTCTGAGATTTCCATCCTACACTTGTTCAAGACAGAAGTCAAACATACAAGATCAAACTTGAAAAGGAAAAACTCAAATTGCTGAATAGAAAATAAAACCAATTGGTTGGATTCTAAAGTGATGCTTACCAACCCACCAGCAGCAAATTTAGATCCATCAACACTAAAAGTAATGCATTTCTGAGGACCAATACCCTGTAGAGGAGCCAGTTCCTTAGCCAACAACTTCATGTTTGTTTCACGACCATACAGCTCAAACAATCTACAAGCCATGGAGAAATACTTCAATCTATATATGTTCAGTTCAGTATCAATTAGAATTAAGAACCATGGGAGGATATCATGTCCAGGACTAGACATCTAGAGACTAGAGCATGAAGTTTGTAGGCTGCACCAGACATGTGCAGGTGGTCAAACATCAGGACTGAATACGCTTTGATATCAATATTAGAATTGAGAATGAAATGGATGTAACTCTACCTCAAAAGCTAATGTCAAAGTCATTATAAAAGCGTGCTTTGGCCATGTACCTAACTGATATAGGATCTTAACACAGTATCCAAGGAAGGCAGAAATCATACGATGAAAATAACTCAAGGCAAAATTCATCTATCTATACTTAAGAAACAACAATAACTATTATGTCAAACATTTCTTAGTTCCCAGGGAAAAAAAAAGGAACAAGAAACCATCAGAAAGAAATTTGGTAGAACTGGGCCTACAGTTTTATCTTGTACTTTGAATAGTTAAAGGAAGATAAAATGTTGGAGTCTGGTTCTGAGATTATTGAAAGTGGCAGTAACTGCTAATTTTAGAAATGGAAGTTGAGACACGTCATGGAAGTATTTCAATTCAATGGATGAATACATATAGAAGAAAGTTTCAATCCCGAAGCCCTTACAAAGGAAACTTACTTGCAGCTACCATTGCTGAGAGCGCACACAAAATCATCCCCACTCGGGTGAACTGCAATAGCAACAGGATCACCTTCCTCTGCTTCCAACACATGAGTGGTCTGAAATATCAAAACAAAAACATCATTAAAACCAAAGCCGAAGCCCATCCAAACTTTGCTTCCATTCAGCAACCCAGAATTTCAACACTAAAAATACTTTTCAACAACAGAATTTGTGCATAATATCTACTTCCACCAACCATCTGCTTCAGGGAGGAAAAAGTAAACAGTTTCTCAGCCAAAAACCAAAAAGGATATGCACAAAAAGACTGAATTATGTTTCAAATGACTCACTTCACAGAATCTACATGCTCAGACATACACAAACATAACACATAAAGCAAACAACAGTTTTTCAACTTACAACAAAAAGGGTCTGCATAAAACAAATTAATGTTTCAAATGAATCTATACATAATATAAGATAAATTACACACGCACATGCATACATAAACACATAACAAACACACACACACATAATATGTGTATGTATATTCAGAGTTTTAGAGGAATACCAGAGGAGAGGTTGACAGAGAAGTGGTCTTGGGATCGAAGGAGAAAATCTCCAAGAGAGAAGGACAAGAACTGCCACGTCTGGACCTTCCCAACACCACCAAATTCAAATTCTCGGGCCTCCGAATCCACGACCCGCACGTAACCGGACCCTGCGGTGACCCTGCATCATTCCCCATCGAAAGTGTTCGAAAATTGGATACCCAGATCCCAAGTTCGCTGCTTTTTCCAATTGGGGTGCAACAAATGGAGCTCTTCGGAGATCGCTGAATTGGATTCTTCAGGCAAATTTAAATAGAAATATCAGAGGAGAAAAAGAGAGCCTCTGAAAAAAAAAAAAAAGTCAAAGAAGATAGAAAGAGCTTTGCCTTGTTTTATTTAATCATCAGTTAATTAACGGCACGCGTTCGAAACAGACATGTCTCACCTTTTTACGTGATATTGTGAATGTATGATTATAGGGTTTTTTGACGATGATGCTTGAACGAAATGTGAAAATATGTTTGGGAAAATTTATAGAAAAAAAAAATAATAAAGTTAATTAATTTTTAGGGTTGAAAAATTGAAGCGATTTGTTTAATGGAAAGAAGGGAGATGGGTCCAGTAATACAAAAATACAATGATGGAAGAAACATTGTCAACTAGGGAAATATTCGGTAAAGATTCCGCGGCATTAGCGCGATGTCGTTGGTTGCTGTGTGCCGTATGGTGACAATTATAAAACAAGTTGGTGCGCATATACATATACAATACAATGTTTTTTTTTTGAGGGAATATACAATACAATGTTGGGTTCACATTGTTTTGTGTATATGCAAAGGGGTACTTTATCATGACAAAATTCTTCACCGAGTTTGTGATAATTATAGTATTAACATTAGAATTATGTTAATGTAATGTAATAATGAATGAATAATAGCGTGGTGCAATCACAATTCAGAGTGTTCCTCTAAAAAAGACGTGTTAGTGCTGCAAACACGTTTAATATATGGGATCACAAGTCACGAACCTCACTTGCGAATAGAGAGAGCAACAACCCCGAACGAAGACTACTACGCGTAAAGGATGCACCAACACGACAATGGTAGTTGGTGTTTTAGTTAGTTTAGGGAAGGTTTATAAGTGAAAGGCAAAGATGGGGTTGTGTTTCTGGTTTTCTGATCGAGTCACGTTCTTCTAGGGTTAGCGAGAAGGAATTTTTTTTTATTTTTTTATCTCTACTCAGGGGGAGTGTATTCAATTACGATTTTAACAAAAAAAAATTTACATAAAAAAATCATGTAGATTTTAAAAGATTTTTAAGATTTTTTTAAAAGACAGGATTTTGTAGAAATGTAATGGTTTTTAATATTTTTTTAAAAGACTTTAATGATTAGGATTTTGTAGTTTGGATTTTAATGGATTTATAAAATATGAATTTATAAGATTTGAAAGAACTTTATGGATTTACAAGATTATAAAGGATTTCATGAATTTTTAAAAAACATTCAAAATTAACATAGTCGATGAAAAAGATAACAAATAAATGATAAGATTTGGATAAAAAAATAAAACCAATACAATTTTTTCAATCTTTCTCTATCTCTTTCTCTTTTTTTTTTAAATTGACTTCAATAGTTGCCAATAAAAAGGTCTTCTAATACTTTGGTCCTGATGAGCTAAAACTCCTTCCATGCTTAGATCTACTCCTCTTATAACAGCTTAATTTTTTAGCATAACCTCCGAACCTAAAGGGAAATGGGATGGTGGACTTGATCAGGTAATGTAGGGTGGTTCATAGTGATTTGATGGTATGAACGCATCACTGTTAGGATCATATGAAGAACGTGTTTAGGTTTAGAAGAAAGAGATGACCAATTACTTTACCAGTGTTGTTGCCACAAAGGAAGAGAGAAAAATATGTGTGATGATGAAAAAAGAAAAAGTCTGGAATGGAAGAGTAGAAAAATTCCAAGGGTATTTATACATATAACTAAAAAGTCACACAAAATCCATCAAAATCCAATTTACAAAATAATCCATCGAAATCTATAGAATTTTGAATACCAGATGACTTTTTTTAAGTTGTAAAAAATCTTAATTGAATACCACCGAATTTTGTTGTCATGAAAAAAAAAAATCTTGAAAGTCTTGATTGAATACCATAATTTTTTTTTATCTTATTAAAAAAATCCTAATTGAATACCACAAGACTTTTTTTTATCAAAAGAAAGTCTTTTAAAATCTTTCAAAATAATTGAATACACCTCCTTAATCTCAATTTTGGATAACATTATTTATTTCAATTGCAATTTGATTTTAATCAAACTTAAAATGTAAAAATAAATAATATATGTAATTATATTCTCATATTTCGCAAATTATCATATATATATAATAAATTTGTAAATTTTCATAATAATTGTTTTTAAATTTATACTAAAAATGATTTATAATTAATCAACAATAAATTATTTTATTAGAAATTAGGCTTTTAACATCGGAAGGGTAAAAATACATTAATAAAATATCCTTAAAGTACCTTTCTTTTAATTATTCACAATATTTATTATTTTTTAATTTTACTGTTGTAAGTTTTAATAAAAAATAAATTTATATTTAATTAAATTTTTATACATCTAATTTGTAACATGTATTGAACACCAAATGCATGGATCAACTGTAAACGGGTTGTTTCAGTTTAACCTTAATGAGTGATCTTGGTTATTGATTTAGGGTTTAGGGGGTTTACAACACTTACGTACCTTGCTCAACCAACTGAGCTAGACCCCCCTAGTTATTGATTTTATTTATACTAATAATAAATAATATTAGCACAAGATAATTTTTTTTATCCTTAGGAGTCGAAAATAGATAATAAGATGTTTACAACAACTCTTGTACCTTATTTAACCAACTGAGTTAGACCCCATGGTAGCATAACAAGTAAATCTACATGCACATAGAAGGATCAACTTGTTTATATTAGTACAAGTCAAATTCATTCTTATTTGACCAACAAGTCGTTGGTCCGAATGATACTAGACTCGGTCATTTTAAACAAAGTTTTGTGAATGAAAAAAAAACGTGATTGAAAGACGATACCCCACTGATTATTTGAATTTAATCAAAACAAAATATAAAATATATATTTTTACTCTCTTGCCATAAATGTCACAAAACTAAACTAAAATTATCATCGATACTAACAGAGATTAGTCCATAAAATTTTGTGGGTAAATAGGCTATTTAGTTTCTGAATTATGCATTTACTGACAATTTAATCCCTATATTTTAAAAATGATCAATTTAGTCCTTATATTTTTAAAATGATCAATTTAGTCCATAAATCAGTATAATTCAGGCACTAAATAGATTATTTACCAAATTTTGCCATAAATAATTAGAAATTAGGCGGTAGACACATGCGAGGCCAAAATCGTTCAAAACCCCAAATAAAACCCTTTAACCTTGCGACGCCGTTTCTCGTCATCTCTCTCTTTCTCTCTCTCCGGTGCTCCGCCGCCAGCTCCGTCGTCCAACGAGACCGAAGCCGTGCCTCGAGACAAGATGGGTGAGAGTCAAGAGAACGAAGCTCTTCCAAAGAACAAGCCTTCCACTGAACAGGTACTTCAGCAACGAGTTTTATGGACCCTAACGTAAATCATGAATGCTTCATTCAACCTGTGTTTTTTGTTCCTATACTATGCAATGATCAATTGGTAGTTGTGAGTAGTGAAATTATGAAATATGTGTTACTATCACTTTCCCTATTATATTTGCATTTTTTTCACAAACGAATACAGAAGCAAAAGGTAGGCATGCTTTGGATCTGGTTTAATTTATTCATTACACTTTTGGATTCAGAATGAGGAATCGTCCTAGTTTTGTTTCAATATTCTTGTATAATCTCATTACTCGGTTAAACATGGAGCATGCTGAATGTTTGGTATCTCTGCATTGATTCACTATATTGCTTTGCAGGACGTTACTGATGAGCTAGACCTGAGAATGAAGAAGTATCTCAGAGGAGAAGGTGCTAATTTGGAGGTATAAGACATTGAGGTTACTGGAATTGAGACATTGTACTTGATAATGGAATCTTTTAATCTTAATTTGTAAAATATAATTTGCAGGTTTTGAAGGATAAAAAGCTGAAGGGTCAACTAGCAGTTAGGGAAGAGTTATATGGAAAATCTGCAAAAGCTGCTGCTAAGGCTGAGAAGGTTAATTATTGAATTTATCTTTTCTATTATTTTGTTTTTACATATCATATATAAGTGGGTTATTCTAAAGGTTGTTCATGGGTGTGGATGAAATATAAGCCCTGTGCAAAATATTGATGTGGTATGTTTGATTGCATATTTCAGTTAGAGTTATGGTTTGTAATTGGATTTTTCATTAAGTGGCCCGATTTGATGCATAAACCCTGTTTGAGTGTTTTGCTTCATGGTGGGTCATTCTTGAGCCTAGCCAAGTCTAATATTTGCTGGCATAGGTTTTACTTGATTAATGAATTAGTTGAAGCTTAAGCTCAAAATTGGTGTGAAGAGAAGTTAATTAAACCTGATTTGCATGCAAGTTTAAATTATGGCATTTATACAATTAGTTAATTAGGCTGTTAGGTTGTGGTCAACATTGATGTTTTTGTAGTTAAAATGTCATGCCTACCCTTAATCAAGCCTTGTATGTTAAGAAAAGTAGAAATTCAATTATGCAGTGGCTTATGCCTAGTGAAGGAGGCTATCTGGAGGCTGAAGGCTTGGAGAAGACATGGAGGATCAAACAGGAGGCAATAGCTCGTGAAGTAGATATCTCAAGCTCAAGGAAACAATATGATATTATTTTACCAGGTACTATTAATGGATTGCTTGTTATTAGTATCTTAGGTTAGATCAGACTTGTATTTCTGTTGTAACTTGTAATGTTAATAATAATAGTAATGAATTCAATATTTTGGTATTGATTCTTCAATCAATTTTTTCACTAGTACCTACTCACATCTTTAGATCATGTAAATAGAAAATTTCTTGGATGTACTTTTTAGAGAGGTTTAGTGTTAAGGATAAGGGGAAATCGAATTAGAGTTTATTTCCTTATTTTTTATCATTGCTTGTTGATGGCATACAGGAATCGCATATGTGGTCTTTTCTTGATTTGTGGTTGAGCAAGGATACTATCTTTGATGTTTTGTTGTCAAGAATGTGAGATCTTATGATCTAATAATATCATAAAGTTTGTGTATTAGCAATGCATTGGGCTTGAATTTGTCTCTGGGGTGTTTACTGTTTGTGCATGTGAAGGGTAGACTACTAGACTCCAATTTATTTTAATGTTCTCTTGGAATCTTGTCTATTTATGAGTCATAAAGCATTTATTTTACTGTGTGGCAAGAAGCATGTATTATACTACCCATAGTTAGTCTTGACCTACTGAATATTGAATACTGATTATTGCCTGTAAGTTATTTAATGGGTATATTTACATATAGTTCAATAACATTATGAATTGTTAGGGAATGATATGTGAAACATGATGTATGTATGTAGTTTATTTACTTTTTCTGTTGCATTATGGAAAATCCAAGTTCTCTGGTTCTGAAGCCCAACCATTGTGCTAGGTCAGAATCCAGATAGACCTTTTACAGTCAATTCAAGTGCATATGAATTTGAAAGCAAATCTAACTTGTTCAGTAACTTAAATGAATAGTTGGGGCATGATGTGAGTAGCAAGATGTATGAAGTTTATTTTCTTTCTCCTGTTCTCACATGATGGAAAATCCATGTTTTGGGTTTGCAAGGCCAAACCATTGTTCTATAGGTGGTGAGATAAAACCTTCTACAATCAGTTCAAATACATAAGAATTGAAAACAAATCTAACTTGCATGTAATTGCTTGTACTTCTTTAAAGATAGCAGATGATCTTCTCTATAAGTTCTTTGCTCTTAAATCCTGACTCCTATTACTGATAAGGCCTCATATAAGAGATTTCTACTCCCTAATTGTCTTGCATTTTATATTAAATAGACAATGACTTTAATTTCAGTACAAGTTATTGAAGCAGTATACTGTATAATTAATAGAATTGCAGAAAAGTTGACGTTTACTTGATATAGTTTTTGTTTTAATTCTATCATAAAAATAATGTTCCTTTCTTTTGGCCTTGTCCTTGTAACAGCTTTGTACAACTTTGATTTTTATGTCCTTTTATCTATTATACTTTATTCCACAATATAATGATGCATAGTTGCACATAACCCTTCTTGATTGGAAGCAATTTTGTTATTTTTTTTATCTTCCATTTATTGTATCTCTTTACAATCCATATTTGCAGAACTTGGTCCGTACACTCTGGATTTTACTTCAAGTGGCCGGTATATGGCTGTGGGTGGTCGTAAGGGCCATCTGGGAATTGTGGACATGATAAATCTGAACCTAATTAGAGAGTTTCAGGTATGCTTAGTCCTAGTTGGGCTCACAATGTGGGGTTTTACTTTTACTAACTAATAAATAAATTTCTTAATATTTTTTATGTCTCAGAACATTGTTTGATTTTTTCTTCTCCAAGGCGATGTGCATCATGGCATCTTTAGATGGCATCATTTAGTGCTGATATTGACTGCATATTTTGAAGCATTGCTTTTACTTGTCTGAATAAAACTTTAAGGATGCATTTGTCTTAGCTTTGAAAAAGCAATTTTATGATGGTGATTTTTTAGAACCAATTATTTTTATTTAGTTACTGAAAAAACACTAAAACAATATTTTTTATTAATTTTTTTTTTGAATTTTTTTCCTTTTTTTAATATCTAACTACTATAAAATTTTAAAACATGTTTTTAATTATTTTTTTTCTTTTAAAAAATGACCCTCAGTTAACGCTAGCTGGGAAATGGTTACAATTGACCATATATTATATAGATATTATCGAGTTTTTCAGAAAACTGTTTTTGATTTTTTCAGGTAAGGGAAACAGTGCGTGATGTCGCATTCTTGCATAATGAGCTCTTTTTTGCTGCTGCCCAGAAAAAGTAATTTCTCTTCCAGTCTTCCTTTATTCCAGTCTTCCAATCTATACCATTACAATGAAAGCACCTCTAAAATCTGAATGGTGAAATAAGAGTGTTTTTTTTTTTGGGGGGGGGGGGGTATGTTGGGAAGTTTTCAAAATAAAAAAAGTGAAATGATAAACTTTAATAAAAAAAAAAATTGGGGGCAGGGGACTAGAATATGACTAGAATATTCAAATTTGACAGGTATCCATACATCTATAATCGAGAAGGCACAGAGCTTCACTGCCTCAAGGTTGGTATATATTGCTTTTGCAATTTTTTTTTTTTGAATTTTAGCTATTAATGCATTATCATCGTCGGGAATGTCTCTGCATATGCTAATGCCTGATGAGCACTTGTTTGTCTTTTGGACTTGAACCATTCATTTTGGTATGCTTGACTTTTAAATATCATATTTAGTTGATTTTTTTTTTTCTAATGTCATTCAGCTGAATGTTCATTAAATTCTTTTAGTACCCAGAAACCTGATTATGACGTGTGGATCCAGTACCTACTAGAGTACTAGTGCTGCTTCAGATTGCAATTAATCCTAATTTGAGCACTGTTAGGAGTTAGGAGAAAGGGAAGGGAAAATTAGTTAGGACAGTTAGGATATTATTAGTTGGTTAGTTAGAGGTTAGTGACATATATAGGAGGACTGAAGGGAAAAGATTTGTTCTGTCCTGTATCATCTTGTAAATTGAGCACTTGCTCTGTGAAAGGAAAAATCCTTTTTGAAGAGGAAACTGTTGGAGGAGAGACCTCTCCTTTGTTTTGTTCTTTTGCAATCAATCAAGAAATACAATCTTTCTATCCTTATCTCTATTTTCTAATCCGAGTTCCTAACAGGCTCCCCTTCATTTATTCGGTTAGGTTGGTTAAATCATGCTGAATATAGGCTTGAGGCACCACTAGTGGAACTTAATGAGGGCATATATATAGGGAATGTATCAAGTGAGAACTCGTTTTTGTGATTTGTGAGAAATGAGAACCATAAATTTGAGCCATTAAATCATATTTGAATGATCAAGATTAAAAGATAAATGCACATGACCTTTTAGGTGGTCATATGATCACTAATTAACTTATAATCACCATCCATATATGGTTGTATGGCCCATATTTATAGTTTTCAGTCCTCACAATAACCAAGAGTTCTCACTTGATGCACCCCCTTATGAGGATGGATCAACTTATATATGAGAGGGATTAACTTACACTGTATTAAGTCATCAACCCTTTTACACCCCTTATATATATTTCTTACAATAACCAAGAGTTCTCACTTGATACACCTCCTATATATATATGAAATTTGATTTTTATTGATCTAACCGTTGAGTTATAACTATATATTACCTTGATTGTTTGTGTTGAGTTTTGTCAAATTAAACAATTATAAGAATATAAAATAAGGGTTCTTATTATCATCTATTTTAAAACTTAAAAGTGTATATTACGTCAATTTTGATGTATATTAATGGGATATTGAATAGTTTTGGACTTTTGGTTTAATATAAGATTTTAGACATATGGGATGCATCCTTATCGGGATGATTTGTTTCCTTTTTCTCCAGGAACATGGTCCAGTGTTAAGGCTTCAGTTTCTGGAAAACCATTTTCTCTTGGCTTCAATCAACAAGTTTGGACAACTTCGTTATCAGGATGTTACAATGGGTTCCATGGTTGGTAATTTTCGAACTGGCTTAGGACGTACAGATGTAATGCAAGTGAACCCTTTCAATGGGGTTGTTTCTTTGGGTCACTCAGGTGGTACTGTTACCATGTGGAAGCCAACCAGCGCTTCTCCTCTTGTCAAGATGCTATGTCATCATGGGCCTGTCTCAGCACTGGCATTTCACTCAAATGGCCACTTGATGGCCACTGCCGGGAAAGATAAAAAAATTAAGCTTTGGGACTTGAGGAAATTTGAGGTTCTTCAAACCTTACCAGGTCATGCAAATACTCTGGATTTTAGTCAAAAAGGCTTGCTTGCTTGTGGTAATGGTTCATTCATCCAGGTTCTGCGAGATGTTTCTGGTACACAGAATTATTCTAAGTACATGACTCATTCCATGGTAAAGGGTTACCAGATAGGAAAATTAGTTTTTCGACCATATGAAGATGTTCTAGGCATAGGGCATTCCATGGGCTGGTCTAGTATTCTTATTCCAGGAGCAGGAGAACCCAACTTTGACTCATGGGTTGCAAACCCGTTTGAAACTTCTAAACAGAGGAGAGAAAAGGAAATACGGTCTCTTCTTGATAAGCTTCCACCTGAGACTATCATGCTGGATCCCAGCAAGATTGGCACGGTGAAACCAAGAAGAGAGAGAACAACAAAGCAAGAGAGGGAAGCTGAAATAGAAGCTGCCGTTGAAGCTGCTAAGGACATGAAACTGAAGAAGAAGACAAAAGGAAGAAACAAGCCAGGTAAAAGGGTACAGAAAAAGCAAGAGGCAGTTACTAGAGTGAAGAGGCCCTACTTGGAGCAGAAAATTCAAGAAGAGGAAAGCATATCAAGAAAGAAGCAGAAAACTAGCGAGGGTGTTGAACTACCAAAATCTCTACAGCGGTTTGCTCGTAAAAAAGCATCGTCATGATTTAACTGTTCAATAGAGTCTTGTATTCGTCTTTACTTCCCCCCATTTGATTTTAAGATTCTTATTTGTATTTGTTGTTGCCTTTCATATTTGTAGCCTTTTAGCCTTTGATGTGATGTTTTTGGCCTTTTAAGTAAAGGCATGTCCAAATTTTGCCTTAGAGGCCCTCGATTAGAGTTTTTTTAATATTAAAAAAATCTTCTTTACCTACACATAAAAAAATTGGTCGAAAAACTTTTTGAAACTTTTACAAGCCACTTTGGTTTTGTTTGGATCGATGGAAAGAGATAGAATAGAATGAATGAAATAAAACAAAATAAGATGGACTGAAATATAATAGAATAAAATTTTCGTTTCATTGTTTGGGTAATAGATGGAGTGGAATAATCTTTTTTTTCTCTCTATTATCCTTATCATAAAAAATTAAAATATAAGATGTGTTATCTTATTGAGACCTGCTAGATGCCTACAAAATGTTCTGTAAAGCATATTTTAAATAATCAACTATAGAAAGATAAAATGTTCTCTTTATTTTATCTTTTTCTATTAATCCAAACATACCCAAGAGTTTTAAGTTTATATATGTTTATAATTTTGAGCCAACATGGTTGGATTCAAGTCAATTTGGGTCAAGTCTTAAAATATAAAAAAAAAAAATGGAGGGGGAAAAGTATTATAAATTAAACCCAACTAGAAATATCAGATCAGATACTAGATTAATCCAAACAAAAATGTGAATAAATCTAAAGTTGTTTATACAAGTTAAGAAATACAACAATCCAAAATAAGTCATATACAACAAACATCATCCCAAAATCATTGATTTTGAATAATAGGTGTGAATATGTCCGCAAGGAGGAAATTGGAAAAACCATATGCAATTCTATTTAGGACTTTACTATGGTGGGAGTGACTAATTTAGAGAACAAAAGTAACACTTTTTTAGTAAATGCCTCATTCATGTTGAAAGGAGAGAAAGACGATGAGAACTTTTACAGAAAAGATGTAAGAGATAGAAGGGAAGAAATAAAAAAGGAGAGAAGGGTTCTTTCATTACTTTAAAGAATATGGTAGAGGGCAAAAGAGAGTTATGAAAGAGTGATATGTGGTGTGGCCTATGGTGTGAGAAGGCAACGAGGCATAGAAATATGACAACAAGATGTTTGTGATTTTGTGAGAGGAATTAGGGACAAAGGGTCTGAGTGGGGGTGTGTCTGTCTATTGTGATAATAATAATAATAATAAATTTATTTACCACCAAGTTGGTTCGAGCAACAAGTTCTATTAGCTAGAACCATGACCTGAATTGATTAGGTCAAGTTATTTATTTCACAAATCATATGACTTGCAAACTTGTTCAAACCTAGTCTAATATATTCAGGTCAGGTTAACCAAATTGATTAGGTTTGTTTGACCCATATTTACCCTAATCTAAATAATAGAATAGTTTATTTTTCTGTGGTGATTTGGTACATGGATAAAATACACATTTGATACATAATTACATTTTATTATATTACTGTGTTGATTTTTTTTTTTTGAAAGGAATTGTGTTGAATTTCAACACAATAAAATTAGAGTTTAATTTTGATGGATTATTGGTGTAAAGAGTTTTAAAGTGTCAATTAATTAGAAAATACATCAATTACGACTTTTAGAGTAAGTATTATAAAAGTTGACAATTTTATCTTATATATGATAATTCATAATTTAATAATATAAAAAAATATTTACACTTCCACTGTATTTTAATTATTCTATTACTGTACATAGATCATTTATCCGATTGAAATTATTTTTCATATTGTTTTGTTTCATTCTCATTCATTTAATGTGATACGAAATGTGAATAATAAATGTAATATTTATAGAAAAACATTAAACCAATTATTACATATTGCTTACCTATTTTGAATCTATTATATCAATTCCTATATTGTGAATTTGAGTCTTCTTTTATAAATATGAGGATAATTTTTTGTTATATTCTTTCTTTTGTAGCATGCGATTCTACTATTATTTAATATACTTATATTTATATTATTAAAAAGAGAAATACTAGCGACACTCTTTCTAACACCCTTCTTTTAACACTCTCTCTGTCATTGGTTGAAATTGATTGGAAATCATCAATTTTGGTGGCTCTCACTTCTATATTAGGAGAATTTAATAATTCTAAGTGAGACCCACCAAAATTGATGACTTCCAACTAATTTCAGTCAATCACAGGGAAAGTGTTAAAAAAATAGTGTCGTTAGTATTCCTCTTAAAAAAAATTCAGAAATCATTAATTATTTTCAATTTTTTCTTCACACTAGAATATCTTTTATTAAAAAAAGTTTTTTATATTTTTAAATCTCAAGATTAATTACTTTAATTTTTTTCTTTTTAAATTAAAATTCTTTTTTTGCTCAAATCTTTAATTATGTCTATTCTAAAATTATTTTTATATTTTAACTCCATTGTAAAAACTCACATAATTAATAATGAAATACTTACTACTTATTCATTAAGAAGTTAATTGATGAACTCTTAAACACTAATACAAAAATGATCGGTATTTGACATTTTTTTTATTGATTCTAATTACATTTGATCGATGTAATATATATATATATATATATATATATATATATATATATATATATATATTTAAAAAAAATAGCAGTGCAACTACAAGTCTTTCATGATATACAAATAATTATATGAACTTAGATATATAACCAAATATAGAACCAACACTCCAAATTAAATAATCCAAATCAAAGAATACCAAATGGATTGCCTCATTTCCTCTTCCCACATAAACAAATTCTTGCGTCACCTCTAACACCACTTCCACTTTCCTTTGCACCATTCCCCTAACTCAGCCACCTTTTCCATCTTATTATCAAAAAAGCTATACAACCTGTTATAACTAGATTTTTAGCTAGCACACACCCCTCCATCCAAGGATCCTGCTAAAAAATGTGTCCATCGATCCAGTTTAATTTCACTGATTTCATAATATTTTCTCTCCACCAATCACCAAAGTTCAAAGAATTGCTATTTGGAGGCTTAATATGCAAAAGTATTAGACTTGGACAGTAGAATTGAAAACAAAACACAGAACTGCACAAAAAGAATAAGTGAGTCCGTTACAATTTTTGTCAAAGACTCGTGAGTACCCATGCAATATTTTAACTATTAATTATATCCTCTAGTTCCCCCTAGAGATTTTATCATTCTATCGAGGGAGAGATTATTTAATCTTTTTTATTACATGTAGCTAGCTATTTTATTGAGGGAGAGATTTGATCATTTCAAAGTATTTAATACGAAATTGTTCATAAGTTTCAATCTAATACTTAATTTATTATAGCAATGAAGTATTGAATACAAAATTAATTATTCAAACTCGCACCTCGAATCCATCCACCGGTGGTGGATTGTGCTTAATTAATTTCAAACAAATCGTCAAAATTTAGTTGGAAAAGAGATATATATTATAACACACATGTTAAGTATATTATAATCATTATCCATATGATTTTAAAGCAGAAGGCTAACAATTCACCAAAAAAAATAAAAATAAAAAGCTGAAGGCTTTCTTGAATAATACATATATACGGCTCTCTCTCTCTATATATCATTCAAACGATACAATAACAAACTAATTGCTGGCAACTTATATTCTCATACAATCAATATCTGTAAATTCTCTGAAGCCTTTGGAACATCGAGTAACAAGCTTACACGTTCATAGCGCTCTTCCAATCTTTCATCACCCTCTTCCTTCACTATATTGATAATAAGTTGCTCCAAGACACAGCCAGTTTGGATCATATAGTAGCACCAACACATTCCATTCTTGCTCGCTCGGAATTCCTTCACCTCAACCACCTTTAGAGTTTTTCTTAAGCATTCAAAACTTACATTTTGTTCCATACAGAATTTCGAAAAGTTGAAAATATAGGGCTTAACAATATCCTGAATATATATATATATATATATATATATATATATATATATATATATATATAACATATCAACACATGTTCCATTCAAGCTTTAATATGCATATATAACCATTGAGAAAGAGTTGTATATATATATATAAAATCAAAGGTAATTGACTCACTCCATATATTTTTCCTTGGCCCATGTCCAGCGTGAGTTTCTCCAAACGAACACAACTGGTAAGAACTAACATGAATCCGAACATTTCTTGAATATGCATATTAGTCTTCACGATCAAATGTCTCACGTCCATATTATGTTTGATACGCATCTGTTCTTCTCCAGTAGGAATAGCCTTTTTTTTTTTTTTTTTTGCCATGCATCTAAAAATGAAAACAAATATTTAGAAAAAAATCAAGTTGTTTCTAACCATACCAAAGAACAAAAAAATAATTATATTCATACATTTAATCTCTCTTTCATCTAATTTTCATTTTTTTTATCTCTCTTAATTTTCTATCACAACTTTTATTTTCTCTATCTTTTCTTGTCCTTCCTATCGTTTTCTTTCCTCCACCTCATCCAGACCAAAATGGGTGAATGTTGATTCATATTTCTCATTTAAAAAAGAGAAAGAAAAATACGTACCTGCAGTAAGAAGCTGCAAACTGTAAGAACCTTAACGTATCTGAGATCGTATAAAGATTCACAAAGTTCATCCCCATATTCCTCAAAATTGGCCATAGGGGTGAAGTCCAGTTGTGCTTCTTTTAAGACGTTAGGGAGTGCTTTTACTTGAAAAATCCCCATTTTTCCAGAATATTTGAGAAACTTGAGATTTGGTGCCCTCAAATCCATTTAATCAGAGATAACAAAATGGCACTTATTTATAACCAACCTTCTTAATCCAAGTTCTCTAGAGCCCATATCGAAATGTGCCAAATTCGAACATTTCTTGAGACTCAAGTTTTCAAGTTTCCTAAGGGTGGATAAGAGGGTCTTAACAGTGTCAAGAGTCACTTCAATCCACCCAAAAGAAACATCCTTAAGTGCCACAAGATTGCACAAATCAGGCATGGCAAAACCGCATGCATACAACTCTAGAGCCTCAAGTGATGCATGTCCATAAACATGGTTTGGCAATTGAAACAAAGCATCATGATGATTATCATCATCCTCGTCCCATGTTGGGTCTGAGAAATCAAGCCTCAACTCTTTAACCCCGTGTTGTGTAGCAAATGCAGCACAACGTTCTATAATGTCAGCACAACTTTCAGGGTTTGAAACCTTGAGAGAGAACTTGTCCACTGTGTTGCCTTTGTAGTTCTTCACGAAGTTGGTGATGAAGCTGAATAAAACCTTTCTCTGTGCTTCTTTGGTTTCATCAGATCCATAAGGATTAACAAAGAAGAGTTCGTTGAACTCTATGTTCCTTGTTGATTGCCATACCTTGGACCACTTCTTGGACAGGACGCATGTCCTCGCTGCCTCTTTGAAAGGAAGGAATGAAACAATGGTGATAAGAACAACTTCCTTCAACAAACAGAACTTGTCCACCAGGTTCCTTCTTATCCTTGCCATGGCTATATATAGTTTTGAATCGAAGGCAAAAGGGTGCAACCTTTGGTGACTCCTTGTGTCCTGCAAAATCAAAATTACACAAAAGTTGTCATAGTTTTCTCATAGGATGTCATTTAAGGTATTCAAAATTTGAAGTTTTGTTTTTAACTAAATAGCTCTTACATGTTCCCAAAGAATTATGTTTCTATCTATATTACTTAATATTATATGCAGAATTCATTTTTTTTTTCGTAAACATTATATTCTGAATTAATGGCATCCCATCTTAATAAATCCATTTAAAAAAAAAGCTAACAATTTGAGGATGTTTCTAAATATTGTTATATATAGAAAAATATCGGGCTGTGAATTTTTTTATTTTATTTCAGAACAACAAACTCACTCTTGCATTAAACTAAATTAAGAGTGAAAATGGGTCAGATTGGTTCAAGTTTGACGGCAAATTGAAATTAATCGAATTTAATATAAAATTTAAGGGTTATAAGGTTGGCTTAGATATGAAGGAGAAGGGAGAAGGGAAGAAGTCGTGGTTATAGGCGTGAAGATTAAACTTGTGTTTATGTATGTCTTTTTTTGTTTTTTACCTAACTTGGTTGAATATGAGTCAGTTTGGGCTAGGTCTTAGATTATTCAAAGAAAAGTTGGAGGTGAAATGGAAAAAACTAAAAAAATAATCGGGGAAAAACATTAAAAATTAAACCTAGGTAGAAATATTAGATCAAATACCAAATCAACCCAAACAAAAATGTAAATATACCCAAAATTGTTGATATAAGTCACGAAATACAACAACTCAAAATAAGTCAGACACAACAAACATCAATCCAAAATCATTGATTTTGAATAATAGGTGTGAATATACCTGAAGGAGAAAAATGAAAAAATCAAGTGCAACCGAACTTGGGACTTCGTTGTGTGAGGAGTGCAGGGGGATAAGAACTTTGACAGAGAAGTTGTAAAAGACAAAAGTAGAGAAACTAAAAAAGAGAGAAGGGTTGTTTCACTATTTCAAAGAAAACAACAAAGGGAAAAAAAAGAGCAATGAATGAGGTCTTTGGTGGTGTTGACTATGGTGTGAGATGGTAGCAAGGCAAAAAAAATATGGTGACAAGATATTTAAGATTTGGAGAGAGGAATTTGGGACAAAGGGTTTGAGTGGATGGATGTCACCGTCTTTGTCTGTTGTAGTAATAATAATAATAATAATAATAATAATAATAATAATAATAATAATAATAATAATTGTATTGACCACCAAGTCGGATCGAGTGTCAAGATCTAGAATATTTAGGGCTTAAATTGATTTTGATTGGTTGACAGTATAAAATTACTTTACACTATCAGTACATGATTGTTAAACTCTTGAGTTTATATATGTTTTGTTTTGGACCTAACTTGGTTGGAATCAACTCAATTTGGGCTAGATATTAGATTATCAAAAGAAAAAAGTTGAAGGTAAAATGGAAAAAACTAGAAAAAAAAATTGGGAAAAAACATTATAAATTAAACCTAGCTAGAAATATCAGATCAAGTACCAAAGCAACCCAAACAAACATGTGAACATACCCAAAATTGTTGATATGAGTCACAAACTACAACAACTCAATAAGTCAGACACAACAAACATCAACCTAAAATCATTGATTTTGAATAATAGGTGTGAATATACCTAAAGGGGGGAAATGAAAAACCAGGTGCGATCAAACTTAGGACTTTGTTGTGTTGGGAATGCGGTAGGATGAGAACTTTGACAGAGAAGTCATAAAAGACAAAAGTAGAGAAACTTAAAAAGAGAGAAGGGTGTTTCACCACTTCAAAGAAAACGGCAAAGGGAAAAAAAGAGTGATGAAAGAGGGATCTTGCTGGTGTGGCCTGTGGCGTGAGATGGCAGCAAGGCAAAAAAAACTTAGTGATAAGATATTTGAGTTTTGGAGAGAGGAATTTGGGACAAAGGGTCTAAGTCGGTGGATGTCATCATCTTTGTCTGTTGTGATAATAATAATAATAATAATAATAATAATAATAATAATAATAATAATATTATTATTATTATTATTATAATAATAATTATTATTATTTAAATGTATTAACCACCAAGTCAGGTTTGGTGTCAAGTTCTAGAATATTCAGGGCTTGAATTGATTAGGTCAAGTTGTTTATTTCATAAAATTGGATGACTTGCAAACTTGTTCAAACCAAGTCTAATATATTCGAGTTAGGTTAGGAAGGGTTAACTAGATTAATAAGGTTTTGTCCTACCCATGTTTCCCCTAATCTAGATAACAACATATTGCAATTGAATATTTTCTGTGGAAAGTTAATTTAATAATTTGGTTATGGATAAAATACACATTTTATACATAATTGCATTTTATTAGATAGTTGTGTTGAATTTGTACACACTAAAATTAAAGTTTAATTTTGATGCATTATTAGTGTAAAGAGTTTTATCATGTCAACTAATTAGAAAATATATAAATTATGAATTTTAAAGTAATTATTATAAAAGTCAACAATTTTATCATATATAACAATTTATAATTTGCTAACAATATAAAAAAATCTTTACACTTTCAATGTATTTTTTTTATTCTGCTTTTTTTTATTCTGACACTTTCAATGTATTTTAAATAAATTCATAAAATTATTCTATTTTTGTATAGATCATTTATCCAAATCAAATTGGTTTTAATTATTTTCTTTCATTCTCATTAATTTCATACCAAATGTCTATAATAAATTTAATATTTATAGAAAACATTAAACCAATTATTACATATTGCTTATTATGAATCTATAATATATATATCAATTCCTAAATTGTCAATTTGAGTCTTCTTTTATAAATGAGGGTTTTTTTTTTCCTTATATCCTTTCTTTTTGTAACATGTGATTCTACTATTATTTAATATACTTATATTTTTATTATTAAAAAATTATCAAATCATTAATTATTTTAAAAATTTTAAATCTCATGTTTAATTACTTTAATATTTTCCTTTTTGAATTGAAATTCTTTTTTGCTCAAATACTTAATTATTTCTATTCTTAAATTAATTAATTAATTTTAAAATTTTACTATTTCTTTCCTACATTTAAATAAATAAAATAATATATTGATATAAACTTAATTATTTAATTTTATACTTATTTTATAATTATTATATAATTCTTTTAATTTTAAAAATATAATAGGTGTTCATAATTCTTTTAATTTTCAATATTATGAAAGTTTTCCCAAGGCTTAGCTACTCCCTCTACATGATCGGTTTTCTATGCCCTAAAAGCATAAAAACCAAGAACCATAAGCCCAAGGCTTAGCTCCAGTGCATCGTCCATGGCTTATGCACCTATAACAATATACATGAGTAGAGGTCCTATGACTCTTGTATCGTCATTCATGGCTTAAAACTTCCCTAGCAAAATTGGCATGGCACTTGTCATATGACTATAACTTCATTCTATTTGTCTTGTGTTTACAGTACCCATAATTGAATATATAGCAGCACATAGATATTTTAATTTCTAGCATCACTAATCTTGTAAATGCTCCTAACGACAAAATGTACCTGATGCTACAGTGACCACCAACTCCAAAGCTAATTAAAGTAAATCATTTTAATTTTAATGCTTTACAAAGACAAAAACATGTTGCTACCACATTGACAGCACCATACTGCAACTTATACCAACAAAACATGGCAACCAAAAATGCACAAAAAAAAAGCTGTGACTATACCAAAACCTTCACTATAATGACTATATGTGACTCCACCATTTCCCCTTTTGCAGCAAATTGCCTTCCATTTCCAAAGCCTGCACTTTCCAATAACACCCCAAGACCTCAGTGATCAATGCAACTCAAAACTTGTGGAAATTTTGGACTCATTAAAAGAGAAGTGTGACTCAAAGCACAGTTTTCAATATATCCCAAGCAGCTTATATTATCATACATTGATAGAACCTATCTTACAGACTTCTCCTTTTACCTCATGTATGCCAATCTACTACACTTCCCTATTTCAAATATCATCGTTCTTCACTCGTTGCAAATGAAGCTAGCTTTGACACTGATCTTTTGGGATCAAGACCCAAGTAGCTAGATACAAAATATTAAAGTTTGCTCGCTTTGCTGTAATCCATAACCATGCTTGCTTGTATTTTGACCTTCTCCATCATTAATTGTTGCAACATCCAACAATTTAGATTGGTATTGCTTGTTATTTGTTAATTTGCAAAAGTATTAATTAGGCTTGAAAACAAAATGAAGAACTACTGCACAAGGAGAATATTAATTAACTAACTACCAGATGATATAAAGTGTGGACGTAGGCTTGCATATATACATTATCCAAGACAAAGCTGCCAAGGCTCCAATCCAAGTTCGCTGGTATCCACCCCATTGGTACTGCGGACAATGGCTTCATGGATTCTCTGGATCTTGTGGTTTCACAACCAACTTGCACAGTCAACTTTTTGCTATATTCCAGGGTCGATCTTCAGTTAGTTTGGAATTTAGGTTCTTCAGTTTCAAGCACACTTTCAGGGAGGGGAATGCTTGTTCGGACTGGCTTAACACTATATATGTTGAAACCTCTTCATTTATGGACTTCTTGCCCTGCGCAACTCTCTTTTCTTAAACACTAATACAAAAAAAGATTGGTATTTGACATTCTAGATTGATTCTAATTACAGTTGATATAGTAAATATGTTTTTTTTTCTTCTAAAAATAGCCGTGCAACTACAAATCTTTCATAATATACAAACAATGATATGAACTTAGATACATAACTAAATATAGAATCAACACTACTCCAAATTAAATAATCCAAATCAAAGAATACCAAATGGATTGCCTCATTTCCTTATACGGTTACACTCCTTACTTACTGTACGCAATGCAAGCAAACCAAAAACTGGAAAAAGTGATATTTGCAATCGTTATGAAATGCAGATGATATTCCCACCCACCTCTCAAGCATTAATTTCCTCCTCCCACATAAATGAGAGTCTTCCGTCACCTCTAACACCACTTCCAGTTCCACTTTCCTAATTTGCACCATTCCCCTAACTCAGCCACCTTTCCCATCTTAGTATCAAAAAAGCTATACAACCTGTTATAACTAGATTTTAGCACACACCCCTCCATCCAAGGATCCAGCTAAAAAAATGTGTCCCATCCAATTTAATTTCACTGATTTCATAATATTTTCTCTCCACCAATCATCAAAGTTCAAAGAATTGCCATTTGGAGGCTTAATATGCAAAAGTATATTAGACTTGAACAGCAGAATTGAAAACAAAATAAAGAACAATAGTGAATCCGTTACAATTTTTGACAAAGACTCATGAGTATGCAATATTTTAACTAACTATTAATTATATCCTCTAGTTCCCCATAGAGATTTTATCATTTTATCGAGGGGAGAGATTATTTAATCTTTTTTTTACTTTTAGCTTTTTTATTGAGGGAGAGATTTTATCATTTCATAGTATCTAATACAAAATTATTCATAACTTTCAATCTAATACTTAATTTATTACAGCAATAAAGTATTGAATACAAAATTAATTATTCAAACTCGCTCCTCGATCGAATCCATCCGCCGGTGGTGGATTGCGCTTAATTAATTTCAAACAATATATTAAAATTTAGTTGTAAATTAAGAGATAGCTATATATATTATAACACACATGTTGAGTACAAATTAATGTATAGCCATTATCCATATGTTTTTAAAGCAGAAGGCTTTCTTGAATAATACATAAGCTTCTCTCTATATATATATATCATTCAAATGATACAATAACAAACGAAGTGCTAGCAACTTATATATATTCTCATACAATCAATATCTGTAAATTCTCTGAAGCCTTTGAAACATTGAGTAAAGATCTTGCACATGCATAGCGCTTTGCCACTGTTTCATCACTCTCATACTTCTTGGCTACATTGATAATAAGTTGTTCTAAGACACAGCCAACTTTGATCAGATAGTAGCACGCAAACATTTCATTCCTTCTCCCTCGGAATCCCTTCATCTCCACCACCTTTAGAGTTTTTGTTGAGCATTCAAAAATTTCGTACTGTTCCTTACAGAACATCTCAAAGTCAAAAGGATATGGGTTAACGTAATCCTGAAATATACATAAAACATATCAACACATGTTCCATTCAAGCTTTAATTAATATGCATATATATATATATAACCATTGAGAAAGAGTGACATATAAAATCAAAGGTAATTGACTCACTTGATATATTTTTCCTTTGCCTATCTCCAGCGTGAGCTTCTCCAAACAAACACAACACTGAAGAAGTAACGTTAATCCGAACATTTCTAGCTTATGCATATTAGTCATCACGAACAAATGTCTCACGTACATATCATGTTGGATACGTTCCAGTGTTTCTTCTCCATAAGGAATAGCCTTTTTTTTTTTGCCACGCATTTAAAAATGAAAAACAAATATTTAGAAAAAAATAATCAAACTGTTTCTAATCATACCAAAGAATAAAAGAATAATTATATTCATACATTTAGTCTCTCTTTCATCTAATTTTCATTTATTTTTTTATCTCTCTTAATTTTCCATCACAACTATTATTTTCTGTATCTTTTCTTGTCCTTCCTGTATCATTTTTCTTCCCTCCACCTCATCCAGACCAAAATGCATGGGTGGATGTTAATTCATATTTCTCATTTAAAAAAAGAGAAAGAAAAAGTACGTACCTGAAGTAAGAAGCTACAAACTGCAAGAATCTTAACGTATCTGAGATCGTATAAAGATTCACAAAGTTCATCCCCATATTCCTCAAAATTGGTCATAGGGGTGAAATCCAGTTGTGCTTCTTTTAAGACGTTAGGGAGTACTTTTACTTGAAAAATCCCCAATTTTCCAGTATATTTGAGACACTTGAGATTTGGCGCCCTAAAATCCACGTAATCAGAGATAACAAAATGGCACTTCTTTATGAGCAACCTTCTTAATCCAAGTTCTTTAGAGCCCATATCAAAATGTGCCAAATTCCAACATTTCTCCAAACTCAAGATTTCAAGTTTGCCAAGGGTAGATAAGAGGGTCTTAAGAGTGTCAATTGTCACTGGAATCCAGCCAAAAGAAACCTCCTTAAGTGCCACAAGATTGCACAAATCAGGCATGGCAAAACCGCATGAATACAACTCTAGAGCCTCAAGCGATGCATGTCCATAAACATGGTTTGGCAATTGAAACAAAGCATCATGATGGTTATTATCATCCTCCACCTCCCATATTGGGTCTGAGAAATCAAGCCTCAACTCTTTAACCCCGTGCTCTGTAGCAAATGCAACACAACGTTCTATAAAGTCAGCACAACTCTCAGGGTTTGAAACACTGAGAAAGAACTTGTCCACTGTGTTGCTATTGTAGTTCTTCATGAAGTTGGTGACGAAGCTGAAGAAAACCCTTCTCCGTGCTTCTTTGGTTTCATCAGATTCATAATAATCAACAAAGAAGAGTTCGTCGAACTCTATGTTCCTCGTTGATTGCCATATCTTGGACCACCTCTTGGACAGCACGCATGTCCTTGCTGCTTCTTCAAAAGGAAGGAATGAAACAATGGTGATAAGAAGAGCTTCGTCCAACAAAGAGAACATGTCCACGTTCCCTGCCATGGCTACAGCTAGCGATGAAACTTTTTAATTTGGCTTGGTAGTCAAATATATGAGTGCTATGTGAAATGGTATTGGTTTTGGTCTTTTTTATAGTTTTGAATGGGTGCAACCTTTGGAGGACACGTTTTGTATATTGTGAATGATCTTTGGTGATGCCTTGTTTCCCTGCAATGCATAAAATTAGCACTAGAGTCATTTAAGGTATTCAAAATCTGAAATTATGTTTTTAACTAAATAGCTCTTTTACGTGTTCCCAAGGAATTGTGTTTCTATCTATGTTGCATGATATTATATTCAGAATTGATATTTTTTTGGTAAACATTATATTTCGAATGAATTATTTAAGGTATTCAAAATTTGAAATTATGTTTTTAGCTAAATAGCTCTTACGTGTTGTTCCCAAAGAATTATGTTTCTATCTATGTTACCTAATATTATATTCAGAATTGATATTTTTTTGGTAAACATTATATTTCGAATGAATTATTAATTTAAGGTATTCAAAATTTGAAATTATGTTTTTAGCTAAATAGCTCTTACGTGTTGTTCCCATGGAATTGTGTTTCTATCTATGTTACATAATATTATATTCAGAATTGATATTTTTTGGTAAACATTATATTTCGAATGAATTGCATTCCATCTTAACAAATCCATTTGAAAAAAACTAACAATTTAAGGATTTTTTAAGAAAGTTATATATGAAAAAAATATCGCATTGAATTTTCTATTTTATTTCAAAACACCATACTCACTATCGATGGATAAAAGAATATATATAATATTGTCTACTGTTGAGTTAATAATCAAGAAAAAAAGAAGGTGCTCTCTAAGCAAAAAAAAATTAAAATAAAAAAGGTAATGAAAAAATTATATTAAAATTTTTTCATATGTTAAGATTTTAAATTTTTAAATCTTATCTTTAGTTACTTTTACTTTTTTATACTTAAATTTAAAGTTATATGAAAAAAATACATCTGCTTTTTTTTTTTTAATATGAAACTTACTCTTGATAGATGCAAAAAAATTACCCTTTATTGAGTTAATTAACGAAGACAAAACAAATTTCTCTCTCTCTCTCTCTCTTTTTTTTTTTTTGACAAGAAACAATGAAGCAAAAACAAAAGACAGAAACAACAAAGAAACTACGCCCTAGGGAAACAAATGCCCTGTGCATCAGCCATCGGGAAGCCTTGGAGAGCAGAAGGAGGGTAACAAGATTCTCTCTAAGCAACTTTTTCTAAAAATAAAATATAATTCAAAATAATTATTAAATATTTTTGTATTAATTTAAATTAGAGGTGAACAAAAGTTGATTTGGTTCGAGTTTGGAGACAAAATGAAATCGAATTGGGTATAGTATTTCATTGAGTCAGTTCAGGTTTACATGTTTTATTTTTTGTTTTGACCTAATTTGGTTGGATTCGAGTCAATTTGGGCCAAGTCTTAGATTATCCAACAAAACAAGTTGGAGGGGAAATGGAAAAAAAAATGGGGAAAAACTTTATAAATTGAACCTAGGTAGAAATATCATATCAAATACCTAATTAACCCAAACAAAAAAGTGAATGTACCCAAAATTGTTGATATAAGTCACAAAATACAATCCAAAATAAGTCAAATATGACAAACATTAACCCAAAATAATTGATTTCGAATAATAGGTGTGAACATACCTGTAGGGGGGAAAAGAAAAATCAGATGCGATTCAACTTACAACTTTGTTGTGGTGGGAGAGTGACTAATTTAGAGAACGAAATTAACATGCCCAAAGGAGAAAAAGGTGACGAGAACTTGGAAAAAGAAGACGTAAAAGACCGAAGGGAAGAAAACAAAAAAGAGAGAAAGGATGTTTCAATGTTTCAAAGTAGATGGTAGAGGGTATAAGAGAGCAATGAAAGAGTTGTTTGCGTTGGTGCGGCCTCTGGCGTGAGATGGCAGCAGGTCGCACAGAAATATAGGAACAAGTTTTTGGTGAGAGGAATTAGGGACAAAGGGTCTAAGTGGTGTTTATCTCTGTCTTTATCTATTGTAAGAATAAGAAAGTGAAATTATAATAAATTTATTTACCACCACGTCGAATCGGGCATCAAGTTCTGTTAGTCGGAATCGAGACCTGACTTTATATTAGATTAGGTTGTTTATTTCACAAATTAGATGACTTTCAAACTTGTTAAAACCAAGTCTAATGTATTCGGGTTGGGTTAACCATATTGATCATGTTTGTCCAATCAACCCCTCATTTAAATAAAAAAAGAATATTGTAATTGAATATTTTCTATGGAGACTTGACACATGCATTAATTTAATAAGTAGTTATTGATAAAATATACATTTTATTGTATTACTGTGTTAAATTTCTACACAATAAAATTAGAATTCAATTTTGATGCATTATCAATGTAAAGAGTTTTACTCTGTGAACCAATTAGAATATACGTTAGTTATGGCTTGTAAAGTAATTATTATAAAATTCAACAATTTTATCATATATAACAATTCATAATTTGATGACAATATAATTTTTTTTACACTTTCAATGCGTTTTAATTAAATTCATAAAATTGTTCTATTTTATATTGATCACTTATCCAATTGAATTTTTTTCTTTATTTGCTTTCATTGTCATTCATTTAATACCAAATATCAATAATAAATTTAATATATATAGAAAAACATTAAACCAATTAATATATATTGCTTATACCTATGAATCTATTAAATTAGTTCCTATCTTGTGAATTTGAGTCTTTCTTTATAAACTAGTGTTGCTTATTAAAATTTTCACTACCTTATTTATATAATCAATAGAAAGAAATTTGAAAAAAAATAAAGAATTATATAGCACATTGAAAGAAATTTTAAAAAAGAGATAATTATAAAAGAAATTAGAAACTATAAAATTAAAAAAAAAAGATAAGGGAAGATGTAACAATGTAACTTTAATTTTTTTTAATATTAACTTTGAAAATTGAAAAGTAAATTGAATTAAGGATTTAGAATTATTGACTAAAGAGAGAAATCTTTGAAGTTAAAAAATAGAGTTAGAAAATCTGATAAAAGAAATATTAAAAAAAACAAAAGATTAGAGAGTATAAAATTTGAAAAAAAATTATATAGTACATCGAAATTTTTTATAGAAAAAGAGATAATTATAAAAGAAATTAGAAACTATAATTTTTTTAAAAGAAAAAAAATAAGGGAAGATGTAATGATGTAACTTTAATTTTTTTTAATATTAAATTTAAAAATTGAAAAATAAATTGAATCAAGGATTTGGAATTATTGATGAAAGAGAGAAATCTTCGAAATTAAAAAATAGAGTTACAAAATCAGATAATAGAAATATTAAAAAAAGCCCAAAAGATTAGAGAGTATAAAATTTGAAAGAAAAAAAAAAGAATTATATAGCACATTGAAAGAAATTTTGAAAAAGAGATAATTATAAAAAAAAATTAGAAACTATAATTTTTTTTAAGAAAAAAAGATAAGGGAAAATGTAATTATGTAACTTTAATTTTTTAAATTAACTTTGAAAATTGAAAAGTAAATTGAATTAAGGATTTGAAATTATTTATGAAAGAGAGAAATATTTGGAATTAAAAAATAGAGTTAAAAAAACTGATAAAAAATATTTAAAAAAATATAGCATCGGATAAAGAAGTGAATGGAGGTAGTTATAAAAATATTGTGAATGTGGGGTTGTTACAAAAATTGATAAGTGAAATTTTAAGAAAAGTAGAAGAACCAGATGCATGTTATGAAAGTGAACTACACCACTCCATGAAAGAGGAGAGTAAATAAGAATGAATGTGAGAGAAAGTGGGGAGAGTGAAGCAAGAAGAGGAGAGAATATCTTATTCATTTACATATATAAGAAGATATGAGAATACTTTTTTGTTATATTCTTTCTTTATGTAACACGCGATTCTACTATTATTTAATATTTATATTTAAATTATTAAAAAATTCACAAATCATTAATTATTTTCAAAATTTTCTTCACATTAGAATTTTTATATTTAAACTTTTGTTATGCTAAGTTTTTAATTTTTTAAATCTCAAGTTTAATTACTTTGGTAGCAAGCTACCAACTGGGGTTGAGTCTAGCAAAAGGGTTTGTCTCCCACGATGAGGTGAATTAAGGATTCGAATCCCCATTCAGAGAGGTGTAGACCTGCAGAAAACCAAGAAAAAAATTGTAACAAGCTAAAATAAAATAAAATACTAATATATTTTTCAAATAAAGGATATAGAGAAAAATAGGATGTTAAAAAAATAAAAAACAAATCAAATCCAAACAGCTTTAAATTGGATTGGAATGGATCAAAATTAAATTTTAAACCAATGGTGAATTAAGAAAATTAAAGTGATTAGATCGAATATTTTTCTCTACATGATCCATATAATTCAATTCACGAACACTCTTAAAAAATCTACTCTTATATTATAAATAGGAATATCCATTATTGAGTGAAAGCATTTTCAGGATCTATTAATGAGCATATTTTTAGCAGTTATTTTTTAATGAGAGTATTTTTAGGAGTTATTTTCACTTGTGTCACATGTCTTAAGAGCTGTCAAATGGGCTAGCCCAGCCCAACTTGACCTGACAAGCCAAATGGTAAAAACGGGTTGGTCATAATTTTTCATAGGCGATGTTTTTCTTGGCCCGATAGTTTGGGCCAAATTGGCCCATTTATTTATTTTTGCTTGAATTTATATTAATTTTAAAAGGAAAAATAAAAAATAATATCAGGCCAAATAAGTCCAGTAGTGTTCGGGACAGGAATTTACAGGTTCGACCTGGCTCTCTGGCCCATTATGTCTTTTAATTTTAAATTTAATTTAATTTAACAATTAACCCAAAAAAAAAGAAATATTTTTATCCATCTCAAACCACTCTTTTTATTTTCTTAACCACTTATCATTCTCAATCTATCATTTTCATATTTTTATATTCTCTCTAAGCAACTTTTTCTAAAACTAAAATATAATTCAAAATAATTATTAAATATTTTGTATTAATTTAAATTAGAGGTGAACAAATGTTGATTTGGTTCGAATTTGGAGACTAAATGAAATCGAATTGGGTATAGTATTTCATTGAGTCAGTTCAGGTTTACATGTTTTATTTTTTGTTTTGACCCAATTTGGTCGGATTTGAGTCAATTTGGGCTAAGTCTTAGATTATCTAACAAAACAAGTTGGAGGGGAAATGGAAAAAAAATTGGGGAAAAACTTTATAAATTAAACCTAGGTAGAAATATCATATCAAATACGTAATCAACCCAAACAAAAAAGTGAATATACCCAAAATTGTTGATAAAAGTCATAAAATACAATCCAAAATAAGTCAAATATGACAAACATTAACCCAAAATAATTGATTTCAAATAATAGGTGTGAACATACCTGTAGGGGGAAAAGGAAAAATCAGATGCGATTCAACTTACGACTTTGTTGTGGTGGGAGTGACTAATTCAGAGAACGAAACTAACATGCCCAAAGGAGAAAGAGGTGACGAGAACTTGGAAAAAGAAGACGTAAAAGACCGAAGAAAAGAAAACAAAAAAGAGAGAAAGGATGTTTCAAAGTAGATGGTAGAGGGTAAAAGAGAGCAATGAAAGAGTTGTTTGTGGTGGTGTGGCCTATGGCATGAGATGGCAGCAGGGCACAGAAATATAGGAACAAGTTTTTGGTGAGAGGAATTAGGGACAAAGGGTCTAAGTGACGTCTGTCTCTATCTGTTGTAAGAATAAGAAAGTGAAATTATAATAGTAGTAATAATAATAAATTTATTTACCACCACGTCGAATCGGGCATCAAGTTCTATTAGTTCGAATCGGGACCTGAATTTATATTTGATTAGGTTGTTTATTTCACAAATCGGATGACTTTCAAACTTGTTCAAACCAAGTCTAATGTATTTGGGTCGGGCAATCATATTGATCATGTTTGTCCAATCAATGTTACCCCTCATTTAAATAAAAGAATACTGAAATTGAATATTTTTTGTGGAGACTTGACACATACATTAATTTAATAAGTAGTTATTGATAAAATATACATTTTATTGTTTTACTGTGTTAAATTTCTACACAATAAAATTAGAATTCAATTTTGATGCATTATCAATGTAAAAAGGTTTTACTCTGTCAACCAATTAGAATATACATTAGTTATGACTTGTAAAGTAATTATTATAAAAGTCAACAATTTTACCATATATAACAATTCATAATTTGATGACAATATAATTTTTCTTTACACTTTCAATGCATTTTAATTAAATTCATAAAATTATTCTATTATTATATTGATCATTTATCCAATTGAATTTTTTTCTTTATTTTCTTTCATTGTCTTTCATTTAATACCAAATATCAATAATAAATTTAATATATATTGAAAAACATTAAACCAATTATTATATATTGCTTATACCTATTATGAATCTATTAAATTAGTTCCTATGTTGTGAATTTGAGTCTTTCTTTATAAATATGAGAATACTTTTTTGTTATATTCTTTCTTTTTGTAACACGCGATTATACTATTATTTAATATTTATATTTATATTATTAAAAAATTCACAAATCATTAATTATTTTCAAAATTTTCTTCACATTAGAATTTTTTATATTTTAATTTTTTTACGGTAATTAAATTTTTAAATCTCAAGTTTAATTACTTTAGTAGCAAGCTACCAACTGGGGTTGAGTACAACGAAAGGGTTTGTCTCCCACAATATGGTGAATTAAGGTTTCGAATCCCCATTCAGAGAGGTGCAAACCTGTGGAAAACCAAGAAAAAAAATAGTAACAAGCTAAAATAAAATAAAATACTAATATATTTTTTCAAATAAAGGATATAGGGAAAAAATAGGATGTTAAAAAATCGAAAACAGATCAAATCCAAACAGCTTTAAATTGGATTGGAATGGATCAAAATTAAAGTTTAAACCAAACTTATTGAATGGTGAATTAAAAAAAATCAAAGTTATTAGATCGAATGATTTTTCTCTACATGATCAATATAATCCAATTCACGAACACTCTTAAAAAATCTACTCTTATATTATAAATTTGAATATCCATTATCGAGTGAAAGCATTTTTAGGATCTATTAATGACAATATTTTTAGAAGATATTTTTGAATGAGAGTGTTTTTAGGAGTTATTCTCACTTTGTGTCACTTGTCTTAAGAGTTGTCAAATGGGCCAGACTCGTCCAACTTGGTCTGACAGGCCAAATGGTAAAAACGGGTTGGTCCGAATTTTTCATAGGTCATGTTTTTTTGGCCTGATGGGTTGGGCCAAATTGGTTCATTTATTTATTTTTGCTTAAATTTATATTAATTTAAAAAGAAAAAATAAAAAATAATATCAGGCCAGATTGGCCTGGTAGTGTTCGGGCTAGGAATTTATAAGCACAACCTGGCTTGTTTGGCCCATTAAGTCAAGTCAATTTAGCTCGGTTCTTTTTAAGCCACTTTTTTTACAGCCCAACCTTATAGGCCATTGGGTCGGGCCAATTTTGACAACTCTTTTTTTTGCTTAATGGCTGGGCAAAGAGACACCTCAGACCCAAAATCAATTAATCACAAACATAAACTTCCTCCATTAAGGAGGTTACAGCAAAGTTAGGAACTGAATTAAAAAAAAAAACATACAATAATTTTCTAAAGATAAACCAAATTTGGCAAAGCTATCAGCCAAACTATTTGACTCTCTACAAATGTGTCCAAAAGCATAGAAAAGAAATTCATCCTTTAATCTCCAAATCTCACTAACAAGTTCATGGAATTGATTTTCAAGACCCAAGTAATCATCAATAAGCCTAACTGCATCAAGGCTGTCGGATTCAACCTTCAGTTTTTCTACTCCAGCATCACGAGCCATTTGCAAGCCATAAAGAATTACCCAAAGTTCAGCCTCAAGAACTGAATAGTGAACTAATCTTCTTGAGAAAGCTTGAATAAATTCACCATAATTTTATCTCATAACTGCTCCACACGAAGCAAGAAAAGCACAATGATAAAGTGCACCATCACAGTTCAGTTTGATACACTCAGCCAAGGATCCGTTACAACATCCATCAACAGTATGCACAATACTAGCTTCAGCAAATTGCAACCTGATATGGATAACTGATATCTTATCCTTTCTGGACCATCCCAACGCCAAATAAGTTGAAACAACTGATTATTAGGAAAATTATCATGACCAGAAATCTTATGATAAGCTTTTCTGGTTGAGAACCTCCCATTTGAATCACTATCCTACTCCAAAAAATCATTTGAATTGGAGCTACAAGGGGGCTTTAAACACTGAATGCTTAGAATAATATTATCAAGAAGAAATGACGCCAACCTTTGAAGATCCTACTCACCATTTAAATTCACAAAGAAATAAACAGGAAGATTCTGATCCTCCAAACTATCTGAAGACTTATATTGATTCAGAGGACCCTTACCTGGAACCCAGTAGTCTTCCCAAAAATGAATCCTCCGCCCATTTCCAACACGCCAAATCACATTGGAAGTAACAAAATTCCAAGTTTTAGCAATTCCACGCCATAGGTTGGTACCATGTCTGCTAGGATCAATTTTGGGCAGAACATCATCACCACTTTCTTCAACACCTCCGCTTGTTCCATATTAGCTTCAACAAACAAGAGAAGATCATCTGCAAAAGCCAAATGAGAGAGTTTGGGGCCTCCTCTAGAAAGTTGAATAAGAGTCCACATTTTTTGTTCCACAGTAAAATTAATCAAATGGAAAAGCCTCTCAATACAAAGAACAAATAGATATGAGGAAATAGGATTACCCTGACGAATGTAATGACCCCCAGATCAGGTGTCTTAGAGGCTTCACTCCATGATACTTCACACAGTGACACTTCACTCAACTCCTCGTTGGTCGAACCCTTCACCGGTCAGAACCCTCCGTGGGTAGTCCTTTCTGAGATGTCTGGCCGCTTTCAAGATCATTGACTGTCCCCACAAACCAACACGAGACTTCTCAACATGCTTTGTCCTCACTCGCACACTTCCTGGGAAACTTCCCAGGAGGTCACCCATCCCATAATTGCTCCAAGCCAACCACGCTTAACTGTGGAGTTCTTAAGTGATGAGCTACCGAAAAGTAGATGCATCTTGTTGGTATAGGTAGTACCAATTATTTCCTTCAAGTCATCCTCAACTATATAGTCCCACACCTATACCACCTCTGGATCCCTCTCATTCCGGTG
This sequence comes from Pueraria montana var. lobata, assembly GCA_026413185.1. NCBI lineage: Eukaryota > Viridiplantae > Streptophyta > Magnoliopsida > Fabales > Fabaceae > Pueraria > Pueraria montana. The sequence continues at coordinate 77,034,145 of CM048647.1, forward strand.
TGATTCGCCTGGGTGTTACAACGAACACCTCTAGATGGACCGAACTTTTCAAGGGCTTCACCATTCCAAAGAACTTAGAAAGTAGGAGAAGAAATGCAGCAATGCACCAAATTAAATATACCCTCATATATCTTATCCTAATCCTGAACATTTATTTTTAGACAATTGTTAAATATACCCTCCTTGATTGTATGATATACCTCCCCTTTTCTACTTTTTTTGTAATTTATTCGCTTTTCACCCTTATCTCTTCACCTGTTGCACACCCTTTCCTCAAACACGTTCTTTCGATCTCTTCTTCCTTTCATCACATAACGAGAGCAATGGTTACACACATAGTGGCAATATCAATCATCGTTTTGTGGTCCAACGCGCAAACACGACATTTGATGGCAGCGACAAATGTCAGCGACGACGACAACATCGTAGCAAGTGAGTGTCGCAGAGGAATGATCCTTCGTGGGTGTCGCAGCGACGACGACATTTGATGCTTGCACACATTCTCAATCAAGGAAAATAAAAAAATGGGTTAAGGGATTTTCCTTGATGTGGACTTAGTCCTAGAGTTTCTATTGATATTTGTTGTAGATTTTGTTGCATGACGAAATCTACATCTATGTTATTCTGTGCCTGTCTTCTCTAAGAAGCTTGAGTAGTTCTAGTATATATAATACTTGTTGCAAGTGAAATTTGAGATTTGGCAAGTGTCCTTCCATTTACTAGGTGTTGGATCAAATCCTTTATCATTGGAATTCTCGGATTCTATTCCATAGTCAATTACTCCAATAATGATATCGATCACTTTTAGTACTTTCAAGAAAAAAATACATGAGTAAATCATATCACTTTCAGTATTGTCCAGAAAAAAAAAACATTTAAGCTGTTGGAGATCCCACATTGACTAGTGATATGGCCAAGTTAGTGTATATAAGTAGGGGGACAACCCTCATCTTACAAGTCGGTTTTGTAGGGTTGAGTTAGGCCCAAACCCCCACTTTGTAGGGTTGCCCCCTACTTATATACACTAACTTGGTCATATCACTAGTTAATGAGACATAGAAATATGACAAGATGTTTGTGATTTTGTGAGAGGAATTAGGGACAAAAGGTCTGAGTGGGGGTCTGCCTGTCTCTGTCTATTGTTCGACCCATATTTACCCTAATCTAAATAATAGAATAGTTTAATTGAATATTTTTCTGTGGTGATTTGGTACATGGATAAAATACACATTTGATACATAATTACATTTTATTATATTACTGTGTTGATTTTTTTTTTTTTGAAAGGAACTGTGTTGAATTTCAACACAATAAAAGTTTAATTTTGATGGATTATCGGTGTAAAGAGTTTTACTGTGTCAATTAATTAGAAAATACATCAATTATGACCTTTAGAGTAAGTATTATAAAAGTTGACAATTTTATCTTATATAATAATTCATAATTTAATAATATAAAAAAATATTTACACTTCCACTGTATTTTAATTATTCTATTACTGTACATAGATCACTTATCTGATTGAAATAATTTTTCATTGTTTTGTTTCATTCTCATTCATTTAATTTGATACAAAATGTGAATAATAAATTTAATATTTATAGAAAAACATTAAACCAATTATTACATATTGCTTACCTATTTTGAATCTATTATATCAATTCCTATATTGTGAATTTGAGTCTTCTTTTATAAAAATGAGGATAATTTTTTGTTATATTCTTTCTTTCTGTATCATGCGATTCTACTATTATTTAATATACTTATATTTATATTATTCAAAAAGAGAAATGCTAATGATACTCTCTCTAACACTCTCCTTTTAACCCTCTCTGTCATTGGTTGAAATTGGTTGAAAATCATCAATTTTGGTGGCTCTCACTTCTATATTAGAATTTTAAGTGAGACCCACCAAAATTGATGATTTCTAACTAATTTCAGTCAATCATATGGAAAATGTTAAAAAAAAGAGTGTCATTAGCATTCTCAAATCATTAATTATTTTCAAATTTTTCTTCACACTAGAATATCTTATATTAAAAAAATAATGCTAAGTTTTTATATTTTTAAATCTCAAGATTAATTACTTTATTTTTTTCTTTTTAAATTAAAATTCTTTTTTTGCTCAAATCTTTAATTATGTCTATTCTAAAATTATTTTTATATTTTAACTCCATTCTAAGAACTCACATAATAATGAAATACTTATTACTACTTATTCATTAAGAAATTAATTGATGAACTCTTAAACACTAATACAAAAAAATATCGGTATTTGACATTTTTTTATTGATTCTAATTACATTTGATCGATGTATATATATATATATATATATATATATATATATATATATATATTAAAAAACTGCAGTGCGACTACAAGTCTTTCATGATATACAAATAATGATATGAACTTAGATACATAACCAAATATAGAACCAACACTCCAAATTAAATAATCCAAATCAAAGAATACCAAATGGATTGCCTCATTTCCTCCTCCCACATAAACAAATTCTTCCGTCACCTCTAACACCACTTCCACTTTCCTTTGCACCATTCCCCTAACTCAGCCACCTTTTCCATCTTATTATCAAAAAAGCTATACAACCTGTTATAACTAGATTTTAGCTAGCACACACCCCTCCATCCAAGGATCCTGCTAAAAAATGTGTCCATCGATCCAGTTTAATTTCACTGATTTCATAATATTTTCTCTCCACCAATCATCAAAGTTCAAAGAATTGCTATTTGGAGGCTTAATATGCAAAAGTATTAGACTTGGATAGCAGAATTGAAAACAAAACACAGAACTGCACAAAAAGAATAAGTGAGTCCGTTACAATTTTTGTCAAAGACTCGTGAGTACCCATGCAATATTTTAACTATTAATTATATCCTCTAGTTCCCCCTAGAGATTTTATCATTTTATATTGAGGGAGAGATTATTTAATCTTTTTTATTACTTGTAGCTAGCTATTTTATTGAGGGAGATATTTTATCATTTCAAAGTATTTAATACTAAATTATTCATAAGTTTCAATCTAATACTTAATTTATTACAGCAATGAAGTATTGAATACAAAATTAATTATTCAAACTCGCACCTCGAATCCATCCACCGGTGGTGGATTGTGCTTAATTAATTTCAAACAAATCGTCAAAATTTAGTTGGAAAAGAGATATATATTATAACACACATGTTGAGTATATTATAATCATTATCCATATGATTTTAAAGCAGAAGGCTAACAATTCACCAAAAAAAATAAAAATAAAAAGCTGAAGGCTTTCTTGAATAATACATATATACGGCTCTCTCTCTATATATCATTCAAACGATACAATAACAAACTAATTGCTGGCAACTTATATTCTCATACAATCAATATCTGTAAATTCTCTGAAGCCTTTGGAACATCGAGTAACAAGCTTACACGTTCATAGCGCTCTTCCAATCTTTCATCACCCTCTTCCTTCACTATATTGATAATAAGTTGCTCCAAGACACAGCCAGTTTGGATCATATAGTAGCACCAACACATTCCATTCTTGCTCGCTCGGAATTCCTTCACCTCAACCACCTTTAGAGTTTTTCTTAAGCATTCAAAACTTACATTTTGTTCCATACAGAATTTCGAAAAGTTGAAAATATAGGGCTTAACAATATCCTGAAATATATATATATATATATAACATATCAACACATGTTCCATTCAAGCTTTAATATGCATATATAACCATTGAGAAAGAGTTGTATATATATATAAAATCAAAGGTAATTGACTCACTCCATATATTTTTCCTTGGCCCATGTCCAGCGTGAGTTTCTCCAAACGAACACAACTGGTAAGAACTAACATGAATCCGAACATTTCTTGAATATGCATATTAGTCTTCACGATCAAATGTCTCACGTCCATATTATGTTTGATACACATCTGTTCTTCTCCAGTAGGAATAGCCTTTTTTTTTTTTTTTTTTGCCATGCATCTAAAAATGAAAACAAATATTTAGAAAAAAATCAAGTTGTTTCTAACCATACCAAAGAACAAAAAAATAATTATATTCATACATTTAATCTCTCTTTCATCTAATTTTCATTTTTTTTATCTCTCTTAATTTTCTATCACAACTTTTATTTTCTCTATCTTTTCTTGTCCTTCCTATCGTTTTCTTTCCTCCACCTCATCCAGACCAAAATGGGTGAATGTTAATTCATATTTCTCATTTAAAAAAGAGAAAGAAAAATACGTACCTACAGTAAGAAGCTGCAAACTGTAAGAACCTTAACGTATCTGAGATCGTATAAAGATTCACAAAGTTCATCCCCATATTCCTCAAAATTGGCCATAGGGGTGAAGTCCAGTTGTGCTTCTTTTAAGACGTTAGGGAGTGCTTTTACTTGAAAAATCCCCATTTTTCCAGAATATTTGAGAAACTTGAGATTTGGTGCCCTGAAATCCACGTAATCAGAGATAAAAAAATTGCACTTATTTATAACCAACCTTTTTAATCCAAGTTCTCTAGAGCCCATATCGAAATGTGCCAAATTCCAACATTTCTTGAGACTCAAGTTTTCAAGTTTCCCAAGGATGGATAAGAGGGTCTTAACAGTGTCAAGAGTCACTTCAATCCACCCAAAAGAAACATCCTTAAGTGCCACAAGATTGCACAAATCAGGCATGGCAAAACCGCATGCATACATCTCTAGAGCCTCAAGTGATGCATGACCATAAACATGGTTTGGCAATTGAAACAAAGCATCATGATGATTATCATCCTCCTCCTCCCATGTTGGGTCTGAGAAATCAAGCCTCAACTCTTTAACCCCGTGCTCTGTAGCAAATGCAACACAACGTTCTATAATGTCAGCACAACTTTCAGGGTTTGAAACCTTGAGAGAGAACTTGTCCACTGTGTTGCCTTTGTAGTTCTTCATGAAGTTGGTGATGAAGCTGAATAAAACCTTTCTCTGTGCTTCTTTGGTTTCATCAGATCCACAAGGATTAACAAAGAAGAGTTCGTTGAACTCTATGTTCCTCGTTGATTGCCATAACTTGGACCACTTCTTGGACAGGACGCATGTCCTTGCTGCCTCTTTGAAAGGAAGGAATGAAACAATGGTGATAAGAACAGCTTCCTTCAACAAACAGAACTTGTCCACTAGGTTCCTTCTTATCCTTGCCATGGCTATAGGGATGACAAATATGAATGAATGGCTATGTTAAATAGTATTGAATGATGCAAACTTGAAAGCAAAAGCGTGCAACCTTTAGTGACGCCTTGTGTCCTGCAAAATCAAAATTACACAAGAGTTGTCATAGTTTTCTCATAGGATGTCATTTAAGGAATTCAAAATTTGAATTTTTGTTTTTAACTAAATAGATCTTACATGTTCCCAAAGAATTATGTTTCCATCTATATTACTTAATATTGTATTCAGAATTGATTTTTTTTTGGTAAACATTATATTCTGAACTAATGGCATCCCATCTTAATAAATCCATTTAAAAAAAAAACTAACAATTTGAGGATGTTTCTAAATATTGTTATATATAGGAAAATATCGGGCTGAATTTTTTTATTTTATTTCAAAACAACAATCTCACTCTTGCATTAAACTAAAATAAGAGTGAAAATGGGTCAGATTGGTTCAAGTCTGGAAGCAAATTGAAATTAATTGAATTTGATAAAATTTCATTGAGCTGGTTTGAGTTTAAAGAAAATAGGCTATGTACTAACAATGTAAAACTATTTTACATTGTCATCCAATTATAAACCATCATGTATGATAAGTTTGTTGACTTTTATAACAACTATCTCAAAAGTCATACCAATGATTATTTTTGATTGGTTGACAGTGTAAAATTACTTTACATTGTTAGTGCATGACCATTAACTTGGTCGGATTCGACTCAATTTTGGGGCAGATCTTAGATTATCCAAAAAAAAGTTGGAGGTGAAATGGAAAACCTTAGAAAAAAATTGGGGGAAAACATTATAAATTAAGCCTAGCTAGAAATAAGATAAAATACCAAATTAACCCAAACAAAAATGTGAATATACCCAAAATTGTTGATATAAGTCAAGAAATACAACAACTCAAAATAAGTCAAACATAACAAACATCAACCCAATATTGTTGATTTTGAATAATAGGTGTGAATATACCTAAAGGAGGAAAATGAAAAAACCAGATGTGATCAAACTTAGAACTTTGTTGTGTTAGGAGTGAGGGGGGATGAGAACTTTGACAGAGAAGTCGTAAAAGACAAAAGTAGAGAAACTAAAAAAGAGAGAAGGGTTGTTTCACCAATTTAAAGAAATGACAAAGGAAAAAAGAGAGTGATGACGATGATGATGATGATGACGACGACGACGATGATAATGGTGATGGGTGTCAAGTTTCAGAATATTTAGGGCCTGAATTGATTGGTGATTGGTTAACAGTGTGAAATTACTTTACACTATAAGTGCATGGCCATTAAACTCTTGAGTTTATATATGTTTCTCTTTTTGGACCTAACTTGGTTGGAATCGACTCAATTTAGGTCAGAACTTAGATTATCCACACAAAAAAAAGTTGGAGGTGAAATGGAAAAAACTAGAAAAAAAACTGGGGAAAAACATTATAAATTAAACCTAGCTAGAAATATCATATCAAATACCAAATCAACCCAAACAAAAATTTGAATATACCCAAAATTGTTGATATAAGACATATAAGACACAAAATTCAACAACTCAAAATAAGTCAGACACAAAGAACATCAACCTAAAATCATTGATTTTGAATAATAGGTGTAAGTATACCCGAAGGAGGAAAATGAAAAAACCAGGTGTGATTGAACTTAGGACTTTGTTGTGTTGGGAGTGCGGGAGGATAAGAACTTTGACAGACAAGTCGTAAAAGACAAAAGTAGAGAAACTAAAAAAGAGAGAAGGGTTGTTTCACTATTTCAAAAGAAACGGCAAAGGAAAAAAGAGAGTGATGAAAGAGGGGTCTTGGTGGTGTGGCCTATGGCGAGAGGAATTTGGGACAAACAAGGGTTGTTTCACTATTTCAAAAGAAACGGCAAAGGAAAAAAGAGAGCGATGAAAGAGGGGTCTTGGTGGTGTGGCCTATGGCGAGAGGAATTTGGGACAAACAACAACAACAACAAATGTATTAACCACCAAGTCAGATCGGTGTCAAGTTTCAAAATATTTAAGGCCTGAATTGATTTGTGATTAGTTGACAGTGTTAAATTAGTTTACACTATCAGTGCATGACCATTAAAATGTTGAGTTTATATATGTTTTTTTTGTCCTAGCTCGGTTGGAATCGACTCAATTTGGGTCAGATCTTAAATTATGCAAAAAACTAGGTCCAATGGAAAAAACTAGAAAAAAAAAGTGGGGAAAAACATTATAATTAAACCTAGCTAGAAATATCATATCAAATACCAAATCAACCCAAACAAAAATGTGTATATACCCAAAATTGTTGATATAAGTCACAAAATACAAAAACTCAAAATAAGTCAGACACAACAAACATCAACCTAAAATCATTGATCTTGAATAATAGGTGTAAGTATACCTGAAGGAGGAAAATGAAAAAACCAGGTGTGATTGAACTTAGGACTTTGTTGTGTTAGGAGTGCGGGAGGATATGAACTTTGACAGACAAGTCGTAAAAGACAAAAGTAGAGAAACTAAAAAAGAGATAAGGGTTGTTTCACTATTTCAAAGGAAACGGCAAAGGAAAAAATAGAGCGAAGAAAGAGGGGTCTTGGTGGTGTGGCCTATGACGTCAGATGACAGCAAGGCAAAAAAAAAATTGGTGATAAGATATTTGAGTTTTGGAGAGAGGAATTTGGGACAAAGGGTCTGAGTGGGTGGATGTCACCGTCTTTGTCAGTTGCGATGATGATAATAATAATAATAACAACAACAATAATAATAATAATAATAATAATAATAATAATAATAATAATAATAATAATAATAATAATAATAATAATAAATGTATTAACCCCCAAGTCAGGTCGGTGTCAAGTTTCAGAATATTTAGTGTCTGAATTGATTTGTGATTGGTTGATAATGTGAAATTAGTTTACACTATTAGTGCATGATCATTAAACTCTTGAGTTTATATATATTTTTTTACCTAGCTCGGTTGGAATCGACTCAATTCTGGTCAGATCTTAGATTATCCAAAAACAAAATTGGAAGTGAAATGGAAAAAACTAGAAAAAAATTGGGGAAAAACATTATAAATTAAACCTAGCTAGAAATATCATATCAAATACCAAATTAACCCAAACAAAAATGTGAATATACCCAAAATTGTTGATATAAGTCACAAAATACAACTCAAAATAAGTCAGACATAACAAACATCAACCTAAAATCATTGATTTTAAATAATAGGTGAAAGTATACCTGAAGGAGGAAAGTGAAAAAACCAGGTGCGATCGAACTTGGGACTTTGTTGTGTTGGGAGTGGCGAAGGATGAGAACTTTAACAGAGAAGTCGTAAAAGACAAAAGTAGAGAAACTAAAAAAGAGAGAAGGGTGTTTCACTACTTCAAAGAAAACGGCAAAGGGAAAAAGAGAGCAATGAAAGAGGGGTCTTAGTGGTGTGGCCTATGGCGTGAGATGGCAGCATGGTAGTATGGTGATAAGATATTTGAGTTTTGGAGAGAGGAATTTGGGACAAAGGATCTGAGTGGGTGGATGTCATCGTCTTTGTCTGTTGTGAGAATAATAATAATAATAATAATAATAATAATAATAATAATAATAATAATAATAATAATAACTAATAATTAATAATGATAATAATAATTAATGTATTGACCACCACGTCAAATCGAGTGTCAAGTTCTAGAATATTCAAGGCCTGAATTGACTGGGTCAAGTTGTTTTTTCACAAAATTGGATAACTTGCAAACTTGTTCAAACGAAGTCTAATATATTCAGGTTAGGCTAGGTAGGGTTAACCAGATTGATTAGGTTCGTCCTACCCATGTTTCCCCTAACCTAGATAACAACTTATTGCAATTGAATATTTTCTGTGAAGATTTGATAAGTTAATTTAATAATTTGGTTATGTATAAAATACACATTTTATTAGGTAGTCGTATTGAATTTCTACACAATAAATTTTTCTTCACACTAGAATATATTATATTAAAATTCTTTTATGCTAAGCTTTTAAATTTTTAAATCTCATGTTTAATTACTTTAATTTTTTTCCTTTTTGATTTAAAATTCTTTTTTGCTCAAATATTTAATTATTTCTATTCTAAAATTAATTAATTAATTTTTAAATTTTTACTATTTTTTCCCTACATTTAAATTAATTATATATATTTTTTATTTTATAACTAATAAGTCGTTGGTCCGAGTGGTATTGGGCTCGGTCCTCTTAAGCAAGGTCTCGGATTCGAATCTTGTGGAAGGAAAAAACGTGTTTGGGAGGGGAGACCCCACTAAAGGTGGCCAGTCAAGTTCCCCGGCGGATATTAGTCATCAGCAAAGCTGGTGGATACTTCGCACCAATGTCATGGGTACCAAAAAAAAATTTATATATTTTAACATCAATTTAAAAACTCGCATAATAATGAAATACTTACTACTTATTGATTAAGAAATTAATTGATGAACTCTTAAACACTAACACAAAAAAGATTGGAATTTGACATTTTTTTTATTGATTCTAATTACAGTTGATCGATGTAGTAAATATTTTTTTTAAATAACAGTGCAACTACGAGTCTTTCATGATATACAAATAATGATATGAACTTAGATACATAACCAAATATAGAACCAACACCAAATTAAATAATCTAAATCAAAGAATACCAAATGGATTGCCTCATTTCCTTACACAGTTACACTGCTTACTTCCTGTATGCAATGCGAGCAACCCAAAAACTGGAAAAAGTGATATTAATTTGCAATCGTTATGAAATGCAGATGATATTCCCACCCAACTCTCAAGCATTAATTTCCTCCTCCAACATAAACAAATTCTTCCGTCACCTCTAACATCAATTCCACTTTCCTTTGCACCATTCTCCTAACTCAGCCACCGTTCCCTTGTTATTATCAAAAAAGCTATACAACCTGTTATAACTAGATTTTAACACACACCCCTCCATCCAAGGATCCAGCTAAAAAAATGTGTCCCATCCAGTTTAATTTCACTGATTTCATAATATTTTCTCTCCACCGATCATCAAAGTTCAAAGAATTGTCATTTTGAGGCTTAATAAGGCTTAATATGCAAAAGTATTAGACTTGGATAGCAGACATGAAAACAAAGACTCATGACTCATGAGTACCCCATGCAATATTTTAACTAACTCTAGTTCCCCCCATAGAGATTTTATCATTTTATCGAGGAGAGATTATTTAATCTTTTTTTATTACTTTTAGCTATTTTATTGAGGAGAGATTTTATCATTTCAAAGTAATTTAATACGAAATTATTCATAAGTTTCAATATCTAATACTTAATTTATTACAACAATAAAGTATTGAATACAAAATTATCAAACTCGCACCTCGAATCCATCAGACGGTGGTGGATTAATGGTGCTTAATTAATTTCAAACAATACATCAAAATTTAGTTGGAAAGCGATATATTATACTAACACACATGTTGAGTACAAATGTATAATAATCATTATATATCCATATGTCTCATTCAAACATACAATTAACAAACGAATTGCTGGCAACTTATATTCTCAGACAATCAATATCTGTAAATTCTCTGAAGCCTTTGGAACATCGAGTAACAATCTTGCACGTGCATAGCGATGTGCCAATCTGTCATCACCCTCTTCCTTCACTATATTGACAGTAAATTGCTCCAAGACACAGCCAGTTTGGATCAGATATAAGCACCAATACATTCCTTTGTTGCTCGCTCGGAAATCCTTCACCTCAACCACCTTTAGAGTTTTTCTTAAGCATTCAAAAGTTATCCTTTGTTCCTTACAGAATTTCTCAAAGTTGAAAAGATGGGGTCTAATATAATCCTGAAATATATATAAAACATATCAACACATGTTCCATTATTCAAGCTTTAATATGCATATATATATAACCATTGAGAAAGAGTTGTATATATAAAATCAAAGGTAATTGACTCACTGGATATAATTTTCCTTGGCCAAAGTCCAGCGTGAGTTTCTCCAAACAAACACAACTGCTAAGAAGTAAAAGCAATCCGTACAATTCTTGATTATACATATTAGTCTTCACGATCAAATGTCTCACGTTCATATCATGTAATTCATGTTCGATACGACTCGATTCTTCTCCAGTAGGAATAGCTTTTTTTTTTTGCCATGCATTTAAAAATGAAAACAAATATTTAAAAAAACAACAATCAAAAGTTGTTTCTAACCATACCAAAGAATAAAAAAAATAATTATATTCATACATTTAGTCTCTCTTTCAACTAATTTTTTTATCTCTCTTAATTTCCTATCACACCACTTATCACAACTATTATTTTCTCTATCTTTTCTTGTCCTTCCTATCATTCTCTTTCCTCCACCTCATCCAGACCAAAATGGGTGGATGTTAATTCATATTTCTCATTTAAAAAAGTGAAAGAAAAGTACGTACCTGAAGCAAGAAGCTGCAAACTGTAAGAACCTTAACGCCTCTGAGATAGTATAAACATTCACAAAGTTCATCCCCATATTCCTCAAAATTGGTCATAGGCGTGAAGTCCAGTTGTGCTTCTTGTATGACGTTAGGGAGTACTTTTACTAGAAAAATTCCCAATTTTCCAGAATATTTGAGAAACTTGAGATTTGGTGCCCTCAAATCCATGTAATCAGAGATAACAAAATGGCACTTATTTATAACCAACCTTCTTAATCCAAGTTCTCTAGAGCCCATATCAAAATGTGCCAAATTCCAACATTTCTTGAGACTCAAGTTTTCAAGTTTCCCAAGGGTGGATAAGAGGGTCTTAACAGTGTCAAGAGTCACTTCAATCCACCCAAAAGAAACATCCTTAAGTGCCACAAGATTGCACAAATCAGGCATGGCAAAACTGCATGCATACAACTCTAGAGCCTCAAGTGATGCATGTCCATAAACATGGTTTGGCAATTGAAACAAAGCATCATGATGATTATCATCATCCTCGTCCCATGTTGGGTCTGAGAAATCAAGCCTCAACTCTTTAACCCCGTGTTGTGTAGCAAATGCAACACAACGTTCTATAATGTCAGCACAACTTTCAGGGTTTGAAACCTTGAGAGAGAACTTGTCCACTGTGTTGCCTTTGTAGTTCTTCACGAAGTTGGTGATGAAGCTGAAGAAAACCTTTCTCTGTGCTTCTTTGGTTTCATCAGATCCACAAGGATTAACAAAGAAGAGTTCGTTGAACTCTATGATCCTCGTTGATTGCCATATCTTGGACCACTTCTTGGACAGGACGCATGTCCTTGCTGCCTCTTTGAAAGGAAGGAATGAAACAATGGTGATAAGAACAGCTTCCTTCAACAAACAGAACTTGTCCACCAGGTTGCTTCTTATCCTTGCCATGGCTATATATAGTTTTGAATCGAAGGCAAAAGGGTGCAACCTTTGGCGACCCCTTGTGTCCTGCAAAATCAAAATTACACAAAAGTTGTCATAGTTTTCTCATAGGATGTCATTTAAGGTATTCAAAATTTGAAGTTTTGTTTTTAACTAAATAGCTCTTACATGTTCCCAAAGAATTATGTTTCTATCTATATTACTTAATATTATATGCAGAATTCAATTTTTTTTCTTAAACATTATATTCTGAATTAATGGCATCCCATCTTAATAAATCCATTTAAAAAAAAACTGTACAAGAAAACAGGTCTTTAGAGTCGGCCAAAAGCAGACTCTAAAAAAGAAAAGCTGACTCTAAATGGTACTTAAGTGTCGGACCTGCGTCGGAGCAGACATCGACTCTAAAACCCTCGAAGCTAATTATGCTTGCGTCGGTTTCGAAGCCCGACGCTTCTTATCGTCGGCTTAGCTCACACTATAACCATCGCACTATACATCCGACGCTAATATTGCTACTTTTTAAAAATTTATTTCTAATTAGTGTCGGACAAGCCGACTCTATTAGGTTTTATTTTTTAACTCTATTATGTATTATCTTTTAAAATTTTATTTCCCTTTGTGTCGGCTTAGCCGACGCTAACAGTAATATATTTAATTAATTTTAGTTTCTATTCAGTTTGCGTTGGTTTACTTGGGATAGAAAGACTGGTCTCGAGAGAAAGGAGGAGAGAGTGAGATAGGCAATTATTTAAACCAAAATCGTAATTTAAATAACTAAATAATCACTCAAAAGAAAAATGTGAAAAAATATATAAGTAAATAGACAATGGATAACTGAATAAAAGCATTAGGAACTTCCAAATAAACAAGATAAGTACTACCTTGCACTTTTGTACGTTAAAAACTAAGAAAAAATGGAGCTACTAAGATAAAAAAAATGTTCAAAATACTTTTTTCAATATTGATTTGGTTTTCATCATAAATTTTCTTCATTTCTAATGACATGTCCATATGTAATTATATTGGCACCTCAAAAATGACATCAAGAGATTGATTGCAACAACTACAACGTCATCCACACAAATTGCAAGAAACCAATTCCTATAATGGCTGACATAATTGATAAAGAATAATAATAAACAAGTAGAAAAAGTAAAATGAACCTGTAACTGTTGAACTTCTCCTTCAGTAATGCCTGTGCGATAAAGGAAGAGACAAAAAATCAAGAAAGGAAGTTGAGGAGCACAACTATAAGCAATTTCAGTGATATTACAAACAGAGGAAGTATATATAAGTTTGAAGTTTTAAATGCTACTTAGTGCAATTGAAAATGCACTGTCTGCACTATCAGTTTTTAACTACTACTACAAACCAAGCCTAGAAAGTGAAATATCTCAAGGACTGCATTTAAGAACTTACAGCAGAGGAGGTAGGCACACTGAAGTGTCGGTGACAAAAGACAAGAGCAGGGGAACGAAAATTGGAAAGAAGTTTATTGCATATTAAGAAAATGTTCAAATAAGAGAAGGAAGAATTCCTATGGATGTACTTGAAGAATCAGAGCAGCTAGCCTTTTGATCTCTCTTGCTTTCCTATATATCGTTGCTGATTTTTCCCGGGCAAATCTCTCTCAAGCATTCGCTTTCCTCTGCCCTCCTTGGAATGCAGCCTTTGCCTATCGAGGCAAACAGGTAAGAAAATGTTGTTTATAAGCAATATCAATCTGACCAAGTAATCACAAACAAGTCAAGTCTTAAATTAAAACTGAACATAAAAAAAAAAGTGAATTGTTTTTGACACAGGTGGGTAACTCAGGCAAAAATATATAGCAAGGGAAAATAAAATATTGTTCCACAAATAAATCAACAGCATCATGGAACTAAACCCATATACAAGAAAGGGGGGAGGCATCTTGTGCTAAATTAATCAACACTCAACTGAAATTTACAACTTATGTCACAAAGAAATAGAACCTCAGCAAGATTTGTCGCACCATCTTCCATTGAGGCATTTGAATTTCTGTCATGAAGTCCCAGTCGAGACCTTGGTTTCTGTGGAGAATCAGACTCATCATGCTGGCTACGTAAACAACAATTCCAACCGTAGAAGCATCTTCTAAAGAAGCATAGTTTCTATTAGACTACATTTAATTAAAATTCTCAGTTTGTGATTGTATAGAACAATGAATAGAACTTGTCAATTTCTTATCAAGGTAACACAACTTGAACAATACCTGAGCTCTGGTCACGAAACACGGATGATCTTGATCCTTTTGGAGATCAAATAAAAGCTCCTGGTCCATTCCCAGGTAATTCATCCTGTAAATTTAAGATTTCAGGAATCAAAGCAGTCCAAGTTGTTAAAAAAACTTCGATAAGTTCATAGGAATTCCATCTTTACATCATGATTGATACAATTCTTCCAAATAATATTGACTAGGTGAATTCTCTAAATAATTATACCACTACAAACAATTTAATTGCTGTTTGTATCTGCAAAATGAGTAGCAACATTAGCTATACAGAAAATTTTATCAGCTTCAACTCAAAGTATCTAAATGCACAACGAGGGAATTATTTAGAGTAGTTAAGTGGTTAAGCATTAATCATGTCAACCACAAGCAGGGGAATATTATTGTAATTTTCAATTTTCTTATGGATAACATGCTAAAGTTGGACAATAAAAAGGTTTTAGAAGTTAATTCAGCATCTCAATGTTTGTTTTTTCTAAGATATATTTTTAGAAAAAATAAAATGGAAGAACAGGAAAAAAATTAATAGCCAAAAGCAAAATAGGTAGAAATACACTATATAAAATATATCAAGACCTTTATCAATGATTCACACCTTATTCTTTCTGAAAGCTTGAACTCTTCCTTGCATTCTGAGTACAACAGTCTTTGAGAAATTCCTTAGCACTTGGGCACTGGAATTGAATCCCTTAAAAGGGAGGAATCAAGAGCCTGACAATAGGGAAAACTAAACAACACATCATATCAAGTTGACAGCTACAAACTCCAACATGAAACATATAAATAAATAATTCTATTATCCTTGTTCTTACTAAATTAGGATGCAAAGTAACATATCCTAGTCTAATATTTCTTATTATTACCTCCACCAAAAAAAGGGTTTTAGAAAAGCATATTACTATAAAAAAAAGAATATCTTATGGATTCTCTCATACAATCCATATCGTTAACATTAAACGCAATTCGAACCATAAAGCAAAACCTTTTCATTAACAATATATAAGAACCTTTTCTCTCCTACTCTCCTTCTCCAACTCTATTAAAAAAATATATTTAAAAGTTATAAAGGAAAAAAAATGATTGAGATTTTTATGTAACTACTGCTACCTTACGCTAAAATCAAATTTAGAATCACAAATGACAATTGTACTTAATCTTTGCCACTTCTTCTTTTAGGCTTCTCAATTGTTCTTCAACCTCATTCTGGGCTTTATTGGTTGCTTCCTGCATTATAAAGGAAGATGAGGTCACAAGTAACCATTTCATACAACAAAGTTCCAATGTCAATCATACCTGAGACAAAGAATTTAAAATCAGGGCCCTGGAGTTGGTGTTTCCTTTTGCATCAACCAAACAAAGGCATAATACAATTAGCTATATTCTGATTTAGATTTTCAGGTAAATTAACAAAAAATTGGAATGATACCAAAATATATTAGCATATATATGGTAAAACTTATGAAGACTAATATGGATAATATGTTCGACCTCATGAATTGGTTAGATTTACAACCTGAATAATGAACTTATAATTCAATAAATTCATTTTTGTAATGGTTAAATAAGAATTGGTTCTAGGATTTGCTAAGAACATGAATTTCACATATAATTTTTTACTAAGAAATAAATAATTACAGTTCCATTAGCAGGTCTTTCTTAATTGACCATAGCTACTTGATTTGAATTTGCCTTTTGAACAAGACATTGAAACTTATGCCCCGATCTCCAATCAAAATGTTGGCATATTAGTGAGCTGAAAAAGAATAATCACAAAAATCTTGAAGCCATGTGAAGTAAACCCCATATAAAAATCTAACAAGACACCATTTCATAATTGCATAGTATTATTTTTTAGAGATCTTGAAGCCATGTGAAGTAAACCCCGTACAAAAATCACAAAACACCTTATGGGAAGTTAAAAATGTAATAGAAAGGGACTGAATAGAAGTTTTGAAGGCAAGCATCACCTTCGTCCCACACCATTTGTACCGTTGTACGAATCACCAGTTCAATTGAAATCCAATAGAAGAAACAACACAGAGTGAAGACGAGAAATAGTACTGAGAGGGAATAAACCGCCAAAGACGTGCATGAGGCCTTCGGACCCTTCATGTACAAGCACAAACCCTTTGAATCCCTTCAGTTACAAGCACAAACACTGAATGTGGTAACAGATTCGAGCTCGTTGCAGGTCACCGAAATCTGAATGAAGAACTGCTGAATCGCAAATTGCTTCGAACACCTTGTGCGGTGGAGGAGGAACTACACGTGTTAGGGTTTGTGCGGTGGTGTTTGGGGGTCTGATACGGTGGTGGACGAGGTGCGGTGGTGTTGAGGGTTTGATGCAGTGGTGATTGGGTTCAGAGTAGGGCTCGAATTTGAGCAACATTTGGGGTTTAGGGTTCGTAGAATTGGGGAGTCCATGAGCTACAAAGGGTTACTAAGGAAAATAAAAATAAATTGAGTTAGGCTTCACTTTAGTCTATAAATTTTAATTTAATTTTTTTCTAATTTCATAAGCGTGGATCACACGGTCGCACACCTATAATTAATTTTTTTTAAAATAAATATTCATTACATAGTGTCGATTAGGCCGTCGCAGGTCTCAAATTATTTTTTTTAAACAATATTGATTGTATAGCGTCAGTTTAGTCCGACGAAATACGAAAAATGACTTAACAAGATTAAAAATTAAAAAAAAATAGGTTAGTGTCAGCATAGAGTCGGTTTGGCCGACTCTAGTTGCCTCAGTCCCTACTCCGACACTGTTAAGCCAACGCTAATTCAGCGCATTCTTGTAGTGAAAGCTAACAATTTGAGGATGTTTCTAAATATTGTTATATATAGAAAAATATCAGGCTGTGAATTTTTTTATTTTATTTCAGAACAACAAACTCACTCTTGCATTAAACTAAATTAAGAGTGAAAATGGGTCAGATTGGTTCAAGTTTGACGGCAAATTGAAATTAATCGAATTTAATATAAAATTTAAGGGTTATAAGGTTGGCGTAGATATGAAGGAGAAGGGAGGAGGGAAGAAGTCGTGGTTATAGGCGTGAAGATTAAACTTGTGTTTATGTATGTCTTTTTTTGTTTTTTACCTAACTTGGTTGAATTCGAGTCAGTTTGGGCTAGGTCTTAGATTATTCAAAGAAAAGTTGGAGGTGAAATGGAAAAAACTAAAAAAATAATCGGGGAAAACATTAAAAATTAAACCTAGGTAGAAATATTAGATCAAATACCAAATCAACCCAAACAAAAATGTAAATATACCCAAAATTGTTGATATAAGTCACGAAATACAACAACTCAAAATAAGTCAGACACAACAAACATCAATCCAAAATCATTGATTTTGAATAATAGGTGTGAATATACCTGAAGGAGAAAAATGAAAAAAATCAAGTGCGACCGAACTTGGGACTTCGTTGTGTGAGGAGTGCAAGGGGATAAGAACTTTGACAGAGAAGTTGTAAAAGACAAAAGTAGAGAAACTAAAAAAGAGAGAAGGGTTGTTTCACTATTTCAAAGAAAACAACAAAGGGAAAAAAAAGAGCAATGAATGAGGTCTTTGGTGGTGTTGACTATGGCGTGAGATGGTAGCAAGGCAAAAAAAATATGGTGACAAGATATTTAAGATTTGGAGAGAGGAATTTGGGACAAAGGGTTTGAGTGGATGGATGTCACCGTCTTTGTCCGTTGTAGTAGTAATAATAATAATAATAATAATAATAATAATAATAATAATAATAATAATAATAATAATAATAATAATTGTATTGACCACCATGTCGGATCGAGTGTCAAGATCTAGAATATTTAGGGCTTAAATTGATTTTGATTGGTTGACAGTATAAAATTACTTTACACTATCAGTACATGATTGTTAAACTCTTGAGTTTATATATGTTTTGTTTTGGACCTAACTTGGTTGGAATCAACTCAATTTGGGCTAGATATTAGATTATCAAAAGAAAAAAGTTGAAGGTAAAATGGAAAAAACTAGAAAAAAAATTGGGAAAAAACATTATAAATTAAACCTAGCTAGAAATATCAGATCAAGTACCAAAGCAACCCAAACAAACATGTGAACATACCCAAAATTGTTGATATGAGTCACAAACTACAACAACTCAATAAGTCAGACACAACAAACATCAACCTAAAATCATTGATTTTGAATAATAGGTGTGAATATACCTAAAGGGGGGACATGAAAAACCAGGTGCGATCAAACTTAGGACTTTGTTGTGTTGGGAATGCGGTAGGATGAGAACTTTGACAAAGAAGTCATAAAAGACAAAAGTAGAGAAACTTAAAAAGAGAGAAGGGTGTTTCACCACTTCAAAGAAAACGGCAAAGGGAAAAAAAGAGTGATGAAAGAGGGATCTTGCTGGTGTGGCCTGTGGCGTGAGATGGCAGCAAGGCAAAAAAAACTTAGTGATAAGATATTTGAGTTTTGGAGAGAGGAGTTTGGGACAAAGGGTCTAAGTCGGTGGATGTCATCATCTTTGTCTGTTGTGATGATAATAATAATAATAATAATAATAATAATAATAATAATAATAATAATAATAATAATAATATTATTATTATTATTATTATTATTATAATAATAATTATTATAATAATAATAATAATAATAATTATTATTATTTAAATGTATTAACCACCAAGTCAGGTTTGGTGTCAAGTTCTAGAATATTCAGGGCTTGAATTGATTAGGTCAAGTTGTTTATTTCATAAAATTGGATGACTTGCAAACTTGTTCAAACCAAGTCTAATATATTCGAGTTAGGTTAGGAAGGGTTAACTAGATTAATAAGGTTTTGTCCTACCCATGTTTCCCCTAATCTAGATAACAACATATTGCAATTGAATATTTTCTGTGGAAAGTTAATTTAATAATTTGGTTATGGATAAAATACACATTTTATACATAATTGCATTTTATTAGATAGTTGTGTTGAATTTGTACACACTAAAATTAAAGTTTAATTTTGATGCATTATTAGTGTAAAGAGTTTTATCATGTCAACTAATTAGAAAATATATAAATTATGAATTTTAAAGTAATTATTATAAAAGTCAACAATTTTATCATATATAACAATTTATAATTTGCTAACAATATAAAAAAATCTTTACACTTTCAATGTATTTTTTTTATTCTGCTTTTTTTTTATTCTGACACTTTCAATGTATTTTAAATAAATTCATAAAATTATTCTATTTTTGTATAGATCATTTATCCAAATCAAATTGGTTTTAATTATTTTCTTTCATTCTCATTAATTTCATACCAAATGTCTATAATAAATTTAATATTTATAGAAAACATTAAACCAATTATTACATATTGCTTATTATGAATCTATAATATATATATCAATTCCTAAATTGTCAATTTGAGTCTTCTTTTATAAATGAGGGTTTTTTTTTTCCTTATATCCTTTCTTTTTGTAACATGTGATTCTACTATTATTTAATATACTTATATTTTTATTATTAAAAAATTCTCAAATCATTAATTATTTTAAAAATTTTAAATCTCATGTTTAATTACTTTAATATTTTCCTTTTTGAATTGAAATTCTTTTTTGCTCAAATACTTAATTATTTCTATTCTTAAATTAATTAATTAATTTTAAAATTTTACTATTTCTTTCCTACATTTAAATAAATAAAATAATATATTGATATAAACTTAATTATTTAATTTTATACTTATTTTATAATTATTATATAATTCTTTTAATTTTAAAAATATAATAGGTGTTCATAATTCTTTTAATTTTCAATATTATGAAAATTTTCCCAAGGCTTAGCTACTCCCTCTACATGATCGGTTTTCTATGCCCTAAAAGCATAAAAACCAAGAACCATAAGCCCAAGGCTTAGCTCCAGTGCATCGTCCATGGCTTATGCACCTATAACAATATACATGAGTAGAGGTCCTATGACTCTTGTATCGTCATTCATGGCTTACAACTTCCCTAGCAAAATTGGCATGGCACTTGTCATATGACTATAACTTCATTCTATTTGTCTTGTGTTTGCAGTACCCATAATTGAATATATAGCAGCACATAGATATTTTAATTTCTAGCATCACTAATCTTGTAAATGCTCCTAACGACAAAATGTACCTGATGCTACAGTGACCACCAACTCCAAAGCTAATTAAAGTAAATCATTTTAATTTTAATGCTTTACAAAGACAAAAACATGTTGCTACCACATTGACAGCACCATACTGCAACTTATACCAACAAAACATGGCAACCAAAAATGCACAAAAAAAAAGCTGTGACTATACCAAAACCTTCACTATAATGACTATATGTGACTCCACCATTTCCCCTTTTGCAGCAAATTGCCTTCCATTTCCAAAGCCTGCACTTTCCAATAACACCCCAAGACCTCAGTGATCAATGCAACTCAAAACTTGTGGAAATTTTGGACTCATTAAAAGAGAAGTGTGACTCAAAGCACAGTTTTCAATATATCCCAAGCAGCTTATATTATCATACATTGATAGAACCTATCTTACAGACTTCTCCTTTTACCTCATGTATGCCAATCTACTACACTTCCCTATTTCAAATATCATCGTTCTTCACTCGTTGCAAATGAAGCTAGCTTTGACACTGATCTTTTGGGATCAAGACCCAAGTAGCTAGATACAAAATATTAAAGTTTGCTCGCTTTGCTGTAATCCATAACCATGCTTGCTTGTATTTTGACCTTCTCCATCATTAATTGTTGCAACATCCAACAATTTAGATTGGTATTGCTTGTTATTTGTTAATTTGAAAATGTATTAATTAGGCTTGAAAACAAAATGAAGAACTACTGCACAAGGAGAATATTAATTAACTAACTACCAGATGATATAAAGTGTGGACGTAGGCTTGCATATATACATTATCCAAGACAAAGCTGCCAAGGCTCCAATCCAAGTTCGCTGGTATCCACCCCATTGGTACTGCGGACAATGGCTTCATGGATTCTCTGGATCTTGTGGTTTCACAACCAACTTGCACAGTCAACTTTTTGCTATATTCCAGGGTCGATCTTCAGTTAGTTTGGAATTTAGGTTCTTCAGTTTCAAGCACACTTTCAGGGAGGGGAATGCTAGTTCGGACAGGCTTAACACTATATATGTTGAAACCTCTTCATTTATGGACTTCTTGCCCTGCGCAACTCTCTTTTCTTAAACACTAATACAAAAAAAGATTGGTATTTGACATTCTAGATTGATTCTAATTACAGTTGATATAGTAAATATGTTTTTTTTTTTTTAAAAAATAGCCGTGCAACTACAAATCTTTCATAATATACAAACAATGATATGAACTTAGATACATAACTAAATATAGAATCAACACTACTCCAAATTAAATAATCCAAATCAAAGAATACCAAATGGATTGCCTCATTTCCTTATACGGTTACACTCCTTACTTACTGTACGCAATGCAAGCAAACCAAAAACTGGAAAAAGTGATATTTGCAATCGTTATGAAATGCAGATGATATTCCCACCCACCTCTCAAGCATTAATTTCCTCCTCCCACATAAATGAGAGTCTTCCGTCACCTCTAACACCACTTCCAGTTCCACTTTCCTAATTTGCACCATTCCCCTAACTCAGCCACCTTTCCCATCTTAGTATCAAAAAAGCTATACAACCTGTTATAACTAGATTTTAGCACACACCCCGCCATCCAAGGATCCAGCTAAAAAAATGTGTCCCATCCAATTTAATTTCACTGATTTCATAATATTTTCTCTCCACCAATCATCAAAGTTCAAAGAATTGCCATTTGGAGGCTTAATATGCAAAAGTATATTAGACTTGAACAGCAGAATTGAAAACAAAATAAAGAACAATAGTGAATCCGTTACAATTTTTGACAAAGACTCATGAGTATGCAATATTTTAACTAACTATTAATTATATCCTCTAGTTCCCCATAGAGATTTTATCATTTTATCGAGGGGAGAGATTATTTAATCTTTTTTTTACTTTTAGCTTTTTTATTGAGGGAGAGATTTTATCATTTCATAGTATCTAATACAAAATTATTCATAACTTTCAATCTAATACTTAATTTATTACTGCAATAAAGTATTGAATACAAAATTAATTATTCAAACTCGCTCCTCGATCGAATCCATCCGCCGGTGGTGGATTGTGCTTAATTAATTTCAAACAATATATTAAAATTTAGTTGTAAATTAAGAGATAGCTATATGTATTATAACACACATGTTGAGTACAAATTAATGTATAACCATTATCCATATGTTTTTAAAGCAGAAGGCTTTCTTGAATAATACATAAGCTTCTCTCTATATATATATCATTCAAATGATACAATAACAAACGAAGTGCTAGCAACTTATATATATTCTCATACAATCAATATCTGTAAATTCTCTGAAGCCTTTGAAACATTGAGTAAAGATCTTGCACATGCATAGCGCTTTGCCACTGTTTCATCACTCTCATACTTCTTGGCTACATTGATAATAAGTTGTTCTAAGACACAGCCAACTTTGATCAGATAGTAGCACGCAAACATTTCATTCCTTCTCCCTCGGAATCCCTTCATCTCCACCACCTTTAGAGTTTTTGTTGAGCATTAAAAAATTTTGTACTGTTCCTTACAGAACATCTCAAAGTCGAAAGGATATGGGTTAACGTAATCCTGAAATATACATAAAACATATCAACACATGTTCTATTCAGGCTTTAATTAATATGCATATATATATATATATATATATATATATATATATATATATATATATATATATATATATATATAACCATTGAGAAAGAGTGACATATAAAATCAAAGGTAATTGACTCACTCGATATATTTTTCCTTTGCCTATCTCCAGCGTGAGCTTCTCCAAACAAACACAACACTGAAGAAGTAACGTTAATCCGAACATTTCTAGCCTATGCATATTAGTCATCACGAACAAATGTCTCACGTACATATCATGTTGGATACGTTCCAGTGTTTCTTCTCCATAAGGAATAGCCTTTTTTTTTCCACGCATTTAAAAATGAAAAACAAATATTTAGAAAAAAATAATCAAACTGTTTCTATCATACCAAAGAATAAAAGAATAATTATATTCATACATTTAGTCTCTCTTTCATCTAATTTTCATTTATTTTTTTATCTCTCTTAATTTTCCATCACAACTATTATTTTCTGTATCTTTTCTTGTCCTTCCTGTATCATTTTTCTTCCCTCCACCTCATCCAGACCAAAATGCATGGGTGGATGTTAATTCATATTTCTCATTTAAAAAAAGAGAAAGAAAAGTACGTACCTGAAGTAAGAAGCTACAAACTGCAAGAATCTTAACGTATCTGAGATCGTATAAAGATTCACAAAGTTCATCCCCATATTCCTCAAAATTGGTCATAGGGGTGAAATCCAGTTGTGCTTCTTTTAAGACGTTAGGGAGTACTTTTACTTGAAAAATCCCCAATTTTCCAGTATATTTGAGACACTTGAGATTTGGCGCCCTAAAATCCACGTAATCAGAGATAACAAAATGGCACTTCTTTATGAGCAACCTTCTTAATCCAAGTTCTTTAGAGCCCATATCAAAATGTGCCAAATTCCAACATTTCTCCAAACTCAAGATTTCAAGTTTGCCAAGGGTAGATAAGAGGGTCTTAAGAGTGTCAATTGTCACTGGAATCCAGCCAAAAGAAACCTCCTTAAGTGCCACAAGATTGCACAAATCAGGCATGGCAAAACCGCATGAATACAACTCTAGAGCCTCAAGCGATGCATGTCCATAAACATGGTTTGGCAATTGAAACAAAGCATCATGATGGTTATTATCATCCTCCACCTCCCATATTGGGTCTGAGAAATCAAGCCTCAACTCTTTAACCCCGTGCTCTGTAGCAAATGCAACACAACGTTCTATAAAGTCAGCACAACTCTCAGGGTTTGAAACACTGAGAAAGAACTTGTCCACTGTGTTGCTATTGTAGTTCTTCATGAAGTTGGTGACGAAGCTGAAGAAAACCCTTCTCCGTGCTTCTTTGGTTTCATCAGATTCATAATAATCAACAAAGAAGAGTTCGTCGAACTCTATGTTCCTCGTTGATTGCCATATCTTGGACCACCTCTTGGACAGCACGCATGTCCTTGCTGCTTCTTCAAAAGGAAGGAATGAAACAATGGTGATAAGAAGAGCTTCGTCCAACAAAGAGAACATGTCCACGTTCCCTGCCATGGCTACAGCTAGCGATGAAACTTTTTAATTTGGCTTGGTAGTCAAATATATGAGTGCTATGTGAAATGGTATTGGTTTTGGTCTTTTTTATAGTTTTGAATGGGTGCAACCTTTGGAGGACACGTTTTGTATATTGTGAATGATCTTTGGTGATGCCTTGTTTCCCTGCAATGCATAAAATTAGCACTAGAGTCATTTAAGGTATTCAAAATCTGAAATTATGTTTTTAACTAAATAGCTCTTTTACGTGTTCCCAAGGAATTGTGTTTCTATCTATGTTGCATGATATTATATTCAGAATTGATATTTTTTTGGTAAACATTATATTTCGAATGAATTATTTAAGGTATTCAAAATTTGAAATTATGTTTTTAGCTAAATAGCTCTTACGTGTTGTTCCCAAAGAATTATGTTTCTATCTATGTTACCTAATATTATATTCAGAATTGATATTTTTTTGGTAAACATTATATTTCGAATGAATTATTAATTTAAGGTATTCAAAATTTGAAATTATGTTTTTAGCTAAATAGCTCTTACGTGTTGTTCCCATGGAATTGTGTTTCTATCTATGTTACATAATATTATATTCAGAATTGATATTTTTTGGTAAACATTATATTTCGAATGAATTGCATTCCATCTTAACAAATCCATTTGAAAAAAACTAACAATTTAAGGATTTTTTAAGAAAGTTATATATGAAAAAAATATCGCATTGAATTTTCTATTTTATTTCAAAACACCATACTCACTATCGATGGATAAAAGAATATATATAATATTGTCTACTGTTGAGTTAATAATCAAGAAAAAAAGAAGGTGCTCTCTAAGCAAAAAAAAATTAAAATAAAAAAGGTAATGAAAAAATTATATTAAAATTTTTTCATATGTTAAGATTTTAAATTTTTAAATCTTATCTTTAGTTACTTTTACTTTTTTATACTTAAATTTAAAGTTATATGAAAAAAATACATCTGCTTTTTTTTTTTTAATATGAAACTTACTCTTGATAGATGCAAAAAATATTACCCTTTATTGAGTTAATTAACGAAGACAAAACAAATTTCTCTCTCTCTCTCTCTCTTTTTTTTTTTTTGACAAGAAACAATGAAGCAAAAACAAAAGACAGAAACAACAAAGAAACTACGCCCCTAGGGAAACAAATGCCCTGTGCATCAGCCATCGGGAAGCCTTGGAGAGCAGAAGGAGGGTAACAAGATTCTCTCTAAGCAACTTTTTCTAAAAATAAAATATAATTCAAAATAATTATTAAATATTTTTGTATTAATTTAAATTAGAGGTGAACAAAAGTTGATTTGGTTCGAGTTTGGAGACAAAATGAAATCGAATTGGGTATAGTATTTCATTGAGTCAGTTCAGGTTTACATGTTTTATTTTTTGTTTTGACCTAATTTGGTTGGATTCGAGTCAATTTGGGCCAAGTCTTAGATTATCCAACAAAACAAGTTGGAGGGGAAATGGAAAAAAAAAATGGGGAAAAACTTTATAAATTGAACCTAGGTAGAAATATCATATCAAATACCTAATTAACCCAAACAAAAAAGTGAATGTACCCAAAATTGTTGATATAAGTCACAAAATACAATCCAAAATAAGTCAAATATGACAAACATTAACCCAAAATAATTGATTTCGAATAATAGGTGTGAACATACCTGTAGGGGGGAAAAGAAAAATCAGATGCGATTCAACTTACAACTTTGTTGTGGTGGGAGAGTGACTAATTTAGAGAACGAAATTAACATGCCCAAAGGAGAAAAAGGTGACGAGAACTTGGAAAAAGAAGACGTAAAAGACCGAAGGGAAGAAAACAAAAAAGAGAGAAAGGATGTTTCAATGTTTCAAAGTAGATGGTAGAGGGTATAAGAGAGCAATGAAAGAGTTGTTTGCGTTGGTGCGGCCTGTGGCATGAGATGGCAGCAGGGCGCACAGAAATATAGGAACAAGTTTTTGGTGAGAGGAATTAGGGACAAAGGGTCTAAGTGGTGTCTATCTCTGTCTTTATCTGTTGTAAGAATAAGAAAGTGAAATTATAATAAATTTATTTACCACCACATCTAATCGGGCATCAAGTTCTGTTAGTCAGAATCGAGACCTGACTTTATATTAGATTAGGTTGTTTATTTCACAAATCAGATGACTTTCAAACTTGTTCAAACCAAGTCTAATGTATTCGGGTTGGGTTAACCATATTGATCATGTTTGTCCAATGAACCCCTCATTTAAATAAAAAAAGAATATTGTAATTGAATATTTTCTATGGAGACTTGACACATGCATTAATTTAATAAGTAGTTATTGATAAAATATACATTTTATTGTATTACTGTGTTAAATTTCTACACAATAAAATTAGAATTCAATTTTGATGCATTATCAATGTAAAGAGTTTTACTCTGTGAACCAATTAGAATATACGTTAGTTATGGCTTGTAAAGTAATTATTATAAAATTCAACAATTTTATCATATATAACAATTCATAATTTGATGACAATATAATTTTTTTTTACACTTTCAATGCGTTTTAATTAAATTCATAAAATTGTTCTATTTTATATTGATCATTTATCCAATTGAATTTTTTTCTTTATTTGCTTTCATTGTCATTCATTTAATACCAAATATCAATAATAAATTTAATATATATAGAAAAACATTAAACCAATTAATATATATTGCTTATACCTATTGAATCTATTAAATTAGTTCCTATCTTGTGAATTTGAGTCTTTCTTTATAAACTAGTGTTGCTTATTAAAATTTTCACTACCTTATTTATATAATCAATAGAAAGAAATTTGAAAAAAAATAAAGAATTATATAGCACATTGAAAGAAATTTTAAAAAAGAGATAATTATAAAAGAAATTAGAAACTATAAAATTAAAAAAAAAAGATAAGGGAAGATGTAACAATGTAACTTTAATTTTTTTTAATATTAACTTTGAAAATTGAAAAGTAAATTGAATTAAGGATTTAGAATTATTGACTAAAGAGAGAAATCTTCGAAGTTAAAAAATAGAGTTAGAAAATCTGATAAAAGAAATATTAAAAAAAAACAAAATATTAGAGAGTATAAAATTTGAAAAAAAATTATATAGTACATCGAATTTTTTTTTAGAAAAAGAGATAATTATAAAAGAAATTAGAAACTATAATTTTTTTAAAAGAAAAAAAAATAAGGGAATATGTAATGATGTAGCTTTAATTTTTTTAATATTAAATTTAAAAATTGAAAAATAAATTGAATCAAGGATTTGGAATTATTGATGAAAGAGAGAAATCTTCGAAATTAAAAAATAGAGTTACAAAATCAGATAATAGAAATATTAAAAAAAGCCCAAAAGATTAGAGAGTATAAAATTTGAAAGAAAAAAAAAGAATTATATAGCACATTGAAAGAAATTTTGAAAAAGAGATAATTATAAAAAAAAATTAGAAACTATAAATTTTTTTAAGAAAAAAAGATAAGGGAAAATGTAATTATGTAACTTTAATTTTTTAAATTAACTTTGAAAATTGAAAAGTAAATTGAATTAAGGATTTGAAATTATTTATGAAAGAGAGAAATATTTGGAATTAAAAAATAGAGTTAAAAAATTGATAAAAAATATTTAAAAAAATATAGCATCGGATAAAGAAGTGAATGGAGGTAGTTATAAAAATATTGTGAATGTGGGGTTATTACAAAAATTGATAAGAGAAATTTTAAGAAAAGTAGAAGAACCAGATGCATGTTATGAAAGTGAACTACACCACTCCATGAAAGAGGAGAGTAAATAAGAATGAATGTGAGAGAAAGTGGGGAGAGTGAAGCAAGAAGAGGAGAGAATATCTTATTCATTTACATATATAAGAAGATATGAGAATACTTTTTTGTTATATTCTTTCTTTATGTAACACACGATTCTACTATTATTTAATATTTATATTTAAATTATTAAAAAATTCACAAATCATTAATTATTTTCAAAATTTTCTTCACATTAGAATTTTTATATTTAAACTTTTGTTATGCTAAGTTTTTAATTTTTTAAATCTCAAGTTTAATTACTTTGGTAGCAAGCTACCAACTGGGGTTGAGTCCAGCAAAAGAGTTTGTCTCCCACGATGAGGTGAATTAAGGATTCGAATCCCCATTCAAAGAGGTGTAGACCTGCAGAAAACCAAGAAAAAAATAGTAACAAGCTAAAATAAAATAAAATACTAATATATTTTTTCAAATAAAGGATATAGAGAAAAATAGGATGTTAAAAAAATCAAAAACAAATCAAATCCAAACAGCTTTAAATTGGATTGGAATGGATCAAAATTAAATTTTAAACCAATGGTGAATTAAGAAAATTAAAGTGATTAGATCGAATATTTTTCTCTACATGATCCATATAATTCAATTCACGAACACTCTTAAAAAATCTACTCTTATATTATAAATATGAATATCCATTATTGAGTGAAAGCATTTTCAGGATCTATTAATGAGCATATTTTTAGAAGTTATTTTTTAATGAGAGTGTTTTTAGGAGTTATTTTCACTTGTGTCACATGTCTTAAGAGCTGTCAAATGGGCTAGCCCAGCCCAACTTGACCTGACAAGCCAAATGGTAAAAACGGGTTGGTCAGAATTTTTCATAGGCGATGTTTTTCTTGGCCCGATAGTTTGGGCCAAATTGGCCCATTTATTTATTTTTGCTTAAATTTATATTAATTTTAAAAGGAAAAATAAAAAATAATATCAGGCCAAATAAGTCCAGTAGTGTTCGGGACAGGAATTTACAGGTTCGACCTGGCTCTCTGGCCCATTATGTCTTTTAATTTTAAATTTAATTTAATTTAACAATTAACCCAAAAAAAAAAGAAATATTTTTATCCATCTCAAACCACTCTTTTTATTTTCTTAACCACTTATCATTCTCAATCTACCATTTTCATATTTTTTATATTCTCTCTAAGCAACTTTTTCTAAAACTAAAATATAATTCAAAATAATTATTAAATATTTTGTATTAATTTAAATTAGAGGTGAACAAATGTTGATTTGGTTCGAATTTGGAGACAAAATGAAATCGAATTGGGTATAGTATTTCATTGAGTCAGTTCAGGTTTACATGTTTTATTTTTTGTTTTGACCCAATTTGGTCGGATTTGAGTCAATTTGGGCTAAGTCTTAGATTATCTAACAAAACAAGTTGGAGGGGAAATGGAAAAAAAATTGGGGAAAAACTTTATAAATTAAACCTAGGTAGAAATATCATATCAAATACGTAATCAACCCAAACAAAAAAGTGAATATACCCAAAATTGTTGATAAAAGTCATAAAATACAATCCAAAATAAGTCAAATACGACAAACATTAACCCAAAATAATTGATTTCAAATAATAGGTGTGAACATACCTGTAGGGGGAAAAGGAAAAATCAGATGCGATTCAACTTACGACTTTGTTGTGGTGGGAGTGACTAATTCAAAGAACGAAACTAACATGCCCAAAGGAGAAAGACGTGACGAGAACTTGGAAAAAGAAGACGTAAAAGACCGAAGAAAAGAAAACAAAAAAGAGAGAAAGGATGTTTCAAAGTAGATGGTAGAGGGTAAAAGAGAGCAATGAAAGAGTTGTTTGTGGTGGTGTGGCCTATGGCATGAGATGGCAGCAGGGCACAGAAATATAGGAACAAGTTTTTGGTGAGAGGAATTAGGGACAAAGGGTCTAAGTGACGTCTGTCTCTATCTGTTGTAAGAATAAGAAAGTGAAATTATAATAGTAGTAATAATAATAAATTTATTTACCACCACGTCGAATCGGGCATCAAGTTCTATTAGTTGGAATCGGGACCTGAATTTATATTTGATTAGGTTGTTTATTTCACAAATCGGATGACTTTCAAACTTGTTCAAACCAAGTCTAATGTATTTGGGTCGGGCAATCATACTGATCATGTTTGTCCAATCAATGTTACCCCTCATATAAATAAAAGAATACTGAAATTGAATATTTTTTGTGGAGACTTGACACATACATTAATTTAATAAGTAGTTATTGATAAAATATACATTTTATTGTTTTACTGTGTTAAATTTCTACACAATAAAATTAGAATTCAATTTTGATGCATTATCAATGTAAAAAGGTTTTACTCTGTCAACCAATTAGAATATACATTAGTTATGACTTGTAAAGTAATTATTATAAAAGTCAACAATTTTACCATATATAACAATTCATAATTTGATGACAATATAATTTTTCTTTACACTTTCAATGCATTTTAATTAAATTCATAAAATTATTCTATTATTATATTGATCATTTATCCAATTGAATTTTTTTCTTTATTTTCTTTCATTGTCTTTCATTTAATACCAAATATCAATAATAAATTTAATATATATTGAAAAACATTAAACCAATTATTATATATTGCTTATACCTATTATGAATCTATTAAATTAGTTCCTATGTTGTGAATTTGAGTCTTTCTTTATAAATATGAGAATACTTTTTTGTTATATTCTTTCTTTTTGTAACACGCGATTATACTATTATTTAATATTTATATTTATATTATTAAAAAATTCACAAATCATTAATTATTTTCAAAATTTTCTTCACATTAGAATTTTTTATATTTTAATTTTTTTACGCTAAGTTTTTAAATTTTTAAATCTCAAGTTTAATTACTTTAGTAGCAAGCTACCAACTGGGGTTGAGTACAACGAAAGGGTTTGTCTCCCACAATATGGTGAATTAAGGTTTCGAATCCCCATTCAGAGAGGTGCAGACCTGTGGAAAACCAAGAAAAAAATAGTAACAAGCTAAAATAAAATAAAATACTAATATATTTTTTCAAATAAAGGATATAGGAAAAAATAGGATGTTAAAAAAATCGAAAACAGATCAAATCCAAACAGCTTTAAATTGGATTGGAATGGATCAAAATTAAAGTTTAAACCAAACTTATTGAATGGTGAATTAAAAAAATCAAAGTTATTAGATCGAATGATTTTTCTCTACATGATCAATATAATCCAATTCACGAACACTCTTAAAAAATCTACTCTTATATTATAAATTTGAATACCCATTATCGAGTGAAAGCATTTTTAGGATCTATTAATGACAATATTTTTAGAAGATATTTTTGAATGAGAGTATTTTTAGGAGTTATTCTCACTTTGTGTCACATGTCTTAAGAGTTGTCAAATGGGCCAGACTCGTCCAACTTGGTCTGACAGGCCAAATGGTAAAAACGGGTTGGTCCGAATTTTTCATAGGTCATGTTTTTTTGGCCCGATGGGTTGGGCCAAATTGGTTCATTTATTTATTTTTGCTTAAATTTATATTAATTTAAAAAAATAAAATAAAAAATAATATCAGGCCAAATTGGCCTGGTAGTGTTCAAGCTAGGAATTTATAAGCACAACCTGGCTCGTTTGACCCATTAAGTCAAGTCAATTTAGCTCAGTTCTTTTTAAGCCACTTTTTTTACAGCCCAACCTTATAGGCCATTGGGTCGGGCCAATTTTGACAACTCTTTTTTTTGCTGAATGGCTGGGCAAAGAGACACCTCAGACCCAAAATCAATTAATCAGAAACATAAACTTCCTCCATTAAGGAGGTTACAGCAAAATTAGGAACTGAATTAAAAAAAAACATACAATAATTTTCTAAAGATAAACCAAATTTGGCAAAGCTATCAGCCAAACTATTTGACTCTCTACAAATGTGTCCAAAAGCATAGAAAAGGAATTCATCCTTTAATCTCCAAATCTCACTAACAAGTTCAGGGAATTGATTATCAAGACCCAAGTAATCATCAATAAGCCTAACTGCATCAAGGCTGTCAGATTCAACCTTCAGTTTTTCTACTCCAGCATCACGAGCCATTTGCAAGCCATAAAGAATTACCCAAAGTTCAGCCTCAAGAACTGAATAGTGAACTAATCTTCTTGAGAAAGCTTGAATAAATTCACCATAATTTTATCTCATAACTGCTCCACACGAAGCAAGAAAAGCACAATGATAAAGTGCACCATCACAGTTCAGTTTGATACACTCAGCCAAGGATCCGTTACAACATCCATCAACAGTATGCACAATACTAGCTTCAGCAAATTGCAACCTGATATGGATAGCCTTACTACATAGAATATCCTTAATGAGGGCTCTAATATTAGCAGCCACAACATTGTTCGACATCCAGTTTTGGCTAAATACAAAATTGTTTCTCCTCCACCAAAGACTATCAATAATAGTACCAAAAAGAACACTCCATGAGCTTCCTTCAACTATCTTAGAGCTCTTTAAATTGATAGAAATCCAAGTACATAAGTCTTGCTGGTAAAAACAGGATTGACCATTTACATGAAATAATCTCCATTTATGCTTGGCCCATTTGCAATCATGTAAAGCATGGAGCACTGATTTTGTGTCCACATTACACAAGGAACACTGATCAATATGAGTCATGTGCCTGCGAGCTCTCAAATCATTTGTGGGCAAAATTCCTTTGACAACCTTCCATAACTGATATCTTATCCTTTCTGGACCATCCCAACGCCAAATAAGTTGAAACAACTGATTATTAGGAAAATTATCATGACCAGAAATCTTATGATAAGCTTTTCTGGTTGAGAACCTCCCATTTGAATCACTATCCTACTCCAAAAAATCCTTTGAATTGGAGCTACAAGGGGGCTTTAAACACTGAATGCTTAGAATAATATTATCAAGAAGAAATGACGCCAACCTTTGAAGATCCTACTCACCATTCAAATTCACAAAGAAATAAACAGGAAGATTCTGATCCTCCAAACTATCTGAAGACTTATATTGATTCAGAGGACCCTTACCTGGAACCCAGTAGTCTTCCCAAAAACGAATCCTCCTCCCATTTCCAACACGCCAAATCACATCAGAAGTAACAAAATTCCAAGTTTTAGCAATTCCACGCCATAGGTTGGTACCATGTCTGCTAGGATCAATTTTGGGCAGAACATCATCACCACATTTATATTTAGCACGAATCACCCTTACCCAAAGATCATTTGGTCTATTGCACAAATTCCATCCCACCTTTGTCAGTAGCGCCTGATTCATAGATCCAGCCTTTCTAAGACCAAGCCCACCATTCCTCTTAGGCAAACAAATTGAATCCCACTTAAGCCAATGAACCTTCCTAGTATTGGAAGTATCACCCCAAACAAAAATTCGGCATTTCTTGTCAATCTCTTCACAAACAGCAACTAGAAGTAGATTTGTTTGCATGACATAATTAGGGAGGGCCTGCACAATAGCTTTTGTTAAAGTGACCCACCCGCCAAATACAGATTAGACGCCTTCCAATTACTAAGCCTCTATGTAATTTTATCAATCAAGAATTGGTAGCTCTGTTTAGAAGCTCTATCATGATGGAGAGGCACCCCCAAATATTTACCAAGGTCTGCAGTCTGTTGGTAACCAAGCTCATTAACAATCTGATCTTGCGTTTGCCAATGAACATTTGAAGAGAAAAATATTCTAGTTTTTTCCACATTGACTTTTTGGCCCGAACTCATGCAAAATGCGTAAAGCACTTTCTTCAACACCTCCGCTTGTTCCATATTAGCTTCAACAAACAAGAGAAGATCATCTGCAAAAGCCAAATGAGAGAGTTTGGGGCCTCCTCTAGAAAGTTGAATAAGAGTCCACATTTTTTGTTCCACAGTAAAATTAATCAAATGGAAAAGCCTCTCAATACAAAGAACAAATAGATATGAGGAAATAGGATTACCCTGACGAATGTAATGACCCCCAGATCAGGCGTCTTAGCAGCTTCACTCCATGATACTTCACACAGTGACACTTCCCTCAACTCCTCATTGGGTCGAACCCTTCACCGGTCAGAACCCTCCGTGGGTAGTCCTTTCTGAGATGTCCGACCGCTTTCAAGATCATTGACTGTCCCCACAAACCAACACGAGACTTCTCAACATGCTTTATCCTCACTCGCACACTTCCTGGAAAACTTCCCAGGAGGTCACCCATCCCATAATTGCTCCAAGCCAACCACGCTTAACTGTGGAGTTCTTAGGTGATGAGCTATCGAAAAGTAGATGCATCTTGTTGGTATAGGTAGTACCAATTATTTCCTTCAAGTCATCCTCAACTATATAGTCCCACACCTATACCACCTCTGGATCCCTCTAGCTCATTCTGGTGTGATTCGCCTGGGTGTTACAACGAACACCTCTAGATGGACCGAACTTTTCAAGGGCTTCACCATTCCAAAGAACTTAAAAAGTAGGAGAAGAAATGCAGCAATGCACCAAATTAAATATACCCTCATATATCTTATCCTAATCCTAAACATTTATTTTAGACAATTGTTAAATATACCCTCCTTGATTGTATGATATACCTCCCCTTTTCTACTTTTTTTTTCTTCTAATTTATTCGCTTTTTACCCTTATCTCTTCACCTGTTGCACACCCTTTCCTCAAACACGTTCTTTCGATCTCTTCTTCCTTTCATCACAGAACGAGAGCAATGGTTACACACATAGTGGCAATCTCAATCATCGTTTTGTGGTCCAACGCGCAAACACGACATTTAATGTCAGCGACAAATGTCAGCGACGACGACAACATCGTAGCAAGTGAGTGTCGCAGAGGAATGATCCTTCGTGGGTGTCGCAACGACGACGACATTTGATGCTTGCACACATTCTCAATCAAGGAAAATAAAAAAATGGGTTAAGGGATTTTCCTTGATGTGGACTTAGTCCTAGAGTTTCTATTGATATTTGTTGTAGATTTTGTTGCATGACGAAATCTACATCTATGTTATTCCGTGCCTGTCTTCTCTAAGAAGCTTGAGTAGTTCTAGTATATATAATACTTGTTGCAAGTGAAATTTGAGATTTGGCAAGTGTCCTTCCATTTACTAGGTGTTGGATCAAATCCTTTATCATTGGAATTCTCGGATTCTATTCCATAGTCAATTACTCCAATAATGATATCGATCACTTTTAGTACTTTCAAGAAAAAAATACATGAGTAAATCATATCACTTTCAGTATTGTCCAGAAAAAAAAACATGTAAGCTATTGGAGATCTCACATTGACTAGTGATATGGCCAAGTTAGTGTATATAAGTAGGGGGGACAACCCTCATCTTACAAGTCGGTTTTGTAGGGTTGAGTTAGGCCCAAACCCCCACTTTGTAGGGTTGCCCCCTACTTATATACACTAACTTGGTCATATCACTAGTTAATGAGACATAGAAATATGACAAGATGTTTGTGATTTTGTGAGAGGAATTAGGGACAAAGGGTCTGAGTGGGGGTGTGTCTGTCTCTGTCTATTGTTCGACCCATATTTACCCTAATCTAAATAATAGAATAGTTTAATTGAATATTTTTCTGTGGTGATTTGGTACATGGATAAAATACACATTTGATACATAATTACATTTTATTATATTACTGTGTTGATTTTTTTTTTTGAAAGGAACTGTGTTGAATTTCAACACAATAAAAGTTTAATTTTGATGGATTATCGGTGTAAAGAGTTTTACTATGTCAATTAATTAGAAAATACATCAATTATGACTTTTAGAGTAAGTATTATAAAAGTTGACAATTTTATCTTATATAATAATTCATAATTTAATAATATAAAAAAATATTTACACTTCCACTGTATTTTAATTATTCTATTACTGTACATAGATCACTTATCTGATTGAAATTATTTTTCATTGTTTTGTTGCATTCTCATTCATTTAATTTGATACAAAATGTGAATAATAAATTTAATATTTATAGAAAAACATTAAACCAATTATTACATATTGCTTACCTATTTTGAATCTATTATATCAATTCCTATATTGTGAATTTGAGTCTTCTTTTATAAAAATGAGGATAATTTTTTGTTATATTCTTTCTTTCTGTATCATGCGATTCTACTATTATTTAATATACTTATATTTATATTATTCAAAAAGAGAAATGCTAATGATACTCTCTCTAACACTCTCCTTTTAACCCTCTCTGTCATTGGTTGAAATTGGTTGAAAATCATCAATTTTGGTGGCTCTCACTTCTATATTAGAATTTTAAGTGAGACCCACCAAAATTGATGATTTCTAACTAATTTCAGTTAATCATATGGAAAATGTTAAAAAAAAGAGTGTCATTAGCATTCCTCTTAAAAAAAAAATCTCAAATCATTAATTATTTTCAAATTTTTCTTCACACTAGAATATCTTATATTAAAAAAATAATGCTAAGTTTTTATATTTTTAAATCTCAAGATTAATTACTTTATTTTTTTCTTTTTAAATTAAAATTCTTTTTTTTTGCTCAAATCTTTAATTATGTCTATTCTAAAATTATTTTTATATTTTAACTCCATTCTAAGAACTCACATAATAATGAAATACTTATTACTACTTATTCATTAAGAAATTAATTGATGAACTCTTAAACACTAATACAAAAAAATATCGGTATTTGACATTTTTTTATCGATTCTAATTACATTTGATCAATGTAGTATATATATATATTAAAAAACTGCAGTGCGACTACAAGTCTTTCATGATATACAAATAATGATATGAACTTAGATACATAACCAAATATAGAACCAACACTCCAAATTAAATAATCCAAATCAAAGAATACCAAATGGATTGCCTCATTTCCTCCTCCCACATAAACAAATTCTTCCGTCACCTCTAACACCACTTCCACTTTCCTTTGCACCATTCCCCTAACTCAGCCACCTTTTCCATCTTATTATCAAAAAAGCTATACAACCTGTTATAACTAGATTTTAGCTAGCACACACCCCTCCATCCAAGGATCCTGCTAAAAAATGTGTCCATCGATCCAGTTTAATTTCACTGATTTCATAATATTTTCTCTCCACCAATCATCAAAGTTCAAAGAATTGCTATTTGGAGGCTTAATATGCAAAAGTATTAGACTTGGACAGCAGAATTGAAAACAAAACACAGAACTGCACAAAAAGAATAAGTGAGTCCGTTATAATTTTTCTCAAAGACTCGTGAGTACCCATGCAATACTTGAGTTCCCCCTAGAGATTTTATCATTTTATATTGAGGGAGAGATTATTTAATCTTTTTTATTACTTGTAGCTAGCTATTTTATTGAGGGAGATATTTTATCATTTCAAAGTATTTAATACTAAATTATTCATAAGTTTCAATCTAATACTTAATTTATTACAGCAATGAAGTATTGAATACAAAATTAATTATTCAAACTCGCACCTCGAATCCATCCACCGGTGGTGGATCGTGCTTAATTAATTTCAAACAAATCGTCAAAATTTAGTTGGAAAAGAGATATATATTATAACACACATGTTGAGTACATTATAATCATTATCCATATGTTTTTAAAGCAGAAGGCTAACAATTCACCAAAAAAAAAAAAAGCTGAAGGCTTTCTTGAATAATACATATATACGGCTCTCTCTCTATATATCATTCAAACGATACAATAACAAACTAATTGCTGGCAACTTATATTCTCATACAATCAATATCTGTAAATTCTCTGAAGCCTTTGGAACATCGAGTAACAAGCTTACACGTTCATAGCGCTCTTCCAATCTTTCATCACCCTCTTCCTTCACTATATTGATAATAAGTTGCTCCAAGACACAGCCAGTTTGGATCATATAGTAGCACCAACACATTCCATTCTTGGTCGCTCGGAATTCCTTCACCTCAACCACCTTTAGAGTTTTTCTTAAGCATTCAAAACTTACATTTTGTTCCATACAGAATTTCGAAAAGTTGAAAATATAGGGCTTAACAATATCCTGAAATATATATATATATATATATATATATATATATATATATATATATATATATATATATATATATAACATATCAACACATGTTCCATTCAAGCTTTAATATGCATATATAACCATTGAGAAAGAGTTGTATATATATATAAAATCAAAGGTAATTGACTCACTCCATATATTTTTCCTTGGCCCATGTCCATCGTGAGTTTCTCCAAACGAACACAACTGGTAAGAACTAACATGAATCCGAACATTTCTTGAATATGCATATTAGTCTTCACGATCAAATGTCTCACGTCCATATTATGTTTGATACGCATCTGTTCTTCTCCAGTAGGAATAGCCTTTTTTTTTTTTGCCATGCATTTAAAAATGAAAACAAATATTTAAAAAAAAATCAAGTTGTTTCTAACCATACCAAAGAACAAAAAAATAATTATATTCATACATTTAATCTCTCTTTCATCTAATTTTCATTTTTTTTATCTGTCTTAATTTTCTATCACAACTATTATTTTCTCTATCTTTTCTTGTCCTTCCTATTGTTTTCTTTCCTCCACCTCATCCAGACCAAAATGGGTGAATGTTAATTCATATTTCTCATTTAAAAAAGAGAAAGAAAAATACGTACCTGCAGTAAGAAGCTGCAAACTGTAAGAACCTTAACGTATCTGAGATCATATAAAGATTCACAAAGTTCATCCCCATATTCCTCAAAATTGGCCATAGGGGTGAAGTCCAGTTGTGCTTCTTTTAAGACGTTAGGGAGTGCTTTTTCTTGAAAAATCCCCATTTTTCCAGAATATTTGAGAAACTTGAGATTTGGTGCCCTGAAATCCACGTAATCAGAGATAAAAAAATCGCACTTATTTATAACCAACCTTTTTAATCCAAGTTCTCTAGAGCCCATATCGAAATGTGCCAAATTCCAACATTTCTTGAGACTCAAGTTTTCAAGTTTCCCAAGGGTGGATAAGAGGGTCTTAACAGTGTCAAGAGTCACTTCAATCTACCCAAAAGAAACATCCTTAAGTGCCACAAGATTGCACAAATCAGGCATGGCAAAACCGCATGCATACATCTCTAGAGCCTCAAGTGATGCATGACCATAAACATGGTTTGGCAATTGAAACAAAGCATCATGATGATTATCATCCTCCTCCTCCCATGTTGGGTCTGAGAAATCAAGCCTCAACTCTTTAACCCCGTGCTCTGTAGCAAATGCAACACAACGTTCTATAATGTCAGTACAACTTTCAGGGTTTGAAACCTTGAGAGAGCTCTTGTCCACTGTGTTGCCTTTGTAGTTCTTCATGAAGTTCGTGATGAAGCTGAATAAAACCTTTCTCTGTGCTTCTTTGGTTTCATCAGATCCACAAGGATTAACAAAGAAGAGTTCGTTGAACTCTATGTTCCTCGTTGATTGCCATAACTTGGACCACTTCTTGGACAGGACGCATGTCCTTGTTGCCTCTTTGAAAGGAAGGAATGAAACAATGGTGATAAGAACAGCTTCCTTCAACAAACAGAACTTGTCCACTAGGTTCCTTCTTATCCTGGCCATGGCTATAGGGATGACAAATATGAATGAATGGCTATGTGAAATAGTATTGAATGATG
Organism: Pueraria montana var. lobata; assembly: GCA_026413185.1. Lineage (NCBI taxonomy): Eukaryota > Viridiplantae > Streptophyta > Magnoliopsida > Fabales > Fabaceae > Pueraria > Pueraria montana. The sequence goes on from CM048647.1 coordinate 77,074,722, forward strand.
CAAACTTGAAAGCAAAAGCGTGCAACCTTTAGTGACGCCTTGTGTCCTGCAAAATCAAAATTACACAAGAGTTGTCATAGTTTTCTCATAGGATGTCATTTAAGGTATTCAAAATTTGAATTTTTGTTTTTAACTAAATAGATCTTACATGTTCCCAAAGAATTATGTTTCCATCTATATTACTTAATATTGTATTCAGAATTGATTTTTTTTTGGTAAACATTATATTCTGAACTAATGGCATCCCATCTTAATAAATCCATTTAAAAAAAAAAAAACTAACAATTTGAGGATGTTTCTACATATTGTTATATATAGAAAAAAACCGGGCTGAATTTTTTTATTTTATTTCAAAACAACAATCTCACTCTTGCATTAAACTAAAATAAGAGTGAAAATGGGTCAGATTGGTTCAAGTCTGGAAGCAAATTGAAATTAATTGAATTTGATAAAATTTCATTGAGCTGGTTTGAGTTTAAAGAAAATAGGCTATGTACTAACAATGTAAAACTATTTTACATTGTCATCCAATTATAAACCATCATGTATGATAAGTTTGTTGACTTTTATAACAACTATCTCAAAAGTCATACCAATGATTATTTATGATTGGTTGACAGTGTAAAATTACTTTACATTGTTTGTGCATGACCATTAACTTGGTCGGATTCGACTCAATTTTGGGGCAGATCTTAGATTATCCAAAAAAAAGTTGGAGGTGAAATGGAAAACCTTAGAAAAAAATTGGGGGAAAACACTATAAATTAAGCCTAGCTAGAAATAAGATAAAATACCAAATTAACCCAAACAAAAAAGGGAATATACCCAAAATTGTTGATATAAGTCAAGAAATACAACAACTCAAAATAAGTCAAACATAACAAACATCAACCCAATATTGTTGATTTTGAATAATAGGTGTGAATATACCTAAAGGAGGAAAATGAAAAAACCAGATGTGATCAAACTTAGAACTTTGTTGTGTTGGGAGTGAGGGAGGATGAGAACTTTGACAGAGAAGTCGTAAAAGACAAAAGTAGAGAAACTAAAAAAGAGAGAAGGGTTGTTTCACTATTTTAAAGAAACGACAAAGGAAAAAAGAGAGTGATGACGATGATGATGATGACGACGACGACGACGATGATAATGGTGATGGGTGTCAAGTTTCAGAATATTTAGGGCCTGAATTGATTGGTGATTGGTTAACAGTGTGAAATTACTTTACACTATAAGTGCATGACCATTAAACTCTTGAGTTTATATATGTTTCTCTTTTTGGACCTAACTTGGTTGGAATCGACTCAATTTAGGTCAGATCTTAGATTATCCACAAAAAAAAAAAGTTGGAGGTGAAATGGAAAAAACTAGAAAAAAAACTGGGGAAAAACATTATAAATTAAACCTAGCTAGAAATATCATATCAAATACCAAATCAACCCAAACAAAAATGTGAATATACCCAAAATTGTTGATATAAGACATATAAGACACAAAATTCAACAACTCAAAATAAGTCAGACACAAAGAACATCAACCTAAAATCATTGATTTTGAATAATAGGTGTAAGTATACCCGAAGGAGGAAAATGAAAAAACCAGGTGTGATTGAACTTAGGACTTTGTTGTGTTGGGAGTGCGGGAGGATAAGAACTTTGACAGACAAGTCGTAAAAGACAAAAGTAGAGAAACTAAAAAAGAGAGAAGGGTTGTTTCACTATTTCAAAAGAAACGGCAAAGGAAAAAAGAGAGCGATGAAAGAGGGGTCTTGGTGGTGTGGCCTATGGCGAGAGGAATTTGGGACAAACAAGGGTTGTTTCACTATTTCAAAAGAAACGGCAAAGGAAAAAAGAGAGCGATGAAAGAGGTGTCTTGGTGGTGTGGCCTATGGCGAGAGGAATTTGGGACAAACAACAACAACAACAAATGTATTAACGTCAGATCGGTGTCAAGTTTCAGAATATTTAGGGCCTGAATTGATTTGTGATTGGTTGACAGTGTTTAATTAGTTTACGCTATCAGTGCATGACCATTAAAATGTTGAGTTTATATATGTTTTTTTTTTGTCCTACCTCGGTTGGAATCGACTCAATTTGGGTCAGATCTTAACTTATCCAAAAAACTAGGTCAAATGGAAAAAACTAGAAAAAAAAATTGGGGAAAAACATTATAATTAAACCTAGCTAGAAATATCATATAAAATACCAAATCAACCCAAACAAAAATGTGTATATACCCAAAATTGTTGATATAAGTCACAAAATACAAAAACTCAAAATAAGTCAGACACAACAAACATCAACCTAAAATCATTGATTTTGAATAATAGGTGTAAGTATACTTGAAGGAGGAAAATGAAAAAACCAGGTGTGATTGAACTTAGGACTTTGTTGTGTTAGGAGTGCGGGAGGATATGAACTTTGACAGACAAGTCGTAAAAGACAAAAGTAGAGAAACTAAAAAGAAATAAGGGTTGTTTCACTATTTCAAAGGAAACGACAAAGGAAAAAATAGAGCGATGAAAGAGGGGTCTTGGTGGTGTGGCCTATGAAGTCAGATGACAGCAAGGCAAAAAAAAAAAATAGTGATAAGATATTTGAGTTTTGGAGAGAGGAATTTGGGACAAAGGGTCTGAGTGGGTGGATGTCACCGTCTTTGTCGATTGCGATGATGATGATGATAATAATAATAATAATAATAATAATAATAATAATAATAATAATAATAATAATAATAATAATAATAATAATAATAATAATAATAATAAATGTATTAACCCCCAAGTCAGGTCGGTGTCAAGTTTCAGAATATTTAGTGCCTGAATTGATTTGTGATTGGTTGATAATGTGAAATTAGTTTACACTATTAGTGCATGATCATTAAACTCTTGAGTTTATATATATTTTTTTACCTAGCTCGGTTGGAATCGACTCAATTCGGGTCAGATCTTAGATTATCCAAAAAAAAAATTGGAGGTGAAATGGAAAAAACTAGAAAAAAAATTGGGGAAAAACATTATAAATTAAACCTAGCTAGAAATATCATATCAAATACCAAATTAACCCAAACAAAAATGTGAATATACCCAAAATTGTTGATATAAGTCACAAAATACAACTCAAAATAAGTCAGACATAACAAACATCAACCTAAAATCATTGATTTTGAATAATAGGTGAAAGTATACCTGAAGGAGGAAAGTGAAAAAACCAGGTGTGATCGAACTTAGGACTTTGTTGTGTTGGGAGTGACGAAGGATGAGAACTTTAACAGAGAAGTCGTAAAAGACAAAAGTAGAGAAACTGATGTCCTGCAGAGTGGCTAACATTTATCTCATCTTTTATCTTTTAAGTAGTTTTCCTTTTATCTCTGCTTTTATATTTATCAGTTTGTTAGGATCCTTTTATCTTTCCTTTTTATTTAGATATTTATATTTATCAGTTTGTTAGGATCCTTTTATCTTTCCTTTTTATTTAGATATTTATCAGTTTGTTAGGATTCTGATAGGATTAGAATTTACCCTTCCTTTCCTTATATATTCGTATCAAAGACCTATGGAAGGCAGAGAATTTTAATGAAATATTGAGAACCTTTCTCAGTGCCCCTGTGTCAATCCCTCTGTATTCTTTGAATCAATGAGTTATTGATATTTAAAAATCATTCCATCACGTACGCTGCATCAGATTGGTATCAGTAGTCTATTCGTTCCTGCATAATGCCACCAAGGAGACCTGCTGGTAATGCCAACCTTGACAACGTACATCAGCAGGATGAGATCGCCCAATTACGATTACAGGTTGAACAATTGACACAGCAAGTGGCTGCCCTCCAACAGCCAGTAAATCAACTTGATCAGTCAGATTCGGAAGATGATGATTCTGCCATTAATGACAACCCATTCGCTCACAACAATCAAAATGATCGTCGTTGGGAAGCAGGGTTTAAAGTTGATATTCCTGAATTTCATGGTGAACTCCAAGCGGATGATCTCCTGGATTGGCTAAACACTGTTGAGGAAATTCTAGAGTTTAAAGAAGTGCCAGACACTCGTCGAGTTCCTTTGGTTACCATGAGGCTCCGCGGAAGGGCGCAAGCATGGTGGCAACAACTCAAGAAAGGCCGAGTACGTTCTGGAATGGCTAAGATTACATCCTGGGAAAAGTTTAAGAAGCATTTAAGACTCGTGTTTCTTCCATATAACTATGAATGCGAGTTATATCAGCGATTCCAACTCATTCGCCAGGGAGCGCGGTCTGTGGATGATTACACCGCTGAATTCTATGCCTTACTCGCACGCACTGAAACTGCAGAATCACCAATCCAACTTGTCTTCAAGTACATTGGTGGCTTACGCATACAACTCCGAGATGTTCTTAACATGTTTGATCCCGTGACCATATCTGAGGCTCATCAGCGGCCATTACAGGTTGAAAAACAACTAGCCCGTCACATGACACCTAGTCCCGTTCTCAGTTCTACTACCCAACCACACACACGTGCTGCAACACAACCAACTGCACCCATACAAAAACGCACCACAGGAGGAATTCATTGTTTTAAATGTGGTGAGATGGGCCATCGTCAAGCAAAATGTCGCACAATAAATCCTACCAACCGAGGACTATTAGCTAATGATCTTGACGACGATACTGCACCTATCTTTGACACTGAAACTGAAGCTAATGAAGACGTTGAAGACGAAGTCGTACAGGGTGACATAGGTCCGTCATTAATGCTACGACGTACTTTCCTCAATTCCCACTCCATCGAGGATGATTGGCGTCGTACCACTCTTTTCACCTCTACATGCACGATTGCAGGAAAAGTTTGTCATTTTATTATTGATTCGGGTAGTTGTGAAAACGTGTTATCAGAAGTAGCAGTCCAGAAATTGGGCCTTACTACTGAAAAACATCCAAAACCATACAAGCTTGCTTGGCTGAATAAGAGTACTGGGGTCACTGTTTCCCACCGTGTTTTGCTCTCTTTCTCTATTGGGACTACCTACACTGATGAAATATTTTGTGACGTGGTACCTATGGATGCTTGTCATCTTTTACTGGGTCGCCCTTGGCAATTTGACCACTCTGCTATTCATGATGGTCATGCAAACACGTACTCCTTCCTATTTTGTGGCAAAAAGATTGTGTTACTACCCAATAAGACTCACACCATTGGGGACAGTATCACTCTTTTATCCCGAGCTCCCTTTGAAAAAGCTATGCTAGAGACAGGACATGTTTTTGTGCTCCTTTCTAAACCTATGGATGTTGTTTCCAACACTACCACTAACACTCCCTCTACTGTCCAACCATTGCTGGAGGACTTTGCAGACATTTTTCCAAAAACACTACCCCATACTTTACCACCACTTCGTGACATTCAACATCAAATTGATTTCGTTCCGGGTGCTTCATTGCCTAACCGACCCCATTACAGAATGAGCCCCAAAGAACATGAAGAAATTCATCGTCAGGTGGAGGAATTATTGGCTAAAGGACATATTTGCGAGAGCCTTAGTCCTTGTGTTGTCCCAGCTTTATTGACTCCAAAGAAAGATGGTACTTGGCGCATGTGTGTGGATAGTCGTGCCATCAACAAGATCACAGTACGTTATCGTTTTCCTATACCACGTTTGGATGACCTCCTTGATCAGTTAGCTGGTGCCATAATATTCAGCAAACTAGATTTAAAGAGTGGCTATAATCAGATTCGGATCCGACAAGGCGATGAATGGAAGACTGCCTTCAAAACTCGTGAAGGGTTGTACGAGTGGTTGGTGATGCCGTTTGGCCTTTCTAATGCCCCGAGCACATTTATGCGTGTCATAAATCAAGCATTGCGCCCATTCATTGGCAAATATGTTGTTGTCTATTTTGATGATATACTTATCTATAGTGCTACTCCTGAACTACATCTCCAACACTTGCGCGAAGTTCTACTACTCTTACGCAAGGATAAGTTCTATGCTGCTGTGGAAAAATGTGTTTTTATGACTGATACTATTCACTTTCTAGGATATGTGGTTTCTAAGAATGGTCTTGCTGTAGATAGTTCCAAAGTTGCCGCCATAGATCAATGGCCCCAACCTACTTCCATTCCTGCTGTGCGCAGTTTTCATGGTCTAGCATCCTTTTATCGTCGTTTTATACCACATTTCAGCAGCATCATGGCACCCATCACTGATTGCATGAAGAACACTAAATTCACTAGGAGAGCTGATGCCGCGGCTACCTTCACTGAGATCAAACAGAAGCTGACTACTGCACCGCTATTAGTACTCCCTGATTTTTCTCTATCATTTGAACTTCACTGTGATGCTTCAAAATCTGGTATTGGTGCTGTATTGAGTCAAACCGGACGACCAGTAGCCTATTATAGTGAGAAACTTTCAGGTGCCAAGCTTCGTTACAGCACTTATGATGTAGAATTCTACGCCGTATTTCAAGCAGTCAAACATTGGCGCCACTATCTCTTCCAACGAGAATTTGTTCTCTTTACTGATCATGATGCTCTTAAATATCTTGGTAGTCAAGATAAGCTTTCTGCCCGCCATGCATCTTGGCATGCTTACTTGGAACAATTCACATTTGTTATCAAGCATAAAGCTGGAGTTTCTAATCGAGTGGCCGATGCTTTAAGCCGTCGTCATAACCTTCTTACTGAGATGCACATTACAGTCCCTGGGTTTGATTCTTTTAGGGAACTATATATTAGTGACCCCTTCTTTGTTGCAATACTGCTCAACATACAACATGGTGAGCGCACAGATTTTGTTCTACAGGATGGCTTTCTTTTTCATGGGCTCAAACTTTGTATTCCAGCATGTAGTTTGCGCTTAAAAATTATCCAGGAATTGCACAATGAAGGTCATGTGGGTCGTGATCGCACCCTGCATCTCGTTTCTAGTTCTTATTATTGGCCCACAATGCGCAAGGAGGTAGAACGATTTGTGGACCGGTGTCGTGTTTGCCATATGGCAAAAGGTACCTCCTCTAATGCCGGATTATATCTGCCCCTTCCTATTCCCATTCAACCTTGGGCAGATATTAGTATGGATTTCGTGCTTGGACTTCCACGTACACAGCGTGGTAATGACTCTATCTTTGTTGTCGTTGATCGGTTTTAAAAAATGGCACACTTCGTTCCTTGTAAACGGACAATAGATGCTGTTCAAGTTGCACAACTTTTCTTTCGAGAAATCTATCGTTTACACGGCCTACCCACTTCCATCGTTTCTGATCGTGACACACGATTCCTAAGCCATTTCTGGCGAAGTTTATGGAGATCGGCTAACACTTCTCTCAACTTCAGTAGCGCTTACCATCCACAAACTGACGGACAAACTGAAGTTGTGAATCGATCACTTGGCAATTTACTGCACAGCTTGGTCGGTGCTAATATTAAATCATGGGATGTTAAGCTTTGTCAGGCTGAATTTGCCCACAACCATGCGGTTAATCATAGCACTGGGTATAGTCCTTTTAAGGTTATCTATGGCATAGTTCCACATGGACCACTGGACCTGTTGACGCTCCCCAGTAACATATGCACACATGCTACAGCTGAGGAGTTGATTGAACAGCTCCGCCAGATACACCAACAAACCCATTTGCAGTTAACCGCATCTACTGCCAAACATAAAGCACACGCTGACCAAAAACGCAGACATGTGGACTTTTTAGTTGGTGACCTTGTTTGGGCTATTCTGACCAAGGATCATTTTCCAGCCCATGAATATAACAAACTTGCTGCTCGCAAGATTGGACCCCTGGAGATTACTGAAAAGATCAATCAAAATGCTTACCGTTTGCGCCTTCCTAGTCACATTCACACCTCAGATGTTTTCAATGTGAAGCATCTTATACCGTTCTCGGGTGACAACACTTCCGCTGATAAAACCCCATTAGATTCGAGGGCGAATCTTTCTCATCCGGGGGAGAATGATGTCCTGCAGAGTGGCTAACATTTATCTCATCTTTTATCTTTTAAGTAGTTTTCCTTTTATCTCTGCTTTTATATTTATCAGTTTGTTAGGATCCTTTTATCTTTCCTTTTTATTTAGATATTTATCAGTTTGTTAGGATTCTGATAGGATTAGAATTTACCCCTCCTTTCCTTATATATTCGTATCAAAGACCTATGGAAGGCAGAGAATTTTAATGAAATATTGAGAACCTTTCTCAGTGCCCCTGTGTCAATTCCTCGGTATTCTTTGAATCAACGAGTTATTGATATTTAAAAATCATTCCATCACGTACGCTGCATCAGAAACTAACAAAGAGAGAAGGGTGTTTCACTACTTCAAAGAAAACGACAAAGGGAAAAAGAGAGCAATGAAAGAGGGGTCTTAGTGGTGTGGCCTATGGCGTGAGATGGCAGCAAGGTAGTATGGTGATAAGATATTTGAGTTTTGGAGAGAGGAATTTGGGACAAAGGATCTGAGTGGGTGGATGTAATCGTCTTTGTCTGTTGTGAGAATAATAATAATAATAATAATAATAATAATAATAATAATAATAATAATAATAATAATAATAATAATAATAATAATTAATAATTAATAATGATAATAATAATTAATGTATTGACCACCACGTCAAATCGAGTGTCAAGTTCTAGAATATTCAAGGCCTGAATTGACTGGGTCAAGTTGTTTTTTCACAAAATTGGATAACTTGCAAACTTGTTCAAACGAAGTCTAATATATTCAGGTTAGGTTAGGTAGGGTTAACCAGATTGATTAGGTTCGTCCTACCCATGTTTCCCCTAACCTAGATAACAACATATTGCAATTGAATATTTTCTGTGAAGATTTGATAAGTTAATTTAATAATTTGGTTATGTATAAAATACACATTTTATACATAATTACATTTTATTAGGTAGTCGTATTGAATTTCTACACAATAAATTTTTCTTCACACTAGAATATATTATATTAAAATTCTTTTATGCTAAGCTTTTAAATCTCATGTTTAATTACTTTAATTTTTTTCCTTTTTGATTTAAAATTCTTTTTTGCTCAAATATTTAATTATTTCTATTCTAAAATTAAATAATTATTTTTTAAATTTTTACTATTTTTTCCCTACATTTAAATTAATTATATATATTTTTTATTTTATAACTAATAAGTCGTTGGTTCGAGTGGTATTGGGCTCGGTCCTCTTAAGCAAGGTCTCGGGTTCGAACCTTGTGGAAGGAAAAAAAGTGTTTGGGAGGGGAGACCCCACTAAAGGTGGCCAGTCAAGTTCCCCGACGGATATTAGTCATCAGCAAAACTGGTGGATATTAGTCATCACCAATGTCATGGGTACCAAAAAAAAATTTATATATTTTAACATCAATTTAAAAACTCGCATAATAATGAAATACTTACTACTTATTGATTAAGAAATTAATTGATGAACTCTTAAACACTAACACAAAAAAGATCGGAATTTGACATTTTTTTTATTGATTCTAATTACAGTTGATTGATGTAGTAAATATTTTTTTTTAAATAACAGTGCAACTACGAGTCTTTCATGATATACAAATAATGATATGAACTTAGATACATAACCAAATATAGAACCAACACCAAATTAAATAATCTAAATCAAAGAATACCAAATGGATTGCCTCATTTCCTTACACAGTTACACTGCTTACTTCCTGTATGCAATGCGAGCAACCCAAAAACTGGAAAAAGTGATATTAATTTGCAATCGTTATGAAATGCAGATGATATTCCCACCCAACTCTCAAGCATTAATTTCCTCCTCCCACATAAACAAATTCTTCCGTCACCTCTAACATCAATTCCACTTTCCTTTGCACCATTCTCCTAACTCAGCCACCGTTCCCTTGTTATTATCAAAAAAGCTATACAACCTATTATAACTAGATTTTAACACACACCCCTCCATCCAAGGATCCAGCTAAAAAAATGTGTCCCATCCAGTTTAATTTCACTGATTTCATAATATTTTCTCTCCACCGATCATCAAAGTTCAAAGAATTGTCATTTTGAGGCTTAATAAGGCTTAATATGCAAAAGTATTAGACTTGGATAGCAGACATGAAAACAAAGACTCATGACTCATGAGTACCCCATGCAATATTTTAACTAACTCTAGTTCCCCCCATAGATATTTTATCATTTTATTGAGGAGAGATTATTTAATCTTTTTTTATTACTTTTAGCTATTTTATTGAGGAGAGATTTTATCATTTCAAAGTAATTTAATACGAAATTATTCATAAGTTTCAATATCTAATACTTAATTTATTACAACAATAAAGTATTGAATACAAAATTATCAAACTCGCACCTCGAATCCATCAGACGGTGGTGGATTAATGGTGCTTAATTAATTTCAAACAATACATCAAAATTTAGTTGGAAAGCGATATATTATACTAACACACATGTTGAGTACAAATGTATAATAATCATTGTATATCCATATGTCTCATTCAAACATACAATTAACAAACGAATTGCTGGCAACTTATATTCTCAGACAATCAATATCTGTAAATTCTCTGAAGCCTTTGGAACATCGAGTAACAATCTTGCACGTGCATAGCGATGTGCCAATCTGTCATCACCCTCTTCCTTCACTATATTGATAGTAAATTGCTCCAAGACACAGCCAGTTTGGATCAGATATAAGCACCAATACATTCCTTTGTTGCTCACTCGGAAATCCTTCACCTCAACCACCTTTAGAGTTTTTCTTAAGCATTCAAAAGTTATCCTTTGTTCCTTACAGAATTTCTCAAAGTTGAAAAGATGGGGTCTAATATAATCCTGAAATATATATAAAACATATCAACACATGTTCCATTATTCAAGCTTTAATATGCATATATATATAACCATTGAGAAAGAGTTGTATATATAAAATCAAAGGTAATTGACTCACTGGATATAATTTTCCTTGGCCAAAGTCCAGCGTGAGTTTCTCCAAACAAACACAACTGCTAAGAAGTAAAAGCAATCCGTACAATTCTTGATTATACATATTAGTCTTCACGATCAAATGTCTCACGTTCATATCATGTAATTCATGTTCGATACGACTCGGTTCTTCTCCAGTAGGAATAGCCTTTTTTTTTTTTGCCATGCATTTAAAAATGAAAACAAATATTTAAAAAAACAACAATCAAAAGTTGTTTCTAACCATACCAAAGAATAAAAAAAATAATTATATTCATACATTAGTCTCTCTTTCAACTAATTTTTTTTATCTCTCTTAATTTCCTATCACACCACTTATCACAACTATTATTTTCTCTATCTTTTCTTGTCCTTCCTATCATTCTCTTTCCTCCACCTCATCCAGACCAAAATGGGTGGATGTTAATTCATATTTCTCATTTAAAAAAGTGAAAGAAAAGTACGTACCTGAAGCAAGAAGCTGCAAACTGTAAGAACCTTAACGCCTCTGAGATAGTATAAACATTCACAAAGTTCATCCCCATATTCCTCAAAATTGGTCATAGGCGTGAAGTCCAGTTGTGCTTCTTGTATGACGTTAGGGAGTACTTTTACTAGAAAAATTCCCAATTTTCCAGAATATTTGAGAAACTTGAGATTTGGTGCCCTCAAATCCATGTAATCAGAGATAACAAAATGGCACTTATTTATAACCAACCTTCTTAATCCAAGTTCTCTAGCGCCCATATCGAAATGTGCCAAATTCCAACATTTCTTGAGACTCAAGTTTTCAAGTTTCCCAATGGTGGATAAGAGGGTCTTAACAGTGTCAAGAGTCACTTCAATCCACCCAAAAGAAACATCCTTAAGTGCCACAAGATTGCACAAATCAGGCATGGCAAAACCGCATGCATACAACTCTAGAGCCTCAAGTGATGCATGTCCATAAACATGGTTTGGCAATTGAAACAAAGCATCATGATGATTATCATCATCCTCGTCCCATGTTGGGTCTGAGAAATCAAGCCTCAACTCTTTAACCCCGTGTTGTGTAGCAAATGCAACACAACGTTCTATAATGTCAGCACAACTTTCAGGGTTTGAAACCTTGAGAGAGAACTTGTCCACTGTGTTGCCTTTGTAGTTCTTCACGAAGTTGGTGATGAAGCTGAAGAAAACCTTTCTCTGTGCTTCTTTGGTTTCATCAGATCCACAAGGATTAACAAAGAAGAGTTCGTTGAACTCTATGTTCCTCGTTGATTGCCATATCTTGGACCACTTCTTGGACAGGACGCATGTCCTTGCTGCCTCTTTGAAAGGAAGGAATGAAACAATGGTGATAAGAACAGCTTCCTTCAACAAACAGAACTTGTCCACCAGGTTCCTTCTTATCCTTGCCATGGCTATATATAGTTTTGAATCGAAGGCAAAAGGGTGCAACCTTTGGTGACTCCTTGTGTCCTGCAAAATCAAAATTACACAAAGTTGTCATAGTTTTCTCATAGGATGTCATTTAAGGTATTCAAAATTTGAAGTTTTGTTTTTAACTAAATAGCTCTTACATGCTCCCAAAGAATTATGTTTCTATCTATATTACTTAATATTATATGCAGAATTCATTTTTTTTTCGTAAACATTATATTCTGAATTAATGGCATCCCATCTTAATAAATCCATTTAAAAAAAAAAGCTAACAATTTGAGGATGTTTCTAAATATTGTTATATATAGAAAAATATCGGGCTGTGAATTTTTTTATTTTATTTCAGAACAACAAACTCACTCTTGCATTAAACTAAATTAAGAGTGAAAATGGGTCAGATTGGTTCAAGTTTGACGGGGAAATTGAAATTAATCGAATTTAATATAAAATTTAAGGGTTATAAGGTTGGCTTAGATATGAAGGAGAAGGGAGGAGGGAAGAAGTCGTGGTTATAGGCGTGAAGATTAAACTTGTGTTTATGTATGTCTTTTTTTGTTTTTACCTAACTTGGTTGAATTCGAGTCAGTTTGGGCTAGGTCTTAGATTATTCAAAGAAAAGTTGGAGGTGAAATGGAAAAAACTAAAAAAATAATCGGGGAAAAACATTAAAAATTAAACCTAGGTAGAAATATTAGATCAAATACCAAATCAACCCAAACAAAAATGTAAATATACCCAAAATTATTGATATAAGTCACGAAATACAACAACTCAAAATAAGTCAGACACAACAAACATCAATCCAAAATCATTGATTTTGAATAATAGGTGTGAATATACCTGAAGGAGAAAAATGAAAAAATCAAGTGCGACCGAACTTGGGACTTCGTTGTGTGAGGAGTGCAAGGGGATAAGAACTTTGACAGAGAAGTTGTAAAAGACAAAAGTAGAGAAACTAAAAAAGAGAGAAGGGTTGTTTCACTATTTCAAAGAAAACAACAAAGGGAAAAAAAAGAGCAATGAATGAGGTCTTTGGTGGTGTTGACTATGGCGTGAGATGGTAGCAAGGCAAAAAAAATATGGTGACAAGATATTTAAGATTTGGAGAGAGGAATTTGGGCCAAAGGGTTTGAGTGGATGGATGTCACCGTCTTTGTCTGTTGTAATAATAATAATAATAATAATAATAATAATAATAATAATAATAATAATAATAATAATAATAATAATAATAATAATAATTGTATTGACCACCAAGTCAGATCGAGTGTCAAGATCTAGAATATTTAGGGCTTAAATTGATTTTGATTGGTTGACAGTATAAAATTACTTTACACTATCAGTACATGATTGTTAAACTCTTGAGTTTATATATGTTTTGTTTTGGACCTAACTTGGTTGGAATCAACTCAATTTGGGCTAGATATTAGATTATCAAAAGAAAAAAGTTGAAGGTAAAATGGAAAAAACTAGAAAAAAAATTGGGAAAAAACATTATAAATTAAACCTAGCTAGAAATATCAGATCAAGTACCAAAGCAACCCAAACAAACATGTGAACATACCCAAAATTGTTGATATGAGTCACAAACTACAATAACTCAATAAGTCAGACACAACAAACATCAACCTAAAATATTGATTTTGAATAATAGGTGTGAATATACCTAAAGGGGGGAAATGAAAAACCAGGTGCGATCAAACTTAGGACTTTGTTGTGTTGGGAATGCGATAGGATGAGAACTTTGACAGAGAAGTCATAAAAGACAAAAGTAGAGAAACTTAAAAAAAGAGAAGGGTGTTTCACCACTTCAAAGAAAATGGCAAAGGGAAAAAAAGAGTGATGAAAGAGGGATCTTGCTGGTGTGGCCTGTGGCGTGAGATGGCAGCAAGGCAAAAAAAACTTAGTGATAAGATATTTGAGTTTTGGAGAGAGGAATTTGGGACAAAGGGTCTAAGTCAGTGGATGTCATCATCTTTGTCTGTTGTGATAATAATAATAATAATAATAATATTATTATTATTATTATTATTATTATTATTATTATTATTATTATTATTATTATTATTATTATTATTATTTAAATGTATTAACCACCAAGTCAGGTTTGGTGTCAAGTTCTAGAATATTCAGGGCTTGAATTGATTAGGTCAAGTTGTTTATTTCATAAAATTGGATGACTTGCAAACTTGTTCAAACCAAGTCTAATATATTCGAGTTAGGTTAGAAAGGGTTAACTAGATTAATAAGGTTTTGTCCTACCCATGTTTCCCCTAATCTACATAACAACATATTGCAATTGAATATTTTTTGTGGAAAGTTAATTTAATAATTTGGTTATGGATAAAATACACATTTTATACATAATTTACATTTTATTAGATAGTTGTGTTGAATTTGTACACACTAAAATTAAAGTTTAATTTTGATGCATTATTAGTGTAAAGAGTTTTATCATGTCAACTAATTAGAAAATATATAAATTATGAATTTTAAAGTAATTATTATAAAAGTCAACAATTTTATCATATATAACAATTTATAATTTGCTAACAATATAAAAAAATCTTTACACTTTCAATGTATTTTTTTTATTCTGCTTTTTTTTTATTCTGACACTTTGAATGTATTTTTTTTATTCTGCTTTTTTTTTATTCTGACACTTTCAATGTATTTTAAATAAATTCATAAAATTATTATATTTTTGTATAGATCATTTATCCAAATTAAATTGGTTTTAATTATTTTCTTTCATTCTCATTAATTTCATACCAAATGTCTATAATAAATTTAATATTTATAGAAAACATTAAACCAATTATTACATATTTCTTATTATGAATCTATTATATATATATCAATTCCTAAATTGTCAATTTGAGTCTTCTTTTATAAATGAGGGTTTTTTTTTCCTTATATCATTTCTTTTTGTAACATGTGATTCTACTATTATTTAATATACTTATATTTTTATTATTAAAAAATTCTCAAATCATTAATTATTTTAAAATTTTTAAATCTCATGTTTAATTACTTTAATTTTTTCCTTTTTGAATTGAAATTCTTTTTTGCTCAAATACGTAATTATTTCTATTCTTAAATTAATTAATTAATTTTTAAATTTTACTATTTCTTTCCTACATTTAAATAAATAAAATAATATATTGATATAAACTTAATTATTTAATTTTATACTTATTTTATAATTATTATATAATTCTTTTAATTTCAAAAATATAATAGGTGTTCATAATTCTTTTAATTTTCAATATTATGAAAGTTTTCCCAAGGCTTAGCTACTCCCTCTACATGATTGGTTTTCTATGCCCTAAAAGCATAAAAACCAAGAACCATATAAGCCCAAGGCTTAGCTACAGTGCATCGTCCATGGCTTATGCACCTATAACAATATACATGAGTAGAGGTCCTATGACTCTTGTATTGTCATTCATGGCTTAAAACTTCCCTAGCAAAATTGTCATGGCACTTGTCATATGACTATAACTTCATTCTATTTGTCTTGTGTTTGCAGTACCCATAATTGAGTATATAGCAGCACATAGATATTTTAATTTCTAGCATCACTAATCTTGTAAATGCTCTGAATTGCATCGATGGTGCCTCTGCTAGGGTTTGAAAACCCCTGATTTCCTAGAAATATTGCCTTCCCCTATGGCGGCAGAACCTCCCATTTGCCCATGGGCTTTCCTAGAACCTGTCATTCCTTCTTCTTCTCCACCTCCGCTAACCGAAAAAACACATCCGTGGCAGAATCGCTCCTTTGTGCAAGCTCTGAAAAATTCATGTGCCATTCCTATTAGCCAACTTCCCAAGCCCTGTTTAAAAGGAGATGCTATCTCCATCAAAATTTCAGAGGAGGAATATCAACAAGGATTACAAAGTTGTCAAAACAGCTTACACGGTCGTCTCATCTTAGCCAAAGGATGTAACCCTGTCAAAGCTGAAGAGCTACGCCAAAAGCTTGCAAAGTTGTGGAAGCCCATTGGCCAGTGGAAGATGGTACCCTTAGGCAAAGGTTATTTTGAGTTCAGTTTTGCATCCTTAGAGGACCTTCGCAGTGTTTGGACAGTGGGGACGTGGAGCCTTCATCTCGGTTTGCTCAGACTGTCCCAATGTAGTGCTGACTTCAATCCCAATAGTATGAAGCAAACACACATTCAATGTTGGATTCGTATTCAAGGGCTTGCCCAAGAATACTGGCGATCAAAAATTCTTTTCGAGATTGCTGGAGCAGTAGGCACTCCGATAGCTCTAGATGAGTCCACCAAGTTGAGGACCTTTGGCCATTTTGCTAGAGTGCTAGTTGACGTTGATCTTTCAAGTAATCTGCCAAATGAAATTCTAGTTGAAAGAGATTCTTATGCCTTTTTCGTTGGAATAACCTATGAGAAATTACCTTTGTTCTGTAACTTTTGCAAAAGTATTGGTCATGTAGTGGCCAACTGTAACAAGAAAGAAGGTTCATTAGATGATAAGATGAAGAAAGATAAGCAATTACTAGGCAAAGATCCTATTATCTCTGAGTATGTTGTGAAAAATGCAGATAAACAAAGATCAGAGAATGAGGGGAATACTGTGCACAACATCTCTCGTAATTTGGTTGCTGGTCAAATTATTACAGACAAGCTGTTTGACAAAATGCCTGAACAAACTGGCCCTCTTGGGGATCATCCAGACTCTACTGGGGCTCAACCAGAAACTGTTGGGGCCAAGCAAGTACAAACTGACCCCTCAGTTGTTCAACAAAAGTCCCCAGACCACACTGTCATTGTCTCAGAACAAGTCAATGAACCACAAAAGAATACACCTTCTAAGGCTATGGAAGCAATCAATCATGAAGTTGCTCAAATTTACTTAGAAGAAGTGCAGAGTACTGTTGTTGCTGCAAATTCAGAGGTTGGACTCTCAATAGATGTTTCTTTTCATGACTATGCTTTGCAACCAATAGTTCAGAATGACATCAGAACCTTGTCCAGGTCTTGGGCTGATATAACTGACAACGAATCAGAATATGATATATCAAACCCAGATAATACAGAGGTAGAGTGTGGCAACTCTCAAAATTTCCATTTAGTTCCCACCAAGTCTCAAAAACAGCAACTGGAAAAAACAGGAAGAAAGGATGCCCCTGAATCGCCTTTTCCAGAGGTTGTACAAAAGGATCTTCAAATCCTTGCAAATTTTTGGGGACAAGTGGAGAATGATGAAATAGATATGGTGACAAACATGAACAACCCTGCAGCCACAACAAACAACTTTCAAGTGGTTCTTCCAACCACTCAGCACAAGAGGACTTCCAGGAAAAAATAATCATTCTGTTTATGTTCAGTCCTAGAGTGCTTTTTTGTAGGCTGGATCCACTTGTTTTGCTTGGTAATGACTCTCCTTTGGATAGTTAGGGATGTGAGTTTTCTATAGGACTCATATTTTCCTTTAGCTTACAGTGGTATACAACATCATAGCTCTTCTTGATGTTACTATGCTCCTCCTTTTTGTTTGGAGGATTTCTATAGCTTTAGCTTAGGTCTTCCTAGCTAGCTACAGATTATCTTGTTTTTATTTTCATGGGTATTGGCTTGGTCCCCCCATGTTTTGTTGTTCTGTTTTTCTTTTTTCTTTAATATATTTTCTGTTTTCTGCTAAAAAAAAAAAATCTTGTAAATGCTCCTAACGACAAAATGTACCTGATGCTACAGTGACCACCAACTCCAAAGCTAATTAAAGTAAATCATTTTAATTTTAATGCTTTACAAAGACAAAAACATGTTGCTACCACATTGACAGCACCATACTGCAACTTATACCAACAAAACATGGCAACCAAAAATGCACAAAAAAAAAGCTGTGACTATACCAAAACCTTCACTATAATGACTATATGTGACTCCACCATTTCCCCTTTTGCAGCAAATTGCCTTCCATTTCCAAAGCCTGCACTTTCCAATAACACCCCAAGACCTCAGTGATCAATGCAACTCAAAACTTGTGGAAATTTTGGACTCATTAAAAGAGAAGTGTGACTCAAAGCACAGTTTTCAATATATCCCAAGCAGCTTATATTATCATACATTGATAGAACCTATCTTACAGACTTCTCCTTTTACCTCATGTATGCCAATCTACTACACTTCCCTATTTCAAATATCATCGTTCTTCACTCGTTGCAAATGAAGCTAGCTTTGACACTGATCTTTTGGGATCAAGACCCAAGTAGCTAGATACAAAATATTAAAGTTTGCTCGCTTTGCTGTAATCCATAACCATGCTTGCTTGTATTTTGACCTTCTCCATCATTAATTGTTGCAACATCCAACAATTTAGATTGGTATTGCTTGTTATTTGTTAATTTGCAAAAGTATTATTTCATGGATTCTCTGGATCTTGTGGTTTCACAACCAACTTGCACAGTCAACTTTTTGCTATATTCCAGGGTCGATCTTCAGTTAGTTTGGAATTTAGGTTCTTCAGTTTCAAGCACACTTTCAGGGAGGGGAATGCTAGTTCGGACTGGCTTAACACTATATATGTTGAAACCTCTTCATTTATGGACTTCTTGCCCTGCGCAACTCTCTTTTCTTAAACACTAATACAAAAAAAGATTGGTATTTGACATTCTAGATTGATTCTAATTACAGTTGATATAGTAAATATGTTTTTTTTTTTTTTAAAAATAGCCGTGCAACTACAAATCTTTCATAATATACAAACAATGATATGAACTTAGATACATAACTAAATATAGAATCAACACTACTCCAAATTAAATAATCCAAATCAAAGAATACCAAATGGATTGCCTCATTTCCTTATACGGTTACACTCCTTACTTACTGTACGCAATGCAAGCAAACCAAAAACTGGAAAAAGTGATATTTGCAATCGTTATGAAATGCAGATGATATTCCCACCCACCTCTCAAGCATTAATTTCCTCCTCCCACATAAATGAGAGTCTTCCGTCACCTCTAACACCACTTCCAGTTCCACTTTCCTAATTTGCACCATTCCCCTAACTCAGCCACCTTTCCCATCTTAGTATCAAAAAAGCTATACAACCTGTTATAACTAGATTTTAGCACACACCCCTCCATCCAAGGATCCAGCTAAAAAAATGTGTCCCATCCAATTTAATTTCACTGATTTCATAATATTTTCTCTCCACCAATCATCAAAGTTCAAAGAATTGCCATTTGGAGGCTTAATATGCAAAAGTATATTAGACTTGAACAGCAGAATTGAAAACAAAATAAAGAACAGTAGTGAATCCGTTACAAATTTTGACAAAGACTCATGAGTATGCAATATTTTAACTAACTATTAATTATATCCTCTAGTTCCCCATAGAGATTTTATCATTTTATCGAGGGGAGAGATTATTTAATCTTTTTTTTACTTTTAGCTTTTTTATTGAGGGAGAGATTTTATCATTTCATAGTATCTAATACAAAATTATTCATAACTTTCAATCTAATACTTAATTTATTACAGCAATAAAGTATTGAATACAAAATTAATTATTCAAACTCGCTCCTCGATCGAATCCATCCGCCGGTGGTGGATTGTGCTTAATTAATTTCAAACAATATATTAAAATTTAGTTGTAAATTAAGAGATAGCTATATATATTATAACACACATGTTGAGTACAAATTAATGTATAACCATTATCCATATGTTTTTAAAGCAGAAGGCTTTCTTGAATAATACATAAGCTTCTCTCTCTATATATATCATTCAAATGATACAATAACAAACGAAGTGCTAGCAACTTATATATATTCTCATACAATCAATAGCTGTAAATTCTCTGAAGCCTTTGAAACATTGAGTAAAGATCTTGCACATGCATAGCGCTTTGCCACTGTTTCATCACTCTCATACTTCTTGGCTACATTGATAATAAGTTGTTCTAAGACACAGCCAACTTTGATCAGATAGTAGCACGCAAACATTTCATTCCTTCTCCCTCGGAATCCCTTCATCTCCACCACCTTTAGAGTTTTTGTTGAGCATTCAAAAATTTCGTACTGTTCCTTACAGAACATCTCAAAGTCGAAAGGATATGGGTTAACGTAATCCTGAAATATACATAAAACATATCAACACATGTTCCATTCAAGCTTTAATTAATATGCATATATATATATATATATATATATATAACCATTGAGAAAGAGTGACATATAAAATCAAAGGTAATTGACTCACTCGATATATTTTTCCTTTGCCTATCTCCAGCGTGAGCTTCTCCAAACAAACACAACACTGAAGAAGTAACGTTAATCCGAACATTTCTAGCCTATTCATATTAGTCATCACGAACAAATGTCTCACGTACATATCATGTTGGATACGTTCCAGTGTTTCTTCTCCATAAGGAATAGCCTTTTTTTTCCATGCATTTAAAAATGAAAAGCAAATATTTAGAAAAAAAATAATCAAACTGTTTCTAATCATACCAAAGAATAAAAGAATAATTATATTCATACATTTAGTCTCTCTTTCATCTAATTTTCATTTATTTTTTTATCTCTCTTAATTTTCCATCACAACTATTATTTTCTGTATCTTTTCTTGTCCTTCCTGTATCATTTTTCTTCCCTCCACCTCATCCAGACCAAAATGCATGGGTGGATGTTAATTCATATTTCTCATTTAAAAAAAGAGAAAGAAAAAGTACGTACCTGAAGTAAGAAGCTACAAACTGCAAGAATCTTAACGTATCTGAGATCGTATAAAGATTCACAAAGTTCATCCCCATATTCCTCAAAATTGGTCATAGGGGTGAAATCCAGTTGTGCTTCTTTTAAGACGTTAGGGAGTACTTTTACTTGAAAAATCCCCAATTTTCCAGTATATTTGAGACACTTGAGATTTGGCGCCCTAAAATCCACGTAATCAGAGATAACAAAATGGCACTTCTTTATGAGCAACCTTCTTAATCCAAGTTCTTTAGAGCCCATATCAAAATGTGCCAAATTCCAACATTTCTCCAAACTCAAGATTTCAAGTTTGCCAAGGGTAGATAAGAGGGTCTTAAGAGTGTCAATTGTCACTGGAATCCAGCCAAAAGAAACCTCCTTAAGTGCCACAAGATTGCACAAATCAGGCATGGCAAAACCGCATGAATACAACTCTAGAGCCTCAAGCGATGCATGTCCATAAACATGGTTTGGCAATTGAAACAAAGCATCATGATGGTTATTATCATCCTCCACCTCCCATATTGGGTCTGAGAAATCAAGCCTCAACTCTTTAACCCCGTGCTCTGTAGCAAATGCAACACAACGTTCTATAAAGTCAGCACAACTCTCAGGGTTTGAAACACTGAGAAAGAACTTGTCCACTGTGTTGCTATTGTAGTTCTTCATGAAGTTGGTGACGAAGCTGAAGAAAACCCTTCTCCGTGCTTCTTTGGTTTCATCAGATTCATAATAATCAACAAAGAAGAGTTCGTCGAACTCTATGTTCCTCGTTGATTGCCATATCTTGGACCACCTCTTGGACAGCACGCATGTCCTTGCTGCTTCTTCAAAAGGAAGGAATGAAACAATGGTGATAAGAAGAGCTTCGTCCAACAAAGAGAACATGTCCACGTTCCCTGCCATGGCTACAGCTAGCGATGAAACTTTTTAATTTGGCTTGGTAGTCAAATATATGAGTGCTATGTGAAATGGTATTGGTTTTGGTCTTTTTTATAGTTTTGAATGGGTGCAACCTTTGGAGGACACGTTTTGTATATTGTGAATGATCTTTGGTGATGCCTTGTTTCCCTGCAATGCATAAAATTAGCACTAGAGTCATTTAAGGTATTCAAAATCTGAAATTATGTTTTTAACTAAATAGCTCTTTTACGTGTTCCCAAGGAATTGTGTTTCTATCTATGTTGCATGATATTATATTCAGAATTGATATTTTTTTGGTAAACATTATATTTCGAATGAATTATTTAAGGTATTCAAAATTTGAAATTATGTTTTTAGCTAAATAGCTCTTACGTGTTGTTCCCAAAGAATTATGTTTCTATCTATGTTACCTAATATTATATTCAGAATTGATATTTTTTTGGTAAACATTATATTTCGAATGAATTATTAATTTAAGGTATTCAAAATTTGAAATTATGTTTTTAGCTAAATAGCTCTTACGTGTTGTTCCCATGGAATTGTGTTTCTATCTATGTTACATAATATTATATTCAGAATTGATATTTTTTGGTAAACATTATATTTCGAATGAATTGCATTCCATCTTAACAAATCCATTTGAAAAAAACTAACAATTTAAGGATTTTTTAAGAAAGTTATATATGAAAAAAATATCGCATTGAATTTTCTATTTTATTTCAAAACACCATACTCACTATCGATGGATAAAAGAATATATATAATATTGTCTACTGTTGAGTTAATAATCAAGAAAAAAAGAAGGTGCTCTCTAAGCAAAAAAAAAATTAAAATAAAAAAGGTAATGAAAAATTATATTAAAATTTTTTCATATGTTAAGATTTTAAATTTTTAAATCTTATCTTTACTTACTTTTACTTTTTTATACTTAAATTTAAAGTTATATGAAAAAAATACATCTGCTTTTTTTTTTTTAATATGAAACTTACTCTTGATAGATGCAAAAAATATTACCCTTTATTGAGTTAATTAACGAAGACAAAACAAATTTCTCTCTCTCTCTCTCTTTTTTCTTTTTTTTGACAAGAAACAATGAAGCAAAAACAAAAGACAGAAACAACAAAGAAACTACGCCCTAGGGAAACAAATGCCCTGTGCATCAGCCATCGGGAAGCCTTGGAGAGCAGAAGGAGGGTAACAAGATTCTCTCTAAGCCACTTTTTCTAAAAATAAAATATAATTCAAAATAATTATTAAATATTTTTGTATTAATTTAAATTAGAGGTGAACAAAAGTTGATTTGGTTCGAGTTTGGAGACAAAATGAAATAGAATTGGGTATAGTATTTCATTGAGTCAGTTCAGGTTTACATGTTTTATTTTTTGTTTTGACCTAATTTGGTTGGATTCGAGTCAATTTGGGCCAAGTCTTAGATTATCCAACAAAACAAGTTGGAGGGGAAATGAAAACAAAATTGGGGAAAAACTTTATAAATTAAACCTAGGTAGAAATATCATATCAAATACCTAATTAACCCAAACAAAAAAGTGAATATACCCAAAATTGTTGATATAAGTCACAAAATACAATCCAAAATAAGTCAAATATGACAAACATTAACCCAAAATAATTAATTTCGAATAATAGGTGTAAACATACCTGTAGGGGGGAAAAGAAAAATCATATGCGATTCAACTTACGACTTTGTTGTGGTGGGAGTGACTAATTTAGAGAATGAAATTAACATGCCCAAAGGAGAAAGAGGTGACGAGAACTTGGAAAAAGAAGACGTAAAAGACTGTAGGGAAGAAAATAAAAAAAGAGAAAGGATGTTTCAATGTTTCAAAGTAGATGGTAGATGGTAAATGAGAGCAATGAACGAGTTGTTTGCGATGGTGCGGCCTGTGGTGTGAGATGGCAGCAGGGCACAGAAATATAGGAACAAGTTTTTGGTGAGAGGAATTAGGGACAAAGGGTCTAAGTGGTGTCTATCTCTGTCTTTATCTGTTGTAAGAATAAGAAAGTGAAATTATAATAAATTTATTTACCACCACGTCGAATCGGGCATCAAGTTCTGTTAGTCGAAATCGAGACCTGACTTTATATTAGATTAGGTTGTTTATTTCACAAATCAGATGACTTTCAAACTTGTTCAAACCAAGTCTAATGTATTCGGGTTGGGTTAACCATATTGATCATGTTTGTCCAATCAACCCCTCATTTAAATAAAAAAAGAATATTGTAATTGAATATTTTCTATGGAGACTTGACACATGCATTAATTTAATAAGTAGTTATTGATAAAATATACATTTTATTGTATTACTGTGTTAAATTTCTACACAATAAAATTAGAATTCAATTTTGATGCATTATCAATGTAAAGAGTTTTACTCTGTGAATCAATTAGAATATACGTTAGTTATGGCTTGTAAAGTAATTATTATAAAATTCAACAATTTTATCATATATAACAATTCATAATTTGATGACAATATAATTTTTTTTACACTTTCAATGCGTTTTAATTAAATTCATAAAATTGTTCTATTTTATATTGATCATTTATCCAATTGAATTTTTTTCTTTATTTGCTTTCATTGTCATTCATTTAATACCAAATATCAATAATAAATTTAATATATATAGAAAAACATTAAACCAATTAATATATATTGCTTATACCTATGAATCTATTAAATTAGTTCCTATCTTGTGAATTTGAGTCTTTCTTTATAAACTAGTGTTGCTTATTAAAATTTTCACTACCTTATTTATATAATCAATAGAAAGAAATTTGAAAAAAAAAATAAAGAATTATATAGCACATTGAAAGAAATTTTAAAAAAGAGATAATTATAAAAGATATTAGAAACTATAAAATTAAAAAAAAAAAAGATAAGGGAAGATGTAACAATGTAACTTTAATTTTTTTTAATATTAACTTTGAAAATTGAAAAGTAAATTGAATTAAGGATTTAGAATTATTGACTAAAGAGAGAAATCTTCGAAGTTAAAAAATAGAGTTAGAAAATCTGATAAAAGAAATATTAAAAAAAACAAAAGATTAGAGAGTGTAAAATTTGAAAAAAAATTATATAGTACATCGAAATTTTTTTAGAAAAAGAGATAATTATAAAAGAAATTAGAAACTATAATTTTTTTAAAAGAAAAAATATAAGGGAAGATGTAATGATGTAACTTTAATTTTTTTTAATATTAAATTTAAAAATTGAAAAATAAATTGAATCAAGGATTTGGAATTATTGATGAAAGAGAGAAATCTTCGAAATTAAAAAATAGAGTTACAAAATCAGATAATAGAAATATTAAAAAAAAGCCCAAAAGATTAGAGAGTATAAAATTTGAAAGAAAAAAAAGAATTATATAGCACATCGAAAGAAATTTTGAAAAAGAGATAATTATAAAAAAAAAATTAGAAACTATAATTTTTTTTAAGAAAAAAAGATAAGGGAAAATGTAATTATGTAACTTTAATTTTTTAAATTAACTTTGAAAATTGAAAAGTAAATTGAATTAAGGATTTGAAATTATTTATGAAAGAGAGAAATATTTGGAATTAAAAAATAGAGTTAAAAAAACTGATAAAAAATATTTAAAAAAATATAGCATCGGATAAAGAAGTGAATGAAGGTAGTTATAAAAATATTGTGAATGTGGGGTTGTTACAAAAATTGATGAGAGAAATTTTAAGAAAAGTAGAAGAACCAGATGCATGTTATGAAAGTGAACTACACCACTCCATGAAAAAGGAGAGTAAATAAGAATGAATGTGAGAGAAAGTGGGGAGAGTGAAGCAAGAAGAGGAGAGAATCTCTTATTCATTTACATAAGAAGATATGAGAATAGTTTTTTGTTATATTCTTTCTTTATGTAACACGCGATTCTACTATTATTTAATATTTATATTTATATTATTAAAAAATTCACAAATCATTAATTATTTTCAAAATTTTCTTCACATTAGAATTTTTATATTTAAACTTTTGTTATGCTAAGTTTTTAATTTTTTAAATCTCAAGTTTAATTACTTTGGTAGCAAGCTACCAACTGGGGTTGAGTCTAGCAAAAGGGTTTGTCTCCCACGATGAGGTGAATTAAGGATTCGATCCCCATTCAGAGAGGTGTAGACCTGCGGAAAACCAAGAAAAAATAGTAACAAGCTAAAATAAAATAAAATACTAATATATTTTTTCAAATAAAGGATATAGAGAAAAATAGGATGTTAAAAAAAATCAAAAAAAAATCAAATCCAAACAGCTTTAAATTGGATTGGAATGGATCAAAATTAAATTTTAAACCAATGGTGAATTAAGAAAATTAAAGTGATTAGATCGAATATTTTTCTCTACATGATCCATATAATTCAATTCACGAACACTCTTAAAAAATCTACTCTTATATTATAAATATGAATATCCATTATTGAGTGAAAGCATTTTCAGGATCTATTAATGAGCATATTTTTAGAAGTTATTTTTTAATGAGAGTGTTTTTAGGAGTTATTTTCACTTGTGTCACATGTCTTAAGAGCTGTCAAATGGGCTAGCCCAGCCCAACTTGGCCTGACAAGCCAAACGGTAAAAACGGGTTGGTCAGAATTTTTCATAGGCGATGTTTTTCTTGGCCCGATAGTTTGGGCCAAATTGGCCCATTTATTTATTTTTGCTTAAATTTATATTAATTTTAAAAGGAAAAATAAAAAATAATATCAGGCCAAATAAGTCCAGTAGTGTTCGGGACAGGAGTTTACAGGTTCGACCTGGCTCTCTGGCCCATTATGTTGGGCCAATTTAGCCCTGTTCTTTTTAAGCCACTTTTTTTACAACCCGACCTTATAGGCCATCGGGGTCGGCCCATTAGATCAGGCCAATTTTGACAACTTTATATTTTTATTCTTTTCAAATATATTTTTTAATTTTAAATTTAATTTAATTTAACAATTAACCCAAAAAAAAAAGAAATATTTTTATCCATCTCAAACCACTCTTTTTATTTTCTTAACCACTTATCATTCTCAATCTACCATTTTCATATTTTTTATATTCTCTCTAAGCAACTTTTTCTAAAACTAAAATATAATTCAAAATAATTATTAAATATTTTGTATTAATTTAAATTTGAGGTGAACAAAAGTTGATTTGGTTCGAATTTGGAGACAAAATGAAATCGAATTGGGTATAGTATTTCATTGAGTCAGTTCAGGTTTACATGTTTTATTTTTTGTTTTGACCCAATTTGGTTGGATTTGAGTCAATTTGGGCTAAGTCTTAGATTATCTAACAAAACAAGTTGGAGGGGAAATGGAAAAAAAATTGGGGAAAAACTTTATAAATTAAACCTAGGTAGAAATATCATATCAAATACGTAATCAACCCAAACAAAAAAGTGAATATACCCAAAATTGTTGATAAAAGTCATAAAATACAATCCAAAATAAGTCAAATATGACAAACATTAACCCAAAATAATTGATTTCAAATAATAGGTGTGAACATACCTGTAGG
This sequence comes from Pueraria montana var. lobata, assembly GCA_026413185.1. Lineage (NCBI taxonomy): Eukaryota > Viridiplantae > Streptophyta > Magnoliopsida > Fabales > Fabaceae > Pueraria > Pueraria montana. Next base: position 77,102,245 of record CM048647.1, read on the forward strand.
GGGAAAAGGAAAAATCAAATGCGATTCAACTTACGACTTTGTTGTGGTGGGAGTGACTAATTCAGAGAACAAAACTAACATGCCCAAAGGAGAAAGAGGTGACGTGAACTTGGAAAAAGAAGACGTAAAAGACCGAAGAAAAGAAAACAAAAAAGAGAGAAAGGATGTTTCAAAGTAGATGGTAGAGGGTAAAAGAGAGCAATGAAAGAGTTGTTTATGGTGGTGTGGCCTATGGCATGAGATGGCAGCAGGGCACAGAAATATAGGAACAAGTTTTTGGTGAGAGGAATTAGGGACAAAGGGTCTAAGTGACGTCTGTCTCTGTCTCTGTCTCTATCTGTTGTAAGAATAAGAAAGTGAAATTATAATAGTAGTAATAATAATAAATTTATTTACCACCACGTCGAATCGGGCATCAAGTTCTATTAGTTGGAATCGAGACCTGAATTTATATTTGATTAGGTTGTTTATTTCACAAATCGGATGACTTTCAAACTTGTTCAAACCAAGTCTAATGTATTTGGGTCGGGCAATCATACTGATCATGTTTGTCCAATCAATGTTACCCCTCATTTAAATAAAAGAATACTGTAATTGAATATTTTTTGTGGAGACTTGACACATACATTAATTTAATAAGTAGTTATTGATAAAATATACATTTTATTGTTTTACTGTGTTAAATTTCTACACAATAAAATTAGAATTCAATTTTGATGCATTATCAATGTAAAAAGGTTTTACTCTGTCAACCAATTAGAATATACATTAGTTATGACTTGTAAAGTAATTATTATAAAAGTCAACAATTTTACCATATATAACAATTCATAATTTGATGACAATATAATTTTTCTTTACACTTTCAATGCATTTTAATTAAATTCATAAAATTATTCTATTATTATATTGATCATTTATCCAATTGAATTTTTTTCTTTATTTTCTTTCATTGTCTTTCATTTAATACCAAATATCAATAATAAATTTAATATATATTGAAAAACATTAAACCAATTATTATATATTGCTTATACCTATTATGAATCTATTAAATTAGTTCCTATGTTGTGAATTTGAGTCTTTCTTTATAAATATGAGAATACTTTTTTGTTATATTCTTTCTTTTTGTAACACGCGATTATACTATTATTTAATATTTATATTTATATTATTAAAAAATTCACAAATCATTAATTATTTTCAAAATTTTCGTCACATTAGAATTTTTTATATTTAATTTTTTTACGCTAAGTTTTTAAATTTTTAAATCTCAATACTTTAGTAGCAAGCTACCAACTGGGGTTGAGTCCAACGAAAGGGTTTGTCTCCCACAATATGGTGAATTAAGGTTTCGAATCCCCATTCAGAGAGGTGCAGACCTGTGGAAAACCAAGAAAAAAATAGTAACAAGCTAAAATAAAATAAAATACTAATATATTTTTTCAAATAAAGGATATAGGAAAAAATAGGACGTTAAAAAAATCGAAAACAGATCAAATCCAAACAGCTTTAAATTGGATTGGAATGGATCAAAATTAAAGTTTAAACCAAACTTATTGAATGGTGAATTAAAAAAATCAAAGTTATTAGATCGAATGATTTTTCTCTACATGATCAATATAATCCAATTCACGAACACTCTTAAAAAATCTACTCTTATATTATAAATTTGAATACCCATTATCGAGTGAAAGCATTTTTAGGATCTATTAATGACAATATTTTTAGAAGATATTTTTGAATGAGAGTGTTTTTAGGAGTTATTCTCACTTTGTGTCACATGTCTTAAGAGTTGTCAAATGGGCCAGACTCGTCCAACTTGGTCTGACAGGCCAAATGGTAAAAACGGGTTGGTCCGAATTTTTCATAGGTCATGTTTTTTTGGCCCGATGGGTTGGGCCAAATTGGTTCATTTATTTATTTTTGCTTAAATTTATATTAATTTAAAAAGAAAAAATAAAAAATAATATCAGGCCAAATTGGCCTGGTAGTGTTCAAGCTAGGAATTTATAAGCACAACCTGGCTCGTTTGACCCATTAAGTCAAGTCAATTTAGCTCAGTTCTTTTTAAGCCACTTTTTTTACAGCCCAACCTTATAGGCCATTGGGTCGGGCCAATTTTGACAACTCTTTCTTTTGCTAAATGGCTGGGCAAAGAGACACCTCAGACCCAAAATCAATTAATCAGAAACATAAACTTCCTCCATTAAGGAGGTTACAGCAAAGTTAGGAACTGAATTAAAAAAAACATACAATAATTTTCTAAAGATAAACCAAATTTGGCAAAGCTATCAGCCAAACTATTTGACTCTCTACAAATGTGTCCAAAAGCATAGAAAAGGAATTCATCCTTTAATCTCCAAATCTCACTAACAAGTTCAGGGAATTGATTATCAAGACCCAAGTAATCATCAATAAGCCTAACTGCATCAAGGCTGTCAGATTCAACCTTCAGTTTTTCTACTCCAGCATCACGAGCCATTTGCAAGCCATAAAGAATTACCCAAAGTTCAGCCTCAAGAACTGAATAGTGAACTAATCTTCTTGAGAAAGCTTGAATAAATTCACCATAATTTTATCTCATAACTGCTCCACACGAAGCAAGAAAAGCACAATGATAAAGTGCACCATCACAGTTCAGTTTGATACACTCAGCCAAGGATCTGTTACAACATCCATCAACAGTATGCACAATACTAGCTTCAGCAAATTGCAACCTGATATGGATAGCCTTACTACATAGAATATCCTTAATGAGGGCTCTAATATTAGCAGCCACAACATTGTTCGACATCCAGTTTTGGCTAAATACAAAATTGTTTCTCCTCCACCAAAGACTATCAATAATAGTACCAAAAAGAACACTCCATGAGCTTCCTTCAACTATCTTAGAGCTCTTTAAATTGATAGAAATCCAAGTACATAAGTCTTGCTGGTAAAAACAGGATTGACCATTTACATGAAATAATCTCCATTTATGCTTGGCCCCTTTGCAATCATGTAAAGCATGGAGCACTGATTTTGTGTCCACATTACACAAGGAACACTGATCAATATGAGTCATGTGCCTGCGAGCTCTCAAATCATTTGTGGGCAAAATTCCTTTGACAACCTTCCATAACTGATATCTTATCCTTTCTGGACCATCCCAACGCCAAATAAGTTGAAACAACTGATTATTAGGAAAATTATCATGACCAGAAATCTTATGATAAGCTTTTCTGGTTGAGAACCTCCCATTTGAATCACTATCCTACTCCAAAAAATCATTTGAATTGGAGCTACAAGGGGGCTTTAAACACTGAATGCTTAGAATAATATTATCAAGAAGAAATGACGCCAACCTTTGAAGATCCTACTCACCATTCAAATTCACAAAGAAATAAACAGGAAGATTCTGATCCTCCAAACTATCTGAAGACTTATATTGATTCAGAGGACCCTTACCTGGAACCCAGTAGTCTTCCCAAAAACGAATCCTCCTCCCATTTCCAACACGCCAAATCACATCAGAAGTAACAAAATTCCAAGTTTTAGCAATTCCACGCCATAGGTTGGTACCATGTCTGCTAGGATCAATTTTGGGCAGAACATCATCACCACATTTATATTTAGCATGAATCACCCTTACCCAAAGATCATTTGGTCTATTGCACAAATTCCATCCCACCTTTGTCAGTAGCGCCTGATTCATAGATCCAGCCTTTCTAAGACCAAGCCCACCATTCCTCTTAGGCAAACAAATTGAATCCCACTTAAGCCAATGAACCTTCCTAGTATTGGAAGTATCACCCCAAACAAAAATTCGGCATTTCTTGTCAATCTCTTCACAAACAGCAACTAGAAGTAGATTTGTTTGCATGACATAATTAGGGAGGGCCTGCACAATAGCTTTTGTTAAAGTGACCCACCCGCCAAATACAGATTAGACGCCTTCCAATTACTAAGCCTCTGTGTAATTTTATCAATCAAGAATTGGTAGCTCTGTTTAGAAGCTCTATCATGATGGAGAGGCACCCCCAAATATTTACCAAGGTCCGCAGTCTGTTGGTAACCAAGCTCATTAACAATCTGATCTTGCGTTTGCCAATGAACATTTGAAGAGAAAAATATTCTAGTTTTTTCCACATTGACTTTTTGGCCCGAACTCATGCAAAATGCGTAAAGCACTTTCTTCAACACCTCCGCTTGTTCCATATTAGCTTCAACAAACAAGAGAAGATCATCTACAAAAGCCAAATGAGAGAGTTTGGGGCCTCCTCTAAAAAGTTGAATAAGAGTCCACATTTTTTGTTCCACAGTAAAATTAATCAAATGGAAAAGCCTCTCAATACAAAGAACAAATAGATATGAGGAAATAGGATTACCCTGACGAATGTAATGACCCCCAGATCAGGCGTCTTAGCAGCTTCACTCCATGATACTTCACACAGTGACACTTCCCTCAACTCCTCATTGGGTCGAACCCTTCACCGGTCAGAACCCTCCGTGGGTAGTCCTTTCTGAGATGTCCAACCGCTTTCAAGATCATTGACTGTCCCCACAAACCAACACGAGACTTCTCAACATGCTTTATCCTCACTCGCACACTTCCTGGAAAACTTCCCAGGAGGTCACCCATCCCATAATTGCTCCAAGCCAACCACGCTTAACTATGGAGTTCTTAGGTGATGAGCTACCGAAAAGTAGATGCATCTTGTTGGTATAGGTAGTACCAATTATTTCCTTCAAGTCATCCTCAACTATATAGTCCCACACCTATACCACCTCTGGATCCCTCTAGCTCATTCTGGTGTGATTCGCCTGGGTGTTACAACGAACACCTCTAGATGGACCGAACTTTTCAAGGGCTTCACCATTCCAAAGAACTTAAAAAGTAGGAGAAGAAATGCAGCAATGCACCAAATTAAATATACCCTCATATATCTTATCCTAATCCTAAACATTTATTTTAGACAATTGTTAAATATACCCTCCTTGATTGTATGATATACCTCCCCTTTTCTACTTTTTTTTCTTCTAATTTATTCGCTTTTTACCCTTATCTCTTCACCTGTTGCACACCCTTTCCTCAAACACGTTCTTTCGATCTCTTCTTCCTTTCATCACAGAACGAGAGCAATGGTTACACACATAGTGGCAATCTCAATCATCGTTTTGTGGTCCAACGCGCAAACACGACATTTAATGGCAGCGACAAATGTCAGCGACGACGACAACATCGTAGCAAGTGAGTGTCGCAGAGGAATGATCCTTCGTGGGTGTCGCAACGACGACGACATTTGATGCTTGCACACATTCTCAATCAAGGAAAATAAAAAAATGGGTTAAGGGATTTTCCTTGATGTGGACTTAGTCCTAGAGTTTCTATTGATATTTGTTGTAGATTTTGTTGCATGACGAAATCTACATCTATGTTATTCCGTGCCTGTCTTCTCTAAGAAGCTTGAGCAGTTCTAGTATATATAATACTTGTTGCAAGTGAAATTTGAGATTTGGCAAGTGTCCTTCCATTTACTAGGTGTTGGATCAAATCCTTTATCATTGGAATTCTCGGATTCTATTCCATAGTCAAATACTCCAATAATGATATCGATCACTTTTAGTACTTTCAAGAAAAAAATACATGAGTAAATCATATCACTTTCAGTATTGTCCAGAAAAAAAAACATGTAAGCTGTTGGAGATCCCACATTGACTAGTGATATGGCCAAGTTAGTGTATATAAGTAGAGGGACAACCCTCATCTTACAAGTCGGTTTTGTAGGGTTGAGTTAGGCCCAAACCCCCACTTTGTAGGGTTGCCCCTTACTTATATACACTAACTTGGTCATATCACTAGTTAATGAGACATAGAAATATGACAAGATGTTTGTGATTTTGTGAGAGGAATTAGGGACAAAGGGTCTGAGTGGGGGTGTGTCTGTCTCTGTCTATTGTTCGACCCATATTTACCCTAATCTAAATAATAGAATAGTTTAATTGAATATTTTTCTGTGGTGATTTGGTACATGGATAAAATACACATTTGATACATAATTACATTTTATTATATTACTGTGTTGATTTTTTTTTTTGAAAGGAACTGTGTTGAATTTCAACACAATAAAAGTTTAATTTTGATGGATTATCGGTGTAAAGAGTTTTACTGTGTCAATTAATTAGAAAATACATCAATTATGACTTTTAGAGTAAGTATTATAAAAGTTCACAATTTTATCTTATATAATAATTCATAATTTAATAATATAAAAAAATATTTACACTTCCACTGTATTTTAATTATTCTATTACTGTACATAGATCACTTATCTGATTGAAATTATTTTTCATTGTTTTGTTGCATTCTCATTCATTTAATTTGATACAAAATGTGAATAATAAATTTAATATTTATAGAAAAACATTAAACCAATTATTACATATTGCTTACCTATTTTGAATCTATTATATCAATTCCTATATTGTGAATTTGAGTCTTCTTTTATAAAAATGAGGATAATTTTTTGTTATATTCTTTCCTTCTGTATCATGCGATTCTACTATTATTTAATATACTTATATTTATATTATTCAAAAAGAGAAATGCTAATGATACTCTCTCTAACACTCTCCTTTTAACCCTCTCTGTCATTGGTTGAAATTGGTTGAAAATCATCAATTTTGGTGGCTCTCACTTCTATATTAGAATTTTAAGTGAGACCCACCAAAATTGATGATTTCTAACTAATTTCAGTCAATCATATGAAAAATGTTAAAAAAAAAGAGTGTCATTAGCATTCCTGTTAAAAAAAATTCTCAAATCATTAATTATTTTCAAATTTTTCTTCACACTAGAATATCTTATATTAAAAAATTAATGCTAAGTTTTTATATTTTTAAATCTCAAGATTAATTACTTTATTTTTTTCTTTTTAAATTAAAATTCTTTTTTTGCTCAAATCTTTAATTATGTCTATTCTAAAATTATTTTTATATTTTAACTCCATTCTAAGAACTCACATAATAGTGAAATACTTATTACTACTTATTCATTAAGAAATTAATTGATGAACTCTTAAACACTAATACAAAAAAATATCGGTATTTGACATTTTTTTATTGATTCTAATTACATTTGATCGATGTAGTATATATATATATATATATATATATATATATATATATATATATTAAACAACTGCAGTGCGACTACAAGTCTTTCATGATATACAAATAATGATATGAACTTAGATACATAACCAAATATAGAACCAACACTCCAAATTAAATAATCCAAATCAAAGAATACCAAATGGATTGCCTCATTTCCTCCTCCCACATAAACAAATTCTTCCGTCACCTCTAACACCACTTCCACTTTCCTTTGCACCATTCCCCTAACTCAGCCACCTTTTCCATCTTATTATCAAAAAAGCTATACAACCTGTTATAACTAGATTTTAGCTAGCACACACCCCTCCATCCAAGGATCCTGCTAAAAAATGTGTCCATCGATCCAGTTTAATTTCACTGATTTCATAATATTTTCTCTCCACCAATCATCAAAGTTCAAAGAATTGCTATTTGGAGGCTTAATATGCAAAAGTATTAGACTTGGACAGCAGAATTGAAAACAAAACACAGAACTGCACAAAAAGAATAAGTGAGTCCGTTACAATTTTTGTCAAAGACTCGTGAGTACCCATGCAATATTTTAACTATTAATTATATCCTCTAGTTCGCCCTAGAGATTTTATCATTTTATATTGAGGGAGAGATTATTTAATCTTTTTTATTACTTGTAGCTAGCTATTTTATTGAGGGAGATATTTTATCATTTCAAAGTATTTAATACTAAATTATTCATAAGTTTCAATTTATTACAGCAATGAAGTATTGAATACAAAATTAATTATTCAAACTCGCACCTCGAATCCATCCACCGGTGGTGGATTGTGCTTAATTAATTTCAAACAAATCGTCAAAATTTAGTTGGAAAAGAGATATATATTATAACACACATGTTGAGTACATTATAATCATTATCCATATGTTTTTAAAGCAGAAGGCTAACAATTCACCAAAAAAAAAGCTGAAGGCTTTCTTGAATAATACATATATACGGCTCTCTCTCTCTATATATCATTCAAACGATAGAATAACAAACTAATTGCTGGAAACTTATATTCTCATACAATCAATATCTGTAAATTCTCTGAAGCCTTTGGAACATCGAGTAACAAGCTTACACGTTCATAGCGCTCTTCCAATCTTTCATCACCCTCTTCCTTCACTATATTGATAATAAGTTGCTCCAAGACACAGCCAGTTTGGATCATATCGTAGCACCAACACATTCCATTCTTGCTCGCTCGGAATTCCTTCACCTCAACCACCTTTAGAGTTTTTCTTAAGCATTCAAAACTTACATTTTGTTCCATACAGAATTTCGAAAAGTTGAAAATATAGGGCTTAACAATATCCTGAAATATATATATATATATATATATATATATATATATATATATATATATATATATATATATATAAAACATATCAACACATGTTCCATTCAAGCTTTAATATGCATATATAACCATTGAGAAAGAGTTGTATATATATATAAAATCAAAGGTAATTGACTCACTCCATATATTTTTCCTTGGCCCATGTCCAGCGTGAGTTTCTCCAAACGAACACAACTGGTAAGAACTAACATGAATCCGAACATTTCTTGAATATGCATATTAGTCTTCACGATCAAATGTCTCACGTCCATATTATGTTTGATACGCATCTGTTCTTCTCCAGTAGGAATAGCCTTTTTTTTTTTTTTTGCCATGCATTTAAAAATGAAAACAAATATTTAAAAAAAAATCAAGTTGTTTCTAACCATACCAAAGAACAAAAAAATAATTATATTCATACATTTAATCTCTCTTTCATCTAATTTTCATTTTTTTTATCTCTCTTAATTTTCTATCACAACTATTATTTTCTCTATCTTTTCTTGTCCTTCCTATCGTTTTCTTTCCTCCACCTCATCCAGACCAAAATGGGTGAATGTTAATTCATATTTCTCATTTAAAAAAGAGAAAGAAAAATACGTACCTGCAGTAAGAAGCTGCAAACTGTAAGAACCTTAACGTATCTGAGATCGTACAAAGATTCACAAAGTTCATCCCCATATTCCTCAAAATTGGCCATAGGGGTGAAGTCCAGTTGTGCTTCTTTTAAGACGTTAGGGAGTGCTTTTACTTGAAAAATCCCCATTTTTCCAGAATATTTGAGAAACTTGAGATTTGGTGACCTGAAATCCACGTAATCAGAGATAAAAAAATCGCACTTATTTATAACCAACCTTTTTAATCCAAGTTCTCTAGAGCCCATATCGAAATGTGCCAAATTCCAACATTTCTTGAGACTCAAGTTTTCAAGTTTCCCAAGGGTGGATAAGAGGGTCTTAACAGTGTCAAGAGTCACTTCAATCCACCCAAAAGAAACATCCTTAAGTGCCACAAGATTGCACAAATCAGGCATGGCAAAACCGCATGCATACATCTCTAGAGCCTCAAGTGATGCATGACCATAAACATGGTTTGGCAATTGAAACAAAGCATCATGATGATTATCATCCTCCTCCTCCCATGTTGGGTATGAGAAATCAAGCCTCAACTCTTTAACCCCGTGCTCTGTAGCAAATGCAACACAACGTTCTATAATGTCAGCACAACTTTCAGGGTTTGAAACCTTGAGAGAGAACTTGTCCACTGTGTTGCCTTTGTAGTTCTTCATGAAGTTGGTGATGAAGCTGAATAAAACCTTTCTCTGTGCTTCTTTGGTTTCATCAGATCCACAAGGATTAACAAAGAAGAGTTCGTTGAACTCTATGTTCCTCGTTGATTGCCATAACTTGGACCACTTCTTGGACAGGACGCATGTCCTTGCTGCCTCTTTGAAAGGAAGGAATGAAACAATGGTGATAAGAACAGCTTCCTTCAACAAACAGAACTTGTCCACTAGGTTCCTTCTTATCCTTGCCATGGCTATAGGGATGACAAATATGAATGAATGGCTATGTGAAATAGTATTGAATGATGCAAACTTGAAAGCAAAAGCGTGCAACCTTTAGTGATGCCTTGTGTCCTGCAAAATCAAAATTACACAAGAGTTGTCATAGTTTTCTCATAGGATGTCATTTAAGGTATTCAAAATTTGAATTTTTGTTTTTAACTAAATAGATCTTACATGTTCCCAAAGAATTATGTTTCCATCTATATTACTTAATATTGTATTCAGAATTGATTTTTTTTTGGTAAACATTATATTCTGAACTAATGGCATCCCATCTTAATAAATCCATTTAAAAAAAAAACTAACAATTTGAGGATGTTTCTAAATATTGTTATATATAGAAAAATATCGGGCTGAATTTTTTTTATTTTATTTCAAAACAACAATCTCACTCTTGCATTAAACTAAAATAAGAGTGAAAATGGGTCAGATTGGTTCAAGTCTGGAAGCAAATTGAAATTAATCGAATTTGATAAAATTTCATTGAGCTGGTTTGAGTTTAAAGAAAATAGGCTATGTACTAACAATGTAAAACTATTTTACATTGTCATCCAATTATAAACCATCATGTATGATAAGTTTGTTGACTTTTATAACAACTATCTCAAAAGTCATACCAATGATTATTTATGATTGGTTGACAATGTAAAATTACTTTACATTGTTAGTGCATGACCATTAACTTGGTCGGATTCGACTCAATTTTGGGGCAGATCTTAGATTATCCAACAAAAAGTTGGAGGTGAAATGGAAAACCTTAGAAAAAAATTGGGGGAAAACATTATAAATTAAGCCTAGCTAGAAATAAGATAAAATACCAAATTAACCCAAACAAAAATGTGAATATACCCAAAATTGTTGATATAAGTCAAGAAATACAACAACTCAAAATAAGTCAAACACAACAAACATCAACCCAATATTGTTGATTTTGAATAATAGGTGTGAATATACCTAAAGGAGGAAAATGAAAAAACCAGATGTGATCAAACTTAGAACTTTGTTGTGTTGGGAGTGAGGGGGGATGAGAACTTTGACAGAGAAGTCGTAAAAGACAAAAGTAGAGAAACTAAAAAAGAGAGAAGGGTTGTTTCACTATTTTAAAGAAACGACAAAGGAAAAAAGAGAGTGATGATGATGATGATGACGACGACGACGACGACGATGATAATGGTGATGGGTGTCAAGTTTCAGAATATTTAGGGCCTGAATTGATTGGTGATTGGTTAACAGTGTGAAATTACTTTACACTATAAGTGCATGACCATTAAACTCTTGAGTTTATATATGTTTCTCTTTTTGGACCTAACTTGGTTGGAATTGACTCAATTTAGGTCAGATCTTAGATTATCCACACACAAAAAAGCTGGAGGTGAAATGGAAAAAACTAGAAAAAAAACTGGGGAAAAACATTATAAATTAAACCTAGCTAGAAATATCATATCAAATACCAAATCAACCCAAACAAAAATGTGAATATACCCAAAATTGTTGATATAAGACATATAAGACACAAAATTCAACAACTCAAAATAAGTCAGACACAAAGAACATCAACCTAAAATCATTGATTTTGAATAATAGGTGTAAGTATACCCGAAGGAGGAAAATGAAAAAACCAGGTGTGATTGAACTTAGGACTTTGTTGTGTTGGGAGTGCGGGAGGATAAGAACTTTGACAGACAAGTCGTAAAAGACAAAAGTAGAGAAACTAAAAAAGAGAGAAGGGTTGTTTCACTATTTCAAAAGAAACGGCAAAGGAAAAAAGAGAGCGATGAAAGAGGGGTCTTGGTGGTGTGGCCTATGGCGAGAGGAATTTGGGACAAACAAGGGTTGTTTCACTATTTCAAAAGAAACGGCAAAGGAAAAAAGAGAGCGATGAGAGAGGGGTCTTGGTGGTGTGGCCTATGGCGAGAGGAATTTGGGACAAACAACAACGACAACAAATGTATTAACCACCAAGTCAGATCGGTGTCAAGTTTCAGAATATTTAGGGCCTGAATTGGTTTGTGATTGGTTGACAGTGTTAAATTAGTTTACACTATTAGTGCATGATCATTAAAATGTTGAGTTTATATATGTTTTTTTTTGTCCTAGCTCGGTTGGAATCGACTCAATTTGGGTCAGATCTTAAATTATCCAAAAAACTAGGTCAAATGGAAAAAACTAGAAAAAAAAATTGGGGAAAAACATTATAATTAAACCTAGCTAGAAATATCATATCAAATACCAAATCAACCCAAACAAAAATGTGTATATACCCAAAATTGTTGATATAAGTCACAAAATACAAAAACTCAAAATAAGTTAGACACAACAAACATCAACCTAAAATCATTGATTTTGAATAATAGGTGTAAGTATACCTGAAGGAGGAAAATGAAAAAACCAGGTGTGATTGAACTTAGGACTTTGTTGTGTTAGGAGTGCGGGAGGATATGAACTTTGACAGACAAGTCGTAAAAGACAAAAGTAGAGAAACTAAAAAAGAGATAAGGGTTGTTTCACTATTTCAAAGGAAACGACAAAGGAAAAAATAGAGCGATGAAAGAGGGGTCTTGGTGGTGTGGCCTATGACGTCAGATGACAGCAAGGCAAAAAAAAATTGGTGATAAGATATTTGAGTTTTGGAGAGAGGAATTTGGGACAAAGGGTCTGAGTGGGTGGATGTCACCGTCTTTGTCGGTTGCGATAATAATAATAATAATAATAATAATAATAATAATAATAATAAATGTATTAACCCCCAAGTCAGGTCGGTGTCAAGTTTCAGAATATTTAGTGCCTGAATTGATTTGTGATTGGTTGATAATGTGAAATTAGTTTACACTATTAGTGCATGATCATTAAACTCTTGAGTTTATATATATATTTTTACCTAGCTTGGTTGGAATCGACTCAATTCGGGTCAGATCTTAGATTATCCAAAAAAAAAATTGGAGGTGAAATGGAAAAAACTAGAAAAAAAAATTGGGGAAAAACATTATAAATTAAACCTAGCTAGAAATATCATATCAAATACCAAATTAACCCAAACAAAAATGTGAATATACCCAAAATTGTTGATATAAGTCACAAAATACAACTCAAAATAAGTCAGACATAACAAACATCAACCTAAAATAATTGATTTTGAATAATAGGTGAAAGTATACCTGAAGGAGGAAAGTGAAAAAACTAGGTGCGATCGAACTTAGGACTTTGTTGTGTTGGGAGTGGCGAAGGATGAGAACTTTAACAGAGAAGTCGTAAAAGACAAAAGTAGAGAAACTAAAAAAGAGAGAAGGGTGTTTCACTACTTCAAAGAAAACGGCAAAGGGAAAAAGAGAGTAATGAAAGAGGGGTCTTGGTGGTGTGGCCTATGGCGTGAGATGGCAGCAAGGTAATATGGTGATAAGATATTTGAGTTTTGGAGAGAGGAATTTGGGACAAAGGATCTGAGTGGGTGGATGTCATCGTCTTTGTCTGTTGTGAGAATAATAATAATAATAATAATAATAATAATAATAATAATAATAATAATAATAATAATAATAATAATAATAATAATAATTAATAATTAATAATGATAATAATAATTAATGTATTGACCACCACGTCAAATCGAGTGTCAAGTTCTAGAATATTCAAGGCCTGAATTGACTGGGTCAAGTTGTTTTTTCACAAAATTGGATAACTTGCAAACTTGTTCAAACGAAGTCTAATATATTCAGGTTAGGTTAGGTAGGGTTAATCAGATTGATTAGGTTCGTCCTACCCATGTTTCCCCTAACCTAGATAACAACATATTGCAATTGAATATTTTCTGTGGAGATTTGATAAGTTAATTTAATAATTTGGTTATGTATAAAATACACATTTTATACATAATTACATTTTATTAGGTAGTCGTATTGAATTTCTACACAATAAATTTTTCTTCACACTAGAATATATTATATTAAAATTCTTTTATGCTAATCTTTTAAATTTTTAAATCTCATGTTTAATTACTTTAATTTTTTTCCTTTTTGATTTAAGATTCTTTTTGCTCAAATATTTAATTATTTCTATTCTAAAATTAATTAATTAATTTTTAAATTTTTACTATTTCTTTCCTACATTTAAATTAATTATATATATTTTTTATTTTATAACTAATAAGTCGTTGGTCCGAGTGGTATTGGGCTCGGTTCTCTTAAGCAAGGTCTCGGGTTCGAACCTTGTGGAAGGAAAAAACGTGTTTGGGAGGGGAGACCCCACTAAAGGTGGTCAGTCAAGTTCCCCAAAAACTGGAAAAAGTGATATTAATTTGCAATCGTTATGAAATGCAGATGATATTCCCACCCAACTCTCAAGCATTAATTTCCTCCTCCCACATAAACAAATTCTTCCGTCACCTCTAACATCAATTCCACTTTCCTTTGCACCATTCTCCTAACTCAGCCACCGTTCCCTTGTTATTATCAAAAAAGCTATTCAACCTGTTATAACTAGATTTTAACACACACCCCTCCATCCAAGGATCCAGCTAAAAAAATGTGTCCCATCCAGTTTAATTTCACTGATTTCCTAATATTTTCTCTCCACCGATCATCAAAGTTCAAAGAATTGTCATTTTGAGGCTTAATAAGGCTTAATATGCAAAAGTATTAGACTTGGATAGCAGACATGAAAACAAAGACTCATGACTCATGAGTACCCCATGCAATATTTTAACTAACTCTAGTTCCCCCCATAGAGATTTTATCATTTTATTGAGGAGAGATTATTTAATCTTTTTTTATTACTTTTAGCTATTTTATTGAGGAGAGATTTTACCATTTCAAAGTAATTTAATACGAAATTATTCATAAGTTTCAATATCTAATACTTAATTTATTACAACAATAAAGTATTGAATACAAAATTATCAAACTCGCACCTCGAATCCATCAGACGGTGGTGGATTAATGGTGCTTAATTAATTTCAAACAATACATCAAAATTTAGTTGGAAAGCGATATATTATACTAACACACATGTTGGGTACAAATGTATAATAATCATTATATATCCATATGTCTCATTCAAACATACAATTAACAAACGAATTGCTGGCAACTTATATTCTCAGACAATCAATATCTGTAAATTCTCTGAAGCCTTTGGAACATCGAGTAACAATCTTGCACGTGCATAGTGATGTGCCAATCTTTCATCACCCTCTTCCTTCACTATATTATTAGTAAATTGCTCCAAGACACAGCCAGTTTGGATCAGATATAAGCACCAATACATTCCTTTGTTGCTCGCTCGGAAATCCTTCACCTCAACCACCTTTAGAGTTTTTCTTAAGCATTCAAAAGTTATCCTTTGTTCCTTACAGAATTTCTCAAAGTTGAAAAGATGGGGTCTAATATAATCCTGAAATATATATATATATATAACATATCAACACATGTTCCATTATTCAAGCTTTAATATGCATATATATATAACCATTGAGAAAGAGTTGTATATATAAAATCAAAGGTAATTGACTCACTGGATATAATTTTCCTTGGCCAAAGTCCAGCGTGAGTTTCTCCAAACAAACACAACTGCTAAGAAGTAAAAGCAATCCGTACAATTCTTGATTATACATATTAGTCTTCATGATCAAATGTCTCACGATCATATCATGTAATTCATGTTCGATATGACTCGGTTCTTCTCCAGTAGGAATAGCCTTTTTTTTTTTTTTTGCCATGCATTTAAAAATGAAAACAAATATTTAAAAAAACAACAATCAAAAGTTGTTTCTAACCATACCAAAGAATAAAAAAAAAAAATTATATTCGTACATTTAGTCTCTCTTTCAACTAATTTTTTTTATCTCTCCTTAATTTCCTATCACACCACTTATCGCAACTATTATTTTCTCTATCTTTTCTTGTCCTTCCTATCATTCTCTTTCCTTCACCTCATCCAGACCAAAATGGGTGGATGTTAATTCATATTTCTCATTTAAAAAAGTGAAAGAAAAGTACGTACCTGAAGCAAGAAGCTGCAAACTGTAAGAACCTTAACGCCTCTGAGATAGTATAAACATTCACAAAGTTCATCCCCATATTCCTCAATATTGGTCATAGGCGTGAAGTCTAGTTGTGCTTCTTGTATGACGTTAGGGAGTACTTTTACTAGAAAAATTCCCAATTTTCCAGAATATTTGAGAAACTTGAGATTTGGTGCCCTCAAATCCATGTAATCAGAGATAACAAAATGGCACTTATTTATAACCAACCTTCTTAATCCAAGTTCTCTAGAGCCCATATCGAAATGTGCCAAATTCCAACATTTCTTGAGACTCAAGTTTTCAAGTTTCCCAAGGGTGGATAAGAGGGTCTTAACAGTGTCAAGAGTCACTTCAATCCACCCAAAAGAAACATCCTTAAGTGCCACAAGATTGCACAAATCAGGCATGGCAAAACCGCATGCATACAACTCTAGAGCCTCAAGTGATGCATGTCCATAAACATGGTTTGGCAATTGAAACAAAGCATCATGATGATTATCATCATCCTCGTCCCATGTTGGGTTTGAGAAATCAAGCCTCAACTCTTTAACCCCGTGTTGTGTAGCAAATGCAACACAACGTTCTATAATGTCAGCACAACTTTCAGGGTTTGAAACCTTGAGAGAGAACTTGTCCACTGTGTTGCCTTTGTAGTTCTTCACGAAGTTGGTGATGAAGCTGAAGAAAACCTTTCTCTGTGCTTCTTTGGTTTCATCAGATCCACAAGGATTAACAAAGAAGAGTTCGTTGAAGTCTATGTTCCTCGTTGATTGCCATATCTTGGACCACTTCTTGGACAGGACGCATGTCCTTGCTGCCTCTTTGAAAGGAAGGAATGAAACAATGGTGATAAGAACAGCTTCCTTCAACAAACAGAACTTGTCCACCAGGTTCCTTCTTATCCTTGCCATGGCTATATATAGTTTTGAATCGAAGGCAAAAGGGTGCAACCTTTGGTGACTCCTTGTGTCCTGCAAAATCAAAATTACACAAAAGTTGTCATAGTTTTCTCATAGGATGTCATTTAAGGTATTCAAAATTTGAAGTTTTGTTTTTAACTAAATAGCTCTTACATGCTCCCAAAGAATTATGTTTCTATCTATATTACTTAATATTATATGCAGAATTCATTTTTTTTTCGTAAACATTATATTCTGAATTAATGGCATCCCATCTTAATAAATCCATTTAAAAAAAAAAGCTAACAATTTGAGGATGTTTCTAAATATTGTTATATATAGAAAAATATCAGGCTGTGAATTTTTTTATTTTATTTCAGAACAACAAACTCACTCTTGCATTAAACTAAATTAAGAGTGAAAATGGGTCAGATTGGTTCAAGTTTGACGGGGAAATTGAAATTAATCGAATTTAATATAAAATTTAAGGGTTATAAGGTTGGCTTAGATATGAAGGAGAAGGGAGGAGGGAAGAAGTCGTGGTTATAGGCGTGAAGATTAAACTTGTGTTTATGTATGTCTTTTTTTGTTTTTACCTAACTTGGTTGAATTCGAGTCAGTTTGGGCTAGGTCTTAGATTATTCAAAGAAAAGTTGGAGGTGAAATGGAAAAAACTAAAAAATTAATCGGGGAAAAACATTAAAAATTAAACCTAGGTAGAAATATTAGATCAAATACCAAATCAACCCAAACAAAAATGTAAATATACCCAAAATTGTTGATATAAGTCACGAAATATAACAACTCAAAATAAGTCAGACACAACAAACATCAATCCAAAATCATTGATTTTGAATAATAGGTGTGAATATACCTGAAGGAGAAAAATGAAAAAATCAAGTGCGACCGAACTTGGGACTTCGTTGTGTGAGGAGTGCAAGGGGATAAGAACTTTGACAGAGAAGTTGAAAAAGACAAAAGTAGAGAAACTAAAAAAGAGAGAAGGGTTGTTTCACTATTTCAAAGAAAACAACAAAGGGAAAAAAAAGAGCAATGAATGGGGTCTTTGGTGGTGTTGACTATGGCGTGAGATGGTAGCAAGGCAAAAAAAATATGGTGACAAGATATTTAAGATTTGGAGAGAGGAATTTGGGACAAAGGGTTTGAGTGGATGGATGTCACCGTCTTTGTCTGTTGTAATAATAATAATAATAATAATAATAATAATAATAATAATAATAATTGTATTGACCACCAAGTCGGATCGAGTGTCAAGATCTAGAATATTTAGGGCTTAAATTGATTTTGATTGGTTGACAGTATAAAATTACTTTACACTATCAGTACATGATTGTTAAACTCTTGAGTTTATATATGTTTTGTTTTGGACCTAAATTGGTTGGAATCAACTCAATTTGGGCTAGATATTAGATTATCAAAAGAAAAAAGTTGAAGGTAAAATGGAAAAAACTAGAAAAAAAATTGGGAAAAAACATTATAAATTAAACCTAGCTAGAAATATCAGATCAAGTACCAAAGCAACCCAAACAAACATGTGAACATACCCAAAATTGTTGATATGAGTCACAAACTACAACAACTCAATAAGTCAGACACAACAAACATCAACCTAAAATCATTGATTTTGAATAATAGGTGTGAATATACCTAAAGGGGGGAAATGAAAAACCAGGTGCAATCAAACTTAGGACTTTGTTGTGTTGGGAATGCGATAGGATGAGAACTTTGACAGAGAAGTCATAAAAGACAAAAGTAGAGAAACTTAAAAAAAGAGAAGGGTGTTTCACCACTTCAAAGAAAACGGCAAAGGGAAAAAAAGAGTGATGAAAGAGGGATCTTGCTGGTGTGGCCTGTGGCGTGAGATGGCAGCAAGGCAAAAAAAACTTAGTGATAAGATATTTGAGTTTTGGAGAGAGGAATTTGGGACAAAGGGTCTAAGTCGGTGGATGTCATCATCTTTGTCTGTTGTGATAATAATAATAATAATATTATTATTATTATTATTATTATTATTATTTAAATGTATTAACCACCAAGTCAGGTTTGGTGTCAAGTTCTAGAATATTCAGGGCTTGAATTGATTAGGTCAATTTGTTTATTTCATAAAATTGGATGACTTGCAAACTTGTTCAAACCAAGTCTAATATATTCGAGTTAGGTTAGGAAGGGTTAACTAGATTAATAAGGTTTTGTCCTACCCATGTTTCCCCTAATCTAGATAACAACATATTGCAATTGAATATTTTCTGTGGAAAGTTAATTTAATAATTTGGTTATGGATAAAATACACATTTTATACATAATTTACATTTTATTAGATAGTTGTGTTGAATTTGTACACACTAAAATTAAAGTTTAATTTTGATGCATTATTAGTGTAAAGAGTTTTATCATGTCAACTAATTAGAAAATATATAAATTATGAATTTTAAAGTAATTATTATAAAAGTCAACAATTTTATCATATATAACAATTTATAATTTGCTAACAATATAAAAAAATCTTTACACTTTCAATGTATTTTTTTTATTCTGCTTTTTTTTTTATTCTGACACTTTCAATGTATTTTAATTAAATTCATAAAATTATTATATTTTTGTATAGATCATTTATCCAAATTAAATTGGTTTTAATTATTTTGTTTCATTCTCATTAATTTCATACCAAATGTCTATAATAAATTTAATATTTATAGAAAACATTAAACCAATTATTACATATTGCTTATTATGAATCTATTATATATATATCAATTCCTAAATTGTCAATTTGAGTCTTCTTTTATAAATGAGGGTTTCTTTTTCCTTATATCATTTCTTTTTGTAACATGTGATTCTACTATTATTTAATATACTTATATTTTTATTATTAAAAAATTCTCAAATCATTAATTATTTTAAAATTTATAAATCTCATGTTTAATTACTTTAATTTTTTCCTTTTTGAATTGAAATTCTTTTTTGCTCAAATACCTAATTATTTCTATTCTTAAATTAATTAATTAATTTTTAAATTTTACTATTTCTTTCTTACATTTAAATAAATAAAATAATATATTGATATAAACTTAATTATTTAATTTTATACTTATTTTATAATTATTATATAATTATTTTAATTTCAAAAATATAATAGGTGTTCATAATTCTTTTAATTTTCAATATTATGAAAGTTTTCCCAAGGCTTAGCTACTCCCTCTACATGATTGGTTTTCTATGCCCTAAAAGCATAAAAACCAAGAACCATAAGCCCAAGGCTTAGCTACAGTGCATCGTCCATGGCTTATGCACCTATAACAATATACATGAGTAGAGGTCCTATGACTCTTGTATCGTCATTCATGGCTTAAAACTTCCCTAGCAAAATTGGCATGGCACTTGTCATATGACTATAACTTCATTCTATTTGTCTTGTGTTTGCAGTACCCATAATTGAATATATAGCAGCACATAGATATTTTAATTTCTAGCATCACTAATCTTGTAAATGCTCCTAACGACAAAATGTACCTGATGCTACAGTGACCACCAACTCCAAAGCTAATTAAAGTAAATCATTTTAATTTTAATGCTTTACAAAGACAAAAACATGTTGCTACCACATTGACAGCACCATACTGCAACTTATACCAACAAAACATGGCAACCAAAAATGCACAAAAAAAAAGCTGTGACTATACCAAAACCTTCACTATAATGACTATATGTGACTCCACCATTTCCCCTTTTGCAGCAAATTGCCTTCCATTTCCAAAGCCTGCACTTTCCAATAACACCCCAAGACCTCAGTGATCAATGCAACTCAAAACTTGTGGAAATTTTGGACTCATTAAAAGAGAAGTGTGACTCAAAGCACAGTTTTCAATATATCCCAAGCAGCTTATATTATCATACATTGATAGAACCTATCTTACAGACTTCTCCTTTTACCTCATGTATGCCAATCTACTACACTTCCCTATTTCAAATATCATCGTTCTTCACTCGTTGCAAATGAAGCTAGCTTTGACACTGATCTTTTGGGATCAAGACCCAAGTAGCTAGATACAAAATATTAAAGTTTGCTCGCTTTGCTGTAATCCATAACCATGCTTGCTTGTATTTTGACCTTCTCCATCATTAATTGTTGCAACATCCAACAATTTAGATTGGTATTGCTTGTTATTTGTTAATTTGCAAAAGTATTAATTAGGCTTGAAAACAAAATGAAGAACTACTGCACAAGGAGAATATTAATTAACTAACTACCAGATGATATAAAGTGTGGACGTAAGCTTGCATATATACATTATCCAAGACAAAGCTGCCAAGGCTCCAATCCAAGTTCGCTGGTATCCACCCCATTGGTACTGCAGACAATGGCTTCATGTATTCTCTGGATCTTGTGGTTTCACAACCAACTTGCACACTCAACTTTTTGCTATATTCCAGGGTCGATCTTCAGTTAGTTTGGAATTTAGGTTCTTCAGTTTCAAGCACACTTTCAGGGAGGGGAATGCTTGTTCGGACTGGCTTAACACTATATATGTTGAAACCTCTTCATTTATGGAACTTCTTGCCCTACGCAACTCTCTTTTCTTAAACACTAATACAAAAAAAGATTGGTATTTGACATTCTAGATTGAATCTAATTACAGTTGATATATTAAATATGTTTTTTTTTTTTTTTTAAAAATAGCCGTGCAACTACAAATCTTTCATAATATACAAACAATGATTTGAACTTAGATACATAACTAAATATAGAATCAACACTACTCCAAATTAAATAATCCAAATCAAAGAATACCAAATGGATTGCCTCATTTCCTTATACGGTTACACTCCTTACTTACTGTACGCAATGCATGCAAACCAAAAACTGGAAAAAGTGATATTTGCAATCGTTATGAAATGCAGATGATATTCCCACCCACCTCTCAAGCATTAATTTCCTCCTCCCACATAAATGAGAGTCTTCCGTCACCTCTAACACCACTTCCAGTTCCACTTTCCTAATTTGCACCATTCCCCTAACTCAGCCACCTTTCCCATCTTAGTATCAAAAAAGCTATACAACCTGTTATAACTAGATTTTAGCACACACCCCTCCATCCAAGGATCCAGCTAAAAAAATGTGTCCCATCCAATTTAATTTCACTGATTTCATAATATTTTCTCTCCACCAATCATCAAAGTTCAAAGAATTGCCATTTGGAGGCTTAATATGCAAAAGTATATTAGACTTGAACAGCAGAATTGAAAACAAAATAAAGAACAGTAGTGAATCCGTTACAATTTTTGACAAAGACTCATGAGTATGCAATATTTTAACTAACTATTAATTATATCCTCTAGTTCCCCATAGAGATTTTATCATTTTATCGAGGGGAGAGATTATTTAATCTTTTTTTTACTTTTAGCTTTTTTATTGAGGGAGAGATTTTATCATTTCATAGTATCTAATACAAAATTATTCATAACTTTCAATCTAATACTTAATTTATTACAGCAATAAAGTATTGAATACAAAATTAATTATTCAAACTCGCTCCTCGATCGAATCCATCCGCCGGTGGTGGATTGTGCTTAATTAATTTCAAACAATATATTAAAATTTAGTTGTAAATTAAGAGATAGCTATATATATTATAACACACATGTTGAGTACAAATTAATGTATAACCATTATCCATATGTTTTTAAAGCAGAAGGCTTTCTTGAATAATACATAAGCTTCTCTCTATATATATATCATTCAAATGATACAATAACAAACGAAGTGCTAGCAACTTATATATATTCTCATACAATCAATATCTGTAAATTCTCTGAAGCCTTTGAAACATTGAGTAAAGATCTTGCACATGCATAGCGCTTTGCCACTGTTTCATCACTCTCATACTTCTTGGCTACATTGATAATAAGTTGTTCTAAGACACAGCCAACTTTGATCAGATAGTAGCACGCAAACATTTCATTCCTTCTCCCTCGGAATCCCTTCATCTCCACCACCTTTAGAGTTTTTGTTGAGCATTCAAAAATTTCGTACTGTTCCTTACAGAACATCTCAAAGTCGAAAGGATATGGGTTAACGTAATCCTGAAATATACATAAAACATATCAACACATGTTCCATTCAAGCTTTAATTAATATGCATATATATATATATATATATAACCATTGAGAAAGAGTGACATATAAAATCAAAGGTAATTGACTCACTCGATATATTTTTCCTTTGCCTATCTCCAGCGTGAGCTTCTCCAAACAAACACAACACTGAAGAAGTAACGTTAATCCGAACATTTCTAGCCTATGCATATTAGTCATCACGAACAAATGTCTCACGTACATATCATGTTGGATACGTTCCAGTGTTTCTTCTCCATAAGGAATAGCCTTTTTTTTTTCCACGCATTTAAAAATGAAAAACAAATATTTAGAAAAAAATAATCAAACTGTTTCTAATCATACCAAAGAATAAAAGAATAATTATATTCATACATTTAGTCTCTCTTTCATCTAATTTTCATATATTTTTTTATCTCTCTTAATTTTCCATCACAACTATTATTTTCTGTATCTTTTCTTGTCCTTCCTGTATCATTTTTCTTCCCTCCACCTCATCCAGACCAAAATGCATGGGTGGATGTTAATTCATATTTCTCATTTAAAAAAAGAGAAAGAAAAAGTACGTACCTGAAGTAAGAAGCTACAAACTGCAAGAATCTTAACGTATCTGAGATCGTATAAAGATTCACAAAGTTCATCCCCATATTCCTCAAAATTGGTCATAGGGGTGAAATCCAGTTGTGCTTCTTTTAAGACGTTAGGGAGTACTTTTACTTGAAAAATCCCCAATTTTCCAGTATATTTGAGACACTTGAGATTTGGCGCCCTAAAATCCACGTAATCAGAGATAACAAAATGGCACTTCTTTATGAGCAACCTTCTTAATCCAAGTTCTTTAGAGCCCATATCAAAATGTGCCAAATTCCAACATTTCTCCAAACTCAAGATTTCAAGTTTGCCAAGGGTAGATAAGAGGGTCTTAAGAGTGTCAATTGTCACTGGAATCCAGCCAAAAGAAACCTCCTTAAGTGCCACAAGATTGCACAAATCAGGCATGACAAAACCGCATGAATACAACTCTAGAGCCTCAATCGATGCATGTCCATAAACATGGTTTGGCAATTGAAACAAAGCATCATGATGGTTATTATCATCCTCCACCTCCCATATTGGGTCTGAGAAATCAAGCCTCAACTCTTTAACCCCGTGCTCTGTAGCAAATGCAACACAACGTTCTATAAAGTTAGCACAACTCTCAGGGTTTGAAACACTGAGAAAGAACTTGTCCACTGTGTTGCTATTGTAGTTCTTTATGAAGTTGGTGACGAAGCTGAAGAAAACCCTTCTCCGTGCTTCTTTGGTTTCATCAGATTCATAATAATCAACAAAGAAGAGTTCGTCGAACTCTATGTTCCTCGTTGATTGCCATATCTTGGACCACCTCTTGGACAGCACGCATGTCCTTGCTGCTTCTTCAAAAGGAAGGAATGAAACAATGGTGATAAGAAGAGCTTCGTCCAACAAAGAGAACATGTCCACGTTCCCTGCCATGGCTACAGCTAGCGATGAAACTTTTTAATTTGGCTTGGTAGTCAAATATATGAGTGCTATGTGAAATGGTATTGGTTTTGGTCTTTTTTATAGTTTTGAATGGGTGCAACCTTTGGAGGACACGTTTTGTATATTGTGAATGATCTTTGGTGATGCCTTGTTTCCCTGCAATGCATAAAATTAGCACTAGAGTCATTTAAGGTATTCAAAATCTGAAATTATGTTTTTAACTAAATAGCTCTTTTACGTGTTCCCAAGGAATTGTGTTTCTATCTATGTTGCATGATATTATATTCAGAATTGATATTTTTTTGGTAAACATTATATTTCGAATGAATTATTTAAGGTATTCAAAATTTGAAATTATGTTTTTAGCTAAATAGCTCTTACGTGTTGTTCCCAAAGAATTATGTTTCTATCTATGTTACCTAATATTATATTCAGAATTGATATTTTTTTGGTAAACATTATATTTCGAATGAATTATTAATTTAAGGTATTCAAAATTTGAAATTATGTTTTTAGCTAAATAGCTCTTACGTGTTGTTCCCATGGAATTGTGTTTCTATCTATGTTACATAATATTATATTCAGAATTGATATTTTTTGGTAAACATTATATTTCGAATGAATTGCATTCCATCTTAACAAATCCATTTGAAAAAAACTAACAATTTAAGGATTTTTTAAGAAAGTTATATATGAAAAAAATATCGCATTGAATTTTCTATTTTATTTCAAAACACCATACTCACTATCGATGGATAAAAGAATATATATAATATTGTCTACTGTTGAGTTAATAATCAAGAAAAAAAGAAGGTGCTCTCTAAGCAAAAAAAAAATTAAAATAAAAAAGGTAATGAAAAATTATATTAAAATTTTTTCATATGTTAAGATTTTAAATTTTTAAATCTTATCTTTACTTACTTTTACTTTTTTATACTTAAATTTAAAGTTATATGAAAAAAATACATCTGCTTTTTTTTTTTTTAATATGAAACTTACTCTTGATAGATGCAAAAAATATTACCCTTTATTGAGTTAATTAACGAAGACAAAACAAATTTCTCTCTCTCTCTCTCTTTTTTCTTTTTTTTGACAAGAAACAATGAAGCAAAAACAAAAGACAGAAACAACAAAGAAACTACGCCCTAGGGAAACAAATGCCCTGTGCATCAGCCATCGGGAAGCCTTGGAGAGCAGAAGGAGGGTAACAAGATTCTCTCTAAGCCACTTTTTCTAAAAATAAAATATAATTCAAAATAATTATTAAATATTTTTGTATTAATTTAAATTAGAGGTGAACAAAAGTTGATTTGGTTCGAGTTTGGAGACAAAATGAAATCGAATTGGGTATAGTATTTCATTGAGTCAGTTCAGGTTTACATGTTTTATTTTTTGTTTTGACCTAATTTGGTTGGATTCGAGTCAATTTGGGCCAAGTCTTAGATTATCCAACAAAACAAGTTGGAGGGGAAATGAAAACAAAATTGGGGAAAAACTTTATAAATTAAACCTAGGTAGAAATATCATATCAAATACCTAATTAACCCAAACAAAAAAGTGAATATACCCAAAATTGTTGATATAAGTCACAAAATACAATCCAAAATAAGTCAAATATGACAAACATTAACCCAAAATAATTAATTTCGAATAATAGGTGTAAACATACCTGTAGGGGGGAAAAGAAAAATCATATGCGATTCAACTTACGACTTTGTTGTGGTGGGAGTGACTAATTTAGAGAATGAAATTAACATGCCCAAAGGAGAAAGAGGTGACGAGAACTTGGAAAAAGAAGACGTAAAAGACTGTAGGGAAGAAAATAAAAAAAGAGAAAGGATGTTTCAATGTTTCAAAGTAGATGGTAGATGGTAAATGAGAGCAATGAACGAGTTGTTTGCGATGGTGCGGCCTGTGGTGTGAGATGGCAGCAGGGCACAGAAATATAGGAACAAGTTTTTGGTGAGAGGAATTAGGGACAAAGGGTCTAAGTGGTGTCTATCTCTGTCTTTATCTGTTGTAAGAATAAGAAAGTGAAATTATAATAAATTTATTTACCACCACGTCGAATCGGGCATCAAGTTCTGTTAGTCGAAATCGAGACCTGACTTTATATTAGATTAGGTTGTTTATTTCACAAATCAGATGACTTTCAAACTTGTTCAAACCAAGTCTAATGTATTCGGGTTGGGTTAACCATATTGATCATGTTTGTCCAATCAACCCCTCATTTAAATAAAAAAAGAATATTGTAATTGAATATTTTCTATGGAGACTTGACACATGCATTAATTTAATAAGTAGTTATTGATAAAATATACATTTTATTGTATTACTGTGTTAAATTTCTACACAATAAAATTAGAATTCAATTTTGATGCATTATCAATGTAAAGAGTTTTACTCTGTGAATCAATTAGAATATACGTTAGTTATGGCTTGTAAAGTAATTATTATAAAATTCAACAATTTTATCATATATAACAATTCATAATTTGATGACAATATAATTTTTTTTACACTTTCAATGCGTTTTAATTAAATTCATAAAATTGTTCTATTTTATATTGATCATTTATCCAATTGAATTTTTTTCTTTATTTGCTTTCATTGTCATTCATTTAATACCAAATATCAATAATAAATTTAATATATATAGAAAAACATTAAACCAATTAATATATATTGCTTATACCTATGAATCTATTAAATTAGTTCCTATCTTGTGAATTTGAGTCTTTCTTTATAAACTAGTGTTGCTTATTAAAATTTTCACTACCTTATTTATATAATCAATAGAAAGAAATTTGAAAAAAAAATAAAGAATTATATAGCACATTGAAAGAAATTTTAAAAAAGAGATAATTATAAAAGATATTAGAAACTATAAAATTAAAAAAAAAAAAGATAAGGGAAGATGTAACAATGTAACTTTAATTTTTTTTAATATTAACTTTGAAAATTGAAAAGTAAATTGAATTAAGGATTTAGAATTATTGACTAAAGAGAGAAATCTTCGAAGTTAAAAAATAGAGTTAGAAAATCTGATAAAAGAAATATTAAAAAAAACAAAAGATTAGAGAGTGTAAAATTTGAAAAAAAATTATATAGTACATCGAAATTTTTTTAGAAAAAGAGATAATTATAAAAGAAATTAGAAACTATAATTTTTTTAAAAGAAAAAATATAAGGGAAGATGTAATGATGTAACTTTAATTTTTTTTAATATTAAATTTAAAAATTGAAAAATAAATTGAATCAAGGATTTGGAATTATTGATGAAAGAGAGAAATCTTCGAAATTAAAAATAGAGTTACAAAATCAGATAATAGAAATATTAAAAAAAAGCCCAAAAGATTAGAGAGTATAAAATTTGAAAGAAAAAAAAGAATTATATAGCACATCGAAAGAAATTTTGAAAAAGAGATAATTATAAAAAAAAAATTAGAAACTATAATTTTTTTTAAGAAAAAAAGATAAGGGAAAATGTAATTATGTAACTTTAATTTTTTAAATTAACTTTGAAAATTGAAAAGTAAATTGAATTAAGGATTTGAAATTATTTATGAAAGAGAGAAATATTTGGAATTAAAAAATAGAGTTAAAAAAATTGATAAAAAATATTTAAAAAAATATAGCATCGGATAAAGAAGTGAATGAAGGTAGTTATAAAAATATTGTGAATGTGGGGTTGTTACAAAAATTGATGAGAGAAATTTTAAGAAAAGTAGAAGAACCAGATGCATGTTATGAAAGTGAACTACACCACTCCATGAAAGAGGAGAGTAAATAAGAATGAATGTGAGAGAAAGTGGGGAGAGTGAAGCAAGAAGAGGAGAGAATCTCTTATTCATTTACATAAGAAGATATGAGAATAGTTTTTTGTTATATTCTTTCTTTATGTAACACGCGATTCTACTATTATTTAATATTTATATTTATATTATTAAAAAATTCACAAATCATTAATTATTTTCAAAATTTTCTTCACATTAGAATTTTTATATTTAAACTTTTGTTATGCTAAGTTTTTAATTTTTTAAATCTCAAGTTTAATTACTTTGGTAGCAAGCTACCAACTGGGGTTGAGTCTAGCAAAAGGGTTTGTCTCCCACGATGAGGTGAATTAAGGATTCGATCCCCATTCAAAGAGGTGTAGACCTGCAGAAAACCAAGAAAAAATAGTAACAAGCTAAAATAAAATAAAATACTAATATATTTTTTCAAATAAAGGATATAGAGAAAAATAGGATGTTAAAAAAAATCAAAAACAAATCAAATCCAAACAGCTTTAAATTGGATTGGAATGGATCAAAATTAAATTTTAAACCAATGGTGAATTAAGAAAATTAAAGTGATTAGATCGAATATTTTTCTCTACATGATCCATATAATTCAATTCACGAACACTCTTAAAAAATCTACTCTTATATTATAAATATGAATATCCATTATTGAGTGAAAGCATTTTCAGGATCTATTAATGAGCATATTTTTAGAAGTTATTTTTTAATGAGAGTGTTTTTAGGAGTTATTTTCACTTGTGTCACATGTCTTAAGAGCTGTCAAATGGGCTAGCCCAGCCCAACTTGACCTGACAAGCCAAATGGTAAAAACGGGTTGGTCAGAATTTTTCATAGGCGATGTTTTTCTTGGCCCGATAGTTTGGGCCAAATTGGCCCATTTATTTATTTTTGCTTAAATTTATATTAATTTTAAAAGGAAAAATAAAAAATAATATCAGGCCAAATAAGTCCAGTAGTGTTCGGGACAGGAGTTTACAGGTTCGACCTGGCTCTCTGGCCCATTATGTTGGGCCAATTTAGCCCTGTTCTTTTTAAGCCACTTTTTTTACAACCCGACCTTATAGGCCATCGGGGTCGGCCCATTAGATCAGGCCCATTTTGACAACTTTATATTTTTATTCTTTTCAAATATATTTTTAATTTTAAATTTAATTTAATTTAACAATTAACCCAAAAAAAAAAGAAATATTTTTATCCATCTCAAACCACTCTTTTTATTTTCTTAACCACTTATCATTCTCAATCTACCATTTTCATATTTTTTATATTCTCTCTAAGCAACTTTTTCTAAAACTAAAATATAATTCAAAATAATTATTAAATATTTTGTATTAATTTAAATTAGAGGTGAACAAAAGTTGATTTGGTTCGAATTTGGAGACAAAATGAAATCGAATTGGGTATAGTATTTCATTGAGTCAGTTCAGGTTTACATGTTTTATTTTTTGTTTTGACCCAATTTGGTTGGATTTGAGTCAATTTGGGCTAAGTCTTAGATTATCTAACAAAACAAGTTGGAGGGGAAATGGAAAAAAAATTGGGGAAAAACTTTATAAATTAAACCTAGGTAGAAATATCATATCAAATACGTAATCAACCCAAACAAAAAAGTGAATATACCCAAAATTGTTGATAAAAGTCATAAAATACAATCCAAAATAAGTCAAATATGACAAACATTAACCCAAAATAATTGATTTCAAATAATAGGTGTGAACATACCTGTAGGGGGAAAAGGAAAAATCAGATGCGATTCAACTTACGACTTTGTTGTGGTGGGAGTGACTAATTCAGAGAACAAAACTAACATGCCCAAAGGAGAAAGAGGTGACGAGAACTTGGAAAAAGAAGACGTAAAAGACCGAAGAAAAGAAAACAAAAAAGAGAGAAAGGATGTTTCAAAGTAGATGGTAGAGGGTAAAAGAGAGCAATGAAAGAGTTGTTTATGGTGGTGTGGCCTATGGCATGAGATGGCAGCAGGGCACAGAAATATAGGAACAAGTTTTTGGTGAGAGGAATTAGGGACAAAGGGTCTAAGTGACGTCTGTCTCTGTCTCTGTCTCTATCTGTTGTAAGAATAAGAAAGTGAAATTATAATAGTAGTAATAATAATAAATTTATTTACCACCACGTCGAATCGGGCATCAAGTTCTATTAGTTGGAATCGAGACCTGAATTTATATTTGATTAGGTTGTTTATTTCACAAATCGGATGACTTTCAAACTTGTTCAAACCAAGTCTAATGTATTTGGGTCGGGCAATCATATTGATCATGTTTGTCCAATCAATGTTACCCCTCATTTAAATAAAAGAATACTGTAATTGAATATTTTTTGTGGAGACTTGACACATACATTAATTTAATAAGTAGTTATTGATAAAATATACATTTAATTGTTTTACTGTGTTAAATTTCTACACAATAAAATTAGAATTCAATTTTGATGCATTATCAATGTAAAAAGGTTTTACTCTGTCAACCAATTAGAATATACATTAGTTATGACTTGTAAAGTAATTATTATAAAAGTCAACAATTTTACCATATATAACAATTCATAATTTGATGACAATATAATTTTTCTTTACACTTTCAATGCATTTTAATTAAATTCATAAAATTATTCTATTATTATATTGATCATTTATCCAATTGAATTTTTTTCTTTATTTTCTTTCATTGTCTTTCATTTAATACCAAATATCAATAATAAATTTAATATATATTGAAAAACATTAAACCAATTATTATATATTGCTTATACCTATTATGAATCTATTAAATTAGTTCCTATGTTGTGAATTTGAGTCTTTCTTTATAAATATGAGAATACTTTTTTGTTATATTCTTTCTTTTTGTAACACGCGATTATACTATTATTTAATATTTATATTTATATTATTAAAAATTTCACAAATCATTAATTATTTTCAAAATTTTCGTCACATTAGAATTTTTTATATTTAATTTTTTTACGCTAAGTTTTTAAATTTTTAAATCTCAAGTTTAATTACTTTAGTAGCAAGCTACCAACTGGGGTTGAGTCCAACGAAAGGGTTTGTCTCCCACAATATGGTGAATTAAGGTTTCGAATCCCCATTCAGAGAGGTGCAGACCTTTGGAAAACCAAGAAAAAAATAGTAACAAGCTAAAATAAAATAAAATACTAATATATTTTTTCAAATAAAGGATATAGGAAAAAATAGGATGTTAAAAAAATCGAAAACAGATCAAATCCAAACAGCTTTAAATTGGATTGGAATGGATCAAAATTAAAGTTTAAACCAAACTTATTGAATGGTGAATTAAAAAAATCAAAGTTATTAGATCGAATGATTTTTCTCTACATGATCAATATAATCCAATTCACGAACACTCTTAAAAAATCTACTCTTATATTATAAATTTGAATACCCATTATCGAGTGAAAGCATTTTTAGGATCTATTAATGACAATATTTTTAGAAGATATTTTTGAATGAGAGTGTTTTTAGGAGTTATTCTCACTTTGTGTCACATGTCTTAAGAGTTGTCAAATGGGCCAGACTCGTCCAACTTGGTCTGACAGGCCAAATGGTAAAAACGGATTGGTCCGAATTTTTCATAGGTCATGTTTTTTTGGCCCGATGGGTTGGGCCAAATTGGTTCATTTACTTATTTTTGCTTAAATTTATATTAATTTAAAAAGAAAAAATAAAAAATAATATCAGGCCAAATTGGCCTGGTAGTGTTCAAGCTAGGAATTTATAAGCACAACCTGGCTCGTTTGACCCATTAAGTCAAGTGAATTTAGCTCAGTTCTTTTTAAGCCACTTTTTTTACAGCCCAACCTTATAGGCCATTGGGTCGGGCCAATTTTGACAACTCTTTCTTTTGCTGAATGGCTGGGCAAAGAGACACCTCAGACCCAAAATCAATTAATCAGAAACATAAACTTCCTCCATTAAGGAGGTTACAGCAAAGTTAGGAACTGAATTAAAAAAAAACATACAATAATTTTCTAAAGATAAACCAAATTTGGCAAAGCTATCAGCCAAACTATTTGACTCTCTACAAATGTGTCCAAAAGCATAGAAAAGGAATTCATCCTTTAATCTCCAAATCTCACTAACAAGTTCAGGGAATTGATTATCAAGACCCAAGTAATCATCAATAAGCCTAACTGCATCAAGGCTGTCAGATTCAACCTTCAGTTTTTCTACTCTAGCATCACGAGCCATTTGCAAGCCATAAAGAATTACCCAAAGTTCAGCCTCAAGAACTGAATAGTGAACTAATCTTCTTGAGAAAGCTTGAATAAATTCACCATAATTTTATCTCATAACTGCTCCACACGAAGCAAGAAAAGCACAATGATAAAGTGCACCATCACAGTTCAGTTTGATACACTCAGCCAAGGATCCGTTACAACATCCATCAACAGTATGCACAATACTAGCTTCAGCAAATTGCAACCTGATATGGATAGCCTTACTACATAGAATATCCTTAATGAGGGCTCTAATATTAGCAGCCACAACATTGTTCGACATCCAGTTTTGGCTAAATACAAAATTGTTTCTCCTCCACCAAAGACTATCAATAATAGTACCAAAAAGAACACTCCATGAGCTTCCTTCAACTATCTTAGAGCTCTTTAAATTGATAGAAATCCAAGTACATAAGTCTTGCTGGTAAAAACAGGATTGACCATTTACATGAAATAATCTCCATTTATGCTTGGCCCATTTGCAATCATGTAAAGCATGGAGCACTGATTTTGTGTCCACATTACACAAGGAACACTGATCAATATGAGTCATGTGCCTGCGAGCTCTCAAATCATTTGTGGGCAAAATTCCTTTGACAACCTTCCATAACTGATATCTTATCCTTTCTGGACCATCCCAACGCCAAATAAGTTGAAACAACTGATTATTAGGAAAATTATCATGACCAGAAATCTTATGATAAGCTTTTCTGGTTGAGAACCTCCCATTTGAATCACTATCCTACTCCAAAAAATCATTTGAATTGGAGCTACAAGGGGGCTTTAAACACTGAATGCTTAGAATAATATTATCAAGAAGAAATGACGCCAACCTTTGAAGATCCTACTCACCATTCAAATTCACAAAGAAATAAACAGGAAGATTCTGATCCTCCAAACTATCTGAAGACTTATATTGATTCAGAGGACCCTTACCTGGAACCCAGTAGTCTTCCCAAAAACGAATCCTCCTCCCATTTCCAACACGCCAAATCACATCAGAAGTAACAAAATTCCAAGTTTTAGCAATTCCACGCCATAGGTTGGTACCATGTCTGCTAGGATCAATTTTGGGCAGAACATCATCACCACATTTATATTTAGCACGAATCACCCTTACCCAAAGATCATTTGGTCTATTGCACAAATTCCATCCCACCTTTGTCAATAGCGCCTGATTCATAGATCCAGCCTTTCTAAGACCAAGCCCACCATTCCTCTTAGGCAAACAAATTGAATCCCACTTAAGCCAATGAACCTTCCTAGTATTGGAAGTATCACCCCAAACAAAAATTCGGCATTTCTTGTCAATCTCTTCACAAACAGCAACTAGAAGTAGATTTGTTTGCATGACATAATTAGGGAGGGCCTGCACAATAGCTTTTGTTAAAGTGACCCACCCGCCAAATACAGATTAGACGCCTTCCAATTACTAAGCCTCTGTGTAATTTTATCAATCAAGAATTGGTAGCTCTGTTTAGAAGCTCTATCATGATGGAGAGGCACCCCCAAATATTTACCAAGGTCCGCAGTCTGTTGGTAACCAAGCTCATTAACAATCTGATCTTGCGTTTGCCAATGAACATTTGAAGAGAAAAATATTCTAGTTTTTTCCACATTGACTTTTTGGCCCGAACTCATGCAAAATGCGTAAAGCACTTTCTTCAACACCTCTGCTTGTTCCATATTAGCTTCAACAAACAAGAGAAGATCATCTCCAAAAGCCAAATGAGAGAGTTTGGGGCCTCCTCTAAAAAGTTGAATAAGAGTCCACATTTTTTGTTCCACAGTAAAATTAATCAAATGGAAAAGCCTCTCAATACAAAGAACAAATAGATATGAGGAAATAGGATTACCCTGACGAATGTAATGACCCCCAGATCAGGCATCTTAGCAGCTTCACTCCATGATACTTCACACAGTGACACTTCCCTCAACTCCTCATTGGGTCGAACCCTTCACCGGTCAGAACCCTCCGTGAGTAGTCCTTTCTGAGATGTCCGACCGCTTTCAAGATCATTGACTGTCCCCACAAACCAACACGAGACTTCTCAACATGCTTTATCCTCACTCGCACACTTCCTGGAAAACTTCCCAGGAGGTCACCCATCCCATAATTGCTCCAAGCCAACCACACTTAACTGTGGAGTTCTTAGGTGATGAGCTACCGAAAAGTAGATGCATCTTGTTGGTATAGGTAGTACCAATTATTTCCTTCAAGTCATCCTCAACTATATAGTCCCACACCTATACCACCTCTGGATCCCTCTAGCTCATTCTGGTGTGATTCGCCTGGGTGTTACAACGAACACCTCTAGATGGACCGAACTTTTCAAGGGCTTCACCATTCCAAAGAACTTAAAAAGTAGGAGAAGAAATGCAGCAATGCACCAAATTAAATATACCCTAATATATCTTATCCTAATCCTAAACATTTATTTTAGACAATTGTTAAATATACCCTCCTTGATTGTATGATATACCTCCCCTTTTCTACTTTTTTTTTTCTAATTTATTCGCTTTTTACCCTTATCTCTTCACCTGTTGCACACCCTTTCCTCAAACACGTTCTTTCGATCTCTTCTTCCTTTCATCACAGAACGAGAGCAATGGTTACACACATAGTGGCAATCTCAATCATCGTTTTGTGGTCCAACGCGCAAACACGACATTTAATGGCAGCGACAAATGTCAGCGACGACGACAACATCGTAGCAAGTGAGTGTCGCAGAGGAATGATCCTTCGTGGGTGTCGCAACGACGACGACATTTGATGCTTGCACACATTCTCAATCAAGGAAAATAAAAAAATGGGTTGAGGGATTTTCCTTGATGTGGACTTAGTCCTAGAGTTTCTATTGATATTTGTTGTAGATTTTGTTGCATGACGAAATCTACATCTATGTTATTTCGTGCCTGTCTTCTCTAAGAAGCTTGAGCAGTTCTAGTATATATAATACTTGTTGCAAGTGAAATTTGAGATTTGGCAAGTGTCCTTCCATTTACTAGGTGTTGGATCAAATCCTTTATCATTGGAATTCTCGGATTCTATTCCATAGTCAAATACTCCAATAATGATATCGATCACTTTTAGTACTTTCAAGAAAAAAATACATGAGTAAATCATATCACTTTCAGTATTGTCCAGAAAAAAAAAACATGTAAGCTGTTGGAGATCCCACATTGACTAGTGATATGGCCAAGTTAGTGTATATAAGTAGAGGGACAACCCTCATCTTACAAGTCGGTTTTGTAGGGTTGAGTTAGGCCCAAACCCCCACTTTGTAGGGTTGCCCCTTACTTATATACACTAACTTGGTCATATCACTAGTTAATGAGACATAGAAATATGACAAGATGTTTGTGATTTTGTGAGAGGAATTAGGGACAAAGGGTCTGAGTGGGGGTGTGTCTGTCTCTGTCTATTGTTCGACCCATATTTACCCTAATCTAAATAATAGAATAGTTTAATTGAATATTTTTCTGTGGTGATTTGGTACATGGATAAAATACACATTTGATACATAATTACATTTTATTATATTACTGTGTTGATTTTTTTTTTTGAAAGGAACTGTGTTGAATTTCAACACAATAAAAGTTTAATTTTGATGGATTATCGGTGTAAAGAGTTTTACTGTGTCAATTAATTAGAAAATACATCAATTATGACTTTTAGAGTAAGTATTATAAAAGTTCACAATTTTATCTTATATAATAATTCATAATTTAATAATATAAAAAAATATTTACACTTCCACTGTATTTTAATTATTCTATTACTGTACATAGATCACTTATCTGATTGAAATTATTTTTCATTGTTTTGTTGCATTCTCATTCATTTAATTTGATACAAAATGTGAATAATAAATTTAATATTTATAGAAAAACATTAAACCAATTGTTACATATTGCTTACCTATTTTGAATCTATTATATCAATTCCTATATTGTGAATTTGAGTCTTCTTTTATAAAAATGAGGATAATTTTTTGTTATATTCTTTCCTTCTGTATCATGCGATTCTACTATTATTTAATATACTTATATTTATATTATTCAAAAAGAGAAATGCTAATGATACTCTCTCTAACACTCTCCTTTTAACCCTCTCTGTCATTGGTTGAAATTGGTTGAAAATCATCAATTTTGGTGGCTCTCACTTCCATATTAGAATTTTAAGTGAGACCCACCAAAATTGATGATTTCTAACTAATTTCAGTCAATCATATGAAAAATGTTAAAAAAAAAGAGTGTCATTAGCATTCTTGTTAAAAAAAATTCTCAAATCATTAATTATTTTCAAATTTTTCTTCACACTAGAATATCTTATATTAAAAAAATAATGCTAAGTTTTTATATTTTTAAATCTCAAGATTAATTACTTTATTTTTTTCTTTTTAAATTAAAATTCTTTTTTTGCTCAAATCTTTAATTATGTCTATTCTAAAATTATTTTTATATTTTAACTCCATTCTAAGAACTCACATAATAGTGAAATACTTATTACTACTTATTCATTAAGAAATTAATTGATGAACTCTTAAACACTAATACAAAAAAATATCGGTATTTGACATTTTTTTATTGATTCTAATTACATTTGATCGATGTAGTATATATATATATATATATATATATATATATATATATATATATATATATTAAAAAACTGCAGTGCGACTACAAGTCTTTCATGATATACAAATAATGATATGAACTTAGATACATAACCAAATATAGAACCAACACTCCAAATTAAATAATCCAAATCAAAGAATACCAAATGGATTGCCTCATTTCCTCCTCCCACATAAACAAATTCTTCCGTCACCTCTAACACCACTTCCACTTTCCTTTGCACCATTCCCCTAACTCAGCCACCTTTTCCATCTTATTATCAAAAAAGCTATAAACCTGTTATAACTAGATTTTAGCTAGCACACACCCCTCCATCCAAGGATCCTGCTAAAAAAATGTGTCCATCGATCCAGTTTAATTTCACTGATTTCATAATATTTTCTCTCCACCAATCATCAAAGTTCAAAGAATTGCTATTTGGAGGCTTAATATGCAAAAGTATTAGACTTGGACAGCAGAATTGAAAACAAAACACAGAACTGCACAAAAAGAATAAGTGAGTCCGTTACAATTTTTGTCAAAGACTCGTGAGTACCCATGCAATATTTTAACTATTAATTATATCTTCTAGTTCCCCCTAGAGATTTTATCATTTTATATTGAGGGAGAGATTATTTAATCTTTTTTATTACTTGTAGCTAGCTATTTTATTGAGGGAGATATTTTATCATTTCAAAGTATTTAATACTAAATTATTCATAAGTTTCAATTTATTACAGCAATGAAGTATTGAATACAAAATTAATTATTCAAACTCGCACCTCGAATCCATCCACCGGTGGTGGATTGTGCTTAATTAATTTCAAACAAATCGTCAAAATTTAGTTGGAAAAGAGATATATATTATAACACACATGTTGAGTACATTATAATCATTATCCATATGTTTTTAAAGCAGAAGGCTAACAATTCACCCAAAAAAAAGCTGAAGGCTTTCTTGAATAATACATATATACGGCTCTCTCTCTCTATATATCATTCAAACGATACAATAACAAACTAATTGCTGGCAACTTATATTCTCATACAATCAATATCTGTAAATTCTCTGAAGCCTTTGGAACATGAGTAACAAGCTTACACGTTCATAGCGCTCTTCCAATCTTTCATCACCCTCTTCCTTCACTATATTGATAATAAGTTGCTCCAAGACACAGCCAGTTTGGATCATATAGTAGCACCAACACATTCCATTCTTGCTCGCTCGGAATTCCTTCACCTCAACCACCTTTAGAGTTTTTCTTAAGCATTCAAAACTTACATTTTGTTCCATACAGAATTTCGAAAAGTTGAAAATATAGGGCTTAACAATATCCTGAAATATATATATATATATATATATATATATATATATATATATATATATATATATAAAACATATCAACACATGTTCCCTTCAAGCTTTAATATGCATATATAACCATTGAGAAAGAGTTGTATATATATATAAAATCAAAGGTAATTGACTCACTCCATATATTTTTCCTTGGCCCATGTCCAGCGTGAGTTTCTCCAAACGAACACAACTGGTAAGAACTAACATGAATCCGAACATTTCTTGAATATGCATATTAGTCTTCACGATCAAATGTCTCACGTCCATATTATGTTTGATACGCATCTGTTCTTCTCCAGTAGGAATAGCCTTTTTTTTTTTTTTGCCATGCATTTAAAAATGAAAACAAATATTTAAAAAAAAATCAAGTTGTTTCTAACCATACCAAAGAACAAAAAAATAATTATATTCATACATTTAATCTCTCTTTCATCTAATTTTCATTTTTTTTTTATCTCTCTTAATTTTCTATCACAACTATTATTTTCTCTATCTTTTCTTGTCCTTCCTATCGTTTTCTTTCCTCCACCTCATCCAGACCAAAATGGGTGAATGTTAATTCATATTTCTCATTTAAAAAAGAGAAAGAAAAATACGTACCTGCAGTAAGAAGCTGCAAACTGTAAGAACCTTAACGTATCTGAGATCGTATAAAGATTCACAAAGTTCATCCCCATATTCCTCAAAATTGGCCATAGGGGTGAAGTCCAGTTGTGCTTCTTTTAAGACGTTAGGGAGTGCTTTTACTTGAAAAATCCCCATTTTTCCAGAATATTTGAGAAACTTGAGATTTGGTGCCCTGAAATCCACGTAATCAGAGATAAAAAAATCGCACTTATTTATAACCAACCTTTTTAATCCAAGTTCTCTAGAGCCCATATCGAAATGTGCCAAATTCCAACATTTCTTGAGACTCAAGTTTTCAAGTTTCCCAAGGGTGGATAAGAGGGTCTTAACAGTGTCAAGAGTCACTTCAATCCACCCAAAAGAAACATCCTTAAGTGCCACAAGATTGCACAAATCAGGCATGGCAAAACCGCATGCATACATCTCTAGAGCCTCAAGTGATGCATGACCATAAACATGGTTTGGCAATTGAAACAAAGCATCATGATGATTATCATCCTCCTCCTCCCATGTTGGGTCTGAGAAATCAAGCCTCAACTCTTTAACCCCGTGCTCTGTAGCAAATGCAACACAACGTTCTATAATGTCAGCACAACTTTCAGGGTTTGAAACCTTGAGAGAGAACTTGTCCACTGTGTTGCCTTTGTAGTTCTTCATTAAGTTGGTGGTGAAGCTGAATAAAACCTTTCTCTGTGCTTCTTTGGTTTCATCAGATCCACAAGGATTAACAAAGAAGAGTTCGTTGAACTCTATGTTCCTCGTTGATTGCCATAACTTGGACCACTTCTTGGACAGGACGCATGTCCTTGCTGCCTCTTTGAAAGGAAGGAATGAAACAATGGTGATAAGAACAACTTCCTTCAACAAACAGAACTTGTCCACTAGGTTCCTTCTTATCCTTGCCATGGCTATAGGGATGACAAATATGAATGAATGGCTATGTGAAATAGTATTGAATGATGCAAACTTGAAAGCAAAAGCGTGCAACCTTTAGTGACGCCTTGTGTCCTGCAAAATCAAAATTACACAAGAGTTGTCATAGTTTTCTCATAGGATGTCATTTAAGGTATTCAAAATTTGAATTTTTGTTTTTAACTAAATAGATCTTACATGTTCCCAAAGAATTATGTTTCCA
This sequence comes from Pueraria montana var. lobata, assembly GCA_026413185.1. Lineage (NCBI taxonomy): Eukaryota > Viridiplantae > Streptophyta > Magnoliopsida > Fabales > Fabaceae > Pueraria > Pueraria montana. Next base: position 77,142,654 of record CM048647.1, read on the forward strand.
TCTATATTACTTAATATTGTATTCAGAATTGATTTTTTTTTGGTAAACATTATATTCTGAACTAATGGCATCCCATCTTAATAAATCCATTTTAAAAAAAAAACTAACAATTTGAGGATGTTTCTAAATATTGTTATATATAGAAAAATATCGGGCTGAATTTTTTTTATTTTATTTCAAAACAACAATCTCACTCTTGCATTAAACTAAAATAAGAGTGAAAATGGGTCAGATTGGTTCAAGTCTGGAAGCAAATTGAAATTAATCGAATGTGATAAAATTTCATTGAGCTGGTTTGAGTTTAAAGAAAATAGGTTATGTACTAACAATGTAAAACTATTTTACATTGTCATCCAATTGTAAACCATCATGTATGATAAGTTTGTTGACTTTTATAACAACTATCTCAAAAGTCATACCAATGATTATTTATGATTGGTTGACAACGTAAAATTACTTTACATTGTTAGTGCATGACCATTAACTTGGTCGGATTCGACTCAATTTTGGGGCAGATCTTAGATTATCCAACAAAAAGTTGGAGGTGAAATGGAAAACCTTAGAAAAAAATTGGGGGAAAACATTATAAATTAAGCCTAGCTAGAAATAAGATAAAATACCAAATTAACCCAAACAAAAATATGAATATACCCAAAATTGTTGATATAAGTCAAGAAATACAACAACTCAAAATAAGTCAAACACAACAAACATCAACCCAATATTGTTGATTTTGAATAATAGGTGTGAATATACCTAAAGGAGGAAAATGAAAAAACCAGATGTGATCAAACTTAGAACTTTGTTGTGTTGGGAGTGAAGGGGGATGAGAACTTTGACAGAGAAGTCGTAAAAGACAAAAGTAGAGAAACTAAAAAAGAGAGAAGGGTTGTTTCACTATTTTAAAGAAACGACAAAGGAAAAAAGAGAGTGATGATGATGATGACGACGACGACGACGACGACGATGATAATGGTGATGGGTGTCAAGTTTCAGAATATTTAGGGCCTGAATTGATTGGTGATTGGTTAACAGTGTGAAATTACTTTACACTATAAGTGCATGACCATTAAACTCTTGAGTTTATATATGTTTCTCTTTTTGGACCTAACTTGGTTGGAATTGACTCAATTTAGGTCAGATCTTAGATTATCCACACACAAAAAAGCTGGAGGTGAAATGGAAAAAACTAGAAAAAAAACTGGGGAAAAACATTATAAATTAAACCTAGCTAGAAATATCATATCAAATACCAAATCAACCCAAACAAAAATGTGAATATACCCAAAATTGTTGATATAAGACATATAAGACACAAAATTCAACAACTCAAAATAAGTCAGACACAAAGAACATCAACCTAAAATCATTGATTTTGAATAATAGGTGTAAGTATACCCGAAGGAGGAAAATGAAAAAACCAGGTGTGATTGAACTTAGGACTTTGTTGTGTTGGGAGTGCGGGAGGATAAGAACTTTGACAGACAAGTCGTAAAAGACAAAAGTAGAGAAACTAAAAAAGAGAGAAGGGTTGTTTCACTATTTCAAAAGAAACGGCAAAGGAAAAAAGAGAGCGATGAAAGAGGGGTCTTGGTGGTGTGGCCTATGGCGAGAGGAATTTGGGACAAACAAGGGTTGTTTCACTATTTCAAAAGAAACGGCAAAGGAAAAAAGAGAGCGATGAAAGAGGGGTCTTGGTGGTGTGGCCTATGGCGAGAGGAATTTGGGACAAACAACAACGACAACAAATGTATTAACCACCAAGTCAGATCGGTGTCAAGTTTCAGAATATTTAGGGCCTGAATTGATTTGTGATTGGTTGACAGTGTTAAATTAGTTTACACTATTAGTGCATGATCATTAAAATGTTGAGTTTATATATGTTTTTTTTGTCCTAGCTCGGTTGGAATCGACTCAATTTGTTTCACTATTTCAAAGGAAACGACAAAGGAAAAAATAGAGCGATGAAAGACGGGTCTTGGTGGTGTGGCCTATGACGTCAGATGACAGCAAGGCAAAAAAAAATTGGTGATAAGATATTTGAGTTTTGGAGAGAGGAATTTGGGACAAAGGGTCTGAGTGGGTGGATGTCACCGTCTTTGTCGGTTGCGATAATAATAATAATAATAATAATAATAATAATAATAATAATAATAATAATAATAATAAATGTATTAACCCCCAAGTCAGGTCGGTGTCAAGTTTCAGAATATTTAGTGCCTGAATTGATTTGTGATTGGTTGATAATGTGAAATTAGTTTACACTATTAGTGCATGATCATTAAACTCTTGAGTTTATATATATTTTTTTACCTAGCTTGGTTGGAATCGACTCAATTCGGGTCAGATCTTAGATTATCCAAAAAAAAATTGGAGGTGAAATGGAAAAAACTAGAAAAAAATTTGGGGAAAAACATTATAAATTAAACCTAGCTAGAAATATCATATCAAATACCAAATTAACCCAAACAAAAATGTGAATATACCCAAAATTGTTGATATAAGTCACAAAATACAACTCAAAATAAGTCAGACATAACAAACATCAACCTAAAATCATTGATTTTGAATAATAGGTGAAAGTATACCTGAAGGAGGAAAGTGAAAAAACTAGGTGCGATCGAACTTAGGACTTTGTTGTGTTGGGAGTGGCGAAGGATGAGAACTTTAACAGAGAAGTCGTAAAAGACAAAAGTAGAGAAACTAAAAAAGAGAGAAGGGTGTTTCACTACTTCAAAGAAAACGGCAAAGGGAAAAAGAGAGCAATGAAAGAGGGGTCTTGGTGGTGTGGCCTATGGCGTGAGATGGCAGCAAGGTAATATGGTGATAAGATATTTGAGTTTTGGAGAGAGGAATTTGGGACAAAGGATCTGAGTGGGTGGATGTCATCGTCTTTGTCTGTTGTGAGAATAATAATAATAATAATAATAATAATAATAATAATAATAATAATAATAATAATAATAATAATAATAATTAATAATGATAATAATAATTAATGTATTGACCACCACGTCAAATCGAGTGTCAAGTTCTAGAATATTCAAGGCCTGAATTGACTGGGTCAAGTTGTTTTTTCACAAAATTGGATAACTTGCAAACTTGTTCAAACGAAGTCTAATATATTCAGGTTAGGTTAGGTAGGGTTAACCAGATTGATTAGGTTCGTCCTACCCATGTTTCCCCTAACCTAGATAACAACATATTGCAATTGAATATTTTCTGTGGAGATTTGATAAGTTAATTTAATAATTTGGTTATGTATAAAATACACATTTTATACATAATTACATTTTATTAGGTAGTCTATTGAATTTCTACACAATAAAATTTTCTTCACACTAGAATATATTATATTAAAATTCTTTTATGCTAAGCTTTTAAATTTGTAAATCTCATGTTTAATTACTTTAATTTTTTTCCTTTTTGATTTAAGATTCTTTTTGCTCAAATATTTAATTATTTCTATTCTAAAATTAATTAATTAATTTTTAAATTTTTACTATTTCTTTCCTACATTTAAATTAATTATATATATTTTTTATTTTATAACTAATAAGTCGTTGGTCCTAGTGGTATTGGGCTCGGTCCTCTTAAGCAAGGTCTCGGGTTCGAACCTTGTGAAAGGAAAAAACGTGTTTGGGAGGGGAGACCCCACTAAAGGTGGTCAGTCAAGTTCCCCAGCGGATATTAGTCATCAGCAAAGCTGGTAGATACTTCGCACCAATGTCATGGGTGCCAAATTTTTTTTATATATTGTAACATCAATTTAAAAACTCGCATAATAATGAAATACTTACTACTTATTGATTAAGAAATTAATTGATGAACTCTTAAACACTAACACAAAAAAGATCGGAATTTGACATTTTTTTTATTGATTCTAATTACAGTTGATCGATGTAGTAAATATTTTTTTTAAATAACAGTGCAACTACGAGTCTTTCATGATATACAAATAATTATATGAACTTAGATACATAACCAAATATAGAACCAACACCAAATTAAATAATCTAAATCAAAGAATACCAAATGGATTGCCTCATTTCCTTACACAGTTACACTGCTTACTTCCTGTATGCAATGCGAGCAACCCAAAAACTGGAAAAAGTGATATTAATTTGCAATCGTTATGAAATGCAGATGATATTCCCACCCAACTCTCAAGCATTAATTTCCTCCTCCCACATAAACAAATTCTTCCGTCACCTCTAACATCAATTCCACTTTCCTTTGCACCATTCTCCTAACTCAGCCACCGTTCCCTTGTTATTATAAAAAAAGCTATTCAACCTGTTATAACTAGATTTTAACACACACCCCTCCATCCAAGGATCCAGCTAAAAAAATGTGTCCCATCCAGTTTAATTTCACTGATTTCATAATATTTTCTCTCCACCGATCATCAAAGTTCAAAGAATTGTCATTTTGAGGCTTAATAAGGCTTAATATGCAAAAGTATTAGACTTGGATAGCAGACATGAAAACAAAGACTCATGACTCATGAGTACCCCATGCAATATTTTAACTAACTCTAGTTCCCCCCATAGAGATTTTATCATTTTATTGAGGAGAGATTATTTAATCTTTTTTTATTACTTTTAGCTATTTTATTGAGGAGAGATTTTATCATTTCAAAGTAATTTAATACGAAATTATTCATAAGTTTCAATATCTAATACTTAATTTATTACAACAATAAAGTATTGAATACAAAATTATCAAACTCGCACCTCGAATCCATCAGACGGTGGTGGATTAATGGTGCTTAATTAATTTCAAACAATACATCAAAATTTAGTTGGAAAGCGATATATTATACTAACACACATGTTGAGTACAAATGTATAATAATCATTATATATCCATATGTCTCATTCAAACATACAATTAACAAACGAATTGCTGGCAACTTATATTCTCAGACAATCAATATCTGTAAATTCTCTGAAGCCTTTGGAACATCGAGTAACAATCTTGCACGTGCATAGTGATGTGCCAATCTTTCATCACCCTCTTCCTTCACTATATTGATAGTAAATTGCTCCAAGACACAGCCAGTTTGGATCAGATATAAGCACCAATACATTCCTTTGTTGCTCGCTCGGAAATCCTTCACCTCAACCACCTTTAGAGTTTTTCTTAAGCATTCAAAAGTTATCCTTTGTTCCTTACATAATTTCTCAAAGTTGAAAAGATGGGGTCTAATATAATCCTGAAATATATATATATATATAACATATCAACACATGTTCCATTATTCAAGCTTTAATATGCATATATATATAACCATTGAGAAAGAGTTGTATATATAAAATCAAAGGTAATTGACTCACTGGATATAATTTTCCTTGGCCAAAGTCCAGCGTGAGTTTCTCCAAACAAACACAACTACTAAGAAGTAAAAGCAATCCGTACAATTCTTGATTATACATATTAGTCTTCACGATCAAATGTCTCACGATCATATCATGTAATTCATGTTCGATACGACTCGGTTCTTCTCCAGTAGGAATAGCCTTTTTTTTTTTTTTGCCATGCATTTAAAAATGAAAACAAATATTTAAAAAAACAACAATAAAAAGTTGTTTCTAACCATACCAAAGAATAAAAAAAAAATAATTATATTCGTACATTTGGTCTCTCTTTCAACTAATTTTTTTTATCTCTCCTTAATTTCCTATCACACCACTTATCGCAACTATTATTTTCTCTATCTTTTCTTGTCCTTCCTATCATTCTCTTTCCTTCACCTCATCCAGACCAAAATGGGTGGATGTTAATTCATATTTCTCATTTAAAAAAGTGAAAGAAAAGTACGTACCTGAAGCAAGAAGCTGCAAACTGTAAGAACCTTAACGCCTCTGAGATAGTATAAACATTCACAAAGTTCATCCCCATATTCCTCAATATTGGTCATAGGCGTGAAGTCTAGTTGTGCTTCTTGTATGACGTTAGGGAGTACTTTTACTAGAAAAATTCCCAATTTTCCAGAATATTTGAGAAACTTGAGATTTGGTGCCCTCAAATCCATGTAATCAGAGATAACAAAATGGCACTTATTTATAACCAACCTTCTTAATCCAGGTTCTCTAGAGCCCATATCGAAATGTGCCAAATTCCAACATTTCTTGAGACTCAAGTTTTCAAGTTTCCCAAGGGTGGATAAGAGGGTCTTAACAGTGTCAAGAGTCACTTCAATCCACCCAAAAGAAACATCCTTAAGTGCCACAAGATTGCACAAATCAGGCATGGCAAAACCGCATGCATACAACTCTAGAGCCTCAAGTGATGCATGTCCATAAACATGGTTTGGCAATTGAAACAAAGCATCATGATGATTATCATCATCCTCGTCCCATGTTGGGTCTGAGAAATCAAGCCTCAACTCTTTAACCCCGTGTTGTGTAGCAAATGCAACACAACGTTCTATAATGTCAGCACAACTTTCAGGGTTTGAAACCTTGAGAGAGAACTTGTCCATTGTGTTGCCTTTGTAGTTCTTCACGAAGTTGGTGATGAAGCTGAAGAAAACCTTTCTCTGTGCTTCTTTGGTTTCATCAGATCCACAAGGATTAACAAAGAAGAGTTCGTTGAACTCTATGTTCCTCGTTGATTGCCATATCTTGGACCACTTCTTGGACAGGACGCATGTCCTTGCTGCCTCTTTGAAAGGAAGGAATGAAACAATGGTGATAAGAACAGCTTCCTTCAACAAACAGAACTTCTCCACCAGGTTCCTTCTTATCCTTGCCATGGCTATATATACTTTTGAATCGAAGGCAAAAGGGTGCAACCTCTGGTGACTCCTTGTGTCCTGCAAAATCAAAATTACACAAAAGTTGTCATAGTTTTCTCATAGGATGTCATTTAAGGTATTCAAAATTTGAAGTTTTGTTTTTAACTAAATAGCTCTTACATGTTCCCAAAGAATTATGTTTCTATCTATATTACTTAATATTATATGCAGAATTCATTTTTTTCGTAAACATTATATTCTGAATTAATGGCATCCCATCTTAATAAATCCATTTTAAAAAAAAGCTAACAATTTGAGGATGTTTCTAAATATTGTTATATATAGAAAAATATCGGGCTGTGAATTGTTTTATTTTATTTCAGAACAACAAACTCACTCTTGCATTAAACTAAATTAAGAGTGAAAATGGGTCAGATTGGTTCAAGTTTGATGGCAAATTGAAATTAATCGAATTTAATATAAAATTTAAGGGTTATAAGGTTGGCTTAGATATGAAGGAGAAGGGAGGAGGGAAGAAGTCGTGGTTATAGGCGTGAAGATTAACTTGTGTTTATGTATGTCTTTTTTTGTTATTTACCTAACTTGGTTGTATTCGAGTCAGTTTAGGCTAGGTCTTAGATTATTCAAAGAAAAGTTGGAGGTGAAATGGAAAAAACTAAAAAAATAATCGGGGAAAAACATTAAAAATTAAACCTAGGTAGAAATATTAGATCAAATACCAAATCAACCCAAACAAAAATGTAAATATACCCAAAATTGTTGATATAAGTCACGAAATACAACAACTCAAAATAAGTCAGACACAACAAACATCAATCCAAAATCATTGATTTTGAATAATAGGTGTGAATATACCTGAAGGAGAAAAATGAAAAAATCAAGTGCGACCGAACTTGGGACTTCGTTGTGTGAGGAGTGCAGGGGGATAAGAACTTTGACAGAGAAGTTGTAAAAGACAAAAGTAGAGAAACTAAAAAAGAGAGAAGGGTTGTTTCACTATTTCAAAGAAAACAACAAAGGGAAAAAAAAGAGCAATGAATGAGGTCTTTGGTGGTGTTGACTATGGCGTGAGATGGTAGCAAGGCAAAAAAAATATGGTGACAAGATATTTAAGATTTGGAGAGAGGAATTTGGGACAAAGGGTTTGAGTGGATGGATGTCACCGTCTTTGTCTGTTGTAATAATAATAATAATAATAATAATAATAATAATAATAATAATAATAATAATTGTATTGACCACCAAGTCGTATCGAGTGTCAAGATCTAGAATATTTAGGGCTTAAATTGATTTTGATTGGTTGACAGTATAAAATTACTTTACACTATCAGTACATGATTGTTAAACTCTTGAGTTTATATATGTTTTGTTTTGGACCTAACTTGGTTGGAATCAACTCAATTTGGGCTAGATATTAGATTATCAAAAGAAAAAAGTTGAAGGTAAAATGGAAAAAACTAGAAAAAAAATTGGGAAAAAACATTATAAATTAAACCTAGCTAGAAATATCAGATCAAGTACCAAAGCAACCCAAACAAACATGTGAACATACCCAAAATTGTTGATATGAGTCACAAACTACAACAACTCAATAAGTCAGACACAACAAACATCAACCTAAAATCATTGATTTTGAATAATAGGTGTGAATATACCTAAAGGGGGGAAATGAAAAACCAGGTGCAATCAAACTTAGGACTTTGTTGTGTTGGGAATGCGATAGGATGAGAACTTTGACAGAGAAGTCATAAAAGACAAAAGTAGAGAAACTTAAAAAAAGAGAAGGGTGTTTCACCACTTCAAAGAAAACGGCAAAGGGAAAAAAAGAGTGATGAAAGAGGGATCTTGCTGGTGTGGCCTGTGGCGTGAGATGGCAGCAAGGCAAAAAAAACTTAGTGATAAGATATTTGAGTTTTGGAGAGAGGAATTTGGGACAAAGGGTCTAAGTCGGTGGATGTCATCATCTTTGTCTGTTGTGATAATAATAATAATAATAATAATATTATTATTATTATTATTTAAATGTATTAACCACCAAGTCAGGTTTGGTGTCAAGTTCTAGAATATTCAGGGCTTGAATTGATTAGGTCAATTTGTTTATTTCATAAAATTGGATGACTTGCAAACTTGTTCAAACCAAGTCTAATATATTCGAGTTAGGTTAGGAAGGGTTAACTAGATTAATAAGGTTTTGTCCTACCCATGTTTCCCCTAATCTAGATAACAACATATTGCAATTGAATATTTTCTGTGGAAAGTTAATTTAATAATTTGGTTATGGATAAAATACACATTTTATACATAATTTACATTTTATTAGATAGTTGTGTTGAATTTGTACACACTAAAATTAAAGTTTAAGTTTGATGCATTATTAGTGTAAAGAGTTTTATCATGTCAACTAATTAGAAAATATATAAATTATGAATTTTAAAGTAATTATTATAAAAGTCAACAATTTTATCATATATAACAATTTATAATTTGCTAACAATATAAAAAAATCTTTACACTTTCAATGTATTTTTTTATTCTGCTTTTTTTTTTTTATTCTGACACTTTCAATGTATTTTAAATAAATTCATAAAATTATTATATTTTTGTATAGATCATTTATCCAAATTAAATTGGTTTTAATTATTTTGTTTCATTCTCATTAATTTCATACCAAATGTCTATAATAAATTTAATATTTATAGAAAACATTAAACCAATTATTACATATTGCTTATTATGAATGTATTATATATATATCAATTCCTAAATTGTCAATTTGAGTCTTCTTTTATAAATGAGGGTTTTTTTTTTCCTTATATCATTTCTTTTTGTAACATGTGATTCTACTATTATTTAATATACTTATATTTTTATTATTAAAAAATTCTCAAATCATTAATTATTTTAAAAATTTTAAATCTCATGTTTAATTACTTTAATTTTTTCCTTTTTGAATTGAAATTCTTTTTTGCTCAAATACTTAATTATTTCTATTCTTAAATTAATTAATTAATTTTTAAATTTTACTATTTCTTTCCTACATTTAAATAAATAAAATAATATATAGATATAAACTTAATTATTTAATTTTATACTTATTTTATAATTATTATATAATTCTTTTAATTTCAAAAATATAATAGGTGTTCATAATTCTTTTAATTTTCAATATTATGAAAGTTTTCCCAAGGCTTAGCTACTCCCTCTACATGATTGGTTTTCTATGCCCTAAAAGCATAAAAACCAAGAACCATAAGCCCAAGGCTTAGCTACAGTGCATCGTCCATGGCTTATGCACCTATAACAATATACATGAGTAGAGGTCCTATGACTCTTGTATCGTCATTCATGGCTTAAAACTTCCCTAGCAAAATTGGCATGGCACTTGTCATATGACTATAACTTCATTCTATTTGTCTTGTGTTTGCAGTACCCATAATTGAATATATAGCAGCACATAGATATTTTAATTTCTAGCATCACTAATCTTGTAAATGCTCCTAACGACAAAATGTACCTGATGCTACAGTGACCACCAACTCCAAAGCTAATTAAAGTAAATCATTTTAATTTTAATGCTTTACAAAGACAAAAACATGTTGCTACCACATTGACAGCACCATACTGCAACTTATACCAACAAAACATGGCAACCAAAAATGCACAAAAAAAAAGCTGTGACTATACCAAAACCTTCACTATAATGACTATATGTGACTCCACCATTTCCCCTTTTGCAGCAAATTGCCTTCCATTTCCAAAGCCTGCACTTTCCAATAACACCCCAAGACCTCAGTGATCAATGCAACTCAAAACTTGTGGAAATTTTGGACTCATTAAAAGAGAAGTGTGACTCAAAGCACAGTTTTCAATATATCCCAAGCAGCTTATATTATCATACATTGATAGAACCTATCTTACAGACTTCTCCTTTTACCTCATGTATGCCAATCTACTACACTTCCCTATTTCAAATATCGTCGTTCTTCACTCGTTGCAAATGAAGCTAGCTTTGACACTGATCTTTTGGGATCAAGACCCAAGTAGCTAGATACAAAACATTAAAGTTTGCTCGCTTTGCTGTAATCCATAACCATGCTTGCTTGTATTTTGACCTTCTCCATCATTAATTGTTGCAACATCCAACAATTTAGATTGGTATTGCTTGTTATTTGTTAATTTGCAAAAGTATTAATTAGGCTTGAAAACAAAATGAAGAACTACTGCACAAGGAGAATATTAATTAACTAACTACCAGATGATATAAAGTGTGGACGTAAGCTTGCATATATACATTATCCAAGACAAAGCTGCCAAGGCTCCAATCCAAGTTCGCTGGTATCCACCCCATTGGTACTGCGGACAATGGCTTCATGGATTCTCTGGATCTTGTGGTTTCACAACCAACTTGCACACTCAACTTTTTGCTATATTCCAGGGTCGATCTTCAGTTAGTTTGGAATTTAGGTTCTTCATTTTCAAGCACACTTTCAGGGAGGGGAATGCTTGTTCGGACTGGCTTAACACTATATATGTTGAAACCTCTTCATTTATGGAACTTCTTGCCCTGCGCAACTCTCTTTTCTTAAACACTAATACAAAAAAAGATTGGTATTTGACATTCTAGATTGATTCTAATTACAGTTGATATATTAAATATGTTTTTTTTTTTAAAAATAGCCGTGCAACTACAAATCTTTCATAATATACAAACAATGATATGAACTTAGACACATAACTAAATATAGAATCAACACTACTCCAAATTAAATAATCCAAATCAAAGAATACCAAATGGATTGCCTCATTTCCTTACACGGTTACACTCCTTACTTACTGTACGCAATTCAAGCAAACCAAAAACTGGAAAAAGTGATATTTGCAATCGTTATGAAATGCAGATGATATTCCCACCCACCTCTCAAGCATTAATTTCCTCCTCCCACATAAATGAGAGTCTTCCGTCACCTCTAACACCACTTCCAGTTCCACTTTCCTAATTTGTACCATTCCCCTAACTCAGCCACCTTTCCCATCTTAGTATCAAAAAAGCTATACAACCTGTTATAACTAGATTTTAGCACACACCCCTCCATCCAAGGATCCAGCTAAAAAAATGTGTCCCATCCAATTTAATTTCACTGATTTCATAATATTTTCTCTCCACCAATCATCAAAGTTCAAAGAATTGCCATTTGGAGGCTTAATATGCAAAAGTATATTAGACTTGAACAGCAGAATTGAAAACAAAATAAAGAACAGTAGTGAATCCGTTACAATTTTTGACAAAGACTCATGAGTATGCAATATTTTAACTAACTATTAATTATATCCTCTAGTTCCCCATAGAGATTTTATCATTTTATCGAGGGGAGAGATTATTTAATCTTTTTTTACTTTTAGCTTTTTTATTGAGGGAGAGATTTTATCATTTAATAGTATCTAATACAAAATTATTCATAACTTTCAATCTAATACTTAATTTATTACAGCAATAAAGTATTGAATACAAAATTAATTATTCAAACTCGCTCCTCGATCGAATCCATCCGCCGGTGGTGGATTGTGCTTAATTAATTTCAAACAATATATTAAAATTTAGTTGCAAATTAAGAGATAGCTATATATATTATAACACACATGTTGAGTACAAATTAATGTATAACCATTATCCATATGTTTTTAAAGCAGAAGGCTTTCTTGAATAATACATAAGCTTCTCTCTCTATATATATATCATTCAAATGATACAATAACAAACGAAGTGCTAGCAACTTATATATATTCTCATACAATCAATATCTGTAAATTCTCTGAAGCCTTTGAAACATTGAGTAAAGATCTTGCACATGCATAGCGCTTTGCCACTGTTTCATCACTCTCATACTTCTTGGCTACATTGATAATAAGTTGTTCTAAGACACAGCCAACTTTGATCAGATAGTAGCACGCAAACATTTCATTCCTTCTCCCTCGGAATCCCTTCATCTCCACCACCTTTAGAGTTTTTGTTGAGCATTCAAAAATTTCGCACTGTTCCTTACAGAACATCTCAAAGTCGAAAGGATATGGGTTAACGTAATCCTGAAATATACATAAAACATAACAACACATGTTCCATTCAAGCTTTAATTAATATGCATATATATATATATAACCATTGAGAAAGAGTGACATATAAAATCAAAGGTAATTGACTCACTCGATATATTTTTCCTTTGCCTATCTCCAGCGTGAGCTTCTCCAAACAAACACAACACTGAAGAAGTAACGTTAATCCGAACATTTCTAGCCTATGCATATTAGTCATCACGAACAAATGTCTCACGTACATATCATGTTGGATACGTTCCAGTGTTTCTTCTCCATAAGGAATAGCCTTTTTTTTTCCACGCATTTAAAAATGAAAAACAAATATTTAGAAAAAAATAATCAAACTGTTTCTAATCATACCAAAGAATAAAAGAATAATTATATTCATACATTTAGTCTCTCTTTCATCTAATTTTCATTTATTTTTTTATCTCTCTTAATTTTCCATCACAACTATTATTTTCTGTATCTTTTCTTGTCCTTCCTGTATCATTTTTCTTCCCTCCACCTCATCCAGACCAAAATGCATAGGTGGATGTTAATTCATATTTCTCATTTAAAAAAAGAGAAAGAAAAGTACGTACCTGAAGTAAGAAGCTACAAACTGCAAGAATCTTAACGTATCTGAGATCGTATAAAGATTCACAAAGTTCATCCCCATATTCCTCAAAATTGGTCATAGGGGTGAAATCCAGTTGTGCTTCTTTTAAGACGTTAGGGAGTACTTTTACTTGAAAAATCCCCAATTTTCCAGTATATTTGAGACACTTGAGATTTGGCGCCCTAAAATCCACGTAATCAGAGATAACAAAATGGCACTTCTTTATGAGCAACCTTCTTAATCCAAGTTCTTTAGAGCCCATATCAAAATGTGCCAAATTCCAACATTTCTCCAAACTCAAGATTTCAAGTTTGCCAAGGGTAGATAAGAGGGTCTTAAGAGTGTCAATTGTCACTGGAATCCAGCCAAAAGAAACCTCCTTAAGTGCCACAAGATTGCACAAATCAGGCATGGCAAAACCGCATGAATACAACTCTAGAGCCTCAAGCGATGCATGTCCATAAACATGGTTTGGCAATTGAAACAAAGCATCATGATGGTTATTATCATCCTCCACCTCCCATATTGGGTCTGAGAAATCAAGCCTCAACTCTTTAACCCCGTGCTCTGTAGCAAATGCAACACAACGTTCTATAAAGTCAGCACAACTCTCAGGGTTTGAAACACTGAGAAAGAACTTGTCCACTGTGTTGCTATTGTAGTTCTTTATGAAGTTGGTGACGAAGCTGAAGAAAACCCTTCTCCGTGCTTCTTTGGTTTCATCAGATTCATAATAATCAACAAAGAAGAGTTCGTCGAACTCTATGTTCCTCGTTGATTGCCATATCTTGGACCACCTCTTGGACAGCACACATGTCCTTGCTGCTTCTTCAAAAGGAAGGAATGAAACAATGGTGATAAGAAGAGCTTCGTCCAACAAAGAGAACATGTCCACGTTCCCTGCCATGGCTACAGCTAGCGATGAAACTTTTTAATTTGGCTTGGTAGTCAAATATATGAGTGCTATGTGAAATGGTATTGGTTTTGGTCTTTTTTATAGTTTTGAATGGGTGCAACCTTTGGAGGACACGTTTTGTATATTGTGAATGATCTTTGGTGATGCCTTGTTTCCCTGCAATGCATAAAATTAGCACTAGAGTCATTTAAGGTATTCAAAATCTGAAATTATGTTTTTAACTAAATAGCTCTTTTACGTGTTCCCAAGGAATTGTGTTTCTATCTATGTTGCATGATATTATATTCAGAATTGATATTTTTTTGGTAAACATTATATTTCGAATGAATTATTTAAGGTATTCAAAATTTGAAATTATGTTTTTAGCTAAATAGCTCTTACGTATTGTTCCCAAAGAATTATGTTTCTATCTATGTTACCTAATATTATATTCAGAATTGATATTTTTTTGGTAAACATTATATTTCGAATGAATTATTAATTTAAGGCATTCAAAATTTGAAATTATTTTTTTAGCTAAATAGCTCTTACGTGTTGTTCCCATGGAATTGTGTTTCTATCTATGTTACATAATATTATATTCAGAATTGATATTTTTTGGTAAACATTATATTTCGAATGAATTGCATTCCATCTTAACAAATCCATTTGAAAAAAACTAACAATTTAAGGATTTTTTAAGAAAGTTATATATGAAAAAAATATCGCATTGAATTTTCTATTTTATTTCAAAACACCATACTCACTATCGATGGATAAAAGAATATATATAATATTGTCTACTGTTGAGTTAATAATCAAGAAAAAAAGAAGGTGCTCTCTAAGCAAAAAAAAATTAAAATAAAAAAGGTAATGAAAAAATTATATTAAAATTTTTTCATATGTTAAGATTTTAAATTTTTAAATCTTATCTTTAGTTACTTTTACTTTTTTATACTTAAATTTAAAGTTATATGAAAAAAATACGTCTGCTTTTTTTTTTTTTTAATATGAAACTTACTCTTGATAGATGCAAAAAATATTACCCTTTATTGAGTTAATTAACGAAGACAAAACAAATTTCTCTCTCTCTCTCTCTTTTTTTTTTTTTTTGACAAGAAACAATGAAGCAAAAACAAAAGACAGAAACAACAAAGAAACTACGCCCTAGGGAAACAAATGCCCTGTGCATCAGCCATCGGGAAGCCGTGGAGAGCAGAAGGAGGGTAACAAGATTCTCTCTAAGCAACTTTTTCTAAAAATAAAATATAATTAAAAATAATTATTAAATATTTTTGTATTAATTTAAATTAGAGGTGAACAAAAGTTGATTTGGTTCGAGTTTGGAGACAAAATGAAATCGAATTGGGTATAGTATTTCATTGAGTCAGTTCAGCTTTACATGTTTTATTTTTTGTTTTGACCTAATTTGGTTGGATTCGAGTCAATTTGGGCCAAGTCTTAGATTATCCAACAAAACAAGTTGGAGGGGAAATGAAAACAAAATTGGGGAAAAACTTTATAAATTAAACCTAGGTAGAAATATCATATCAAATACCTAATTAACCCAAACAAAAAAGTGAATATACCCAAAATTGTTGATATAAGTCACAAAATACAATCCAAAATAAGTCAAATATGACAAACATTAACCCAAAATAATTAATTTCGAATAATAGGTGTAAACATACCTGTAGGGGGGAAAAGAAAAATCATATGCGATTCAACTTACGACTTTGTTGTGGTGGGAGTGACTAATTTAGAGAATGAAATTAACATGCCCAAAGGAGAAAGAGGTGACGAGAACTTGGAAAAAGAAGACGTAAAAGACTGTAGGGAAGAAAATAAAAAAAGAGAAAGGATGTTTCAATGTTTCAAAGTAGATGGTAGATGGTAGATGGTAAATGAGAGCAATGAACGAGTTGTTTGCGATGGTGCGGCCTGTGGCGTGAGATGGCAGCAGGGCACAGAAATATAGGAACAAGTTTTTGGTGAGAGGAATTAGGGACAAAGGGTCTAAGTGGTGTCTATCTCTGTCTTTATCTGTTGTAAGAATAAGAAAGTGAAATTATAATAAATTTATTTACCACCACGTCGAATCGGGCATCAAGTTCTGTTAGTCGAAATCGAGACCTGACTTTATACTAGATTAGGTTGTTTATTTCACAAATCAGATGACTTTCAAACTTGTTCAAACCAAGTCTAATGTATTCGGGTTGGGTTAACCATATTGATCATGTTTGTCCAATCAACCCCTCATTTAAATAAAAAAAGAATATTGTAATTGAATATTTTCTATGGAGACTTGACACATGCATTAATTTAATAAGTAGTTATTGATAAAATATACATTTTATTGTATTACTGTGTTAAATTTCTACACAATAAAATTAGAATTCAATTTTGATGCATTATCAATGTAAAGAGTTTTACTCTGTGAATCAATTAGAATATACGTTAGTTATGGCTTGTAAAGTAATTATTATAAAATTCAACAATTTTATCATATATAACAATTCATAATTTGATGACAATATAATTTTTTTTACACTTTCAATGCGTTTTAATTAAATTCATAAAATTGTTCTATTTTATATTGATCATTTATCCAATTGAATTTTTTTCTTTATTTGCTTTCATTGTCATTCATTTAATACCAAATATCAATAATAAATTTAATATATATAGAAAAACATTAAACCAATTAATATATATTGCTTATACCTATGAATCTATTAAATTAGTCTTTCTTTATAAACTAGTGTTGCTTATTAAAATTTTCACTACCTTATTTATATAATCAATAGAAAGAAATTTGAAAAAAAATAAAGAATTATATAGCACATTGAAAGAAATTTTAAAAAAGAGATAATTATAAAAGATATTAGAAACTATAAAATTAAAAAAAAAAAAAAAGATAAGGGAAGATGTAACAATGTAACTTTAATTTTTTTTAATATTAACTTTGAAAATTGAAAAGTAAATTGAATTAAGGATTTAGAATTATTGACTAAAGAGAGAAATCTTCGAAGTTAAAAAATAGAGTTAGAAAATCTGATAAAAGAAATATTAAAAAAAACAAAAGATTAGAGAGTGTAAAATTTGAAAAAAAAATTATATAGTACATCGAAATTTTTTTAGAAAAAGAGATAATTATAAAAGAAATTAGAAACTATAATTTTTTTAAAATAAAAAAATATAAGGGAAGATGTAATGATGTAACTTTAATTTTTTTTAATATTAAATTTAAAAATTGAAAAATAAATTGAATCAAGGATTTGGAATTATTGATGAAAGAGAGAAATCTTCGAAATTAAAAAATAGAGTTACAAAATCAGATAATAGAAATATTAAAAAAAAAACCCAAAAGATTAGAGAGTATAAAATTTGAAAGAAAAAAAGAATTATATAGCACATCGAAAGAAATTTTGAAAAAGAGATAATTATAAAAAAAAATTAGAAACTATAATTTTTTTTTTAAGAAAAAAAGATAAGGGAAAATGTAATTATGAAACTTTAATTTTTTAAATTAACTTTGAAAATTGAAAAGTAAATTGAATTAAGGATTTGAAATTATTTATGAAAGAGAGAAATATTTAGAATTAAAAAATAGAGTTAAAAAACTGATAAAAAATATTTAAAAAAATATAGCATCGGATAAAGAAGTGAATGGAGGTAGTTATAAAAATATTGTGAATGTGGGGTTGTTACAAAAATTGATGAGAGAAATTTTAAGAAAAGTAGAAGAACCAGATGCATGTTATGAAAGTGAACTACACCACTCCATGAAAGAGGAGAGTAAATAAGAATGAATGTGAGAGAAAGTGGGGAGAGTGAAGCAAGAAGAGGAGAGAATCTCTTATTCATTTACATAAGAAGATATGAGAATAGTTTTTTGTTATATCCTTTCTTCATGTAACACGCGATTCTACTATTATTTAATATTTATATTTATATTATTAAAAAATTCACAAATCATTAATTATTTTCAAAATTTTCTTCACATTAGAATTTTTATATTTAAACTTTTGTTATGCTAAGTTTTTAATTTTTTAAATCTCAAGTTTAATTACTTTGGTAGCAAGCTACCAACTGGGGTTGAGTCTAGCAAAAGGGTTTGTCTCCCACGATGAGGTGAATTAAGGATTCGATCCCCATTCAGAGAGGTGTAGACCTGTGGAAAACCAAGAAAAAATAGTAACAAGCTAAAATAAAATAAAATACTAATATATTTTTTCAAATAAAGGATATAGAGAAAAATAGGATGTTAAAAAAAATAAAAAACAAATCAAATCCAAACAGCTTTAAATTGGATTGGAATGGATCAAAATTAAATTTTAAACCAATGGTGAATTAAGAAAATTAAAGTGATTAGATCGAATATTTTTCTCTACATGATCCATATAATTCAATTCACGAACACTCTTAAAAAATCTACTCTTATATTATAAATATGAATATCCATTATTGAGTGAAAGCATTTTCAGGATCTATTAATGAGCATATTTTTAGAAGTTATTTTTTAATGAGAGTGTTTTTAGGAGTTATTTTCACTTGTGTCACATGTCTTAAGAGCTGTCAAATGGGCTAGCCCAGCCCAACTTGACCTGACAAGCCAAATGGTAAAAACGGGTTGGTCAGAATTTTCCATAGGCGATGTTTTTCTTGGCCCGATAGTTTGGGCCAAATTGGCCCATTTATTTATTTTTGCTTAAATTTATATTAATTTTAAAAGGAAAAATAAAAAATAATATCAGGCCAAATAAGTCCAGTAGTGTTCGGGACAGGAATTTACAGGTTCAACCTGGCTCTCTGGCCCATTATGTTGGGCCAATTTAGCCCTGTTCTTTTTAAGCCACTTTTTTTACAACCCGACCTTATAGGCCATCGGGGTCGGCCCATTAGATCAGGCCAATTTTGACAACTTTATATTTTTATTCTTTTCAAATATATTTTTTAATTTTAAATTTAATTTAATTTAACAATTAACCCAAAAAAAAAAGAAACATTTTTATCCATCTCAAACCACTCTTTTTATTTTCTTAACCACTTATCATTCTCAATCTACCATTTTCATATTTTTTATATTCTCTCTAAGCAACTTTTTCTAAAACTAAAATATAATTCAAAATAATTATTAAATATTTTGTATTAATTTAAATTAGAGGTGAACAAATGTTGATTTGGTTCGAATTTGGAGACAAAATGAAATCGAATTGGGTATAGTATTTCATTGAGTCAGTTCAGGTTTACATGTTTTATTTTTTGTTTTGACCCAATTTGGTTGGATTTGAGTCAATTTGGGCTAAGTCTTAGATTATCTAACAAAACAAGTTGGAGGGGAAATGGAAAAAAAAATTGGGGAAAAACTTTATAAATTAAACCTAGGTAGAAATATCATATCAAATACGTAATCAACCCAAACAAAAAAGTGAATATACCCAAAATTGTTGATAAAAGTCATAAAATACAATCCAAAATAAGTCAAATATGACAAACATTAACCCAAAATAATTGATTTCAAATAATAGGTGTGAACATACCTGTAGGGGGAAAAGGAAAAATCAGATGCGATTCAACTTACGACTTTGTTGTGGTGGGAGTGACTAATTCAGAGAACAAAACTAACATGCCCAAAGGAGAAAGAGGTGACGAGAACTTGGAAAAAGAAGACGTAAAAGACCGAAGAAAAGAAAACAAAAAAGAGATAAAGGATGTTTCAAAGTAGATGGTAGAGGGTAAAAGAGAGCAATGAAAGAGTTGTTTGTGGTGGTGTGGCCTATGGCATGAGATGGCAGCAGGGCACAGAAATATAGGAACAAGTTTTTGGTGAGAGGAATTAGGGACAAAGGGTCTAAGTGACGTCTGTCTCTGTCTCTGTCTCTATCTGTTGTAAGAATAAGAAAGTGAAATTATAATAGTAGTAATAATAATAAATTTATTTACCACCACGTCGAATCGGGCATCAAGTTCTATTAGTTGGAATCGAGACCTGAATTTATATTTGCTTAGGTTGTTTATTTCACAAATCGGATGACTTTCAAACTTGTTCAAACCAAGTCTAATGTATTTGGGTCGGGCAATCATATTGATCATGTTTGTCCAATCAATGTTACCCCTCATTTAAATAAAAGAATACTGTAATTGAATATTTTTTTGTGGAGACTTGACACATACATTAATTTAATAAGTAGTTATTGATAAAATATACATTTTATTGTTTTACTGTGTTAAATTTCTACACAATAAAATTAGAATTCAATTTTGATGCATTATCAATGTAAAAAGGTTTTACTCTGTCAACCAATTAGAATATACATTAGTTATGACTTGTAAAGTAATTATTATAAAAGTCAACAATTTTACCATATATAACAATTCATAATTTGATGACAATATAATTTTTCTTTACACTTTCAATGCATTTTAATTAAATTCATAAAATTATTCTATTATTATATTGATCATTTATCCAATTGAATTTTTTTCTTTATTTTCTTTCATTGTCTTTCATTTAATACCAAATATCAATAATAAATTTAATATATATTGAAAAACATTAAACCAATTATTATATATTGCTTATACCTATTATGAATCTATTAAATTAGTTCCTATGTTGTGAATTTGAGTCTTTCTTTATAAATATGAGAATACTTTTTTGTTATATTCTTTCTTTTTGTAACACGCGATTATACTATTATCTAATATTTATATTTATATTATTAAAAAATTCACAAATCATTAATTATTTTCAAAATTTTCTTCACATTAGAATTTTTTATATTTAATTTTTTTACGCTAAGTTTTTAAATTTTTAAATCTCAAGTTTAATTACTTTAGTAGCAAGCTACCAACTGGGGTTGAGTCCAACGAAAGGGTTTGTCTCCCACAATATGGTGAATTAAGGTTTCGAATCCCCATTCAGAGAGGTGCAGACCTGTGGAAAACCAAGAAAAAAATAGTAACAAGCTAAAATAAAATAAAATACTAATATATTTTTTCAAATAAAGGATATAGGAAAAAATAGGATGTTAAAAAAATCGAAAACAGATCAAATCCAAACAGCTTTAAATTGGATTGGAATGGATCAAAATTAAAGTTTAAACCAAACTTATTGAATGGTGAATTAAAAAAATCAAAGTTATTAGATCGAATGATTTTTCTCTACATGATCAATATAATCCAATTCACGAACACTCTTAAAAAATCTACTCTTATATTATAAATTTGAATACCCATTATCGAGTGAAAGCATTTTTAGGATCTATTAATGACAATATTTTTAGAAGATATTTTTGAATGAGTGTTTTTAGGAGTTATTCTCACTTTGTGTCACATGTCTTAAGAGTTGTCAAATGGGCCAGACTCGTCCAACTTGGTCTGACAGGCCAAATGGTAAAAACAGGTTGGTCCGAATTTTTCATAGGTCATGTTTTTTTGGCCCGATGGGTTGGGCCAAATTGGTTCATTTATTTATTTTTGCTTAAATTTATATTAATTTAAAAAGAAAAAATAAAAAATAATATCAGGCCAAATTGGCCTGGTAGTGTTCAAGCTAGGAATTTATAAGCACAACCTGGCTCGTTTGACCCATTAAGTCAAGTCAATTTAGCTCAGTTCTTTTTAAGCCACTTTTTTTACAGCCCAACCTTATAGGCCATTGGGTCGGGCCAATTTTGACAACTCTTTTTTTTGCTGAATGGCTGGGCAAAGAGACACCTCAGACCCAAAATCAATTAATCAGAAACATAAACTTCCTCCATTAAGGAGGTTACAGCAAAGTTAGGAACTGAATTAAAAAAAAACATACAATAATTTTCTAAAGATAAACCAAATTTGGCAAAGCTATCAGCCAAACTATTTGACTCTCTACAAATGTGTCCAAAAGCATAGAAAAGGAATTCATCCTTTAATCTCCAAATCTCACTAACAAGTTCAGGGAATTGATTATCAAGACCCAAGTAATCATCAATAAGCCTAACTGCATCAAGGCTGTCAGATTCAACCTTCAGTTTTTCTACTCCAGCATCACGAGCCATTTGCAAGCCATAAAGAATTACCCAAAGTTCAGCCTCAAGAACTGAATAGTGAACTAATCTTCTTGAGAAAGCTTGAATAAATTCACCATAATTTTATCTCATAACTGCTCCACACGAAGCAAGAAAAGCACAATGATAAAGTGCACCATCACAGTTCAGTTTGATACACTCAGCCAAGGATCCGTTACAACATCCATCAACAGTATGCACAATACTAGCTTCAGCAAATTGCAACCTGATATGGATAGCCTTACTACATAGAATATCCTTAATGAGGGCTCTAATATTAGCAGCCACAACATTGTTCGACATCCAGTTTTGGCTAAATACAAAATTGTTTCTCCTCCACCAAAGACTATCAATAATAGTACCAAAAAGAACACTCCATGAGCTTCCTTCAACTATCTTAGAGCTCTTTAAATTGATAGAAATCCAAGTACATAAGTCTTGCTGGTAAAAACAGGATTGACCATTTACATGAAATAATCTCCATTTATGCTTGGCCCATTTGCAATCATGTAAAGCATGGAGCACTGATTTTGTGTCCACATTACACAAGGAACACTGATCAATATGAGTCATGTGCCTGCGAGCTCTCAAATCATTTGTGGGCAAAATTCCTTTGACAACCTTCCATAACTGATATCTTATCCTTTCTGGACCATCCCAACGCCGAATAAGTTGAAACAACTGATTATTAGGAAAATTATCATGACCAGAAATCTTATGATAAGCTTTTCTGGTTGAGAACCTCCCATTTGAATCACTATCCTACTCCAAAAAATCATTTGAATTGGAGCTACAAGGGGGCTTTAAACACTGAATGCTTAGAATAATATTATCAAGAAGAAATGACGCCAACCTTTGAAGATCCTACTCACCATTCAAATTCACAAAGAAATAAACAGGAAGATTCTGATCCTCCAAACTATCTGAAGACTTATATTGATTCAGAGGACCCTTACCTGGAACCTAGTAGTCTTCCCAAAAACGAATCCTCCTCCCATTTCCAACACGCCAAATCACATCAGAAGTAACAAAATTCCAAGTTTTAGCAATTCCACGCCATAGGTTGGTACCATGTCTGCTAGGATCAATTTTGGGCAGAACATCATCACCACATTTATATTTAGCACGAATCACCCTTACCCAAAGATCATTTGGTCTATTGCACAAATTCCATCCCACCTTTGTCAGTAGCGCCTGATTCATAGATCCAGCCTTTCTAAGACCAAGCCCACCATTCCTCTTAGGCAAACAAATTGAATCCCACTTAAGCCAATGAACCTTCCTAGTATTGGAAGTATCACCCCAAACAAAAATTCGGCATTTCTTGTCAATCTCTTCACAAACAGCAACTAGAAGTAGATTTGTTTGCATGACATAATTAGGGAGGGCCTGCACAATAGCTTTTGTTAAAGTGACCCACCCGCCAAATACAGATTAGACGCCTTCCAATTACTAAGCCTCTGTGTAATTTTATCAATCAAGAATTGGTAGCTCTGTTTAGAAGCTCTATCATGATGGAGAGGCACCCCCAAATATTTACGAAGGTCTGCAGTCTGTTGGTAACCAAGCTCATTAACAATCTGATCTTGCGTTTGCCAATGAACATTTGAAGAGAAAAATATTCTAGTTTTTTCCACATTGACTTTTTGGCCCGAACTCATGCAAAATGCGTAAAGCACTTTCTTCAACACCTCCGCTTGTTCCATATTAGCTTCAACAAACAAGAGAAGATCATCTGCAAAAGCCAAATGACAGAGTTTGGGGCCTCCTCTAGAAAGTTGAATAAGAGTCCACATTTTTTGTTCCACAGTAAAATTAATCAAATGGAAAAGCCTCTCAATACAAAGAACAAATAGATATGAGGAAATAGGATTACCCTGACGAATGTAATGACCCCCAGATCAGGCGTCTTAGCAGCTTCACTCCATGATACTTCACACAGTGACACTTCCCTCAACTCCTCATTGGGTCGAACCCTTCACCGGTCAGAACCCTCCGTGGGTAGTCCTTTCTGAGATGTCCGACCGCTTTCAAGATCATTGACTGTCCCCACAAACCAACACGAGACTTCTCAACATGCTTTATCCTCACTCGCACACTTCCTGGAAAACTTCCCAGGAGGTCACCCATCCCATAATTGCTCCAAGCCAACCACGCTTAACTGTGGAGTTCTTAGGTGATGAGCTACCGAAAAGTAGATGCATCTTGTTGGTATAGGTAGTACCAATTATTTCCTTCAAGTCATCCTCAACTATATAGTCCCACACCTATACCACCTCTGGATCCCTCTAGCTCATTCTGGTGTGATTCGCCTGGGTGTTACAACGAACACCTCTAGATGGACCGAACTTTTCAAGGGCTTCACCATTCCAAAGAACTTAAAAAGTAGGAGAAGAAATGCAGCAATGCACCAAATTAAATATACCCTCATATATCTTATCCTAATCCTAAACATTTATTTTAGACAATTGTTAAATATACCCTCCTTGATTGTATGATATACCTCCCCTTTTCTACTTTTTTTTTTCTAATTTATTCGCTTTTTACCCTTATCTCTTCACCTGTTGCACACCCTTTCCTCAAACACGTTCTTTCGATCTCTTCTTCCTTTCATCACAGAACGAGAGCAATGGTTACACACATAGTGGCAATCTCAATCATCGTTTTGTGGTCCAACGCGCAAACACGACATTTAATGGCAGCGACAAATGTCAGCGACGACGACAACATCGTAGCAAGTGAGTGTCGCAGAGGAATGATCCTTCGTGGGTGTCGCAACGACGACGACATTTGATGCTTGCACACATTCTCAATCAAGGAAAATAAAAAAATGGGTTAAGGGATTTTCCTTGATGTGGACTTAGTCCTAGAGTTTCTATTGATATTTGTTGTAGATTTTGTTGCATGACGAAATCTACATCTATGTTATTCCGTGCCTGTCTTCTCTAAGAAGCTTGAGCAGTTCTAGTATATATAATACTTGTTGCAAGTGAAATTTGAGATTTGGCAAGTGTCCTTCCATTTACTAGGTGTTGGATCAAATCCTTTATCATTGGAATTCTCGGATTCTATTCCATAGTCAAATACTCCAATAATGATATCGATCACTTTTAGTACTTTCAAGAAAAAAATACATGAGTAAATCATATCACTTTCAGTATTGTCCAGAAAAAAAAAACATGTAAGCTGTTGGAGATCCCACATTGACTAGTGATATGGCCAAGTTAGTGTATATAAGTAGAGGGACAACCCTCATCTTACAAGTCGGTTTTGTAGGGTTGAGTTAGGCCCAAACCCCCACTTTGTAGGGTTGCCCCATACTTATATACACTAACTTGGTCATATCACTAGTTAATGAGACATAGAAATATGACAAGATGTTTGTGATTTTGTGAGAGGAATTAGGGACAAAGGGTCTGAGTGGGGGTGTGTCTGTCTCTGTCTATTGTTCGACCCATATTTACCCTAATCTAAATAATAGAATAGTTTAATTGAATATTTTTCTGTGGTGATTTGGTACATGGATAAAATACACATTTGATACATAATTACATTTTATTATATTACTGTGTTGATTTTTTTTTTTGAAAGGAACTGTGTTGAATTTCAACACAATAAAAGTTTAATTTTGATGGATTATCGGTGTAAAGAGTTTTACTGTGTCAATTAATTAGAAAATACATCAATTATGACTTTTAGAGTAAGTATTATAAAAGTTCACAATTTTATCTTATATAATAATTCATAATTTAATAATATAAAAAAATATTTACACTTCCACTGTATTTTAATTATTCTATTACTGTACATAGATCACTTATCTGATTGAAATTATTTTTCATTGTTTTGTTGCATTCTCATTCATTTAATTTGATACAAAATGTGAATAATAAATTTAATATTTATAGAAAAACATTAAACCAATTATTACATATTGCTTACCTATTTTGAATCTATTATATCAATTCCTATATTGTGAATTTGAGTCTTCTTTTATAAAAATGAGGATAATTTTTTGTTATATTCTTTCCTTCTGTATCATGCGATTCTACTATTATTTAATATACTTATATTTATATTATTCAAAAAGAGAAATGCTAATGATACTCTCTCTAACACTCTCCTTTTAACCCTCTCTGTCATTGGTTGAAATTGGTTGAAAATCATCAATTTTGGTGGCTCTCACTTCTATATTAGAATTTTAAGTGAGACCCACCAAAATTGATGATTTCTAACTAATTTCAGTCAATCATATGAAAAATGTTAAAAAAAAAGAGTGTCATTAGCATTCCTGTTAAAAAAAATTCTCAAATCATTAATTATTTTCAAATTTTTCTTCACACTAGAATATCTTATATTAAAAAAATAATGCTAAGTTTTTATATTTTTAAATCTCAAGATTAATTACTTTATTTTTTTTCTTTTTAAATTAAAATTCTTTTTTTGCTCAAATCTTTAATTATGTCTATTCTAAAATTATTTTTATATTTTAACTCCATTCTAAGAACTCACATAATAGTGAAATACTTATTACTACTTATTCATTAAGAAATTAATTGATGAACTCTTAAACACTAATACAAAAAAATATCGGTATTTGACATTTTTTTTATTGATTCTAATTACATTTGATCGATGTAGTATATATATATATATATGTATATATATATATATATGTATATATATATTAAAAAACTGCAGTGCGACTACAAGTCTTTCATGATATACAAATAATGATATGAACTTAGATACATAACCAAATATAGAACCAACACTCCAAATTAAATAATCCAAATCAAAGAATACCAAATGGATTGCCTCATTTCCTCCTCCCACATAAACAAATTCTTCCGTCACCTCTAACACCACTTCCACTTTCCTTTGCACCATTCCCCTAACTCAGCCACCTTTTCCATCTTATTATCAAAAAAGCTATACAACCTGTTATAACTAGATTTTAGCTAGCACACACCCCTCCATCCAAGGATCCTGCTAAAAAATGTGTCCATCGATCCAGTTTAATTTCACTGATTTCATAATATTTTCTCTCCACCAATCATCAAAGTTCAAAGAATTGCTATTTGGAGGCTTAATATGCAAAAGTATTAGACTTGGACAGCAGAATTGAAAACAAAACACAGAACTGCACAAAAAGAATAAGTGAGTCCGTTACAATTTTTGTCAAAGACTCGTGAGTACCCATGCAATATTTTAACTATTAATTATATCCTCTAGTTCCCCCTAGAGATTTTATCATTTTATATTGAGGGAGAGATTATTTAATCTTTTTTATTACTTGTAGCTAGCTATTTTATTGAGGGAGATATTTTATCATTTCAAAGTATTTAATACTAAATTATTCATAAGTTTCAATTTATTACAGCAATGAAGTATTGAATACAAAATTAATTATTCAAACTCGCACCTCGAATCCATCCACCGGTGGTGGATTGTGCTTAATTAATTTCAAACAAATCGTCAAAATTTAGTTGGAAAAGAGATATATATTATAACACACATGTTGAGTACATTATAATCATTATCCATATGTTTTTAAAGCAGAAGGCTAACAATTCACCCAAAAAAAAGCTGAAGGCTTTCTTGAATAATACATATATACGGCTCTCTCTCTCTATATATCATTCAAACGATACAATAACAAACTAATTCCTGGCAACTTATATTCTCATACAATCAATATCTGTAAATTCTCTGAAGCCTTTGGAACATCGAGTAACAAGCTTACACGTTCATAGCGCTCTTCCAATCTTTCATCACCCTCTTCCTAAGACACAGCCAGTTTGGATCATATAGTAGCACCAACACATTCCATTCTTGCTCGCTCGGAATTCCTTCACCTCAACCACCTTTAGAGTTTTTCTTAAGCATTCAAAACTTACATTTTGTTCCATACAGAATTTTGAAAAGTTGAAAATATAGGGCTTAACAATATCCTGAAATATATATATATATATATATATATATATATAAAACATATCAACACATGTTCCATTCAAGCTTTAATATGCATATATAACCATTGAGAAAGAGTTGTATATATATATAAAATCAAAGGTAATTGACTCACTCCATATATTTTTCCTTGGCCCATGTCCAGCGTGAGTTTCTCCAAACGAACACAACTGGTAAGAACTAACATGAATCCGAACATTTCTTGAATATGCATATTAGTCTTCACGATCAAATGTCTCACGTCCATATTATGTTTGATACGCATCTGTTCTTCTCCAGTAGGAATAGCCTTTTTTTTTTTTTTGCCATGCATTTAAAAATGAAAACAAATATTTAAAAAAAAATCAAGTTGTTTCTAACCATACCAAAGAACAAAAAAATAATTATATTCATACATTTAATCTCTCTTTCATCTAATTTTCATTTTTTTTATCTCTCTTAATTTTCTATCACAACTATTATTTTCTCTATCTTTTCTTGTCCTTCCTATCGTTTTCTTTCCTCCACCTCATCCAGACCAAAATGGGTGAATGTTAATTCATATTTCTCATTTAAAAAAGAGAAAGAAAAATACGTACCTGCAGTAAGAAGCTGCAAACTGTAAGAACCTTAACGTATCTGAGATCGTATAAAGATTCACAAAGTTCATCCCCATATTCCTCAAAATTGGCCATAGGGGTGAAGTCCAGTTGTGCTTCTTTTAAGACGTTAGGGAGTGCTTTTACTTGAAAAATCCCCATTTTTCCAGAATATTTGAGAAACTTGAGATTTGGTGCCCTGAAATCCACGTAATCAGAGATAAAAAAATCGCACTTATTTATAACCAACCTTTTTAATCCAAGTTCTCTAGAGCCCATATCGAAATGTGCCAAATTCCAACATTTCTTGAGACTCAAGTTTTCAAGTTTCCCAAGGGTG
This sequence comes from Pueraria montana var. lobata, assembly GCA_026413185.1. Classification (NCBI taxonomy): domain Eukaryota; kingdom Viridiplantae; phylum Streptophyta; class Magnoliopsida; order Fabales; family Fabaceae; genus Pueraria; species Pueraria montana. Next base: position 77,171,945 of record CM048647.1, read on the forward strand.
GATAAGAGGGTCTTAACAGTGTCAAGAGTCACTTCAATCCACCCAAAAGAAACATCCTTAAGTGCCACAAGATTGCACAAATCAGGCATGGCAAAACCGCATGCATACATCTCTAGAGCCTCAAGTGATGCATGACCATAAACATGGTTTGGCAATTGAAACAAAGCATCATGATGATTATCATCCTCCTCCTCCCATGTTGGGTCTGAGAAATCAAGCCTCAACTCTTTAACCCCGTGCTCTGTAGCAAATGCAACACAACGTTCTATAATGTCAGCACAACTTTCAGGGTTTGAAACCTTGAGAGAGAACTTGTCCACTATGTTGCCTTTGTAGTTCTTCATGAAGTTGGTGATGAAGCTGAATAAAACCTTTCTCTGTGCTTCTTTGGTTTCATCAGATCCACAAGGATTAACAAAGAAGAGTTCGTTGAACTCTATGTTCCTCGTTGATTGCCATAACTTGGACCACTTCTTGGACAGGACGCATGTCCTTGCTGCCTCTTTGAAAGGAAGGAATGAAACAATGGTGATAAGAACAGCTTCCTTCAACAAACAGAACTTGTCCACTAGGTTCCTTCTTATCCTTGCCATGGCTATAGGGATGACAAATATGAATGAATGGCTATGTGAAATAGTATTGAATGATGCAAACTTGAAAGCAAAAGCGTGCAACCTTTAGTGATGCCTTGTGTCCTGCAAAATCAAAATTACACAAGAGTTGTCATAGTTTTCTCATAGGATGTCATTTAAGGTATTCAAAATTTGAATTTTTGTTTTTAACTAAATAGATCTTACATGTTCCCAAAGAATTATGTTTCCATCTATATTACTTAATATTGTATTCAGAATTGATTTTTTTTTGGTAAACATTATATTCTGAACTAATGGCATCCCATCTTAATAAATCCATTTAAAAAAAAAACTAACAATTTGAGGATGTTTCTAAATATTGTTATATATAGAAAAATATCGGGCTGAATTTTTTTTATTTTATTTCAAAACAACAATCTCACTCTTGCATTAAACTAAAATAAGAGTGAAAATGGGTCAGATTGGTTCAAGTCTGGAAGCAAATTGAAATTAATCGAATTTGATAAAATTTCATTGAGCTGGTTTGAGTTTAAAGAAAATAGGCTATGTACTAACAATGTAAAACTATTTTACATTGTCATCCAATTATAAACCATCATGTATGATAAGTTTTTTGACTTTTATAACAACTATCTCAAAAGTCATACCAATGATTATTTATGATTGGTTGACAATGTAAAATTACTTTACATTGTTAGTGCATGACCATTAACTTGGTCGGATTCGACTCAATTTTGGGGCAGATCTTAGATTATCCAACAAAAAGTTGGAGGTGAAATGGAAAACCTTAGAAAAAAATTGGGGGAAAACATTATAAATTAAGCCTAGCTAGAAATAAGATAAAATACCAAATTAACCCAAACAAAAATGTGAATATACCCAAAATTGTTGATATAAGTCAAGAAATACAACAACTCAAAATAAGTCAAACACAACAAACATCAACCCAATATTGTTGATTTTGAATAATAGGTGTGAATATACCTAAAGGAGGAAAATGAAAAAACCAGATGTGATCAAACTTAGAACTTTGTTGTGTTGGGAGTGAGGGGGGATGAGAACTTTGACAGAGAAGTCGTAAAAGACAAAAGTAGAGAAACTAAAAAAGAGAGAAGGGTTGTTTCACTATTTTAAAGAAACGACAAAGGAAAAAAGAGAGTGATGATGATGATGATGACGACGACGACGACGACGATGATAATGGTGATGGGTGTCAAGTTTCAGAATATTTAGGGCCTGAATTGATTGGTGATTGGTTAACAGTGTGAAATTACTTTACACTATAAGTGCATGACCATTAAACTCTTGAGTTTATATATGTTTCTCTTTTTGGACCTAACTTGGTTGGAATTGACTCAATTTAGGTCAGATCTTAGATTATCCACACACAAAAAAGCTGGAGGTGAAATGGAAAAAACTAGAAAAAAAACTGGGGAAAAACATTATAAATTAAACCTAGCTAGAAATATCATATCAAATACCAAATCAACCCAAACAAAAATGTGAATATACCCAAAATTGTTGATATAAGACATATAAGACACAAAATTCAACAACTCAAAATAAGTCAGACACAAAGAACATCAACCTAAAATCATTGATTTTGAATAATAGGTGTAAGTATACCCGAAGGAGGAAAATGAAAAAACCAGGTGTGATTGAACTTAGGACTTTGTTGTGTTGGGAGTGTGGGAGGATAAGAACTTTGACAGACAAGTCGTAAAAGACAAAAGTAGAGAAACTAAAAAAGAGAAAAGGGTTGTTTCACTATTTCAAAAGAAACGGCAAAGGAAAAAAGAGAGCGATGAAAGAGGGGTCTTGGTGGTGTGGCCTATGGCGAGAGGAATTTGGGACAAACAAGGGTTGTTTCACTATTTCAAAAGAAACGACAAAGGAAAAAAGAGAGCGATGAGAGAGGGGTCTTGGTGGTGTGGCCTATGGCGAGAGGAATTTGGGACAAACAACAACGACAACAAATGTATTAACCACCAAGTCAGATCGGTGTCAAGTTTCAGAATATTTAGGGCCTGAATTGATTTGTGATTGGTTGACAGTGTTAAATTAGTTTACACTATTAGTGCATGATCATTAAAATGTTGAGTTTATATATGTTTTTTTTTGTCCTAGCTCGGTTGGAATCGACTCAATTTGGGTCAGATCTTAAATTATCCAAAAAACTAGGTCAAATGGAAAAAACTAGAAAAAAAATTGGGGAAAAACATTATAATTAAACCTAGCTAGAAATATCATATCAAATACCAAATCAACCCAAACAAAAATGTGTATATACCCAAAATTGTTGATATAAGTCACAAAATACAAAAACTCAAAATAAGTTAGACACAACAAACATCAACCTAAAATCATTGATTTTGAATAATAGGTGTAAGTATACCTGAAGGAGGAAAATGAAAAAACCAGGTGTGATTGAACTTAGGACTTTGTTGTGTTAGGAGTGCGGGAGGATATGAACTTTGACAGACAAGTCGTAAAAGACAAAAGTAGAGAAACTAAAAAAGAGATAAGGGTTGTTTCACTATTTCAAAGGAAACAACAAAGGAAAAAATAGAGCGATGAAAGAGGGGTCTTGGTGGTGTGGCCTATGACGTCAGATGACAGCAAGGCAAAAAAAAATTGGTGATAAGATATTTGAGTTTTGGAGAGAGGAATTTGGGACAAAGGGTCTGAGTGGGTGGATGTCACCGTCTTTGTCGGTTGCGATAATAATAATAATAATAATAATAATAATAATAATAATAATAATAAATGTATTAACCCCCAAGTCAGGTCGGTGTCAAGTTTCAGAATATTAGTGCCTGAATTGATTTGTGATTGGTTGATAATGTGAAATTAGTTTACACTATTAGTGCATGATCATTAAACTCTTGAGTTTATATATATATATTTTTACCTAGCTTGGTTGGAATCGACTCAATTCGGGTCAGATCTTAGATTATCCAAAAAAAAAATTGGAGGTGAAATGGAAAAAACTAGAAAAAAAATTGGGGAAAAACATTATAAATTAAACCTAGCTAGAAATATCATATCAAATACCAAATTAACCCAAACAAAAATGTGAATATACCCAAAATTGTTGATATAAGTCACAAAATACAACTCAAAATAAGTCAGACATAACAAACATCAACCTAAAATCATTGATTTTGAATAATAGGTGAAAGTATACCTGAAGGAGGAAAGTGAAAAAACTAGGTGCGATCGAACTTAGGACTTTGTTGTGTTGGGAGTGGCGAAGGATGAGAACTTTAACAGAGAAGTCGTAAAAGACAAAAGTAGAGAAACTAAAAAGGAGAGAAGGGTGTTTCACTACTTCAAAGAAAACGGCAAAGGGAAAAAGAGAGCAATGAAAGAGGGGTCTTGGTGGTGTGGCCTATGGCGTGAGATGGCAGCAAGGTAATATGGTGATAAGATATTTGAGTTTTGGAGAGAGGAATTTGGGACAAAGGATCTGAGTGGGTGGATGTCATCGTCTTTGTCTGTTGTGAGAATAATAATAATAATAATAATAATAATAATAATAATAATAATAATAATAATAATTAATAATAATTAATAATGATAATAATAATTAATGTATTGACCACCACGTCAAATCGAGTGTCAAGTTCTAGAATATTCAAGGCCTGAATTGACTGGGTCAAGTTGTTTTTTCACAAAATTGGATAACTTGCAAACTTGTTCAAACGAAGTCTAATATATTCAGGTTAGGTTAGGTAGGGTTAACCAGATTGATTAGGTTCGTCCTACCCATGTTTCCCCTAACCTAGATAACAACATATTGCAATTGAATATTTTCTGTGGAGATTTGATAAGTTAATTTAATAATTTGGTTATGTATAAAATACACATTTTATACATAATTACATTTTATTAGGTAGTCATATTGAATTTCTACACAATAAATTTTTCTTCACACTAGAATATATTATATTAAAATTCTTTTATGCTAAGCTTTTAAATTTTTAAATCTCATGTTTAATTACTTTAATTTTTTTCCTTTTTGATTTAAAATTCTTTTTTGCTCAAATATTTAATTATTTCTATTCTAAAATTAATTAATTAATTTTTAAATTTTTACTATTTCTTTCCTACATTTAAATTAATTATATATATTTTTTATTTTATAACTAATAAGTCGTTGGTCCTAGTGGTATTGGGCTCGGTCCTCTTAAGCAAGGTCTCGGGTTCGAACCTTGTGGAAGGAAAAAACGTGTTTGGGAGGGGAGACCCCACTAAAGGTGGTCAGTCAAGTTCCCCAGCGGATATTAGTCTTTCATGATATACAAATAATGATATGAACTTAGATACATAACCAAATATAGAACCAACACCAAATTAAATAATCTAAATCAAAGAATACCAAATGGATTGCCTCATTTCCTTACACAGTTACACTGCTTACTTCTTGTATGCAATGCGAGCAACCCAAAAACTGGAAAAAGTGATATTAATTTGCAATCGTTATGAAATGCAGATGATATTCCCACCCAACTCTCAAGCATTAATTTCCTCCTCCCACATAAACAAATTCTTCCGTCACCTCTAACATCAATTCCACTTTCCTTTGCACCATTCTCCTAACTCAGCCACCGTTCCCTTGTTATTATCAAAAAAGCTATTCAACCTGTTATAACTAGATTTTAACACACACCCCTCCATCCAAGGATCCAGCTAAAAAAATGTGTCCCATCCAGTTTAATTTCACTGATTTCATAATATTTTCTCTCCACCGATCATCAAAGTTCAAAGAATTGTCATTTTGAGGCTTAATAAGGCTTATTATGCAAAAGTATTAGACTTGGATAGCAGACATGAAAACAAAGACTCATGACTCATGAGTACCCCATGCAATATTTTAACTAACTCTAGTTCCCTCCATAGAGATTTTATCATTTTATTGAGGAGAGATTATTTAATCTTTTTTTATTACTTTTAGCTATTTTATTGAGGAGAGATTTTATCATTTCAAAGTAATTTAATACGAAATTATTCATAAGTTTCAATATCTAATACTTAATTTATTACAACAATAAAGTATTGAATACAAAATTATCAAACTCGCACCTCGAATCCATCAGACGGTGGTGGATTAATGGTGCTTAATTAATTTCAAACAATACATCAAAATTTAGTTGGAAAGCGATATATTATACTAACACACATGTTGAGTACAAATGTATAATAATCATTATATATCCATATGTCTCATTCAAACATACAATTAACAAACGAATTGCTGGCAACTTATATTCTCAGACAATCAATATCTGTAAATTCTCTGAAGCCTTTGGAACATCGAGTAACAATCTTGCATGTGCATAGTGATGTGCCAATCTTTCATCACCCTCTTCCTTCACTATATTGATAGTAAATTGCTCCAAGACACAGCCAGTTTGGATCAGATATAAGCACCAATACATTCCTTTGTTGCTCGCTCGGAAATCCTTCACCTCAACCACCTTTAGAGTTTTTCTTAAGCATTCAAAAGTTATCCTTTGTTCCTTACAGAATTTCTCAAAGTTGAAAAGATGGGGTCTAATATAATCCTGAAATATATATATATAACATATCAACACATGTTCCATTATTCAAGCTTTAATATGCATATATATATAACCATTGAGAAAGAGTTGTATATATAAAATCAAAGGTAATTGACTCACTGGATATAATTTTCCTTGGCCAAAGTCCAGCGTGAGTTTCTCCAAACAAACACAACTGCTAAGAAGTAAAAGCAATCCGTACAATTCTTGATTATACATATTAGTCTTCACGATCAAATGTCTCACGATCATATCATGTAATTCATGTTCGATACGACTCGGTTCTTCTCCAGTAGGAATAGCCTTTTTTTTTTTTTGCCATGCATTTAAAAATGAAAACAAATATTTAAAAAAACAACAATAAAAAGTTGTTTCTAACCATACCAAAGAATAAAAAAAAAAAAATTATATTCGTACATTTGGTCTCTCTTTCAACTAATTTTTTTTATCTCTCCTTAATTTCCTATCACACCACTTATCGCAACTATTATTTTCTCTATCTTTTCTTGTCCTTCCTATCATTCTCTTTCCTTCACCTCATCCAGACCAAAATGGGTGGATGTTAATTCATATTTCTCATTTAAAAAAGTGAAAGAAAAGTACGTACCTGAAGCAAGAAGCTGCAAACTGTAAGAACCTTAACGCCTCTGAGATAGTATAAACATTCACAAAGTTCATCCCCATATTCCTCAATATTGGTCATAGGCGTGAAGTCTAGTTGTGCTTCTTGTATGACGTTAGGGAGTACTTTTACTAGAAAAATTCCCAATTTTCCAGAATATTTGAGAAACTTGAGATTTGGTGCCCTCAAATCCATGTAATCAGAGATAACAAAATGGCACTTATTTATAACCAACCTTCTTAATCCAGGTTCTCTAGAGCCCATATCGAAATGTGCCAAATTCCAACATTTCTTGAGACTCAAGTTTTCAAGTTTCCCAAGGGTGGATAAGAGGGTCTTAACAGTGTCAAGAGTCACTTCAATCCACCCAAAAGAAACATCCTTAAGTGCCACAAGATTGCACAAATCAGGCATGGCAAAACCGCATGCATACAACTCTAGAGCCTCAAGTGATGCATGTCCATAAACATGGTTTGGCAATTGAAACAAAGCATCATGATGATTATCATCATCCTCGTCCCATGTTGGGTCTGAGAAATCAAGCCTCAACTCTTTAACCCCGTGTTGTGTAGCAAATGCAACACAACGTTCTATAATGTCAGCACAACTTTCAGGGTTTGAAACCTTGAGAGAGAACTTGTCCATTGTGTTGCCTTTGTAGTTCTTCATGAAGTTGGTGATGAAGCTGAAGAAAACCTTTCTCTGTGCTTCTTTGGTTTCATCAGATCCACAAGGATTAACAAAGAAGAGTTCGTTGAACTCTATGTTCCTCGTTGATTGCCATATCTTGGACCACTTCTTGGACAGGACGCATGTCCTTGCTGCCTCTTTGAAAGGAAGGAATGAAACAATGGTGATAAGAACAGCTTCCTTCAACAAACAGAACTTGTCCACCAGGTTCCTTCTTATCCTTGCCATGGCTATATATAGTTTTGAATCGAAGGTAAAAGGGTGCAACCTTTGGTGACTCCTTGTGTCCTGCAAAATCAAAATTACACCAAAGTTGTCATAGTTTTCTCATAGGATGTCATTTAAGGTATTCAAAATTTGAAGTTTTATTTTTAACTAAATAGCTCTTACATGCTCCCAAAGAATTATGTTTCTATCTATATTACTTAATATTATATGCAGAATTCATTTTTTTTTCGTAAACTTTATATTCTGAATTAATGGCATCCCATCTTAATAAATCCATTTAAAAAAAAAAGCTAACAATTTGAGGATGTTTCTAAATATTGTTATATATAGAAAAATATCGGGCTGTGAATTTTTTTATTTTATTTCAGAACAACAAACTCACTCTTGCATTAAACTAAATTAAGAGTGAAAATGGGTCAGATTGGTTCAAGTTTGACGGGGAAATTGAAATTAATTGAATTTAATATAAAATTTAAGGGTTATAAGGTTGGCTTAGATATGAAGGAGAAGGGAGGAGGGAAGAAGTCGTGGTTATAGGCGTGAAGATTAAACTTGTGTTTATGTATGTCTTTTTTTGTTTTTACCTAACTTGGTTGAATTCGAGTCAGTTTGGGCTAGGTCTTAGATTATTCAAAGAAAAGTTGGAGGTGAAATGGAAAAAACTAAAAAAATAATCGGGGAAAAACATTAAAAATTAAACCTAGGTAGAAATATTAGATCAAATACCAAATCAACCCAAACAAAAATGTAAATATACCCAAAATTGTTGATATAAGTCACGAAATACAACAACTCAAAATAAGTCAGACACAACAAACATCAATCCAAAATCATTGATTTTGAATAATAGGTGTGAATATACCTGAAGGAGAAAAATGAAAAAATCAAGTGCGACCGAACTTGGGACTTCGTTGTGTGAGGAGTGCAAGGGGATAAGAACTTTGACAGAGAAGTTGTAAAAGACAAAAGTAGAGAAACTAAAAAAGAGAGAAGGGTTGTTTCACTATTTCAAAGAAAACAACAAAGGGAAAAAAAGAGCAATGAATGAGGTCTTTGGTGGTGTTGACTATGGCGTGAGATGGTAGCAAGGCAAAAAAAATATGGTGACAAGATATTTAAGATTTGGAGAGAGGAATTTGGGACAAAGGGTTTGAGTGGATGGATGTCACCGTCTTTGTCTGTTGTAATAATAATAATAATAATAATAATAATAATAATAATAATAATAATAATAATAATAATAATAATAATTGTATTGACCACCAAGTCGTATCGAGTGTCAAGATCTAGAATATTTAGGGCTTAAATTGATTTTGATTGGTTGACAGTATAAAATTACTTTACACTATCAGTACATGATTGTTAAACTCTTGAGTTTATATATGTTTTGTTTTGGACCTAACTTGGTTGGAATCAACTCAATTTGGGCTAGATATTAGATTATCAAAAGAAAAAAGTTGAAGGTAAAATGGAAAAAACTAGAAAAAAAATTGGGAAAAAACATTATAAATTAAACCTAGCTAGAAATATCAGATCAAGTACCAAAGCAACCCAAACAAACATGTGAACATACCCAAAATTGTTGATATGAGTCACAAACTACAACAACTCAATAAGTCAGACACAACAAACATCAACCTAAAATCATTGATTTTGAATAATAGGTGTGAATATACCTAAAGGGGGGAAATGAAAAACCAGGTGCAATCAAACTTAGGACTTTGTTGTGTTGGGAATGCGATAGGATGAGAACTTTGACAGAGAAGTCATAAAAGACAAAAGTAGAGAAACTTAAAAAAAGAGAAGGGTGTTTCACCACTTCAAAGAAAACGGCAAAGGGAAAAAAAGAGTGATGAAAGAGGGATCTTGCTGGTGTGGCGTGTGGCGTGAGATGGCAGCAATGCAAAAAAAACTTAGTGATAAGATATTTGAGTTTTGGAGAGAGGAATTTGGGACAAAGGGTCTGAGTGGGTGGATGTCATCATCTTTGTCTGTTGTGATAATAATAATAATAATAATATTATTATTATTATTATTATTTAAATGTATTAACCACCAAGTCAGGTTTGGTGTCAAGTTCTAGAATATTCAGGGCTTGAATTGATTAGGTCAAGTTGTTTATTTCATAAAATTGGATGACTTGCAAACTTGTTCAAACCAAGTCTAATATATTCGAGTTAGGTTAGGAAGGGTTAACTAGATTAATAAGGTTTTGTCCTACCCATGTTTCCCCTAATCTAGATAACAACATATTGCAATTGAATATTTTCTGTGGAAAGTTAATTTAATAATTTGGTTATGGATAAAATACACATTTTATACATAATTTACATTTTATTAGATAGTTGTGTTGAATTTGTACACACTAAAATTAAAGTTTAATTTTGATGCATTATTAGTGTAAAGAGTTTTATCATGTCAACTAATTAGAAAATATATAAATTATGAATTTTAAAGTAATTATTATAAAAGTCAACAATTTTATCATATATAACAATTTATAATTTGCTAACAATATAAAAAAATCTTTACACTTTCAATGTATTTTTTTTATTCTGCTTTTTTTTTTATTCTGACACTTTCAATGTATTTTAAATAAATTCATAAAATTATTTTATTTTTGTATAGATCATTTATCCAAATTAAATTGGTTTTAATTATTTTGTTTCATTCTCATTAATTTCATACCAAATGTCTATAATAAATTTAATATTTATAGAAAACATTAAACCAATTATTACATATTGCTTATTATGAATCTATTATATATATATCAATTCCTAAATTGTCAATTTGAGTCTTCTTTTATAAATGAGGGTTTTTTTTTCCTTATATCATTTCTTTTTGTAACATGTGATTCTACTATTATTTAATATACTTATATTTTTATTATTAAAAAATTCTCAAATCATTAATTATTTTAAAATTTATAAATCTCATGTTTAATTACTTTAATTTTTTCCTTTTTGAATTGAAATTCTTTTTTGCTCAAATACTTAATTATTTCTATTCTTAAATTAATTAATTAATTTTTAAATTTTACTATTTCTTTCCTACATTTAAATAAATAAAATAATATATTGATATAAACTTAATTATTTAATTTTATACTTATTTTATAATTATTATATAATTCTTTTAATTTCAAAAATATAATAGGTGTTCATAATTCTTTTAATTTTCAATATTATGAAAGTTTTCCCAAGGCTTAGCTACTCCCTCTACATGATTGGTTTTCTATGCCCTAAAAGCATAAAAACCAAGAACCATAAGCCCAAGGCTTAGCTACAGTGCATCGTCCATGGCTTATGCACCTATAACAATATACATGAGTAGAGGTCCTATGACTCTTGTATCGTCATTCATGGCTTAAAACTTCCCTAGCAAAATTGGCATGGCACTTGTCATATGACTATAACTTCATTCTATTTGTCTTGTGTTTGCAGTACCCATAATTGAATATATAGCAGCACATAGATATTTTAATTTCTAGCATCACTAATCTTGTAAATGCTCCTAACGACAAAATGTACCTGATGCTACAGTGACCACCAACTCCAAAGCTAATTAAAGTAAATCATTTTAATTTTAATGCTTTACAAAGACAAAAACATGTTGCTACCACATTGACAGCACCATACTGCAACTTATACCAACAAAACATGGCAACCAAAAATGCACAAAAAAAAAGCTGTGACTATACCAAAACCTTCACTATAATGACTATATGTGACTCCACCATTTCCCCTTTTGCAGCAAATTGCCTTCCATTTCCAAAGCCTGCACTTTCCAATAACACCCCAAGACCTCAGTGATCAATGCAACTCAAAACTTGTGGAAATTTTGGACTCATTAAAAGAGAAGTGTGACTCAAAGCACAGTTTTCAATATATCCCAAGCAGCTTATATTATCATACATTGATAGAACCTATCTTACAGACTTCTCCTTTTACCTCATGTATGCCAATCTACTACACTTCCCTATTTCAAATATCATCGTTCTTCACTCGTTGCAAATGAAGCTAGCTTTGACACTGATCTTTTGGGATCAAGACCCAAGTAGCTAGATACAAAATATTAAAGTTTGCTCGCTTTGCTATAATCCATAACCATGCTTGCTTGTATTTTGACCTTCTCCATCATTAATTGTTGCAACATCCAACAATTTAGATTGGTATTGCTTGTTATTTGTTAATTTGCAAAAGTATTAATTAGGCTTGAAAACAAAATGAAGAACTACTGCACAAGGAGAATATTAATTAACTAACTACCAGATGATATAAAGTGTGGACGTAAGCTTGCATATATACATTATCCAAGACAAAGCTGCCAAGGCTCCAATCCAAGTTCGCTGGTATCCACCCCATTGGTACTGCGGACAATGGCTTCATGTATTCTCTGGATCTTGTGGTTTCACAACCAACTTGCACACTCAACTTTTTGCTATATTCCAGGGTCGATCTTCAGTTAGTTTGGAATTTAGGTTCTTCAGTTTCAAGCACACTTTCAGGGAGGGGAATGCTAGTTCGGACTGGCTTAACACTATATATGTTGAAACCTCTTCATTTATGGACTTCTTGCCCTGCGCAACTCTCTTTTCTTAAAGACTAATACAAAAAAAGATTGGTATTTGACATTCTAGATTGATTCTAATTACAGTTGATATAGTAAATATGTTTTTTTTTTTAAAAAATAGCCGTGCAACTACAAATCTTTCATAATATACAAACAATGATATGAACTTAGATACATAACTAAATATAGAATCAACACTACTCCAAATTAATCTTTTTTTTACTTTTAGCTTTTTTATTGAGGGAGAGATTTTATCATTTCATAGTATCTAATACAAAATTATTCATAACTTTCAATCTAATACTTAATTTATTGCAGCAATAAAGTATTGAATACAAAATTAATTATTCAAACTCGCTCCTCGATCGAATCCATCCGCCGGTGGTGGATTGTGCTTAATTAATTTCAAACAATATATTAAAATTTAGTTGTAAATTAAGAGATAGATATATATATTATAACACACATGTTGAGTACAAATTAATGTATAACCATTATCCATATGTTTTTAAAGCAGAAGGCTTTCTTGAATAATACATAAGCTTCTCTCTCTATATATATATCATTCAAATGATACAATAACAAACGAAGTGCTAGCAACTTATATATATTCTCATACAATCAATATCTGTAAATTCTCTGAAGCCTTTGAAACATTGAGTAAAGATCTTGCACATGCATAGCGCTTTGCCACTGTTTCATCACTCTCATACTTCTTGGCTACATTGATAATAAGTTGTTCTAAGACACAGCCAACTTTGATCAGATAGTAGCACGCAAACATTTCGTTCCTTCTCCCTCGGAATCCCTTCATCTCCACCACCTTTAGAGTTTTTGTTGAGCATTCAAAAATTTTGTACTGTTCCTTACAGAACATCTCAAAGTCGAAAGGATATGGGTTAACGTAATCCTGAAATATACATAAAACATATCAACACATGTTCCATTCAAGCTTTAATTAATATGCATATATATATATATATATATAACCATTGAGAAAGAGTGACATATAAAATCAAAGGTAATTGACTCACTCGATATATTTTTCCTTTGCCTATCTCCAGCGTGAGCTTCTCCAAACAAACACAACACTGAAGAAGTAACGTTAATCCGAACATTTCTAGCCTATGCATATTAGTCATCACGAACAAATGTCTCACGTACATATCATGTTAGATACGTTCCAGTGTTTCTTCTCCATAAGGAATAGCCTTTTTTTTTCCACGCATTTAAAAATGAAAAACAAATATTTAGAAAAAAATAATCAAACTGTTTCTAATCATACCAAAGAATAAAAGAATAATTATATTCATACATTTAGTCTCTCTTTCATCTAATTTTCATTTATTTTTTTATCTCTCTTAATTTTCCATCACAACTATTATTTTCTGTATCTTTTCTTGTCCTTCCTGTATCATTTTTCTTCCCTCCACCTCATCCAGACCAAAATGCATGGGTGGATGTTAATTCATATTTCTCATTTAAAAAAAGAGAAAGAAAAAGTACGTACCTGAAGTAAGAAGCTACAAACTGCAAGAATCTTAACGTATCTGAGATCGTATAAAGATTCACAAAGTTCATCCCCATATTCCTCAAAATTGGTCATAGGGGTGAAATCCAGTTGTGCTTCTTTTAAGACGTTAGGGAGTACTTTTACTTGAAAAATCCCCAATTTTCCAGTATATTTGAGACACTTGAGATTTGGCGCCCTAAAATCCACGTAATCAGAGATAACAAAATGGCACTTCTTTATGAGCAACCTTCTTAATCCAAGTTCTTTAGAGCCCATATCAAAATGTGCCAAATTCCAACATTTCTCCAAACTCAAGATTTCAAGTTTGCCAAGGGTAGATAAGAGGGTCTTAAGAGTGTCAATTGTCACTGGAATCCAGCCAAAAGAAACCTCCTTAAGTGCCACAAGATTGCACAAATCAGGCATGGCAAAACCGCATGAATACAACTCTAGAGCCTCAAGCGATGCATGTCCATAAACATGGTTTGGCAATTGAAACAAAGCATCATGATGGTTATTATCATCCTCCACCTCCCATATTGGGTCTGAGAAATCAAGCCTCAACTCTTTAACCCCGTGCTCTGTAGCAAATGCAACACAACGTTCTATAAAGTCAGCACAACTCTCAGGGTTTGAAACACTGAGAAAGAACTTGTCCACTGTGTTGCTATTGTAGTTCTTCATGAAGTTGGTGACGAAGCTGAAGAAAACCCTTCTCCGTGCTTCTTTGGTTTCATCAGATTCATAATAATCAACAAAGAAGAGTTCGTTGAACTCTATGTTCCTCGTTGATTGCCATATCTTGGACCACCTCTTGGACAGCACGCATGTCCTTGCTGCTTCTTCAAAAGGAAGGAATGAAACAATGGTGATAAGAAGAGCTTCGTCCAACAAAGAGAACATGTCCACGTTCCCTGCCATGGCTACAGCTAGCGATGAAACTTTTTAATTTGGCTTGGTAGTCAAATATATGAGTGCTATGTGAAATGGTATTGGTTTTGGTCTTTTTTATAGTTTTGAATGGGTGCAACCTTTGGAGGACACGTTTTGTATATATTGTGAATGATCTTTGGTGATGCCTTGTTTCCCTGCAATGCATAAAATTAGCACTAGAGTCATTTAAGGTATTCAAAATCTGAAATTATGTTTTTAACTAAATAGCTCTTTTACGTGTTCCCAAGGAATTGTGTTTCTATCTATGTTGCATGATATTATATTCAGAATTGATATTTTTTTGGTAAACATTATATTTCGAATGAATTATTTAAGGTATTCAAAATTTGAAATTATGTTTTTAGCTAAATAGCTCTTACGTGTTGTTCCCAAAGAATTATGTTTCTATCTATGTTACCTAATATTATATTCAGAATTGATATTTTTTTGGTAAACATTATATTTCGAATGAATTATTAATTTAAGGTATTCAAAATTTGAAATTATGTTTTTAGCTAAATAGCTCTTACGTGTTGTTCCCATGGAATTGTGTTTCTATCTATGTTACATAATATTATATTCAGAATTGATATTTTTTGGTAAACATTATATTTCGAATGAATTGCATTCCATCTTAACAAATCCATTTGAAAAAAACTAACAATTTAAGGATTTTTTAAGAAAGTTATATATGAAAAAAATATCGCATTGAATTTTCTATTTTATTTCAAAACACCATACTCACTATCGATGGATAAAAGAATATATATAATATTGTCTACTGTTGAGTTAATAATCAAGAAAAAAAGAAGGTGCTCTCTAAGCAAAAAAAAAATTAAAATAAAAAAGGTAATGAAAAAATTATATTAAAATTTTTTCATATGTTAAGATTTAAAATTTTTAAATCTTATCTTTAGTTACTTTTACTTTTTTATACTTAAATTTAAAGTTATATGAAAAAAATACATCTGCTTTTTTTTTTTTTAATATGAAACTTACTCTTGATAGATGCAAAAAATATTACCCTTTATTGAGTTAATTAACGAAGACAAAACAAATTTCTCTCTCTCTCTCTTTTTTTTTTTTTTTGACAAGAAACAATGAAGCAAAAACAAAAGACAGAAACAACAAAGAAACTACGCCCTAGGGAAACAAATGCCCTGTGCATCAGCCATCGGGAAGCCTTGGAGAGCAGAAGGAGGGTAACAAGATTCTCTCTAAGCAACTTTTTCTAAAAATAAAATATAATTCAAAATAATTATTAAATATTTTTGTATTAATTTAAATTAGAGGTGAACAAAAGTTGATTTGGTTCGAGTTTGGAGACAAAATGAAATCGAATTGGGTATAGTATTTCATTGAGTCAGTTCAGGTTTACATGTTTTGTTTTTTGTTTTGACCTAATTTGGTTGGATTCGAGTCAATTTGGGCCAAGTCTTAGATTATCCAACAAAACAAGTTGGAGGGGAAATGAAAACAAAATTGGGGAAAAACTTTATAAATTAAACCTAGGTAGAAATATCATATCAAATACCTAATTAACCCAAACAAAAAAGTGAATATACCCAAAATTGTTGATATAAGTCACAAAATACAATCCAAAATAAGTCAAATATGACAAACATTAACCCAAAATAATTAATTTCGAATAATAGGTGTAAACATACCTGTAGGGGGGAAAAGAAAAATCATATGCGATTCAACTTACGACTTTGTTGTGGTGGGAGTGACTAATTTAGAGAATGAAATTAACATGCCCAAAGGAGAAAGAGGTGACGAGAACTTGGAAAAAGAAGACGTAAAAGACTGTAGGGAAGAAAATAAAAAAAGAGAAAGGATGTTTCAATGTTTCAAAGTAGATGGTAGATGGTAAATGAGAGCAATGAACGAGTTGTTTGCGATGGTGCGGCCTGTGGCGTGAGATGGCAGCAGGGCACAGAAATATAGGAACAAGTTTTTGGTGAGAGGAATTAGGGACAAAGGGTCTAAGTGGTGTCTATCTCTGTCTTTATCTGTTGTAAGAATAAGAAAGTGAAATTATAATAAATTTATTTACCACCACGTCGAATCGGGCATCAAGTTCTGTTAGTCGAAATCGAGACCTGACTTTATATTAGATTAGGTTGTTTATTTCACAAATCAGATGACTTTCAAACTTGTTCAAACCAAGTCTAATGTATTCGGGTTGGGTTAACCATATTGATCATGTTTGTCCAATCAACCGCTCATTTAAATAAAAAAAGAATATTGTAATTGAATATTTTCTATGGAGACTTGACACATGCATTAATTTAATAAGTAGTTATTGATAAAATATACATTTTATTGTATTACTGTGTTAAATTTCTACACAATAAAATTAGAATTCAATTTTGATGCATTATCAATGTAAAGAGTTTTACTCTATGAATCAATTAGAATATACGTTAGTTATGGCTTGTAAAGTAATTATTATAAAATTCAACAATTTTATCATATATAACAATTCATAATTTGATGACAATATAATTTTTTTTACACTTTCAATGCGTTTTAATTAAATTCATAAAATTGTTCTATTTTATATTGATCATTTATCCAATTGAATTTTTTTCTTTATTTGCTTTCATTGTCATTCATTTAATACCAAATATCAATAATAAATTTAATATATATAGAAAAACATTAAACCAATTAATATATATTGCTTATACCTATGAATCTATTAAATTAGTTCCTATCTTGTGAATTTGAGTCTTTCTTTATAAACTAGTGTTGCTTATTAAAATTTTCACTACCTTATTTATATAATCAATAGAAAGAAATTTGAAAAAAAAATAAAGAATTATATAGCACATTGAAAGAAATTGTAAAAAAGAGATAATTATAAAAGATATTAGAAACTATAAAATTAAAAAAAAAAAAGATAAGGGAAGATGTAACAATGTAACTTTAATTTTTTTTAATATTAACTTTGAAAATTGAAAAGTAAATTGAATTAAGGATTTAGAATTATTGACTAAAGAGAGAAATCTTCGAAGTTAAAAAATAGAGTTAGAAAATCTGATAAAAGAAATATTAAAAAAAACAAAAGATTAGAGAGTGTAAAATTTGAAAAAAAATTATATAGTACATCGAAATTTTTTTAGAAAAAGAGATAATTATAAAAGAAATTAGAAACTATAATTTTTTTAAAAGAAAAAAAAATAAGGGAAGATGTAATGATGTAACTTTAATTTTTTTTAATATTAAATTTAAAAATTGAAAAATAAATTGAATCAAGGATTTGGAATTATTGATGAAAGAGAGAAATCTTCGAAATTAAAAAATAGAGTTACAAAATCAGATAATAGAAATATTAAAAAAAAAGCCCAAAAGATTAGAGAGTATAAAATTTGAAAGAAAAAAAGAATTATATAGCACATCGAAAGAAATTTTGAAAAAGAGATAATTATAAAAAAAAATTAGAAACTATAATTTTTTTTAAGAAAAAAAGATAAGGGAAAATGTAATTATGTAACTTTAATTTTTTAAATTAACTTTGAAAATTGAAAAGTAAATTGAATTAAGGATTTGAAATTATTTATGAAAGAGAGAAATATTTGGAATTAAAAAATAGAGTTAAAAAAACTGATAAAAAATATTTAAAAAAATATAGCATCGGATAAAGAAGTGAATGGAGGTAGTTATAAAAATATTGTGAATGTGGGGTTGTTACAAAAATTGATGAGAGAAATTTTAAGAAAAGTAGAAGAACCAGATGCATGTTATGAAAGTGAACTACACCACTCCATGAAAGAGGAGAGTAAATAAGAATGAATGCGAGAGAAAGTGGGGAGAGTGAAGCAAGAAGAGGAGAGAATCTCTTATTCATTTACATAAGAAGATATGAGAATAGTTTTTTGTTATATTCTTTCTTTATGTAACACGCGATTCTACTATTATTTAATATTTATATTTATATTATTAAAAAATTCACAAATCATTAATTATTTTCAAAATTTTCTTCACATTAGAATTTTTATATTTAAACTTTTGTTATGCTAAGTTTTTAATTTTTTAAATCTCAAGTTTAATTACTTTGGTAGCAAGCTACCAACTGGGGTTGAGTCCAGCAAAAGGGTTTGTCTCCCACGATGAGGTGAATTAAGGATTCGATCCCCATTCAGAGAGGTGTAGACCTGTGGAAAACCAAGAAAAAATAGTAACAAGCTAAAATAAAATAAAATACTAATATATTTTTTCAAATAAAGGATATAGAGAAAAATAGGATGTTAAAAAAAATCAAAAACAAATCAAATCCAAACAGCTTTAAATTGGATTGGAATGGATCAAAATTAAATTTTAAACCAATGGTGAATTAAGAAAATTAAAGTGATTAGATCGAATATTTTTCTCTACATGATCCATATAATTCAATTCACGAACACTCTTAAAAAATCTACTCTTATATTATAAATATGAATATCCATTATTGAGTGAAAGCATTTTCAGGATCTATTAATGAGCATATTTTTAGAAGTTATTTTTTAATGAGAGTGTTTTTAGGAGTTATTTTCACTTGTGTCACATGTCTTAAGAGCTGTCAAATGGGCTAGCCCAGCCCAACTTGACCTGACAAGCCAAATGGTAAAAACGGGTTGGTCAGAATTTTTCATAGGCGATGTTTTTCTTGGCCCGATAGTTTGGGCCAAATTGGCCCATTTATTTATTTTTGCTTAAATTTATATTAATTTTAAAAGGAAAAATAAAAAATAATATCAGGCCAAATAAGTCCAGTAGTGTTCGGGACAGGAGTTTACAGGTTCGACCTGGCTCTCTGGCCCATTTTGTTGGGCCAATTTAGCCCTGTTCTTTTTAAGCCACTTTTTTTACAACCCGACCTTATAGGCCATCGGGGTCGGCCCATTAGATTAGGCCAATTTTGACAACTTTATATTTTTATTCTTTTCAAATATATTTTTTAATTTTAAATTTAATTTAATTTAACAATTAACCCAAAAAAAAAAAGAAATATTTTTATCCATCTCAAACCACTCTTTTTATTTTCTTAACCACTTATCATTCTCAATCTACCATTTTCATATTTTTTATATTCTCTCTAAGCAACTTTTTCTAAAACTAAAATATAATTCAAAATAATTATTAAATATTTTGTATTAATTTAAATTAGAGGTGAACAAAAGTTGATTTGGTTCGAATTTGGAGACAAAATGAAATCGAATTGGGTATAGTATTTCATTGAGTCAGTTCAGGTTTACATGTTTTATTTTTTGTTTTGACCCAATTTGGTTGGATTTGAGTCAATTTGGGCTAAGTCTTAGATTATCTAACAAAACAAGTTGGAGGGGAAATGGAAAAAAAATTGGGGAAAAACTTTATAAATTAAACCTAGGTAGAAATATCATATCAAATACGTAATCAACCCAAACAAAAAAGTGAATATACCCAAAATTGTTGATAAAAGTCATAAAATACAATCCAAAATAAGTCAAATATGACAAACATTAACCCAAAATAATTGATTTCAAATAATAGGTGTGAACATACCTGTAGGGGGAAAAGGAAAAATCAGATGCGATTCAACTTACGACTTTGTTGTGGTGGGAGTGACTAATTCAGAGAACAAAACTAACATGCCCAAAGGAGAAAGAGGTGACGAGAACTTGGAAAAAGAAGACGTAAAAGACCGAAGAAAAGAAAACAAAAAAGAGAGAAAGGATGTTTCAAAGTAGATGGTAGAGGGTAAAAGAGAGCAATGAAAGAGTTGTTTGTGGTGGTGTGGCCTATGGCATGAGATGGCAGCAGGGCACAGAAATATAGGAACAAGTTTTTGGTGAGAGGAATTAGGGACAAAGGGTCTAAGTGACGTCTGTCTCTGTCTCTGTCTCTATCTGTTGTAAGAATAAGAAAGTGAAATTATAATAGTAGTAATAATAATAAATTTATTTACCACCACGTCGAATCGGGCATCAAGTTCTATTAGTTGGAATCGAGACCTGAATTTATATTTGATTAGGTTGTTTATTTCACAAATCGGATGACTTTCAAACTTGTTCAAACCAAGTCTAATGTATTTGGGTCGGGCAATCATATTGATCATGTTTGTCCAATCAATGTTACCCCTCATTTAAATAAAAGAATACTGTAATTGAATATTTTTTGTGGAGACTTGACACATACATTAATTTAATAAGTAGTTATTGATAAAATATACATTTTATTGTTTTACTGTGTTAAATTTCTACACAATAAAATTAGAATTCAATTTTGATGCATTATCAATGTAAAAAGGTTTTACTCTGTCAACCAATTAGAATATACATTAGTTATGACTTGTAAAGTAATTATTATAAAAGTCAACAATTTTACCATATATAACAATTCATAATTTGATGACAATATAATTTTTCTTTACACTTTCAATGCATTTTAATTAAATTCATAAAATTATTCTATTATTATATTGATCATTTATCCAATTGAATTTTTTTCTTTATTTTCTTTCATTGTCTTTCATTTAATACCAAATATCAATAATAAATTTAATATATATTGAAAAACATTAAACCAATTATTATATATTGCTTATACCTATTATGAATCTATTAAATTAGTTCCTATGTTGTGAATTTGAGTCTTTCTTTATAAATATGAGAATACTTTTTTGTTATGTTCTTTCTTTTTGTAACACGCGATTATACTATTATTTAATATTTATATTTATATTATTAAAAAATTCACAAATCATTAATTATTTTCAAAATTTTCGTCACATTAGAATTTTTTATATTTAATTTTTTTACGCTAAGTTTTTAAATTTTTAAATCTCAAGTTTAATTACTTTAGTAGCAAGCTACCAACTGGGGTTGAGTCCAACGAAAGGGTTTGTCTCCCACAATATGGTGAATTAAGGTTTCGAATCCCCATTCAGAGAGGTGCAGACCTGTGGAAAGCCAAGAAAAAAATAGTAACAAGCTTAAATAAAATAAAATACTAATATATTTTTTCAAATAAAGGATATAGGAAAAAATAGGATGTTAAAAAAATCGAAAACAGATCAAATCCAAACAGCTTTAAATTGGATTGGAATGGATCAAAATTAAAGTTTAAACCAAACTTATTGAATGGTGAATTAAAAAAATCAAAGTTATTAGATCGAATGATTTTTCTCTACATGATCAATATAATCCAATTCACGAACACTCTTAAAAAATCTACTCTTATATTATAAATTTGAATACCCATTATCGAGTGAAAGCATTTTTAGGATCTATTAATGACAATATTTTTAGAAGATATTTTTGAATGAGAGTGTTTTTAGGAGTTATTCTCACTTTGTGTCACATGTCTTAAGAGTTGTCAAATGGGCCAGACTCGTCCAACTTGGTCTGACAGGCCAAATGGTAAAAACGGGTTGGTCCGAATTTTTCATAGGTCATGTTTTTTTGGCCCGATGGGTTGGGCCAAATTGGTTCATTTATTTATTTTTGCTTAAATTTATATTAATTTAAAAAGAAAAAATAAAAAATAATATCAGGCCAAATTGGCCTGGTAGTGTTCAAGCTAGGAATTTATAAGCACAACTTGGCTCGTTTGACCCATTAAGTCAAGTCAATTTAGCTCAGTTCTTTTTAAGCCACTTTTTTTACAGCCCAACCTTATAGGCCATTGGGTCGGGCCAATTTTGACAACTCTTTTTTTTGCTGAATGGCTGGGCAAAGAGACACCTCAGACCCAAAATCAATTAATCAGAAACATAAACTTCCTCCATTAAGGAGGTTACAGCAAAGTTAGGAACTGAATTAAAAAAAACATACAATAATTTTCTAAAGATAAACCAAATTTGGCAAAGCTATCAGCCAAACTATTTGACTCTCTACAAATGTGTCCAAAAGCATAGAAAAGGAATTCATCCTTTAATCTCCAAATCTCACTAACAAGTTCAGGGAATTGATTATCAAGACCCAAGTAATCATCAATAAGCCTAACTGCATCAAGGCTGTCAGATTCAACCTTCAGTTTTTCTACTCCAGCATCACGAGCCATTTGCAAGCCATAAAGAATTACCCAAAGTTCAGCCTCAAGAACTGAATAGTGAACTAATCTTCTTGAGAAAGCTTGAATAAATTCACCATAATTTTATCTCATAACTGCTCCACACGAAGCAAGAAAAGCACAATGATAAAGTGCACCATCACAGTTCAGTTTGATACACTCAGCCAAGGATCCGTTACAACATCCATCAACAGTATGCACAATACTAGCTTCAGCAAATTGCAACCTGATATGGATAGCCTTACTACATAGAATATCCTTAATGAGGGCTCTAATATTAGCAGCCACAACATTGTTCGACATCCAGTTTTGGCTAAATACAAAATTGTTTCTCCTCCACCAAAGACTATCAATAATAGTACCAAAAAGAACACTCCATGAGCTTCCTTCAACTATCTTAGAGCTCTTTAAATTGATAGAAATCCAAGTACATAAGTCTTGCTGGTAAAAACAGGATTGACCATTTACATGAAATAATCTCCATTTATGCTTGGCCCATTTGCAATCATGTAAAGCATGGAGCACTGATTTTGTGTCCACATTACACAAGGAACACTGATCAATATGAGTCATGTGCCTGCGAGCTCTCAAATCATTTGTGGGCAAAATTCCTTTGACAACCTTCCATAACTGATATCTTATCCTTTCTGGACCATCCCAACGCCGAATAAGTTGAAACAACTGATTATTAGGAAAATTATCATGACCAGAAATCTTATGATAAGCTTTTCTGGTTGAGAACCTCCCATTTGAATCACTATCCTACTCCAAAAAATCATTTGAATTGGAGCTACAAGGGGGCTTTAAACACTGAATGCTTAGAATAATATTATCAAGAAGAAATGACGCCAACCTTTGAAGATCCTACTCACCATTCAAATTCACAAAGAAATAAACAGGAAGATTCTGATCCTCCAAACTATCTGAAGACTTATATTGATTCAGAGGACCCTTACCTGGAACCCAGTAGTCTTCCCAAAAACGAATCCTCCTCCCATTTCCAACACGCCAAATCACATCAGAAGTAACAAAATTCCAAGTTTTAGCAGTTCCACGCCATAGGTTGGTACCATGTCTGCTAGGATCAATTTTGGGCAGAACATCATCACCACATTTATATTTAGCACGAATCACCCTTACCCAAAGATCATTTGGTCTATTGCACAAATTCCATCCCACCTTTGTCAGTAGCGCCTGATTCATAGATCCAGCCTTTCTAAGACCAAGCCCACCATTCCTCTTAGGCAAACAAATTGAATCCCACTTAAGCCAATGAACCTTCCTAGTATTGGAAGTATCACCCCAAACAAAAATTCGGCATTTCTTGTCAATCTCTTCACAAACAGCAACTAGAAGTAGATTTGTTTGCATGACATAATTAGGGAGGGCCTGCACAATAGCTTTTGTTAAAGTGACCCACCCGCCAAATACAGATTAGACGCCTTCCAATTACTAAGCCTCTGTGTAATTTTATCAATCAAGAATTGGTAGCTCTGTTTAGAAGCTCTATCATGATGGAGAGGCACCCCCAAATATTTACCAAGGTCCGCAGTCTGTTGGTAACCAAGCTCATTAACAATCTGATCTTGCGTTTGCCAATGAACATTTGAAGAGAAAAATATTCTAGTTTTTTCCACATTGACTTTTTGGCCCGAACTCATGCAAAATGCGTAAAGCACTTTCTTCAACACCTCCGCTTGTTCCATATTAGCTTCAACAAACAAGAGAAGATCATCTGCAAAAGCCAAATGAGAGAGTTTGGGGCCTCCTCTAGAAAGTTGAATAAGAGTCCACATTTTTTGTTCCACAGTAAAATTAATCAAATGGAAAAGCCTCTCAATACAAAGAACAAATAGATATGAGGAAATAGGATTACCCTGACGAATGTAATGACCCCCAGATCAGGCGTCTTAGCAGCTTCACTCCATGATACTTCACACAGTGACACTTCCCTCAACTCCTCATTGGGTCGAACCCTTCACCGGTCAGAACCCTCCGTGGGTAGTCCTTTCTGAGATGTCCGACCGCTTTCAAGATCATTGACTGTCGCCACAAACCAACACGAGACTTCTCAACATGCTTTATCCTCACTCGCACACTTCCTGGAAAACTTCCCAGGAGGTCACCCATCCCATAATTGCTCCAAGCCAACCACGCTTAACTATGGAGTTCTTAGGTGATGAGCTATCGAAAAGTAGATGCATCTTGTTGGTATAGGTAGTACCAATTATTTTCTTCATGTCATCCTCAACTATATAGTCCCACACCTATACCACCTCTGGATCCCTCTAGCTCATTCTGGTGTGATTCGCCTGGGTGTTACAACGAACACCTCTAGATGGACCGAACTTTTCAAGGGCTTCACCATTCCAAAGAACTTAAAAAGTAGGAGAAGAAATGCAACAATGCACCAAATTAAATATACCCTCATATATCTTATCCTAATCCTAAACATTTATTTTTAGACAATTGTTAAATATACCCTCCTTGATTGTATGATATACCTCCCCTTTTCTACTTTTTTTTCTAATTTATTCGCTTTTTACCCTTATCTCTTCACCTGTTGCACACCCTTTCCTCAAACACGTTCTTTCGATCTCTTCTTCCTTTCATCACAGAACGAGAGCAATGGTTACACACATAGTGACAATCTCAATCATCGTTTTGTGGTCCAACGCGCAAACACGACATTTAATGGCAGCGACAAATGTCAGCGACGACGACAACATCGTAGCAAGTGAGTGTCGCAGAGGAATGATCCTTCGTGGGTGTCGCAATGACGACGACATTTGATGCTTGCACACATTCTCAATCAAGGAAAATAAAAAAATGGGTTAAGGGATTTTCCTTGATGTGGACTTAGTCCTAGAGTTTCTATTGATATTTGTTGTAGATTTTGTTGCATGACGAAATCTACATCTATGTTATTCCGTGCCTGTCTTCTCTAAGAAGCTTGAGCAGTTCTAGTATATATAATACTTGTTGCAAGTGAAATTTGAGATTTGGCAAGTGTCCATATCACTAGTTAATGAGACATAGAAATATGACAAGATGTTTGTGATTTTGTGAGAGGAATTAGGGACAAAGGGTCTGAGTGGGGGTGTGTCTGTCTCTATCTATTGTTCGACCCATATTTACCCTAATATAAATAATAGAATAGTTTAATTGAATATTTTTCTGTGGTGATTTGGTACATGGATAAAATACACATTTGATACATAATTACATTTTATTATATTACTGTGTTGATTTTTTTTTTGAAAGGAACTGTGTTGAATTTCAACACAATAAAAGTTTAATTTTGATGGATTATCGGTGTAAAGAGTTTTACTGTGTCAATTAATTAGAAAATACATCAATTATGACTTTTAGAGTAAGTATTATAAAAGTTCACAATTTTATCTTATATAATAATTCATAATTTAATAATATAAAAAATTATTTACACTTCCACTGTATTTTAATTATTCTACTACTGTACATAGATCACTTATCTGATTGAAATTATTTTTCATTGTTTTGTTGCATTCTCATTCATTTAATTTGATACAAAATGTGAATAATAAATTTAATATTTATAGAAAAACATTAAACCAATTATTACATATTGCTTACCTATTTTGAATCTATTATATCAATTCCTATATTGTGAATTTGAGTCTTCTTTTATAAAAATGAGGATAATTTTTTGTTATATTCTTTCCTTCTGTATCATGCGATTCTACTATTATTTAATATACTTATATTTATATTATTCAAAAAGAGAAATGCTAATGATACTCTCTCTAACACTCTCCTTTTAACCCTCTCTGTCATTGGTTGAAATTGGTTGAAAATCATCAATTTTGGTGGCTCTCACTTCTATATTAGAATTTTAAGTGAGACCCACCAAAATTGATGATTTCTAACTAATTTCAGTCAATCATATGAAAAATGTTAAAAAAAAAAGAGTGTCATTAGCATTCCTAATTAAAAAATTCTCAAATCATTAATTATTTTCAAATTTTTCTTCACACTAGAATATCTTATATTAAAAAAATAATGCTAAGTTTTTATATTTTTAAATCTCAAGATTAATTACTTTATTTTTTTCTTTTTAAATTAAAATTCTTTTTTTGCTCAAATCTTTAATTATGTCTATTCTAAAATTATTTTTATATTTTAACTCCATTCTAAGAACTCACATAATAGTGAAATACTTATTACTACTTATTCATTAAGAAATTAATTGATGAACTCTTAAACACTAATACAAAAAAATATCGGTATTTGACATTTTTTTTATTGATTCTAATTACATTTGATCGATGTAGTATATATATATATATATATATATATATATATATATATGTATATATATATATATATATATATATATATATTAAAAAACTGCAGTGCGACTACAAGTCTTTCATGATATACAAATAATGATATGAACTTAGATACATAACCAAATATAGAACCAACACTCCAAATTAAATAATCCAAATCAAAGAATACCAAATGGATTGCCTCATTTCCTCCTCCCACATAAACAAATTCTTCCGTCACCTCTAACACCACTTCCACTTTCCTTTGCACCATTCCCCTAACTCAGCCACCTTTTCCATCTTATTATCAAAAAAGCTATACAACCTGTTATAACTAGATTTTAGCTAGCACACACCCCTCCATCCAAGGATCCTGCTAAAAAATGTGTCCATCGATCCAGTTTAATTTCACTGATTTCATAATATTTTCTCTCCACCAATCATCAAAGTTCAAAGAATTGCTATTTGGAGGCTTAATATGCAAAAGTATTAGACTTGGACAGCAGAATTGAAAACAAAACACAGAACTGCACAAAAAGAATAAGTGAGTCCGTTACAATTTTTGTCAAAGACTCGTGAGTACCCATGCAATATTTTAACTATTAATTATATCCTCTAGTTCCCCCTAGAGATTTTATCATTTTATATTGAGGGAGAGATTATTTAATCTTTTTTATTACTTGTAGCTAGCTATTTTATTGAGGGAGATATTTTATCATTTCAAAGTATTTAATACTAAATTATTCATAAGTTTCAATTTATTACAGCAATGAAGTATTGAATACAAAATTAATTATTCAAACTCGCACCTCGAATCCATCCACCGGTGGTGGATTGTGCTTAATTAATTTCAAACAAATCGTCAAAATTTAGTTGGAAAAGAGATATATATTATAACACACATGTTGAGTACATTATAATCATTATCCATATGTTTTTAAAGCAGAAGGCTAACAATTCACCAAAAAAAAAGCTGAAGGCTTTCTTGAATAATACATATATACGGCTCTCTCTCTCTATATTTCATTCAAACGATACAATAACAAACTAATTGCTGGCAACTTATATTCTCATACAATCAATATCTGTAAATTCTCTGAAGCCTTTGGAACATCGAGTAACAAGCTTACACGTTCATAGCGCTCTTCCAATCTTTCATCACCCTCTTCCTTCACTATATTGATAATAAGTTGCTCCAAGACACAGCCAGTTTGGATCATATAGTAGCACCAACACATTCCATTCTTGCTCGCTCGGAATTCCTTCACCTCAACCACCTTTAGAGTTTTTCTTAAGCATTCAAAACTTACATTTTGTTCCATACAGAATTTCGAAAAGTTGAAAATATAGGGCTTAACAATATCCTGAAATATATATATATATATATATATATATATATATATATATATATATATATATAAAACATATCAACACATGTTCCATTCAAGCTTTAATATGCATATATAACCATTGAGAAAGAGTTGTATATATATATAAAATCAAAGGTAATTGACTCACTCCATATATTTTTCCTTGGCCCATGTCCAGCGTGAGTTTCTCCAAACGAACACAACTGGTAAGAACTAACATGAATCCGAACATTTCTTGAATATGCATATTAGTCTTCACGATCAAATGTCTCATGTCTATATTATGTTTGATACGCATCTGTTCTTCTCCAGTAGGAATAGCCTTTTTTTTTTTTTTTGCCATGCATTTAAAAATGAAAACAAATATTTAAAAAAAAATCAAGTTGTTTCTAACCATACCAAAGAACAAAAAAATAATTATATTCATACATTTAATCTCTCTTTCATCTAATTTTCATTTTTTTTTATCTCTCTTAATTTTCTATCACAACTATTATTTTCTCTATCTTTTCTTGTCCTTCCTATCATTTTCTTTCCTCCACCTCATCCAGACCAAAATGGGTGAATGTTAATTCATATTTCTCATTTAAAAAAGAGAAAGAAAAATACGTACCTGCAGTAAGAAGCTGCAAACTGTAAGAACCTTAACGTATCTGAGATCGTATAAAGATTCACAAAGTTCATCCCCATATTCCTCAAAATTGGCCATAGGGGTGAAGTCCAGTTGTGCTTCTTTTAAGACGTTAGGGAGTGCTTTTACTTGAAAAATCCCCATTTTTCCAGAATATTTGAGAAACTTGAGATTTGGTGCCCTGAAATCCACGTAATCAGAGATAAAAAAAATCGCACTTATTTATAACCAACCTTTTTAATCCAAGTTCTCTAGAGCCCATATCGAAATGTGCCAAATTCCAACATTTCTTGAGACTCAAGTTTTCAAGTTTCCCAAGGGTGGATAAGAGGGTCTTAACAGTGTCAAGAGTCACTTCAATCCACCCAAAAGAAACATCCTAAGTGCCACCAGATTGCACAAATCAGGCATGGCAAAACCGCATGCATACATCTCTAGAGCCTCAAGTGATGCATGACCATAAACATGGTTTGGCAATTGAAACAAAGCATCATGATGATTATCATCCTCCTCCTCCCATGTTGGGTCTGAGAAATCAAGCCTCGACTCTTTAACCCCGTGCTCTGTAGCAAATGCAACACAACGTTCTATAATGTCAGCACAACTTTCAGGGTTTGAAACCTTGAGAGAGAACTTGTCCACTGTGTTGCCTTTGTAGTTCTTCATGAAGTTGGTGATGAAGCTGAATAAAACCTTTCTCTGTGCTTCTTTGGTTTCATCAGATCCACAAGGATTAACAAAGAAGAGTTCGTTGAACTCTATGTTCCTCGTTGATTGCCATAACTTGGATCACTTCTTGGACAGGACGCATGTCCTTGCTGCCTCTTTGAAAGGAAGGAATGAAACAACGGTGATAAGAACAGCTTCCTTCAACAAACAGAACTTGTCCACTAGGTTCCTTCTTATCCTTGCCATGGCTATAGGGATGACAAATATGAATGAATGGCTATGTGAAATAGTATTGAATGATGCAAACTTGAAAGCAAAAGCGTGCAACCTTTAGTGACGCGTTGTGTCCTGCAAAATCAAAATTACACAAGAGTTGTCATAGTTTTCTCATAGGATGTCATTTAAGGTATTCAAAATTTGAATTTTTGTTTTTAACTAAATAGATCTTACATGTTCCCAAAGAATTATGTTTCCATCTATATTACTTAATATTGTATTCAGAAATGATTTTTTTTGGTAAACATTATATTCTGAACTAATGGCATCCCATCTTAATAAATCCATTTAAAAAAAAAACTAACAATTTGAGGATGTTTCTAAATATTGTTATATATAGAAAAATATCGGGCTGAATTTTTTTTATTTTATTTCAAAACAACAATCTCACTCTTGCATTAAACTAAAATAAGAGTGAAAATGGGTCAGATTGGTTCAAGTCTGGAAGCAAATTGAAATTAATCGAATTTGATAAAATTTCATTGAGCTGGTTTGAGTTTAAAGAAAATAGGCTATGTACTAACAATGTAAAACTATTTTACATTGTCATCCAATTATAAACCATCATGTATGATAAGTTTGTTGACTTTTATAACAACTATCTCAAAAGTCATACCAATGATTATTTATGATTGGTTGACAATGTAAAATTACTTTACATTGTTAGTGCATGACCATTAACTTGGTCGGATTCGACTAAATTTTGGGGCAGATCTTAGATTATCCAACAAAAAGTTGGAGGTGAAATGGAAAACCTTAGAAAAAAATTGGGGGAAAACATTATAAATTAAGCCTAGCTAGAAATAAGATAAAATACCAAATTAACCCAAACAAAAATGTGAATATACCCAAAATTGTTGATATAAGTCAAGAAATACAACAACTCAAAATAAGTCAAACACAACAAACATCAACCCAATATTGTTGATTTTGAATAATAGGTGTGAATATACCTAAAGGAGGAAAATGAAAAAACCAGATGTGATCAAACTTAGAACTTTGTTGTGTTGGGAGTGAGGGGGGATGAGAACTTTGACAGAGAAGTCGTAAAAGACAAAAGTAGAGAAACTAAAAAAGAGAGAAGGGTTGTTTCACTATTTTAAAGAAACGACAAAGGAAAAAAGAGAGTGATGACGATGATGATGACGACGACGACGACGATGATAATGGTGATGGGTGTCAAGTTTCATAATATTTAGGGCCTGAATTGATTGGTGATTGGTTAACAGTGTGAAATTACTTTACACTATAAGTGCATGACCATTAAACTCTTGAGTTTATATATGTTTCTCTTTTTGGACCTAACTTGGTTGGAATTGACTCAATTTAGGTCAGATCTTAGATTATCCACACAAAAAAAAGCTGGAGGTGAAATGGAAAAAACTAGAAAAAAAACTGGGGAAAAACATTATAAATTAAACCTAGCTAGAAATATCATATCAAATACCAAATCAACCCAAACAAAAATGTGAATATACCCAAAATTGTTGATATAAGACATATAAGACACAAAATTCAACAACTCAAAATAAGTCAGACACAAAGAACATCAACCTAAAATCATTGATTTTGAATAATAGGTGTAAGTATACCCGAAGGAGGAAAATGAAAAAACCAGGTGTGATTGAACTTAGGACTTTGTTGTGTTGGGAGTGCGGGAGGATAAGAACTTTGACAGACAAGTCGTAAAAGACAAAAGTAGAGAAACTAAAAAAGAGAGAAGGGTTGTTTCACTATTTCAAAAGAAACGGCAAAGGAAAAAAGAGAGCGATGAAAGAGGGGTCTTGGTGGTGTGGCCTATGGCGAGAGGAATTTGGGACAAACAAGGGTTGTTTCACTATTTCAAAAGAAACGGCAAAGGAAAAAAGAGAGCGATGAAAGAGGGGTCTTGGTGGTGTGGCCTATGGCGAGAGGAATTTGGGACAAACAACAACGACAACAAATGTATTAACCACCAAGTTAGATCGGTGTCAAGTTTCAGAATATTTAGGGCCTGAATTGATTTGTGATTGGTTGACAGTGTTAAATTAGTTTACACTATTAGTGCATGATCATTAAAATGTTGAGTTTATATATGTTTTTTTTTTGTCCTAGCTCGGTTGGAATCGACTCAATTTGGGTCAGATCTTAAATTATCCAAAAAACTAGGTCAAATGGAAAAAAACTAGAAAAAAAAATTAGGGAAAAACATTATAATTAAACCTAGCTAGAAATATCATATCAAATACCAAATCAACCCAAACAAAAATGTGTATATACCCAAAATTGTTGATATAAGTCACAAAATACGAAAACTCAAAATAAGTTAGACACAACAAACATCAACCTAAAATCATTGATTTTGAATAATAGGTGTAAGTATACCTGAAGGAGGAAAATGAAAAAACCAGGTGTGATTGAACTTAGGACTTTGTTGTGTTAGGAGTGCGGGAGGATATGAACTTTGACAGACAAGTCGTAAAAGACAAAAGTAGAGAAACTAAAAAAGAGATAAGGGTTGTTTCACTATTTCAAAGGAAACGACAAAGGAAAAAATAGAGCGATGAAAGAGGGGTCTTGGTGGTGTGGCCTATGACGTCAGATGACAGCAAGGCAAAAAAAAATTGGTGATAAGATATTTGAGTTTTGGAGAGAGGAATTTGGGACAAAGGGTCTGAGTGGGTGGATGTCACCGTCTTTGTCGGTTGCGATAATAATAATAATAATAATAATAATAATAATAATAATAATAATAATAATAATAAATGTATTAACCCCCAAGTCAGGTCGGTGTCAAGTTTCAGAATATTTAGTGCCTGAATTGATTTGTGATTGGTTGATAATGTGAAATTAGTTTACACTATTAGTGCATGATCATTAAACTCTTGAGTTTATATATATATATTTTTACCTAGCTTGGTTGGAATCGACTCAATTCGGGTCAGATCTTAGATTATCCAAAAAAAAAATTGGAGGTGAAATGGAAAAAACTAGAAAAAAAAATTGGGGAAAAACATTATAAATTAAACCTAGCTAGAAATATCATATCAAATACCAAATTAACCCAAACAAAAATGTGAATATACCCAAAATTGTTGATATAAGTCACAAAATACAACTCAAAATAAGTCAGACATAACAAACATCAACCTAAAATCATTGATTTTGAATAATAGGTGAAAGTATACCTGAAGGAGGAAAGTGAAAAAACTAGGTGCGATCGAACTTAGGACTTTGTTGTGTTGGGAGTGGCGAAGGATGAGAACTTTAACAGAGAAGTCGTAAAAGACAAAAGTAGAGAAACTAAAAAAGAGAGAAGGGTGTTTCACTACTTCAAAGAAAACGGCAAAGGGAAAAAGAGAGCAATGAAAGAGGGGTCTTGGTGGTGTGGCCTATGGCGTGAGATGGCAGCAAGGTAATGTGGTGATAAGATATTTGAGTTTTGGAGAGAGGAATTTGGGACAAAGGATCTGAGTGGGTGGATGTCATCGTCTTTGTCTGTTGTGAGAATAATAATAATAATAATAATAATAATAATAATAATAATAATAATAATAATAATTAATGTATTGACCACCACGTCAAATCGAGCGTCAAGTTCTAGAATATTCAAGGCCTGAATTGACTGGGTCAAGTTGTTTTTTCACAAAATTGGATAACTTGCAAACTTGTTCAAACGAAGTCTAATATATTCAGGTTAGGTTAGGTAGGGTTAACCAGATTGATTAGGTTCATCCTACCCATGTTTCCCCTAACCTAGATAACAACATATTGCAATTGAATATTTTTTGTGGAGATTTGATAAGTTAATTTAATAATTTGGTTATGTATAAAATACACATTTTATACATATTACATTTTATTAGGTAGTCGTATTGAATTTCTACACAATAAATTTTTCTTCACACTAGAATATATTATATTAAAATTCTTTTATGCTAAGCTTTTAAATTTTTAAATCTCATGTTTAATTACTTTAATTTTTTTCCTTTTTGATTTAAGATTCTTTTTGCTCAAATATTTAATTATTTCTATTCTAAAATTAATTAATTAATTTTTAAATTTTTACTATTTCTTTCCTACATTTAAATTAATTATATATATTTTTTATTTTATAACTAATAAGTCGTTGGTCCAGGTGGTATTGGGCTCGGTCCTCTTAAGCAAGGTCTCGGGTTCTAACCTTGTGGAAGGAAAAAACGTCCCTTGTGGAAGGAAAAAACGTGTTTGGGAGGGGAGACCCCACTAAAGGTGGTCAGTCAAGTTCCCCAGCGGATATTAGTCATCAGCAAAGCTGGTAGATACTTCGCACCAATGTCATGGGTGCCAAATTTTTTTTATATATTGT
The DNA here is from genome assembly GCA_026413185.1 of Pueraria montana var. lobata. NCBI lineage: Eukaryota > Viridiplantae > Streptophyta > Magnoliopsida > Fabales > Fabaceae > Pueraria > Pueraria montana. Next base: position 77,206,283 of record CM048647.1, read on the forward strand.
AACATCAATTTAAAAACTCGCATAATAATGAAATACTTACTACTTATTGATTAAGAAATTAATTGATGAACTCTTAAACACTAACACAAAAAAGATCGGAATTTGACTTTTTTTTTATTGATTCTAATTACAGTTGATCAATGTAGTAAATATTTTTTTTAAATAACAGTGCAACTACGAGTCTTTCATGATATACAAATAATGATATGAACTTAGATACATAACCAAATATAGAACCAACACCAAATTAAATAATCTAAATCAAAGAATACCAAATGGATTGCCTCATTTCCTTACACAGTTACACTGCTTACTTCCTGTATGCAATGCGAGCAACCCAAAAACTGGAAAAAGTGATATTAATTTGCAATCGTTATGAAATGCAGATGATATTCCCACCCAACTCTCAAGCATTAATTTCCTCCTCCCACATAAACAAATTCTTCCGTCACCTCTAACATCAATTCCACTTTCCTTTGCACCATTCTCCTAACTCAGCCACCGTTCCCTTGTTATTATCAAAAAAGCTATTCAACCTGTTATAACTAGATTTTAACACACACCCCTCCATCCAAGGATCCAGCTAAAAATATGTGTCCCATCCAGTTTAATTTCACTGATTTCATAATATTTTCTCTCCACCGATCATCAAAGTTCAAAGAATTGTCATTTTGAGGCTTAATAAGGCTTAATATGCAAAAGTATTAGACTTGGATAGCAGACATGAAAACAAAGACTCATGACTCATGAGTACCCCATGCAATATTTTAACTAACTCTAGTTCCCCCCATAGAGATTTTATCATTTTATTGAGGAGAGATTATTTAATCTTTTTTTATTACTTTTAGCTATTTTATTGAGGAGAGATTTTATCATTTCAAAGTAATTTAATACGAAATTATTCATAAGTTTCAATATCTAATACTTAATTTATTACAACAATAAAGTATTGAATACAAAATTATCAAACTCGCACCTCGAATCCATCAGATGGTGGTGGATTAATGGTGCTTAATTAATTTCAAACAATACATCAAAATTTAGTTGGAAAGCGATATATTATACTAACACACATGTTGAGTACAAATGTATAATAATCATTATATATCCATATGTCTCATTCAAACATACAATTAACAAACGAATTGCTGGCAACTTATATTCTCAGACAATCAATATCTGTAAATTCTCTGAAGCCTTTGGAACATCGAGTAACAATCTTGCACGTGCATAGTGATGTGCCAATCTTTCATCACCCTCTTCCTTCACTATATTGATAGTAAATTGCTCCAAGACACAGCCAGTTTGGATCAGATATAAGCACCAATACATTCCTTTGTTGCTCGCTCGGAAATCCTTCACCTCAACCACCTTTAGAGTTTTTCTTAAGCATTCAAAAGTTATCCTTTGTTCCTTACAGAATTTCTCAAAGTTGAAAAGATGGGGTCTAATATAATCCTGAAATATATATATATAACATATCAACACATGTTCCATTATTCAAGCTTTAATATGCATATATATATAACCATTGAGAAAGAGTTGTATATATAAAATCAAAGGTAATTGACTCACTGGATATAATTTTCCTTGGCCAAAGTCCAGCGTGAGTTTCTCCAAACAAACACAACTGCTAAGAAGTAAAAGCAATCCGTACAATTCTTGATTATACATATTAGTCTTCACGATCAAATGTCTCACGATCATATCATGTAATTCATGTTCGATACGACTCGGTTCTTCTCCAGTAGGAATAGCCTTTTTTTTTTTTTTTTGCCATGCATTTAAAAATGAAAACAAATATTTAAAAAAACAACAATCAAAAGTTGTTCCTAACCATACCAAAGAATAAAAAAAAAAATTATATTCGTACATTTAGTCTCTCTTTCAACTAATTTTTTTTATCTCTCCTTAATTTCCTATCACACCACTTATCGCAACTATTATTTTCTCTATCTTTTCTTGTCCTTCCTATCATTCTCTTTCCTTCACCTCATCCAGACCAAAATGGGTGGATGTTAATTCATATTTCTCATTTAAAAAAGTGAAAGAAAAGTACGTACCTGAAGCAAGAAGCTGCAAACTATAAGAACCTTAACGCCTCTGAGATAGTATAAACATTCACAAAGTTCATCCCCATATTCCTCAATATTGGTCATAGGCGTGAAGTCTAGTTGGGCTTCTTGTATGACGTTAGGGAGTACTTTTACTAGAAAAATCCCCAATTTTCCAGTATATTTGAGACACTTGAGATTTGGTGCCCTAAAATCCACGTAATCAGAGATAACAAAATGGCACTTCTTTATGAGCAACCTTCTTAATCCAAGTTCTTTAGAGCCCATATCAAAATGTGCCAAATTCCAACATTTCTCCAAACTCAAGATTTCAAGTTTGCCAAGGGTAGATAAGAGGGTCTTAAGAGTGTCAATTGTCACTGGAATCCAGCCAAAAGAAACATCCTTAAGTGCCACAAGATTGCACAAATCAGGCATGGCAAAACCGCATGCATACAACTCTAGAGCCTCAAGTGATGCATGTCCATAAACATGGTTTGGCAATTGAAACAAAGCATCATGATGATTATCATCATCCTCGTCCCATGTTGGGTCTGAGAAATCAAGCCTCAACTCTTTAACCCCGTGTTGTGTAGCAAATGCAACACAACGTTTTATAATGTCAGCACAACTTTCAGGGTTTGAAACCTTGAGAGAGAACTTGTCCACTGTGTTGCCTTTGTAGTTCTTCACGAAGTTGGTGATGAAGCTGAAGAAAACCTTTCTCTGTGCTTCTTTGGTTTCATCAGATCCACAAGGATTAACAAAGAAGAGTTCGTTGAAGTCTATGTTCCTCGTTGATTGCCATATCTTGGACCACTTCTTGGACAGGACGCATGTCCTTGCTGCCTCTTTGAAAGGAAGGAATGAAACAATGGTGATAAGAACAGCTTCCTTCAACAAACAGAACTTGTCCACCAGGTTCCTTCTTATCCTTGCCATGGCTATATATAGTTTTGAATCGAAGGCAAAAGGGTGCAACCTTTGGTGACTCCTTGTGTCCTGCAAAATCAAAATTACACAAAAGTTGTCATAGTTTTCTCATAGGATGTCATTTAAGGTATTCAAAATTTGAAGTTTTGTTTTTAACTAAATAGCTCTTACATGCTCCCAAAGAATTATGTTTCTATCTATATTACTTAATATTATATGCAGAATTCATTTTTTTTTTTGTAAACATTATATTCTGAATTAATGGCATCCCATCTTAATAAATCCATTTAAAAAAAAAAGCTAACAATTTGAGGATGTTTCTAAATATTGTTATATATAGAAAAATATCGGGCTGTGAATTTTTTATTTTATTTCAGAACAACAAACTCACTCTTGCATTAAACTAAATTAAGAGTGAAAATGGGCCAGATTGGTTCAAGTTTGACGGGAAAATTGAAATTAATCGAATTTAATATAAAATTTAAGGGTTATAAGGTTGGCTTAGATATGAAGGAGAAGGGAGGAGGGAAGAAGTCGTGGTTATAGGCGTGAAGATTAAACTTGTGTTTATGTATGTCTTTTTTTGTTTTTACCTAACTTGGTTGAATTCGAGTCAGTTTGGGCTAGGTCTTAGATTATTCAAAGAAAAGTTGGAGGTGAAATGGAAAAAACTAAAAAAATAATCGGGGAAAAACATTAAAAATTAAACCTAGGTAGAAATATTAGATCAAATACCAAATCAACCCAAACAAAAATGTAAATATACCCAAAATTGTTGATATAAGTCACGAAATACAACAACTCAAAATAAGTCAGACACAACAAACATCAATCCAAAATCATTGATTTTGAATAATAGGTGTGAATATACCTGAAGGAGAAAAATGAAAAAATCAAGTGCGACCGAACTTGGGACTTCGTTGTGTGAGGAGTGCAAGGGGATAAGAACTTTGACAGAGAAGTTGTAAAAGACTAAAGTAGAGAAACTAAAAAAGAGAGAAGGGTTGTTTCACTATTTCAAAGAAAACAACAAAGGGAAAAAAAAGAGCAATGAATGAGGTCTTTGGTGGTGTTGACTATGGCGTGAGATGGTAGCAAGGCAAAAAAAATATGGTGACAAGATATTTAAGATTTGGAGAGAGGAATTTGGGACAAAGGGTTTGAGTGGATGGATGTCACCGTCTTTGTCTGTTGTAATAATAATAATAATAATAATAATAATAATAATAATAATAATAATAATTGTATTGACCACCAAGTCGGATCGAGTGTCAAGATCTAGAATATTTAGGGCTTAAATTGATTTTGATTGGTTGACAGTATAAAATTACTTTACACTATCAGTACATGATTGTTAAACTCTTGAGTTTATATATGTTTTGTTTTGGACCTAACTTGGTTGGAATCAACTCAATTTGGGCTAGATATTAGATTATCAAGAGAAAAAAGTTGAAGGTAAAATGGAAAAAACTAGAAAAAAAATTGGGAAAAAACATTATAAATTAAACCTAGCTAGAAATATCAGATCAAGTACCAAAGCAACCCAAACAAACATGTGAACATACCCAAAATTGTTGATATGAGTCACAAACTACAACAACTCAATAAGTCAGACACAACAAACATCAACCTAAAATCATTGATTTTGAATAATAGGTGTGAATATACCTAAAGGGGGGAAATGAAAAACCAGGTGCAATCAAACTTAGGACTTTGTTGTGTTGGGAATGCGATAGGATGAGAACTTTGACAGAGAAGTCATAAAAGACAAAAGTAGAGAAACTTAAAAAAAGAGAAGGGTGTTTCACCACTTCAAAGAAAATGGCAAAGGGAAAAAAAGAGTGATGAAAGAGGGATCTTGCTGGTGTGGCCTGTGGCGTGAGATGGCAGCAAGGCAAAAAAAACTTAGTGATAAGATATTTGAGTTTTGGAGAGAGGAATTTGGGACAAAGGGTCTAAGTCGGTGGATGTCATCATCTTTGTCTGTTGTGATAATAATAATAATAATAATAATAATATTATTATTATTATTATTATTTAAATGTATTAACCACCAAGTCAGGTTTGGTGTCAAGTTCTAGAATATTCAGGGCTTGAATTGATTAGGTCAAGTTGTTTATTTCATAAAATTGGATGACTTGCAAACTTGTTCAAACCAAGTCTAATATATTCGAGTTAGGTTAGGAAGGGTTAACTAGATTAATAAGGTTTTGTCCTACCCATGTTTCCCCTAATCTAGATAACAACATATTGCAATTGAATATTTTCTGTGGAAAGTTAATTTAATAATTTGGTTATGGATAAAATACACATTTTATACATAATTTACATTTTATTAGATAGTTGTGTTGAATTTGTACACACTAAAATTAAAGTTTAATTTTGATGCATTATTAGTGTAAAGAGTTTTATCATGTCAACTAATTAGAAAATATATAAATTATGAATTTTAAAGTAATTATTATAAAAGTCAACAATTTTATCATATATAACAATTTATAATTTGCTAACAATATAAAAAAATCTTTACACTTTCAATGTATTTTTTTTATTCTGCTTTTTTTTTTTATTCTGACACTTTCAATGTATTTTAAATAAATTCATAAAATTATTTTATTTTTGTATAGATCATTTATCCAAATTAAATTGGTTTTAATTATTTTGTTTCATTCTCATTAATTTCATACCAAATGTCTATAATAAATTTAATATTTATAGAAAACATTAAACCAATTATTACATATTGCTTATTATGAATCTATTATATATATATCAATTCCTAAATTGTCAATTTGAGTCTTCTTTTATAAATGAGGGTTTTTTTTTCCTTATATCATTTCTTTTTGTAACATGTGATTCTACTATTATTTAATATACTTATATTTTTATTATTAAAAAATTCTCAAATCATTAATTATTTTAAAATTTATAAATCTCATGTTTAATTACTTTAATTTTTTCCTTTTTGAATTGAAATTCTTTTTTGCTCAAATACTTAATTATTTCTATTCTTAAATTAATTAATTAATTTTTAAATTTTACTATTTCTTTCCTACATTTAAATAAATAAAATAATATATTGATATAAACTTAATTATTTAATTTTATACTTATTTTATAATTATTATATAATTCTTTTAATTTCAAAAATATAATAGGTGTTCATAATTCTTTTAATTTTCAATATTATGAAAGTTTTCCCAAGGCTTAGCTACTCCCTCTACATGATTGGTTTTCTATGCCCTAAAAGCATAAAAACCAAGAACCATAAGCCCAAGGCTTAGCTACAGTGCATCGTCCATGGCTTATGCACCTATAACAATATACATGAGTAGAGGTCCTATGACTCTTGTATCGTCATTCATGGCTTAAAACTTCCCTAGCAAAATTGGCATGGCACTTGTCATATGACTATAACTTCATTCTATTTGTCTTGTGTTTGCAGTACCCATAATTGAATATATAGCAGCACATAGATATTTTAATTTCTAGCATCACTAATCTTGTAAATGCTCCTAACGACAAAATGTACCTGATGCTACAGTGACCACCAACTCCAAAGCTAATTAAAGTAAATCATTTTAATTTTAATGCTTTACAAAGACAAAAACATGTTGCTACCACATTGACAGCACCATACTGCAACTTATACCAACAAAACATGGCAACCAAAAATGCACAAAAAAAAAGCTGTGACTATACCAAAACCTTCACTATAATGACTATATGTGACTCCACCATTTCCCCTTTTGCAGCAAATTGCCTTCCATTTCCAAAGCCTGCACTTTCCAATAACACCCCAAGACCTCAGTGATCAATGCAACTCAAAACTTGTGGAAATTTTGGACTCATTAAAAGAGAAGTGTGACTCAAAGCACAGTTTTCAATATATCCCAAGCAGCTTATATTATCATACATTGATAGAACCTATCTTACAGACTTCTCCTTTTACCTCATGTATGCCAATCTACTACACTTCCCTATTTCAAATATCACCGTTCATCACTCGTTGCAAATGAAGCTAGCTTTGACACTGATCTTTTGGGATCAAGACCCAAGTAGCTAGATACAAAATATTAAAGTTTGCTCGCTTTGCTGTAATCCATAACCATGCTTGCTTGTATTTTGACCTTCTCCATCATTAATTGTTGCAACATCCGACAATTTAGATTGGTATTGCTTGTTATTTGTTAATTTGCAAAAGTATTAATTAGGCTTGAAAACAAAATGAAGAACTACTGCACAAGGAGAATATTAATTAACTAACTACCAGATGATATAAAGTGTGGACGTAAGCTTGCATATATACATTATCCAAGACAAAGCTGCCAAGGCTCCAATCCAAGTTCGCTGGTATCCACCCCATTGGTACTGCGGACAATGGCTTCATGGATTCTCTGGATCTTGTGGTTTCACAACCAACTTGCACACTCAACTTTTTGCTATATTCCAGGGTCGATCTTCAGTTAGTTTGGAATTTAGGTTCTTCAGTTTCAAGCACACTTTCAGGGAGGGGAATGCTTGTTCGGACTGGCTTAACACTATATATGTTGAAACCTCTTCATTTATGGAACTTCTTGCCCTGCGCAACTCTCTTTTCTTAAACACTAATACAAAAAAAGATTGGTATTTGACATTCTAGATTGATTCTAATTACAGTTGATATATTAAATATGTTTTTTTTTTTTTAAAATAGCCGTGCAACTACAAATCTTTCATAATATACAAACAATGATATGAACTTAGATACATAACTAAATATAGAATCAACACTACTCCAAATTAAATAATCCAAATCAAAGAATACCAAATGGATTGCCTCATTTCCTTATACGGTTACACTCCTTACTTACTGTACGCAATGCAAGCAAACCAAAAACTAGAAAAAGTGATATTTGCAATCGTTATGAAATGCGGATGATATTCCCACCCACCTCTCAAGCATTAATTTCCTCCTCCCACATAAATGAGAGTCTTCCGTCACCTCTAACACCACTTCCAGTTCCACTTTCCTAATTTGCACCATTCCCCTAACTCAGCCACCTTTCCCATCTTAGTATCAAAAAAGCTATACAACCTGTTATAACTAGATTTTAGCACACACCCCTCCATCCAAGGATCTAGCTAAAAAAATGTGTCCCATCCAATTTAATTTCACTGATTTCATAATATTTTCTCTCCACCAATCATCAAAGTTCAAAGAATTGCCATTTGGAGGCTTAATATGCAAAAGTATATTAGACTTGAACAGCAGAATTGAAAACAAAATAAAGAATAGTAGTGAATCCGTTACAATTTTTGACAAAGACTCATGAGTATGCAATATTTTAACTAACTATTAATTATATCCTCTAGTTCCCCATAGAGATTTTATCATTTTATCGAGGGGAGAGATTATTTAATCTTTTTTTTACTTTTAGCTTTTTTATTGAGGGAGAGATTTTATCATTTCATAGTATCTAATACAAAATTATTCATAACTTTCAATCTAATACTTAATTTATTACAGCAATAAAGTATTGAATACAAAATTAATTATTCAAACTCGCTCCTCGATCGAATCCATCCGCCGGTGGTGGATTGTGCTTAATTAATTTCAAACAATATATTAAAATTTAGTTGTAAATTAAGAGATAGCTATATATATTATAACACACATGTTGAGTACAAATTAATGTATAACCATTATCCATATGTTTTTAAAGAAGAAGGCTTTCTTGAATAATACATAAGCTTCTCTCTCTATATATATATCATTCAAATGATACAATAACAAACGAAGTGCTAGCAACTTATATATATTCTCATACAATCAATATCTGTAAATTCTCTGAAGCCTTTGAAACATTGAGTAAAGATCTTGCACATGCATAGCGCTTTGCCACTGTTTCATCACTCTCATACTTCTTGGCTACATTGATAATAAGTTGTTCTAAGACACAGCCAACTTTGATCAGATAGTAGCACGCAAACATTTCATTCCTTCTCCCTCGGAATCCCTTCATCTCCACCACCTTTAGAGTTTTTGTTGAGCATTCAAAAATTTTGTACTGTTCCTTACAGAACATCTCAAAGTCGAAAGGATATGGGTTAACGTAATCCTGAAATATACATAAAACATATCAACACATGTTCCATTCAAGCTTTAATTAATATGCATATATATATATATATATATATATATATATATATATATATATATATATATATATATATATATATATATATATAACCATTGAGAAAGAGTGACATATAAAATCAAAGGTAATTGACTCACTCGATATATTTTTCCTTTGCCTATCTCCAGCGTGAGCTTCTCCAAACAAACACAACACTGAAGAAGTAACGTTAATCCGAACATTTCTAGCCTATGCATATTAGTCATCACGAACAAATGTCTCACGTACATATCATGTTGGATACGTTCCAGTGTTTCTTCTCCATAAGGAATAGCCTTTTTTTTTTCCTCGCATTTAAAAATGAAAAACAAATATTTAGAAAAAAATAATCAAACTGTTTCTAATCATACCAAAGAATAAAAGAATAATTATATTCATACATTTAGTCTCTCTTTCATCTAATTTTCATTTATTTTTTTATCTCTCTTAATTTTCCATCACAACTATTATTTTCTGTATCTTTTCTTGTCCTTCCTGTATCATTTTTCTTCCCTCCACCTCATCCAGACCAAAATGCATGGGTGGATGTTAATTCATATTTCTCATTTAAAAAAAGAGAAAGAAAAAGTACTTACCTGAAGTAAGAAGCTACAAACTGCAAGAATCTTAACGTATCTGAGATCGTATAAAGATTCACAAAGTTCATCCCCATATTCCTCAAAATTGGTCATAGGGGTGAAATCCAGTTGTGCTTCTTTTAAGACGTTAGGGAGTACTTTTACTTGAAAAATCCCCAATTTTCCAGTATATTTGAGACACTTGAGATTTGGCGCCCTAAAATCCACGTAATCAGAGATAACAAAATGGCACTTCTTTATGAGCAACCTTCTTAATCCAAGTTCTTTAGAGCCCATATCAAAATGTGCCAAATTCCAACATTTCTCCAAACTCAAGATTTCAAGTTTGCCAAGGGTAGATAAGAGGGTCTTAAGAGTGTCAATTGTCACTGGAATCCAGCCAAAAGAAACCTCCTTAAGTGCCACAAGATTGCACAAATCAGGCATGGCAAAACCGCATGAATACAACTCTAGAGCCTCAAGCGATGCATGTCCATAAACATGGTTTGGCAATTGAAACAAAGCATCATGATGGTTATTATCATCCTCCACCTCCCATATTGGGTCTGAGAAATCAAGCCTCAACTCTTTAACCCCGTGCTCTGTAGCAAATGCAACACAACGTTCTATAAAGTCAGCACAACTCTCAGGGTTTGAAACACTGAGAAAGAACTTGTCCACTGTGTTGCTATTGTAGTTCTTCATGAAGTTGGTGACGAAGCTGAAGAAAACCCTTCTCCGTGCTTCTTTGGTTTCATCAGATTCATAATAATCAACAAAGAAGAGTTCGTCGAACTCTATGTTCCTCGTTGATTGCCATATCTTGGACCACCTCTTGGACAGCACGCATGTCCTTGCTGCTTCTTCAAAAGGAAGGAATGAAACAATGGTGATAAGAAGAGCTTCGTCCAACAAAGAGAACATGTCCACGTTCCCTGCCATGGCTACAGCTAGCGATGAAACTTTTTAATTTGGCTTGGTAGTCAAATATATGAGTGCTATGTGAAATGGTATTGGTTTTGGTCTTTTTTATAGTTTTGAATGGGTGCAACCTTTGGAGGACACGTTTTGTATATTGTGAATGATCTTTGGTGATGCCTTGTTTCCCTGCAATGCATAAAATTACCACTAGAGTCATTTAAGGTATTCAAAATCTGAAATTATGTTTTTAACTAAATAGCTCTTTTACGTGTTCCCAAGGAATTGTGTTTCTATCTATGTTGCATGATATTATATTCAGAATTGATATTTTTTTGGTAAACATTATATTTCGAATGAATTATTTAAGGTATTCAAAATTTGAAATTATGTTTTTAGCTAAATAGCTCTTACGTGTTGTTCCCAAAGAATTATGTTTCTATCTATGTTACCTAATATTATATTCAGAATTGATATTTTTTTGGTAAACATTATATTTCGAATGAATTATTAATTTAAGGTATTCAAAATTTGAAATTATGTTTTTAGCTAAATAGCTCTTACGTGTTGTTCCCATGGAATTGTGTTTCTATCTATGTTACATAATATTATATTCAGAATTGATATTTTTTGGTAAACATTATATTTCGAATGAATTGCATTCCATCTTAACAAATCCATTTGAAAAAAACTAACAATTTAAGGATTTTTAAAGAAAGTTACATATGAAAAAAATATCGCATTGAATTTTCTATTTTATTTCAAAACACCATACTCACTATCGATGGATAAAAGAATATATATAATATTGTCTACTGTTGAGTTAATAATCAAGAAAAAAAGAAGGTGCTCTCTAAGCAAAAAAAAATTAAAATAAAAAAGGTAATGAAAAAATTATATTAAAATTTTTTCATATGTTAAGATTTTAAATTTTTAAATCTTATCTTTAGTTACTTTTACTTTTTTATACTTAAATTTAAAGTTATATGAAAAAAATACGTCTGCTTTTTTTTTTTTTTAATATGAAACTTACTCTTGATAGATGCAAAAAATATTACCCTTTATTGAGTTAATTAACAAAGACAAAACAAATTTCTCTCTCTCTCTCTCTCTTTTTTTTTTTGACAAGAAACAATGAAGCAAAAACAAAAGACAGAAACAACAAAGAAACTACGCCCTAGGGAAACAAATGCCCTGTGCATCAGCCATCGGGAAGCCGTGGAGAGCAGAAGGAGGGTAACAAGATTCTCTCTAAGCAACTTTTTCTAAAAATAAAATATAATTCAAAATAATTATTAAATATTTTTGTATTAATTTAAATTAGAGGTGAACAAAAGTTGATTTGGTTCGACTTTGGAGACAAAATGAAATCGAATTGGGTATAGTATTTCATTGAGTCAGTTCAGGTTTACATGTTTTATTTTTTGTTTTGACCTAATTTGGTTGGATTCGAGTCAATTTGGGCCAATTCTTAGATTATCCAACAAAACAAGTTGGAGGGGAAATGAAAACAAAATTGGGGAAAAACTTTATAAATTAAACCTAGGTAGAAATATCATATCAAATACCTAATTAACCCAAACAAAAAAGTGAATATACCCAAAATTGTTGATATAAGTCACAAAATACAATCCAAAATAAGTCAAATATGACAAACATTAACCCAAAATAATTAATTTCGAATAATAGGTGTAAACATACCTGTAGGGGGGAAAAGAAAAATCATATGCGATTCAACTTACGACTTTGTTGTGGTGGGAGTGACTAATTTAGAGAATGAAATTAACATGCCCAAAGGAGAAAGAGGTGACGAGAACTTGGAAAAAGAAGACGTAAAAGACTGTAGGGAAGAAAATAAAAAAAGAGAAAGGATGTTTCAATGTTTCAAAGTAGATGGTAGATGGTAGATGGTAGATGGTAAATAAGAGCAATGAACGAGTTGTTTGCGATGGTGCCGCCTGTGGCGTGAGATGGCAGCAGGGCACAGAAATATAGGAACAAGTTTTTGGTGAGAGGAATTAGGGACAAAGGGTCTAAGTGGTGTCTATCTCTGTCTTTATCTGTTGTAAGAATAAGAAAGTGAAATTATAATAAATTTATTTACCACCACGTCGAATCGGGCATCAAGTTCTGTTAGTCAAAATCGAGACCTGACTTTATATTAGATTAGGTTGTTTATTTCACAAATCAGATGACTTTCAAACTTGTTCAAACCAAGTCTAATGTATTCGGGTTGGGTTAACCATATTGATCATGTTTGTCCAATCAACCCCTCATTTAAATAAAAAAAGAATATTGTAATTGAATATTTTCTATGGAGACTTGACACATGCATTAATTTAATAAGTAGTTATTGATAAAATATACATTTTATTGTATTACTGTGTTAAATTTCTACACAATAAAATTAGAATTCAATTTTGATGCATTATCAATGTAAAGAGTTTTACTCTGTGAATCAATTAGAATATACGTTAGTTATGGCTTGTAAAGTAATTATTATAAAATTCAACAATTTTATCATATATAACAATTCATAATTTGATGACAATATAATTTTTTTTACACTTTCAATGCATTTTAATTAAATTCATAAAATTGTTCTATTTTATATTGATCATTTATCCAATTGAATTTTTTTCTTTATTTGCTTTCATTGTCATTCATTTAATACCAAATATCAATAATAAATTTAATATATATAGAAAAACATTAAACCAATTAATATATATTGCTTATACCTATGAATCTATTAAATTAGTTCCTATCTTGTGAATTTGAGTCTTTCTTTATAAACTAGTGTTGCTTATTAAAATTTTCACTACCTTATTTATATAACCAATAGAAAGAAATTTGAAAAAAAATAAAGAATTATATAGCACATTGAAAGAAATTTTAAAAAAGAGATAATTATAAAAGATATTAGAAACTATAAAATTAAAAAAAAAAGATAAGGGAAGATGTAACAATGTAACTTTAATTTTTTTTAATATTAACTTTGAAAATTGGAAAGTAAATTGAATTAAGGATTTAGAATTATTGACTAAAGAGAGAAATCTTCGAAGTTAAAAAATAGAGTTAGAAAATCTGATAAAAGAAATATTAAAAAAAACAAAAGATTAGAGAGTGTAAAATTTGAAAAAAAATTATATAGTACATCGAAATTTTTTTAGAAAAAGAGATAATTATAAAAGAAATTAGAAACTATAATTTTTTTAAAATCAAAAAATATAAGGGAAGATGTAATGATGTAACTTTAATTTTTTTTAATATTAAATTTAAAAATTGAAAAATAAATTGAATCAAGGATTTGGAATTATTGATGAAAGAGAGAAATCTTCGAAATTAAAAAATAGAGTTACAAAATCAGATAATAGAAATATTAAAAAAAAAAACCCAAAAGATTAGAGAGTATAAAATTTGAAAGAAAAAAAGAATTATATAGCACATCGAAAGAAATTTTGAAAAAGAGATAATTATAAAAAAAAAAATTAGAAACTATAATTTTTTTTAAGAAAAAAAGATAAGGGAAAATGTAATTATGTAACTTTAATTTTTTAAATTAACTTTGAAAATTGAAAAGTAAATTGAATTAAGGATTTGAAATTATTTATGAAAGAGAGAAATATTTGGAATTAAAAAATAGAGTTAAAAAAACTGATAAAAAATATTTAAAAAAATATAGCATCGGATAAAGAAGTGAATGGAGGTAGTTATAAAAATATTGTGAATGTGGGGTTGTTACAAAAATTGATGAGAGAAATTTTAAGAAAAGTAGAAGAACCAGATGCATGTTATGAAAGTGAACTACACCACTCCATGAAAGAGGAGAGTAAATAAGAATGAATGTGAGAGAAAGTGGGGAGAGTGAAGCAAGAAGAGGAGAGAATATCTTATTCATTTACATATAAAAGAAGATATGAGAATACTTTTTTGTTATATTCTTTCTTTATGTAACACGCGATTCTACTATTATTTAATTTATATTTAAATTATTAAAAAATTCACAAATCATTAATTATTTTCAAAATTTTCTTCACATTAGAATTTTTATATTTAAACTTTTGTTATGCTAAGTTTTTAATTTTTTAAATCTCAAGTTTAATTACTTTGGTAGCAAGCTACCAACTGGGGTTGAGTCCAGCAAAAGGGTTTGTCTCCCACGATGAGGTGAACTAAGGATTCGAATCCCCATTCAGAGAGGTGTAGACCTACAGAAAACCAAGAAAAAAATAGTAACAAGCTAAAATAAAATAAAATACTAATATATTTTTTCAAATAAAGGATATAGAGAAAAATAGGATGTTAAAAAAATCAAAAACAAATCAAATCCAAACAGCTTTAAATTGGATTGGAATGGATCAAAATTAAATTTTAAACCAATGGTGAATTAAGAAAATTAAAGTGATTAGATCGAATATTTTTCTCTACATGATCCATATAATTCAATTCACGAACACTCTTAAAAAATCTACTCTTATATTATAAATATGAATATCCATTATTGAGTGAAAGCATTTTCAGGATCTATTAATGAGCATATTTTTAGAAGTTATTTTTTAATGAGAGTGTTTTTAGGAGTTATTTTCACTTGTGTCACATGTCTTAAGAGCTGTCAAATGGGCTAGCCCAGCCCAACTTGACCTGACAAGCCAAATGGTAAAAACGGGTTGGTCATAATTTTTCATACGCGATGTTTTTCTTGGCCCGATAGTTTGGGCCAAATTGGCCCATTTATTTATTTTTGCTTAAATTTATATTAATTTTAAAAGGAAAAATAAAAAATAATATCAGGCCAAATAAGTCCAGTAGTGTTCGGGACAGGAATTTACAGGTTCGACCTGGCTCTCTGGCCCATTATGTCTTTTAATTTTAAATTTAATTTAATTTAACAATTAACCCAAAAAAAAAGAAATATTTTTATCCATCTCAAACCACTCTTTTTATTTTCTTAACCACTTATCATTCTCAATCTACCATTTTCATATTTTTTATATTCTCTCTAAGCAACTTTTTCTAAAACTAAAATATAATTCAAAATAATTATTAAATATTTTGTATTAATTTAAATTAGAGGTGAACAAATGTTGATTTGGTTCGAATTTGGAGACAAAATGAAATCGAATTGGGTATAGTATTTCATTGAGTCAGTTCAGGTTTACATGTTTTATTTTTTGTTTTGACCCAATTTGGTTGGATTTGAGTCAATTTGGGCTAAGTCTTAGATTATCTAACAAAACAAGTTGGAGGGGAAATGGAAAAAAAATTGGGGAAAAACTTTATAAATTAAACCTAGGTAGAAATATCATATCAAATACGTAATCAACCCAAACAAAAAAGTGCATATACCCAAAATTGTTGATAAAAGTCATAAAATACAATCCAAAATAAGTCAAATATGACAAACATTAACCCAAAATAATTGATTTCAAATAATAGGTGTGAACATACCTGTAGGGGGAAAAGGAAAAATCAGATGCGATTCAACTTACGACTTTGTTGTGGTGGGAGTGACTAATTCAGAGAACGAAACTAACATGCCCAAAGGAGAAAGAGGTGACGAGAACTTGGAAAAAGAAGACGTAAAAGACCGAAGAAAAGAAAACAAAAAAGAGAGAAAGGATGTTTCAAAGTAGATGGTAGAGGGTAAAAGAGAGCAATGAAAGAGTTGTTTGTGGTGGTGTGGCCTATGGCATGAGATGGCAGCAGGGCACAGAAATATAGGAACAAGTTTTTGGTGAGAGAAATTAGGGACAAAGGGTCTAAGTGACGTCTGTCTCTATCTGTTGTAAGAATAAGAAAGTGAAATTATAATAGTAGTAATAATAATAAATTTATTTACCACCACGTCGAATCGGGCATCAAGTTCTATTAGTTGGAATCGGGACCTGAATTTATATTTGATTAGGTTGTTTATTTCACAAATCGGATGACTTTCAAACTTGTTCAAACCAAGTCTAATGTATTTGGGTCGGGCAATCATATTGATCATGTTTGTCCAATCAATGTTACCCCTCATTTAAATAAAAGAATACTGTAATTGAATATTTTTTGTGGAGACTTGACACATACTTTAATTTAATAAGTAGTTATTGATAAAATATACATTTTATTGTTTTACTGTGTTAAATTTCTACACAATAAAATTAGAATTCAATTTTGATGCATTATCAATGTAAAAAGGTTTTACTCTGTCAACCAATTAGAATATACATTAGTTATGACTTGTAAAGTAATTATTATAAAAGTCAACAATTTTACCATATATAACAATTCATAATTTGATGACAATATAATTTTTCTTTACACTTTCAATGCATTTTAATTAAATTCATAAAATTATTCTATTATTATATTGATCATTTATCCAATTGAATTTTTTTCTTTATTTTCTTTCATTGTCTTTCATTTAATACCAAATATCAATAATAAATTTAATATATATTGAAAAACATTAAACCAATTATTATATATTGCTCATACCTATTATGAATCTATTAAATTAGTTCCTATGTTGTGAATTTGAGTCTTTCTTTATAAATATGAGAATACTTTTTTGTTATATTCTTTCTTTTTGTAACACGCGATTATACTATTATTTAATATTTATATTTATATTATTAAAAAATTCACAAATCATTAATTATTTTCAAAATTTTCTTCACATTAGAATTTTTTATATTTTAATTTTTTTACGCTAAGTTTTTAAAATTTTTAAATCTCAAGTTTAATTACTTTAGTAGCAAGCTACCAACTGGGGTTGAGTACAACGAAAGGGTTTGTCTCCCACAATATGGTGAATTAAGGTTTCGAATCCCCATTCAGAGAGGTGCAGACCTGTGGAAAACCAAGAAAAAAATAGTAACAAGCTAAAATAAAATAAAATACTAATATATTTTTTCAAATAAAGGATATAGGGAAAAAATAGGATGTTAAAAAATCAAAAACAGATCAAATCCAAACAGCTTTAAATTGGATTGGAATGGGTCAAAATTAAAGTTTAAACCAAACTTATTGAATGGTGAATTAAAAAAAATCAAAGTTATTAGATCGAATGATTTTTCTCTACATGATCAATATAATCCAATTCACGAACACTCTTAAAAAATCTACTCTTATATTATAGATTTGAATATCCATTATCGAGTGAAAGCATTTTTAGGATCTATTAATGACAATATTTTTAGAAGATATTTTTGAATGAGAGTGTTTTTAGGAGTTATTCTCACTTTGTGTCACATGTCTTAAGAGTTGTCAAATGGGCCAGACTCGTCCAACTTGGTCTGACAGGGTAAAAACGGGTTGGTCCGAATTTTTCATAGGTCATGTTTTTTTGGCCCGATGGGTTGGGCCAAATTGGTTCATTTATTTATTTTTGCTTAAATTTATATTAATTTAGAAAGAAAAAATAAAAAATAATATCAGGCCAAATTGGCCTGGTAGTGTTCGGGCTAGGAATTTATAAGCACAACCTGGCTCGTTTGGCCCATTAAGTCAAGTCAATTTAGCTCGGTTCTTTTTAAGCCACTTTTTTTACAGCCGAACCTTATAGGCCATTGGGTCGGGCCAATTTTGACAACTCTTTTTTTTGCTGAATGGCTGGGCAAAGAGACACCTCAGACCCAAAATCAATTAATCAGAAACATAAACTTCCTCCATTAAGGAGGTTACAGCAAAGTTAGGAACTGAATTAAAAAAAAACATACAATAATTTTTTAAAGATAAACCAAATTTGGCAAAGCTATCAGCCAAACTATTTGACTCTCTACAAATGTGTCCAAAAGCATAGAAAAGGAATTCATCCTTTAATCTCCAAATCTCACTAACAAGTTCAGGGAATTGATTATCAAGACCCAAGTAATAATCAATAAGCCTAACTGCATCAAGGCTGTCAGATTCAACCTTCAGTTTTTCTACTCCAGCATCACGAGCCATTTGCAAACCATAAAGAATTACCCAAAGTTCAGCCTCAAGAACTGAATAGTGAACTAATCTTCTTGAGAAAGCTTGAATAAATTCACCATAATTTTATCTCATAACTGCTCCACACGAAGCAAGAAAAGCACAATGATAAAGTGCACCATCACAGTTCAGTTTGATACACTCAGCCAAGGATCCGTTACAACATCCATCAACATTATGCACAATACTAGCTTCAGCAAATTGCAACCTGATATGGATAGCCTTACTACATAGAATATCCTTAATGAGGGCTCTAATATTAGCAGCCACAACATTGTTCGACATCCAGTTTTGGCTAAATACAAAATTGTTTCTCCTCCACCAAAGACTATCAATAATAGTACCAAAAAGAACACTCCATGAGCTTCCATCAACTATCTTAGAGCTCTTTAAATTGATAGAAATCCAAGTACATAAGTCTTGCTGGTAAAAATAGGATTGACCATTTACATGAAATAATCTCCATTTATGCTTGGCCCATTTGCAATCATGTAAAGCATGGAGCACTGATTTTGTGTCCACATTACACAAGGAACACTGATCAATATGAGTCATGTGCCTGCGAGCTCTCAAATCATTTGTGGGCAAAATTCCTTTGACAACCTTCCATAACTGATATCTTATCCTTTCTGGACCATCCCAACGCCAAATAAGTTGAAACAACTGATTATTAGGAAAATTATCATGACCAGAAATCTTATGATAAGCTTTTCTGGTTGAGAACCTCCCATTTGAATCACTATCCTACTCCAAAAAATCATTTGAATTGGAGCTACAAGGGGGCTTTAAACACTGAATGCTTAGAATAATATTATCAAGAAGAAATGACGCCAACCTTTGAAGATCCTACTCACCATTCAAATTCACAAAGAAATAAACAGGAAGATTCTGATCCTCCAAACTATCTGAAGACTTATATTGATTCAGAGGACCCTTACCTGGAACCCAGTAGTCTTCCCAAAAACGAATCCTCCTCCCATTTCCAACACGCCAAATCACATTGGAAGTAACAAAATTCCAAGTTTTAGAATTCCATGCCATAGGTTGGTACCATGTCTGCTAGGATCAATTTTGGGCAGAACATCATCACCACATTTATTTTTAGCACGAATCACCCTTACCCAAAGATCATTTGGTCTGT
The DNA here is from genome assembly GCA_026413185.1 of Pueraria montana var. lobata. NCBI lineage: Eukaryota > Viridiplantae > Streptophyta > Magnoliopsida > Fabales > Fabaceae > Pueraria > Pueraria montana. The sequence goes on from CM048647.1 coordinate 77,226,027, forward strand.
TGCACAAATTCCATCCCACCTTTGTCAGTAGCGCCTGATTCATAGATCCAGCCTTTCTAAGACCAAGCCCACCATTCCTCTTAGGCAAACAAATTGAATCCCACTTAAGCCAATGAACCTTCCTAGTATTGGAAGTATCACCCCAAACAAAAATTCGGCATTTCTTGTCAATCTCTTCACAAACAACAACTAGAAGCAGATTTGTTTGCATGACATAATTAGGGAGGGCCTGCACAATAGCTTTTGTTAAAGTGACCCACCCGCCAAAGACAGATTAGACGCCTTCCAATTACTAAGCCTCTGTGTAATTTTATCAATCAAGAATTGGTAGCTCTGTTTAGAAGCTCTATCATGATGGAGAGGCACCCCCAAATATTTACCAAGGTCCGCAGTCTGTTGGTAACCAAGCTCATTAACAATCTGATCTCGCGTTTGCCAATGAACATTTGAAGAGAAAAATATTCTAGTTTTTTCCACATTGACTTTTTGGCCCGAACTCATGCAAAATGCATAAAGCACTTTCTTCAACACCTCCGCTTGTTCCATATTAGCTTCAACAAACAAGAAAAGATCATCTGCAAAAGCCAAATGAGAGAGTTTGGGGCCTCCTCTAGAAAGTTGAATAAGAGTCCACATTTTTTGTTCCACAGTTAAATTAATCAAATGGAAAAGCCTCTCAATACAAAGAACAAATAGATATGAGGAAATAGGATTACCCTGACGAATGTAATGACCCCCAGATCAGGCGTCTTAGCGGCTTCACTCCATGATACTTCACACAGTGACACTTCACTCAACTCCTCGTTGGTCGAACCCTTCACCGGTCAGAACCCTCCGTGAGTAGTCCTTTCTGAGATGTCTGGCCGCTTTCAAGATCATTGACTGTCCCCACAAACCAACACGAGACTTCTCAACATGCTTTGTCCTTACTCGCACACTTCCTGGGAAACTTCCCAGGAGGTCACCCATCCCATAATTGCTCCAAGCCAACCACGCTTAACTGTGGAGTTCTTAAGTGATGAGCTACCGAAAAGTAGATGCATCTTGTTGGTATAGGTAGTACCAATTATTTCCTTCAAGTCATCCTCAACTATATAGTCCCACACCTATACCACCTCTGGATCCCTCTCATTCCGGTGTGATTCGCCTGGGTGTTACAACGAACACCTCTAGATGGACCGAACTTTTCAAGGGCTTCACCATTCCAAAGAACTTAAAAAGTAGGAGAAGAAATGCAGCAATGCACCAAATTAAATATACCCTCATATATCTTATCCTAATCCTGAACATTTATTTTTAGACAATTGTTAAATATACCCTCCTTGATTGTATGATATACCTCCCCTTTTCTACTTTTTTTTCTAATTTATTCGCTTTTTACCCTTTTCTCTTCACCTGTTGCACACCCTTTCCTCAAACACGTTCTTTCGATCTCTTCTTCCTTTCATCACAGAACGAGAGCAATGGTTACACACATAGTGGCAATCTCAATCATCGTTTTGTGGTCCAACGCGCAAACACGACATTTGATGGCAGCGACAAATGTCAGCGACGACGACAACATCGTAGCAAGTGAGTGTCGCAGAGGAATGATCCTTCGTGGGTGTCACAGTGACGATGACATTTGATGCTTGCACACATTCTCAATCAAGGAAAATAAAAAAATGGGTTAAGGGATTTTCCTTGATGTGGACTTAGTCCTAGAGTTTCTATTGATATTTGTTGTAGATTTTGTTGCATGACGAAATCTACATCTATGTTATTCGGTGCCTGTCTTCTCTAAGAAGCTTGAGTAGTTCTAGTATATATAATACTTGTTGCAAGTGAAATTTGAGATTTGGCAAGTGTCCTTCCATTTACTAGGTGTTGGATCAAATCCTTTATTATTGGAATTCTCGGATTCTATTCCATAGTCAATTACTCCAATAATGATATCGATCACTTTTAGTACTTTCAAGAAAAAAATACATGAGTAAATCATATCACTTTCAGTATTGTCCAGAAAAAAAAAACATGTAAGCTGTTGGAGATCCCACATTGACTAGTGATATGGCCAAGTTAGTGTATATAAGTAGGGGGACAACCCTCATCTTACAAGTCCGTTTTGTAGGGTTGAGTTAGGCCCAAACCCCCACTTTGTAGGGTTGCCCCCTACTTATATACACTAACTTGGTCATATCACTAGTTAATGAGACATAGAAATATGACAAGATGTTTGTGATTTTGTGAGAGGAATTAGGGACAAAGGGTCTGAGTGGGGGTGTGTCTGTCTCTGTCTATTGTTCAACCCATATTTACCCTAATCTAAATAATAGAATAGTTTAATTGAATATTTTTCTGTGGTGATTTGGTACATGGATAAAATACACATTTGATACATAATTACATTTTATTATATTACTGTGTTGATTTTTTTTTTTTGAAAGGAACTGTGTTGAATTTCAACACAATAGAAGTTTAATTTTGATGGATTATCGGTGTAAAGAGTTTTACTGTGTCAATTAATTAGAAAATACATCAATTATGACTTTTAGAGTAAGTATTATAAAAGTTGACAATTTTATCTTATATAATAATTCATAATTTAATAATATAAAAAAATATTTACACTTCCACTGTATTTTAATTATTCTATTACTGTACATAGATCACTTATCTGATTGAAATTATTTTTCATTGTTTTGTTTCATTCTCATTCATTTAATTTGATACAAAATGTGAATAATAAATTTAATATTTATAGAAAAACATTAAACCAATTATTACATATTGCTTACCTATTTTGAATCTATTATATCAATTCCTATATTGTGAATTTGAGTCTTCTTTTATAAAAATGAGGATAATTTTTTGTTATATTCTTTCTTTCTGTATCATGCTATTCTACTATTATTTAATATACTTATATTTATATTATTCAAAAAGAGAAATGCTAATGATACTCTCTCTAACACTCTCCTTTTAACCCTCTCTGTCATTGGTTGAAATTGGTTGAAAATCATCAATTTTGGTGGCTCTCACTTCTATATTAGAATTTTAAGTGAGACCCACCAAAATTGATGATTTCTAACTAATTTCAGTCAATCATATGGAAAATGTTAAAAAAAAGAGTGTCATTAGCATTCCTCTTAAAAAAAATTCTCAAATCATTAATTATTTTCAAATTTTTCTTCACACTAGAATATCTTATATTAAAAACATAATGCTAAGCTTTTATATTTTTAAATCCCAAGATTAATTACTTTATTTTTTTCTTTTTAAATTAAAATTCTTTTTTTGCTCAAATCTTTAATTATGTCTATTCTAAAATTATTTTTATATTTTAACTCCATTGTAAAAACTCACATAATTAATAATGAAATACTTACTACTTATTCATTAAGAAGTTAATTGATGAACTCTTAAACACTAATACAAAAAAGATCGGTATTTGACATTTTTCTTATTGATTCTAATTACATTTGATCGATGTAGTATATATATATATATATATATATATATATATATATATATATATAGCAGTGCAACTACAAGTCTTTCATGATATACAAATAATTATATGAACTTAGATATATAACCAAATATAGAACCAACACTCCAAATTAAATAATCCAAATCAAAGAATACCAAATGGATTGCCTCATTTCCTCTTCCCACATAAACAAATTCTTGCGTCACCTCTAACACCACTTCCACTTTCCTTTGCACCATTCCCCTAACTCAGCCACATTTTCCATCTTATTATCAAAAAAGCTATACAACCTGTTATAACTAGATTTTAGCTAGCACACACCCCTCCATCCAAGGATCCTGCTAAAAAATGTGTCCATCGATCCAGTTTAATTTCACTGATTTCATAATATTTTCTCTCCACCAATCACCAAAGTTCAAAGAATTGCTATTTGGAGGCTTAATATGCAAAAGTATTAGACTTGGACAGCAGAATTGAAAACAAAACACAGAACTGCACAAAAAGAATAAGTGAGTCCGTTACAATTTTTGTCAAAGACTCGTGAGTACCCATGCAATATTTTAACTATTAATTATATCCTCTAGTTCCCCCTAGAGATTTTATCATTCTATCGAGGGAGAGATTATTTAATCTTTTTTATTACATGTAGCTAGCTATTTTATTGAGGGAGAGATTTGATCATTTCAAAGTATTTAATACGAAATTGTTCATAAGTTTCAATCCAATACTTAATTTATTACAGCAATGAAGTATTGAATACAAAATTAATTATTCAAACTCGCACCTCGAATCCATCCACCGGTGGTGGATTGTGCTTAATTAATTTCAAACAAATCGTCAAAATTTAGTTGGAAAAGAGATATATATTATAACACACATGTTGAGTACATTATAATCATTATCCATATGTTTTTAAAGCAGAAGGCTAACAATTCACCAAAAAAAAAGCTGAAGGCTTTCTTGAATAATACATATATACGGCTCTCTCTCTCTCTATATCATTCAAACAATACAATAACAAACTAATTGCTGGCAACTTATATTCTCATACAATCAATATCTGTAAATTCTCTGAAGCCTTTGGAACATCGAGTAACAAGCTTACACGTTCATAGCGCTCTTCCAATCTTTCATCACCCTCTTCCTTCACTATATTGATAATAAGTTGCTCCAAGACACAGCCAGTTTGGATCATATAGTAGCACCAACACATTCCATTCTTGCTCGCTCGGAATTCCTTCACCTCAACCACCTTTAGAGTTTTTCTTAAGCATTCAAAACTTACATTTTGTTCCATACAGAATTTCGAAAAGTTGAAAATATAGGGCTTAACAATATCCTGAATATATATATATATATATATATATATATATATATATATATATATATATATATATATATATATAACATATCAACACATGTTCCATTCAAGCTTTAATATGCATATATAACCATTGAGAAAGAGTTGTATATATATATAAAATCAAAGGTAATTGACTCACTCCATATATTTTTCCTTGGCCCATGTCCAGCGTGAGTTTCTCCAAACGAACACAACTGGTAAGAACTAACATGAATCCGAACATTTCTTGAATATGCATATTAGTCTTCACGATCAAATGTCTCACGTCCATATTATGTTTGATACGCATCTGTTCTTCTCCAGTAGGAATAGCCTTTTTTTTTTTTTTTTTGCCATGCATTTAAAAATGAAAACAAATATTTAAAAAAAAATCAAGTTGTTTCTAACCATACCAAAGAACAAAAAAATAATTATATTCATACATTTAATCTCTCTTTCATCTAATTTTCATTTTTTTTATCTCTCTTAATTTTCTATCACAACTATTATTTTCTCTATCTTTTCTTGTCCTTCCTATCGTTTTCTTTCCTCCACCTCATCCAGACCAAAATGGGTGAATGTTAATTCATATTTCTCATTTAAAAAAGAGAAAGAAAAATACGTACGTGCAGTAAGAAGCTGCAAACTGTAAGAACCTTAACGTATCTGAGATCGTATAAAGATTCACAAAGTTCATCCCCATATTCCTCAAAATTGGCCATAGGGGTGAAGTCCAGTTGTGCTTCTTTTAAGACGTTAGGGAGTGCTTTTACTTGAAAAATCCCCATTTTTCCAGAATATTTGAGAAACTTGAGATTTGGTGCCCTGAAATCCACGTAATCAGAGATAAAAAAATCGCACTTATTTATAACCAACTTTTTAAATCCAAGTTCTCTAGAGCCCATATCGAAATGTGCCAAATTCCAACATTTCTTGAGACTCAAGTTTTCAAGTTTCCCAAGGGTGGATAAGAGGGTCTTAACAGTGTCAAGAGTCACTTCAATCCACCCAAAAGAAACATCCTTAAGTGCCACAAGATTGCACAAATCAGGCATGGCAAAACCGCATGCATACATCTTTAGAGCCTCAAGTGATGCATGACCATAAACATGGTTTGGCAATTGAAACAAAGCATCATGATGATTATCATCCTCCTCCACCCATGTTGGGTCTGAGAAATCAAGCCTCAACTCTTTAACCCCGTGCTCTGTAGCAAATGCAACACAACGTTCTATAATGTCAGCACAACTTTCAGGGTTTGAAACCTTGAGAGAGAACTTGTCCACTGTGTTGCCTTTGTAGTTCTTCATGAAGTTGGTGATGAAGCTGAATAAACAGTGATTGCCATAACTTGGACCACTTCTTGGACAGGACGCATGTCCTTGCTGCCTCTTTGAAAGGAAGGAATGAAACAATGGTGATAAGAACAGCTTCCTTCAACAAACAGAACTTGTCCACTAGGTTCCTTCTTATCCTTGCCATGGCTATAGGGATGACAAATATGAATGAATGGCTATGTGAAATAGTATTGAATGATGCAAACTTGAAATCAAAAGCGTGCAACCTTTAGTGACCCCTTATGTCCTGCAAAATCAAAATTACACAAGAGTTGTCATAGTTTTCTCATAGGATGTCATTTAAGGTATTCAAAATTTGAATTTTAGTTTTTAACTAAATAGATCTTACATGTTCCCAAAGAATTATGTTTCCATCTATATTACTTAATATTGTATTCAGAATTGATTTTTTTTGGTAAACATTATATTCTGAACTAATGGCATCCCATCTTAATAAATCCATTTAAAAAAAAAAAACTAACAATTTGAGGATGTTTCTAAATATTGTTATATATAGAAAAATATCGGGCTGAATTTTTTTATTTTATTTCAAAACAACAATCTCACTCTTGCATTAAACTAAAATAAGAGTGAAAATGGGTCAGATTGGTTCAAGTCTGGAAGCAAATTGAAATTAATCGAATTTGATAAAATTTCATTGAGCTGGTTTGAGTTTAAAGAAAATAGGCTATGTACTAACAATGTAAAACTATTTTACATTGTCATCCAATTATAAACCATCATGTATGATAAGTTTGTTGACTTTTATAACAACTATCTCAAAAGTCATACCAATGATTATTTATGATTGGTTGACAGTGTAAAATTACTTTACATTGTTAGTGCATGACCATTAACTTGGTCGGATTCGACTCAATTTTGGGGCAGATCTTAGATTATCCAAAAAAAAGTTGGAGGTGAAATGGAAAACCTTAGAAAAAATTGGGGGAAAACATTATAAATTAAGCCTAGCTAGAAATAAGATAAAATACCAAATTAACCCAAACAAAAATGGGAATATACCCAAAATTGTTGATATAAGTCAAGAAATACAACAACTCAAAATAAGTCAAACATAACAAACATCAACCCAATATTGTTGATTTTGAATAATAGGTGTGAATATACCTAAAGGAGGAAAATGAAAAAACCAGATGTGATCAAACTTAGAACTTTGTTGTGTTGGGAGTGAGGGGGGATGAGAACTTTGACAGAGAAGTCGTAAAAGACAAAAGTAGAGAAACTAAAAAAGAGAGAAGGGTTGTTTCACTATTTTAAAGAAATGACAAAGGAAAAAAGAGAGTGATGACGATGATGATGATGACGACGACGACGATGATAATGGTGATGGGTGTCAAGTTTCAGAATATTTAGGGCCTGAATTGATTGGTGATTGGTTAACAGTGTGAAATTACTTTACATTATAAGTGCATGACCATTAAACTCTTGAGTTTATATATGTTTCTCTTTTTGGACCTAACTTGGTTGGAATCGACTCAATTTAGGTCAGATCTTAGATTATCCACACAAAAAAAAGTTGGAGGTGAAATGGAAAAAGCTAGAAAAAAAACTGGGGAAAAACATTATAAATTAAACCTAGCTAGAAATATCATATCAAATACCAAATCAACCCAAACAAAAATGTGAATATACCCAAAATTGTTGATATAAGACATATAAGACACAAAATTCAACAACTCAAAATAAGTCAGACACAAAGAACATCAACCTAAAATCATTGATTTTGAATAATAGGTGTAAGTATACCCGAAGGAGGAAAATGAAAAAACCAGGTGTGGTTGAACTTAGGACTTTGTTGTGTTGGGAGTGCGGGAGGATAAGAACTTTGACAGACAAGTCGTAAAAGACAAAAGTAGAGAAACTAAAAAAGAGAGAAGGGTTGTTTCACTATTTCAAAAGAAATGGCAAAGGAAAAAAGAGAGCGATGAAAGAGGGGTCTTGGTGGTGTGACCTATGGCGAGAGGAATTTGGGACAAACAACAACAACAACAAATGTATTAACCACCAAGTCAGATCGGTGTCAAGTTTCAGAATATTTAGGGCCTGAATTGATTTGTGATTGGTTGACAGTGTTAAATTAGTTTACGCTATCAGTGCATGACCATTAAAATGTTGAGTTTATATATGTTTTTTTTTTTGTCCTAGCTCGATTGGAATCGACTCAATTTGGGTCAGATCTTAAATTATCCAAAAAACTAGGTCAAATGGAAAAAACTAGAAAAAAAAATTGGGGAAAAACATTATAATTAAACCTAGCTAGAAATATCATATCAAATACCAAATCAACCCAAACAAAAATGTGTATATACCCAAAATTGTTTATATAAGTCACAAAATACAAAAACTCAAATAAGTCAGACACAACAAACATCAACCTAAAATCATTGATTTTGAATAATAGGTGTAAGTATACCTGAAGGAGGAAAATGAAAAAACCAGGTGTTATTGAACTTAGACTTTGTTGTGTTAGGAGTGCGGGAGGATATGAACTTTGACAGACAAGTCGTAAAAGACAAAAGTAGAGAAACTAAAAAAGAAATAAGGGTTGTTTCACTATTTCAAAGGAAACGGCAAAGGAAAAAATAGAGTGATGAAAGAGGGGTCTTGGTGGTGTGGCCTATGACGTCAGATGACAGCAAGGCAAAAAAAAAATTGGTGATAAGATATTTGAGTTTTGGAGAGAGGAATTTGGGACAAAAGGTCTGAGTGGGTGGATGTCACTGTCTTTGTCGGTTGCGATGATGATGATGATGATGATAATAATAATAATAATAATAATAATAATAATAATAATAATAATAATAATAATAATAATAATAATAATAATAATAATAATAAATGTATTAACCCCCAAGTTAGGTCAGTGTCAAGTTTCAGAATATTTAGTGCCTGAATTGATTTGTGATTGGTTGATAATGTGAAATTAGTTTACACTATTAGTGCATGATCATTAAACTCTTGAGTTTATATATATTTTTTTACCTAGCTCGGTTGGAATCGACTCAATTCAGGTCATATCTTAGATTATCCAAAAAAAAAAATTGGAGGTGAAATGGAAAAAACTAGAAAAAAAATTGGGGAAAAACATTATAAATTAAACCTAGCTAGAAATATCATATCAAATACCAAATTAACCCAAACAAAAATGTGAATATACCCAAAATTGTTGATATAAGTCACAAAATACAACTCAAAATAAGTCAGACATAACAAACATCAACCTAAAATCATTGATTTTGAATAATAGGTGAAAGTATACCTGAAGGAGGAAAGTGAAAAAACCAGGTGCGATCGAACTTAGGACTTTGTTGTGTTGGGAGTGGCGAAGGATGAGAACTTTAACAGAGAAGTCGTAAAAGACAAAAGTAGAGAAACTAAAAAAGAGAGAAGGGTGTTTCACTACTTCAAAGAAAACGGCAAAGGGAAAAAGAGAGCAATGAAAGAGGGGTCTTGGTGGTGTGGCCTATGGCGTGAGATGGCAGCAAGGTAATATGGTGATAAGATATTTGAGTTTTGGAGAGAGGAATTTGGGACAAAGGATCTGAGTGGGTGGATGTCATCGTCTTTGTCTGTTGTGAGAATAATAATAATAATAATAATAATAATAATAATAATAATAATAATAATAATAATAATAATAATAATAATAATAATAATAATAATAATAATAATTAATAATGATAATAATAATTAATGTATTGACCACCACGTCAAATCGAGTGTCAAGTTCTAGAATATTCAAGGCCTGAATTGACTGGGTCAAGTTGTTTTTTCACAAAATTGGATAACTTGCAAACTTGTTCAAACGAAGTCTAATATATTCAGGTTAGGTTAGGTAGGGTTAACCAGATTGATTAGGTTCGCCCTACCCATGTTTCCCCTAACCTAGATAACAACATATTGCAATTGAATATTTTCTGTGAAGATTTGATAAGTTAATTTAATAATTTGGTTATGTATAAAATACACATTTTATACATAATTACATTTTATTAGGTAGTCGTATTGAATTTCTACACAATAAATTTTTCTTCACACTAGAATATATAATATTAAAATTCTTTTATGCTAAGCTTTTAAATGTTTAAATCTCATGTTTAATTACTTTAATTTTTTTCCTTTTTGATTTAAAATTCTTTTTTGCTCAAATATTTAATTATTTCTATTCTAAAATTAATTAATTATTTTTTAAAATTTTACTATTTCTTCCCTACATTTAAATTAATTATATATATATATTTTATTTTATAACTAATAAGTCGTTGGTCCGAGTGGTATTGGGCTCGGTCCTCTTAAGCAAGGTCTCGGATTTGAACCTTGTGGAAGGAAAAAACGTGTTTGGGAGGGGAGACCCCACTAAAGGTGGCCAGTCAAGTTCCCCGGCGGATATTAGTCGTCAACAAAGCTGGTGGATACTTCGCACCAATGTCATGGGTACCAAAAAAAATTTTATATATTTTAACATCAATTTAAAAACTCGCATAATAATGAAATACTTACTACTTATTGATTAAGAAATTAATTGATGAACTCTTAAACACTAACATAAAAAAGATCAGAATTTGACATTTTTTTTATTGATTCTAATTACAGTTGATCGATGTAGTAAATATTTTTTTTAAATAACACTGCAACTATGAGTCTTTCATGATATACAAATAATGATATGAACTTAGATACATAACCAAATATAGAACCAACACCAAATTAAATAATCTAAATCAAAGAATACCAAATGGATTGCCTCATTTCCTTACACAGTTACACTGCTTACTTCCTGTATGCAATGCGAGCAACCCAAAAACTGGAAAAAGTGATATTAATTTGCAATCGTTATGAAATCCATATGATATTCCCACCCAACTCTCAAGCATTAATTTCCTCCTCCCACATAAACAAATTCTTCCGTCACCTCTAACATCAATTCCACTTTCCTTTGCACCATTCTCCTAACTCAGCCACCGTTCCCTTGTTATTATCAAAAAAGCTATACAACCTGTTATAACTAGATTTTAACACACACCCCTCCATCCAAGGATCCAGCTAAAAAAATGAGATAATGAGATTTTGCCTTACTTGAATTTTGAATTTAGAATAAGTTTTAGATAGAGTTTTGTTATTGTTACAGATTTTATCTTTTATGTTTGTTTCATTTAGTTAATTTAAATTTCAAATAAATCTGATAGAAGATTAGATTGTTTAGGGATTTCAGATTAGTTGTAAGCCTATACATAGGCATTCTCATTTCATTGAATTTCAATTGACTATTTTCCTCCATTGTTAATCTCTCTATTTTCTCTGCAAGTTCCCCTTTTTCTATATTTTATTTTTTACAAAATATTTCTAACAGTGGTATCTAGAGCTTGCTTCTTACGGGCTGTGAGGTATTTTTGTTGAACGCTAAACACAGTGAGGTTGAGTGCAAACACTATTGACTTATTGAACGATTTATTTTTCAAGCAATTGTGGTGCAAACATGTCTACTTCCAGCAATTCTTCACCTGCCATTCCAATGTTTAACGGTGAAAACTATCACATTTGGGCTGTGAAGATGAAATTTGTTTTAAGGTCTCAAGGTTTATGGAACGTTGTAATCTCTGAAGCTGATCCACCACCATTAAGAGAAAATCCTATAGTTGCTCAGATCAAAGCACATGAGGAGGAGAAGCTAAAGAAAGATAAAGCCATCACTTGCTTGCATGCAGGACTTGCATATCACATTTTTACCAAAATCATGGACTTGGAAACACCTAAACAGGTGTGGGACAAGATCCAAGATGAATTTGAGGGCAGTAACAGGGTCAAATCTGTTAGGCTTCTCACATTGAAGAGAGAATTTGAATTGATGAAGATGAAGGACAATGAATCTGTCAAAGATTATTCTGGCAGGTTAATGGATGTTGTGAATCAAATGCGGCTTCTTGGTGAGACATCATTTACAGATCAGAAGGTCGTAGAAAAAATCATGGTTCCGGTGCCCGACAAGTTTGAAGCCAAGATTTCTGCAATTGAAGAGTCTTGTGATTTACAAACTCTCACAATAACAGAGCTAACTAGCAAGCTTCATGCACAAGAGCAAAGGGTCTCAATGAGAAGTGAAGAAGCTGTTGAAGGTGCCTTTCGAGCAAAGCACAATGGAAAACGTTTTGAAAACCCACAATCTTCCAATAACAAAGGAAAAATTGAAGGTTCTTCTAGAAAAGGAAAGTTTTTGCCTTGTTCTCATTGTCAAAGAACTAAGCATGTTGAAGAAGATTGTTGGTACAAAGATAAACCTCCTTTTCACTGTAATTTTTGCAATAGACGTGGTCACAATGAAAAGTATTGCAGATTGAAGAAAAATCAGCCTGAACAGCAACCAGAACAACAGGCAAAATTGATTGAAGAAGATAACATTGAAGATGAGCATTTATTTATGGCATCACAAGAATTCAGTTCACATGGATTGAATACTTGGCTCATTGACAGTGGTTGTGCTAGCCACATGACTAATTGTCTTTCAATTTTTATCTCTCTTGACAGATCAATCCAACCAAAAGTCAAGTTGGGTAATGGTGATATTGTTCAAGCCCAAGGAAAAGGAGAAATTTCCATATCAACCAAGAAAGGTATGATAATTGTCAAAGATGTTCTTTACATTCCAGAATTGGATCAAAATCTTCTTAGTGTTGCATAAATGCTAAGAAGTGGATTTGAAGTTTCTTTCAAAGAAAATTGTTGCTTTATTATGGATGAGCATGGAGCTGAGATTGCAAAGATTGAGATGATCAGAAACAGTTTTTATTGGAAATTTGATTTAATTGAAGATCATGATTTTACTACCAAAATTGATGAGATTGATTTTTGGCATGGAGGATTCGGTCACACCAATTTGAAGTCATTAAAGTTCAAGCAAGATGAATTTGAGATCACAAATCCTGGCATATGGTGTTTGAAGACAGGAGGAGTTAAATTAAATGGATTTGATGCGCTTCCGAAATCAAGTTTGAAGTTCATGGAGCTAAAGATTGGGATTTTTGCGGCAAATCTCAAGGAGGAGTGTTAGAGATAATGAGATTTTGCCTTACTTGAATTTTGAATTTAGAATAAGTTTTAGATAGAGTTTTGTTATTGTTACAGATTTTATCTTTTATGTTTGTTTCATTTAGTTAATTTAAATTTCAAATAAATCTGATAGAAGATTAGATTGTTTAGGGATTTCAGATTAGTTGTAAGCCTATACATAGGCATTCTCATTTCATTGAATTTCAATTGACTATTTTCCTCCATTGTTAATCTCTCTATTTTCTCTGCAAGTTCCCCTTTTTCTATATTTTATTTTACAAAATATTTCCAACAATTATCAAAAAAGCTATACAACCTGTTATAACTAGATTTTAACACACACCCCTCCATCCAAGGATCCAGCTAAAAAAATGTGTCCCATCCAGTTTAATTTCACTGATTTCATAATATTTTCTCTCCACCGATCATCAAAGTTCAAAGAATTGTCATTTTGAGGCTTAATAAGGCTTAATATGCAAAAGTTTTAGACTTGGATAGCAGACATGAAAACAAAGACTCATGACTCATGAGTACCCCATGCAATATTTTAACTAACTCTAGTTCCCCCCATAGAGATTTTATCATTTTATTGAGAAGAGATTATTTAATCTTTTTTTATTGCTTTTAGCTATTTTATTGAGGAGAGATTTTATCATTTCAAAGTAATTTAATACGAAATTATTCATAAGTTTCAATATCTAATACTTAATTTATTACAACAATAAAGTATTGAATACAAAATTATCAAACTCGCACCCCGAATCCATCAGACGGTGGTGGATTAATGGTGCTTAATTAATTTCAAACAATACATCAAAATTTAGTTGGAAAGCGATATATTATACTAACACACATGTTGAGTACAAATGTATAATAATCATTATATATCCATATGTCTCATTCAAACATACAATTAATAAACGAATTGCTGGAAACTTATATTCTCAGACAATCAATATCTGTAAATTCTCTGAAGCCTTTGGAACATATCGAGTAACAATCTTGCACGTGCATAGCGATGTGCCAATCTGTCATCACCCTCTTCCTTCACTATATTGATAGTAAATTGCTCCAAGACACAGCCAGTTTGGATCAGATATAAGCACCAATACATTCCTTTGTTGCTCGCTCGGAAATCCTTCACCTCAACCACCTTTAGAGTTTTTCTTAAGCATTCAAAAGTTATCCTTTGTTCCTTACAGAGTTTCTCAAAGTTGAAAAGATGGGGTCTAATATAATCCTGAAATATATATAAAACATATCAACACATGTTCCATTATTCAAGCTTTAATATGCATATATATATAACCATTGAGAAAGAGTTGTATATATAAAATCAAAGGTAATTGACTCACTGGATATAATTTTCCTTGGCCAAAGTCCAGCGTGAGTTTCTCCAAACAAACACAACTGCTAAGAAGTAAAACCAATCCATACAATTCTTGATTATACATATTAGTCTTCACGATCAAATGTCTCACGTTCATATCATGTAATTCATGTTCGATACGACTCAGTTCTTCTCCAGTAGGAATAGCCTTTTTTTTTTTTGCCATGCATTTAAAAATGAAAACCAATATTTAAAAAAACAACAATCAAAAGTTGTTTCTAACCACACCAAAGAATAAAAAAAATAATTATATTCATACATTTAGTCTCTCTTTCAACTAATTTTTTTATCTCTCTTAATTTCCTATCACACCACTTATCACAACTATTATTTTCTCTATCTTTTCTTGTCCTTCCTATCATTCTCTTTCCTCCACCTCATCCAGACCAAAATGGGTGGATGTTAATTCATATTTCTCATTTAAAAAAGTGAAAGAAAAGTACGTACCTGAAGCAAGAAGCTGCAAACTGTAAGAACCTTAACGCCTCTGAGATAGTATAAACATTCACAAAGTTCATCCCCATATTCCTCAAAATTGGTCATAGGCGTGAAGTCCAGTTGTGCTTCTTGTATGACGTTAGGGAGTACTTTTACTAGAAAAATTCCCAATTTTCCAGAATATTTGAGAAACTTGAGATTTGGTGCCCTCAAATCCATGTAATCAGAGATAACAATATGGCACTTATTTATAACCAACCTCCTTAATCCAAGTTCTCTAGAGCCCATATCGAAATGTGCCAAATTCCAACATTTCTTGAGACTGAAGTTTTCAAGTTTCCTAAGGGTGGATAAGAGGGTCTTAACAGTGTCAAGAGTCACTTCAATCCACCCAAAAGAAACATCCTTAAGTGCCACAACATTGCACAAATCAGGCATGGCAAAACCGCATGCATACAACTCTAGAGCCTCAAGTGATGCATGTCCATAAACATGGTTTGGCAATTGAAACAAAGCATCATGATGATTATCATCATCCTCGTCCCATGTTGGGTCTGAGAAATCAAGCCTCAACTCTTTAACCCTGTGTTGTGTAGCAAATGCAGCACAACGTTCTATAATGTCAGCACAACTTTCAGGGTTTGAAACCTTGAGAGAGAACTTGTCCACTGTGTTGCCTTTGTAGTTCTTCACGAAGTTCGTGATGAAGCTGAATAAAACCTTTCTCTGTGCTTCTTTGGTTTCATCAGATCCACAAGGATTAACAAAGAAGAGTTCGTTGAACTCTATGTTCCTCGTTGATTGCCATATCTTGGACCACTTCTTGGACAGGACGCATGTCCTTGCTGCCTCTTTGAAAGGAAGGAATGAAACAATGGTGATAAGAACAGCTTCCTTCAACAAACAGAACTTGTCCACCAGGTTCCTTCTTATCCTTGCCATGGCTATATATAGTTTTGAATCGAAGGCAAAAGGGTGCAACCTTTGGTGACTCCTTGTGTCCTGCAAAATCAAAATTACACAAAAGTTGTCATAGTTTTCTCATAGGATGTCATTTAAGGTATTCAAAATTTGAAGTTTTGTTTTTAACTAAATAGCTCTTACATGTTCCCAAAGAATTATGTTTCTATCTATATTACTTAATATTATATGCAGAATTCATTTTTTTTTCGTAAACATTATATTCTGAATTAATGGCATCCCATCTTAATAAATCCATTTAAAAAAAAAAGCTAACAATTTGAGGATGTTTCTAAATATTGTTATATATAGAAAAATATCGGGCTGTGAATTTTTTTATTTTATTTCAGAACAACAAACTCACTCTTGCATTAAACTAAATTAAGAGTGAAAATGGGTCAGATTGGTTCAAGTTTGACGGCAAATTGAAATTAATCGAATTTAATATAAAATTTAAGGGTTATAAGGTTGGCTTAGATATGAAGGAGAAGGGAGGAGGGAAGAAGTCGTGGTTATAGGCGTGAAGATTAAACTTGTGTTTATGTATGTCTTTTTTTGTTTTTTACCTAACTTGGTTGAATTCGAGTCAGTTTGGGCTAGGTCTTAGATTATTCAAAGAAAAGTTGGAGGTGAAATGGAAAAAACTAAAAAAATAATCGGGGAAAAACATTAAAAATTAAACCTAGGTAGAAATATTAGATCAAATACCAAATCAACCCAAACAAAAATGTAAATATACCCAAAATTGTTGATATAAGTCACGAAATACAACAACTCAAAATAAGTCAGACACAACAAACATCAATCCAAAATCATTGATTTTGAATAATAGGTGTGAATATACCTGAAGGAGAAAAATGAAAAAATCAAGTGCAACCGAACTTGGGACTTCGTTGTGTGAGGAGTGCAGGGGGATAAGAACTTTGACAGAGAAGTTGTAAAAGACAAAAGTAGAGAAACTAAAAAAGAGAGAAGGGTTGTTTCACTATTTCAAAGAAAACAACAAAGGGAAAAAAAAGAGCAATGAATGAGGTCTTTGGTGGTGTTGACTATGGTGTGAGATGGTAGCAAGGCAAAAAAAAAATGGTGACAAGATATTTAAGATTTGGAGAGAGGAATTTGGGACAAAGGGTTTGAGTGGATGGATGTCACCGTCTTTGTCTGTTGTAGTAATAATAATAATAATAATAATAATAATAATAATAATAATAATAATAATAATAATAATAATAATAATAATAATAATAATAATAATAATAATAATAATTGTATTGACCACCAAGTCGGATCGAGTGTCAAGATCTAGAATATTTAGGGCTTAAATTGATTTTGATTGGTTGACAGTATAAAATTACTTTACACTATCAGTACATGATTGTTAAACTCTTGAGTTTATATATGTTTTGTTTTGGACCTAACTTGGTTGGAATCAACTCAATTTGGGCTAGATATTAGATTATCAAAAGAAAAAAGTTGAAGGTAAAATGGAAAAAACTAGAAAAAAAAATTGGGAAAAAACATTATAAATTAAACCTAGCTAGAAATATCAGATCAAGTACCAAAGCAACCCAAACAAACATGTGAACATACCCAAAATTGTTGATATGAGTCACAAACTACAACAACTCAATAAGTCAGACACAACAAACATCAACCTAAAATCATTGATTTTGAATAATAGGTGTGAATATACCTAAAGGGGGGAAATGAAAAACCAGGTGCGATCAAACTTAGGACTTTGTTGTGTTGGGAATGCGATAGGATGAGAACTTTGACAGAGAAGTCATAAAAGACAAAAGTAGAGAAACTTAAAAAGAGAGAAGGGTGTTTCACCACTTCAAAGAAAACGGCAAAGGGAAAAAAAGAGTGATGAAAGAGGGATCTTGCTGGTGTGGCCTGTGGCGTGAGATGGCAGCAAGGCAAAAAAAACTTAGTGATAAGATATTTGAGTTTTGGAGAGAGGAATTTGGGACAAAGGGTCTAAGTCGGTGGATGTCATCATCTTTGTCTATTGTGATAATAATAATAATAATAATATTATTATTATTATTATTATTATTATTATTATTATTATTATTTAAATGTATTAACCACCAAGTCAGGTTTGGTGTCAAGTTCTAGAATATTCAGGGCTTGAATTGATTAGGTCAAGTTGTTTATTTCATAAAATTGGATGACTTGCAAACTTGTTCAAACCAAGTCTAATATATTCGAGTTAGGTTAGGAAGGGTTAACTAGATTAATAAGGTTTTGTCCTACCCATGTTTCCCCTAATCTAGATAACAACATATTGCAATTGAATATTTTCTGTGGAAAGTTAATTTAATAATTTGGTTATGGATAAAATACACATTTTATACATAATTTACATTTTATTAGATAGTTGTGTTGAATTTGTACACACTAAAATTAAAGTTTAATTTTGATGCATTATTAGTGTAAAGAGTTTTATCATGTCAACTAATTAGAAAATATATAAATTATGAATTTTAAAGTAATTATTATAAAAGTCAACAATTTTATCATATATAACAATTTATAATTTGCTAACAATATAAAAAAATCTTTACACTTTCAATGTATTTTTTTTATTCTGCTTTTTTTTTATTTTGACACTTTCAATGTATTTTAAATAAATTCATAAAATTATTATATTTTTGTATAGATCATTTATCCAAATTAAATTGGTTTTAATTATTTTGTTTCATTCTCATTAATTTCATACCAAATGTCTATAACAAATTTAATATTTATAGAAAACATTAAACCAATTATTACATATTGCTTATTATGAATCTATTATATATATATCAATTCCTAAATTGTCAATTTGAGTCTTCTTTTATAAATGAGGGTTTTTTCTTCCTTATATCATTTCTTTTTGTAACATGTGATTCTACTATTATTTAATATACTTATATTTTTATTATTAAAAAATTCTCAAATCATTAATTATTTTAAAATTTATAAATCTCATGTTTAATTACTTTAATTTTTTCCTTTTTGAATTGAAATTCTTTTTTGCTCAAATACTTAATTATTTCTATTCTTAAATTAATTAATTAATTTTTAAATTTTACTATTTCTTTCCTACATTTAAATAAATAAAATAATATATTGATATAAACTTAATTATTTAATTTTATACTTATTTTATAATTATTATATAATTCTTTTAATTTCAAAAATATAATAGGTGTTCATAATTCTTTTAATTTTCAATATTATGAAAGTTTTCCCAAGGCTTAGCTACTCCCTCTACATGATTGGTTTTCTATGCCCTAAAAGCATAAAAACCAAGAACCATATAAGCCCAAGGCTTAGCTACAGTGCATCGTCCATGGCTTATGCACCTATAACAATATACATGAGTAGAGGTCCTATGACTCTTGTATTGTCATTCATGGCTTAAAACTTCCCTAGCAAAATTGTCATGGCACTTGTCATATGACTATAACTTCAATCTATTTGTCTTGTGTTTGCAGTACCCATAATTGAGTATATAGCAGCACATAGATATTTTAATTTCTAGCATCACTAATCTTGTAAATGCTCTGAATTGCATCGATGGTGCCTCTGCTAGGGTTTGAAAACCCCTGATTTCCTAGAAATATTGCCTTCCCCTATGGCGGCAGAACCTCCCATTTGCCCATGGGCTTTCCTAGAACCTGCCATTCCTTCTTCTTCTCCACCTCCGCTAACCGAAAAAACACATCCGTGGCAGAATCGCTCCTTTGTGCAAGCTCTGAAAAATTCATGTGCCATTCCTATTAGCCAACTTCCCAAGCCCTGTTTAAAAGGAGATGCTATCTCCATCAAAATTTCAGAGGAGGAATATCAACAAGGATTACAAAGTTGTCAAAACAGCTTACACGGTCGTCTCATCTTAGCCAAAGGATGTAACCCTGTCAAAGCTGAAGAGCTACGCCAAAAGCTTGCAAAGTTGTGGAAGCCCATTGGCCAGTGGAAGATGGTACCCTTAGGCAAAGGTTATTTTGAGTTCAGTTTTGCATCCTTAGAGGACCTTCGCAGTGTTTGGACAGTGGGGACGTGGAGCCTTCATCCCGGTTTGCTCAGACTGTCCCAATGTAGTGCTGACTTCAATCCCAATAGTATGAAGCAAACACACATTCAATGTTGGATTCGTATTCAAGGGCTTGCCCAAGAATACTGGCGATCAAAAATTCTTTTCGAGATTGCTGGAGCAGTAGGCACTCCGATAGCTCTAGATGAGTCCACCAAGTTGAGGACCTTTGGCCATTTTGCTAGAGTGCTAGTTGACGTTGATCTTTCAAGTAATCTGCCAAATGAAATTCTAGTTGAAAGAGATTCTTATGCCTTTTTCGTTGGAATAACCTATGAGAAATTACCTTTGTTCTGTAACTTTTGCAAAAGTATTGGTCATGTAGTGGCCAACTGTAACAAGAAAGAAGGTTCATTAGATGATAAGATGAAGAAAGATAAGCAATTAATAGGCAAAGATCCTATTATCTCTGAGTATGTTGTGAAAAATGCAGATAAACAAAGATCGGAGAATGAGGGGAATACTGTGCACAACATCTCTCGTAATTTGGTTGCTGGTCAAATTATTACAGACAAGCTGTTTGACAAAATGCCTGAACAAACTGGCCCTCTTGGGGATCATCCAGACTCTGCTGGGGCTCAACCAGAAACTGTTGGGGCCAAGCAAGTACAAACTGACCCCTCAGTTGTTCGACAAAAGTCCCCAGACCACACTGTCATTGTCTCAGAACAAGTCAATGAACCACAAAAGAATACACCTTCTAAGGCTATGGAAGCAATCAATCATGAAGTTGCTCAAATTTACTTAGAAGAAGTGCAGAGTACTGTTGTTGCTGCAAATTCAGAGGTTGGACTCTCAATAGATGTTTCTTTTCATGACTATGCTTTGCAACCAATAGTTCAGAATGACATCAGAACCTTGTCCAGGTCTTGGGCTGATATAACTGACAACGAATCAGAATATGATATATCAAACCCAGATAATACAGAGGTAGAGTGTGGCAACTCTCAAAATTTCCATTTAGTTCCCACCAAGTCTCAAAAACAGCAACTGGAAAAAACAGGAAGAAAGGATGCCCCTGAATCGCCTTTTCCAGAGGTTGTACAAAAGGATCTTCAAATCCTTGCAAATTTTTGGGGACAAGTGGAGAATGATGAAATAGATATGGTGACAAACATGAACAACTCTGCAGCCACAACAAACAACTTTCAAGTGGTTCTTCCAACCACTCAGCGCAAGAGGACTTCCAGGAAAAAATAATCATTCTGTTTATGTTCAGTCCTAGAGTGCTTTTTTGTAGGCTGGATCCACTTGTTTTGCTTGGTAATGACTCTCCTTTGGATAGTTAGGGATGTGAGTTTTCTATAGGACTCATATTTTCCTTTAGCTTACAGTGGTATACAACATCATAGCTCTTCTTGATGTTACTATGCTCCTCCTTTTTGTTTGGAGGATTTCTATAGCTTTAGCTTAGGTCTTCCTAGCTAGCTACAGATTATCTTGTTTTTATTTTCATGGGTATTGGCTTGGTCCCCCCATGTTTTGTTGTTCTGTTTTTCTTTTTTCTTTAATATATTTTCTGTTTTCTGCTAAAAAAAAAAAATCTTGTAAATGCTCCTAACGACAAAATGTACCTGATGCTACAGTGACCACCAACTCCAAAGCTAATTAAAGTAAATCATTTTAATTTTAATGCTTTACAAAGACAAAAACATGTTGCTACCACATTGACAGCACCATACTGCAACTTATACCAACAAAACATGGCAACCAAAAATGCACAAAAAAAAGCTGTGACTATACCAAAACCTTCACTATAATGACTATATGTGACTACACCATTTCCCCTTTTGCAGCAAATTGCTTTCCATTTCCAAAGCCTGCACTTTCCAATAACACCCCAAGACCTCAGTGATCAATGCAACTCAAAACTTGTGGAAATTTTGGACTCATTAAAAGAGAAGTGTGACTCAAAGCACAGTTTTCAATATATCCCAAGCAGCTTATATTATCATACATTGATAGAACCTATCTTACAGACTTCTCCTTTTACCTCATGTATGCCAATCTACTACACTTCCCTATTTCAAATATCATCGTTCTTCACTCGTTGCAAATGAAGCTAGCTTTGACACTGATCTTTTAGGATCAAGACCCAAGTAGCTAGATACAGAATATTAAAGTTTGCTCGCTAATTTGCTGTAATCCATAACCATGCTTGCTTGTATTTTGACCTTCTCCATCATTAATTGTTGCAACATCCAACAATTTAGATTGGTATTGCTTGTTATTTGTCAATTTGCAAAAGTATTAATTAGGCTTGAAAACAAAATGAAGAACTACTGCACAAGGAGAATATTAATTAACTAACTACCAGATGATATAAAGTGTGGACGTAGGCTTGCATATATACATTATCCAAGACAAAGCTGCCAAGGCTCCAATCCAAGTTCGCTGGTATCCACCCCATTGGTACTGCAGACAATGGCTTCATGGATTCTCTGGATCTTGTGGTTTCACAACCAACTTGCACACTCAACTTTTTGCTATATTCCAGGGTCGATCTTCAGTTAGTTTGGAATTTAGGTTCTTCAGTTTCAAGCACACTTTCAGGGAGGGGAATGCTTGTTCGGACTGGCTTAACACTATATATGTTGAAACCTCTTCATTTATGGACTTCTTGCCCGGCGCAACTCTCTTTTCTTAAACACTAATACAAAAAAAGATTGGTATTTGACATTCTAGATTGATTCTAATTACAGCTGATATAGTAAATATGTTTTTTTTTTTTTTAAAATAGCCGTGCAACTACAAATCTTTCATAATATACAAACAATGATATGAACTTAGATACATAACTAAATATAGAATCAACACTACTCCAAATTAAATAATCCAAATCAAAGAATACCAAATGGATTGCCTCATTTCCTTATACGGTTACACTCCTTACTTACTGTACGCAATGCAAGCAAACCAAAAACTGGAAAAAGTGATATTTGCAATCGTTATGAAATGCAGATGATATTCCCACCCACCTCTCAAGCATTAATTTCCTCCTCCCACATAAATGAGAGTCTTCCGTCACCTCTAACACCACTTCCAGTTCCACTTTCCTAATTTGCACCATTCCCCTAACTCAGCCACCTTTCCCATCTTAGTATCAAAAAAGCTATACAACCTGTTATAACTAGATTTTAGCACACACCCCTCCATCCAAGGATCCAGCTAAAAAAATGTGTCCCATCCAATTTAATTTCACTGATTTCATAATATTTTCTCTCCACCAATCATCAAAGTTCAAAGAATTGCCATTTGGAGGCTTAATATGCAAAAGTATATTAGACTTGAACAGCGAATTGAAAACAAAATAAAGAACAGTAGTGAATCCGTTACAATTTTTGACAAAGACTCATGAGTATGCAATATTTTAACTAACTATTAATTATATCCTCTAGTTCCCCATAGAGATTTTATCATTTTATCGAGGGGAGAGCTTATTTAATCTTTTTTTTACTTTTAGCTTTTTTATTGAGGGAGAGATTTTATCATTTCATAGTATCTAATACAAAATTATTCATAACTTTCAATCTAATACTTAATTTATTACAGCAATAAAGTATTGAATACAAAATTAATTATTCAAACTCGCTCCTCGATCGAATCCATCCGCCGGTGGTGGATTGTGCTTAATTAATTTCAAACAATATATTAAAATTTAGTTGTAAATTAAGAGATAGCTATATATATTATAACACACATGTTGAGTACAAATTAATGTATAACCATTATCCATATGTTTTTAAAGCAGAAGGCTTTCTTGAATAATACATAAGCTTCTCTCTCTATATGTATCATTCAAATGATACAATAACAAACGAAGTGCTAGCAACTTATATATATTCTCATACAATCAATATCTGTAAATTCTCTGAAGCCTTTGAAACATTGAGTAAAGATCTTGCACATGCATAGCGCTTTGCCACTGTTTCATCACTCTCATACTTCTTGGCTACATTGATAATAAGTTGTTCTAAGACACAGCCAACTTTGATCAGATAGTAGCACGCAAACATTTCATTCCTTCTCCCTCGGAATCCCTTCATCTCCACCACCTTTAGAGTTTTTGTTGAGCATTCAAAAATTTCGTACTGTTCCTTACAGAACATCTCAAAGTCGAAAGGATATGGGTTAACGTAATCCTGAAATATACATAAAACATATCAACACATGTTCCATTCAAGCTTTAATTAATATGCATATATATATATATAACCATTGAGAAAGAGTAACATATAAAATCAAAGGTAATTGACTCACTCGATATATTTTTCCTTTGCCTATCTCCAGCGTGAGCTTCTCCAAACAAACACAACACTGAAGAAGTAACGTTAATCCGAACATTTCTAGCCTATGCATATTAGTCATCACGAACAAACGTCTCACGTACATATCATGTTGGATACGTTCCAGTGTTTCTTCTCCATAAGGAATAGCCTTTTTTTTTTCCACGCATTTAAAAATGAAAAACAAATATTTAGAAAAAAATAATCAAACTGTTTCTAATCATACCAAAGAATAAAAGAATAATTATATTCATACATTTAGTCTCTCTTTCATCTAATTTTCATTTATTTTTTTATCTCTCTTAATTTTCCATCACAACTATTATTTTCTGTATCTTTTCTTGTCCTTCCTGTATCATTTTTCTTCCCTCCACCTCATCCAGACCAAAATGCATGGGTGGATGTTAATTCATATTTCTCATTTAAAAAAGAGAAAGAAAAGTACGTACCTGAAGTAAGAAGCTACAAACTGCAAGAATCTTAACATATCTGAGATCGTATAAAGATTCACAAAGTTCATCCCCATATTCCTCAAAATTGGTCATAGGGGTGAAATCCAGTTGTGCTTCTTTTAAGACGTTAGGGAGTACTTTTACTTGAAAAATCCCCAATTTTCCAGTATATTTGAGACACTTGAGATTTGGCGCCCTAAAATCCACGTAATCAGAGATAACAAAATGGCACTTCTTTATGAGCAACCTTCTTAATCCAAGTTCTTTAGAGCCCATATCAAAATGTGCCAAATTCCAACATTTCTCCAAACTCAAGATTTCAAGTTTGCCAAGGGTAGATAAGAGGGTCTTAAGAGTGTCAATTGTCACTGGAATCCAGCCAAAAGAAACCTCCTTAAGTGCCACAAGATTGCACAAATCAGGCATGGCAAAACCGCATGAATACAACTCTAGAGCCTCAAGCGATGCATGTCCATAAACATGGTTTGGCAATTGAAACAAAGCATCATGATGGTTATTATCATCCTCCACCTCCCATATTGGGTCTGAGAAATCAAGCCTCAACTCTTTAACCCCGTGCTCTGTAGCAAATGCAACACAACGTTCTATAAAGTCAGCACAACTCTCAGGGTTTGAAACACTGAGAAAGAACTTGTCCACTGTGTTTCTATTGTAGTTCTTCATGAAGTTGGTGACGAAGCTGAAGAAAACCCTTCTCCGTGTTTCTTTGGTTTCATCAGATTCATAATAATCAACAAAGAAGAGTTCGTCGAACTCTATGTTCCTCGTTGATTGCCATATCTTGGACCACCTCTTGGACCGCACGCATGTCCTTGCTGCTTCTTCAAAAGGAAGGAATGAAACAATGGTGATAAGAAGAGCTTCGTCCAACAAAGAGAACATGTCCACGCTCCCTGCCATGGCTACAGCTAGCGATGAAACTTTTTAATTTGGCTTGGTAGTCAAATATATGAGTGCTATGTGAAATGGTATTGGTTTTGGTCTTTTTTATAGTTTTGAATGGGTGCAACCTTTGGAGGACACGTTTTGTATATTGTGAATGATCTTTGGTGATGCCTTGTTTCCCTGCAATGCATAAAATTAGCACTAGAGTCATTTAAGGTATTCAAAATCTGAAATTATGTTTTTAACTAAATAGCTCTTTTACGTGTTCCCAAGGAATTGTGTTTCTATCTATGTTGCATGATATTATATTCAGAATTGATATTTTTTTGGTAGACATTATATTTCGAATGAATTATTTAAGGTATTCAAAATTTGAAATTATGTTTTTAGCTAAATAGCTCTTACGTGTTGTTCCCAAAGAATTATGTTTCTATCTATGTTACCTAATATTATATTCAGAATTGATATTTTTTTGGTAAACATTATATTTCGAATGAATTATTAATTTAAGGTATTCAAAATTTGAAATTATGTTTTTAGCTAAATAGCTCTTACGTGTTGTTCCCATGGAATTGTGTTTATATCTATGTTACATAATATTATATTCAGAATTGATTTTTTTGGTAAACATTATATTTCGAATGAATTGCATTCCATCTTAACAAATCCATTTGAAAAAAACTAACAATTTAAGGATTTTTTAAGAAAGTTATATATGAAAAGAATATCGCATTGAATTTTCTATTTTATTTCAAAACACCATACTCACTATCGATGGATAAAAGAATATATATAATATTGTCTACTGTTGAGTTAATAATCAAGAAAAAAAGAAGGTGCTCTCTAAGCAAAAAAAAATTAAAATAAAAAAGGTAATGAAAAAATTATATTAAAATTTTTTCATATGTTAAGATTTTAAATTTTTAAATCTTATCTTTAGTTACTTTTACTTTTTTATACTTAAATTTAAAGTTATATGAAAAAAATACATCTTCTTTTTTTTTTTTTTTAATATGAAACTTACTCTTGATAGATGCAAAAAATATTACCCTTTATTGAGTTAATTAACGAAGACAAAACAAATTTCTCTCTCTCTCTCTCTTTTTTTTTTTTTTTTTTTTGACAAGAAACAATGAAGCAAAAACAAAAGACAGAAACAACAAAGAAACTACGCCCTAGGGAAACAAATGCCCTGTGCATCAGCCATCGGGAAGCCTTGGAGAGCAGAAGGAGGGTAACAAGATTCTCTCTAAGCAACTTTTTCTAAAAATAAAATATAATTCAAAATAATTATTAAATATTTTTGTATTAATTTAAATTAGAGGTGAACAAAAGTTGATTTGGTTCGAGTTTGGAGACAAAATGAAATCGAATTGGGTATAGTATTTCATTGAGTCAGTTCAGGTTTACATGTTTTATTTTTTGTTTTGACCTAATTTGGTTGGATTCGAGTCAATTTGGGCCAAGTCTTAGATTATCCAACAAAACAAGTTGGAGGGGCAATGAAAACAAAATTGGGGAAAAACTTTATAAATTAAACCTAGGTAGAAATATCATATCAAATACCTAATTAACCCAAACAAAAAAGTGAATATACCCAAAATTGTTGATATAAGTCACAAAATACAATCCAAAATAAGTCAAATATGACAAACATTAACCCAAAATAATTAATTTCGAATAATAGGTGTAAACATACCTGTAGGGGGGAAAAGAAAAATCATATGCGATTCAACTTACGACTTTGTTGTGGTGGGAGTGACTAATTTAGAGAATGAAATTAACATGCCCAAAGGAGAAAGAGGTGACGAGAACTTGGAAAAAGAAGACGTAAAAGACTGTAGGGAAGAAAATAAAAAAAGAGAAAGGATGTTTCAATGTTTCAAAGTAGATGGTAGGTGGTAGATGGTAGATGGTAAATGAGAGCAATGAACGAGTTGTTTGCGATGGTGCGGCCTGTGGCGTGAGATGGCAGCACGGCACAGAAATATAGGAACAAGTTTTTGGTGAGAGGAATTAGGGACAAAGGGTCTAAGTGGTGTCTATCTCTGTCTTTATCTGTTGTAAGAATAAGAAAGTGAAATTATAATAAATTTATTTACCACCACGTCGAATTGGGCATCAAGTTCTGTTAGTCGAAATCGAGACCTGACTTTATATTAGATTAGGTTGTTTATTTCACAAATCAGATGACTTTCAAACGTGTTCAAACCAAGTCTAATGTATTCGGGTTGGGTTAACCATATTGATCATGTTTGTCCAATCAACCCCTCATTTAAATAAAAAAAGAATATTGTAATTGAATATTTTCTATGGAGACTTGACACATGCATTAATTTAATAAGTAGTTATTGATAAAATATACATTTTATTGTATTACTGTGTTAAATTTCTACACAATAAAATTAGAATTCAATTTTGATGCATTATCAATGTAAAGAGTTTTACTCTGTGAATCAATTAGAATATACGTTAGTTATGGCTTGTAAAGTAATTATTATAAAATTCAACAATTTTATCATATATAACAATTCACAATTTGATGACAATATAATTTTTTTTACACTTTCAATGCGTTTTAATTAAATTCATAAAATTGTTCTATTTTATATTGATCATTTATCCAATTGAATTTTTTTCTTTATTTGCTTTCATTGTCATTCATTTAATACCAAATATCAATAATAAATTTAATATATATAGAAAAACATTAAACCAATTAATATATATTGCTTATACCTATGAATCTATTAAATTAGTTCCTATCTTGTGAATTTGAGTCTTTCTTTATAAACTAGTGTTGCTTATTAAAATTTTCACTACCTTATTTATATAATCAATAGAAAGAAATTTGAAAAAAAAATAAAGAATTATATAGCACATTGAAAGAAATTTTAAAAAAGAGATAATTATAAAAGATATTAGAAACTATAAAATTAAAAAAAAAAAGATAAGGGAAGATGTAACAATGTAACTTTAATTTTTTTTAATATTAACTTTGAAAATTGAAAAGTAAATTGAATTAAGGATTTAGAATTATTGACTAAAGAGAGAAATCTTCGAAGTTAAAAAATAGAGTTAGAAAATCTGATAAAAGAAATATTAAAAAAAAAAAGATTAGAGAGTGTAAAATTTGAAAAAAAATTATATAGTACATCGAAATTTTTTTAGAAAAAGAGATAATTATAAAATAAATTAGAAACTATAATTTTTTTAAAAGAAAAAAATATAAGGGAAGATGTAATGATGTAACTTTAATTTTTTTAATATTAAATTTAAAAATTGAAAAATAAATTGAATCAAGGATTTGGAATTATTGATGAAAGAGAGAAATCTTCGAAATTAAAAAATAGAGTTACAAAATCAGATAATAGAAATATTAAAAAAAAGCCCAAAAGATTAGAGAGTATAAAATTTGAAAGAAAAAAAGAATTATATAGCACATCGAAAGAAATTTTCAAAAAGAGATAATTATAAAAAAAATTAGAAACTATAATTTTTTTTAAGAAAAAAAGATAAGGGAAAATGTAATTATGTAACTTTAATTTTTTAAATTAACTTTGAAAATTGAAAAGTAAATTGAATTAAGGATTTGAAATTATTTATGAAAGAGAGAAATATTTGGAATTAAAAAATAGAGTTAAAAAAACTGATAAAAAATATTTAAAAAAATATAGCATCGGATAAAGAAGTGAATGGAGGTAGTTATAAAAATATTGTGAATGTGGGGTTGTTACAAAAATTGATGAGAGAAATTTTAAGAAAAGTAGAAGAACCAGATGGATGTTATGAAAGTGAACTACACCACTCCATGAAAGAGGAGAGTAAATAAGAATGAATGTGAGAGAAAGTGGGGAGAGTGAAGCAAGAAGAGGAGAGAATCTCTTATTCATTTACATAAGAAGATATGAGAATAGTTTTTTGTTATATTCTTTCTTTATGTAACACGCGATTCTACTATTATTTAATATTTATATTTATATTATTAAAAAATTCACAAATCATTAATTATTTTCAAAATTTTCTTCACATTAGAATTTTTATATTTAAACTTTTGTTATGCTAAGTTTTTAATTTTTTAAATCTCAAGTTTAATTACTTTGGTAGCAAGCTACCAACTGGGGTTGAGTCTAGCAAAAGGGTTTGTCTCCCACGATGAGGTGAATTAAGGATTCGATCCCCATTCAGAGAGGTGTAGACCTGCGGAAAACCAAGAAAAAATAGTAACAAGCTAAAATAAAATAAAATACTAATATATTTTTTCAAATAAAGGATATAGAGAAAAATAGGATGTTAAAAAAAATCAAAAACAAATCAAATCCAAACAGCTTTAAATTGGATTGGAATGGATCAAAATTAAATTTTAAACCAATGGTGAATTAAGAAAATTAAAGTGATTAGATCGAATATTTTCCTCTACATGATCCATATAATTCAATTCACGAACACTCTTAAAAAATCTACTCTTATATTATAAATATGAATATCCATTATTGAGTGAAAGCATTTTCAGGATCTATTAATGAGCATATTTTTAGAAGTTATTTTTTAATGAGAGTGTTTTTAGGAGTTATTTTCACTTGTGTCACATGTCTTAAGAGCTGTCAAATGGGCTAGCCCAGCCCAACTTGACCTGACAAGCCAAATGGTAAAAACGGGTTGGTCAGAATTTTTCATAGGCGATGTTTTTCTTGGCCCGATAGTTTGGGCCAAATTGGCCCATTTATTTATTTTTGCTTGAATTTATATTAATTTTAAAAGGAAAAATAAAAAATAGTATCAGGCCAAATAAGTCCAGTAGTGTTCGGGACAGGAATTTACAAGTTTGACCTGGCTCTCTGGCCCATTATGTTGGGCCAATTTAGCCCTGTTCTTTTTAAGCCACTTTTTTTACAACCCGACCTTATAGGCCATCGGGGTCGGCCCATTAGATCAGGCCAATTTTGACAACTGTATATTTTTATTCTTTTCAAATATATTTTTTAATTTTAAATTTAATTTAATTTAACAATTAACTAAAAAAAAAAAAGAAATATTTTTATCCATCTCAAACCACTCTTTTTATTTTCTTAACCACTTATCATTCTCAATCTACCATTTTCATATATTTTATATTCTCTCTAAGCAACTTTTTCTAAAACTAAAATATAATTCAAAATAATTATTAAATATTTTGTATTAATTTAAATTAGAGGTGAACAAATGTTGATTTGGTTCGAATTTGGAGACAAAATGAAATCGAATTGGGTATAGTATTTCATTGAGTCAGTTCAGGTTTACATGTTTTATTTTTTGTTTTGACCCAATTTGGTTGGATTTGAGTCAATTTGGGCTAAGTCTTAGATTATCTAACAAAACAAGTTGGAGGGGAAATGGAAAAAAAATTGGGGAAAAACTTTATAAATTAAACCTAGGTAGAAATATCATATCAAATACATAATCAACCCAAACAAAAAAGTGAATATACCCAAAATTGTTGATAAAAGTCATAAAATACAATCCAAAATAAGTCAAATATGACAAACATTAACCCAAAATAATTAATTTCAAATAATAGGTGTGAACATACCTGTAGGGGGAAAAGGAAAAATCAGATGCGATTCAACTTACGACTTTGTTGTGGTGGGAGTGACTAATTCAGAGAACAAAACTAACATGCCCAAAGGAGAAAGAGGTGACGAGAACTTGGAAAAAGAAGACGTAAAAGACCGAAGAAAAGAAAACAAAAAAGAGAGAAAGGATGTTTCAAAGTAGATGGTAGAGGGTAAAAGAGAGCAATGAAAGAGTTGTTTGTGGTGGTGTGGCCTATGGCATGAGATGGCAGCAGGGCACAGAAATATAGGAACAAATTTTTGGTGAGAGGAATTAGGGACAAAGGGTCTAAGTGACGTCTGTCTCTGTCTCTGTCTCTATCTGTTGTAAGAATAAGAAAGTGAAATTATAATAGTAGTAATAATAATAAATTTATTTACCACCACGTCGAATCGGGCATCAAGTTCTATTAGTTGGAATCGAGACCTGAATTTATATTTGATTAGGTTGTTTATTTCACAAATCGGATGACTTTCAAACTTGTTCAAACCAAGTCTAATGTATTTGGGTCGGGCAATCATATTGATCATGTTTGTCCAATCAATGTTACCCCTCATTTAAATAAAAGAATACTGTAATTGAATATTTTTTGTGGAGACTTGACACATACATTAATTTAATAAGTAGTTATTGATAAAATATACATTTTATTGTTTTACTGTGTTAAATTTCTACACAATAAAATTAGAATTCAATTTTGATGCATTATCAATGTAAAAAGGTTTTACTCTGTCAACCAATTAGAATATACATTAGTTATGACTTGTAAAGTAATTATTATAAAAGTCAACAATTTTACCATATATAACAATTCATAATTTGATGACAATATAATTTTTCTTTACACTTTCAATGCATTTTAATTAAATTCATAAAATTATTCTATTATTATATTGATCATTTATCCAATTGAATTTTTTTCTTTATTTTCTTTCATTGTCTTTCATTTAATACCAAATATCAATAATAAATTTAATATATATTGAAAAACATTAAACCAATTATTATATATTGCTTATACCTATTATGAATCTATTAAATTAGTTCCTATGTTGTGAATTTGAGTCTTTCTTTATAAATATGAGAATACTTTTTTGTTATATTCTTTCTTTTTGTAACACGCGATTATACTATTATTTAATATTTATATTTATATTATTAAAAAATTCACAAATCATTAATTATTTTCAAAATTTTCTTCACATTAGAATTTTTTATATTTAATTTTTTTACGCTAAGTTTTAAAATTTTTAAATCTCAAGTTTAATTACTTTAGTAGCAAGCTACCAACTGGGGTTGAGTCCAACGAAAGGGTTTGTCTCCCACAATATGGTGAATTAAGGTTTCAAATCCCCATTCAGAGAGGTGCAGACCTGTGGAAAACCAAGAAAAAAATAGTAACAAGCTAAAATAAAATAAAATACTAATATATTTTTTCAAATAAAGGATATAGGAAAAAATAGGATGTTAAAAAAATCGAAAACAGATCAAATCCAAACAGCTTTAAATTGGATTGGAATGGATCAAAATTAAAGTTTAAACCAAACTTATTGAATGGTGAATTAAAAAAATCAAAGTTATTAGATCGAATGATTTTTCTCTACATGATCAATATAATCCAATTCACGAACACTCTTAAAAAATCTACTCTTATATTATAAATTTGAATACCCATTATCGAGTGAAAGCATTTTTAGGATCTATTAATGACAATATTTTTAGAAGATATTTTTGAATGAGAGTGTTTTTAGGAGTTATTCTCACTTTGTGTCACATGTCTTAAGAGTTGTCAAATGGGCCAGACTCGTCCAACTTGGTCTGACAGGCCAAATGGTAAAAACGGGTTGGTCCGAATTTTTCATAGGTCATGTTTTTTTGGCCCGATGGGTTGGGCCAAATTGGTTCATTTATTTATTTTTGCTTAAATTTATATTAATTTAAAAAGAAAAAATAAAAAATAATATCAGGCCAAATTGGCCTGGTAGTGTTCAAGCTAGGAATTTATAAGCACAACCTGGCTCGTTTGACCCATTAAGTCAAGTCAATTTAGCTCAGTTCTTTTTAAGCCACTTTTTTTACAGCCCAACCTTATAGGCCATTGGGTCGGGCCAATTTTGACAACTCTTTTTTTTGCTGAATGGCTGGGCAAAGAGACACCTCAGACCCAAAATCAATTAATCAGAAACATAAACTTCCTCCATTAAGGAGGTTACAGCAAAGTTAGGAACTGAATTAAAAAAAACATACAATAATTTTCTAAAGATAAACCAAATTTGGCAAAGCTATCAGCCAAACTATTTGACTCTCTACAAATGTGTCCAAAAGCATAGAAAAGGAATTCATCCTTTAATCTCCAAATCTCACTAACAAGTTCAGGGAATTGATTATCAAGACCCAAGTAATCATCAATAAGCCTAACTGCATCAAGGCTGTCAGATTCAACCTTCAGTTTTTCTACTCCAGCATCACGAGCCATTTGCAAGCCATAAAGAATTACCCAAAGTTCAGCCTCAAGAACTGAATAGTGAACTAATCTTCTTGAGAAAGCTTGAATAAATTCACCATAATTTTATCTCATAACTGCTCCACACGAAGCAAGAAAAGCACAATGATAAAGTGCACCATCACAGTTCAGTTTGATACACTCAGCCAAGGATCCGTTACAACATCCATCAACAGTATGCACAATACTAGCTTCAGCAAATTGCAACCTGATATGGATAGCCTTACTACATAGAATATCCTTAATGAGGGCTCTAATATTAGCAGCCACAACATTGTTCGACATCCAGTTTTGGCTAAATACAAAATTGTTTCTCCTCCACCAAAGACTATCAATAATAGTACCAAAAAGAACACTCCATGAGCTTCCTTCAACTATCTTAGAGCTCTTTAAATTGATAGAAATCCAAGTACATAAGTCTTGCTGGTAAAAACAGGATTGACCATTTACATGAAATAATCTCCATTGATGCTTGGCCCATTTGCAATCATGTAAAGCATGGAGCACTGATTTTGTGTCCACATTACACAAGGAACACTGATCAATATGAGTCATTGCCTGCGAGCTCTCAAATCATTTGTGGGCAAAATTCCTTTGACAACCTTCCATAACTGATATCTTATCCTTTCTGGACCATCCCAACGCCAAATAAGTTGAAACAACTGATTATTAGGAAAATTATCATGACCAGAAATCTTATGATAAGCTTTTCTGGTTGAGAACCTCCCATTTGAATCACTATCCTACTCCAAAAAATCATTTGAATTGGAGCTACAAGGGGGCTTTAAACACTGAATGCTTAGAATAATATTATCAAGAAGAAATGACGCCAACCTTTGAAGATCCTACTCACCATTCAAATTCACAAAGAAATAAACAGGAAGATTCTGATCCTCCAAACTATCTGAAGACTTATATTGATTCAGAGGACCCTTACCTGGAACCCAGTAGTCTTCCCAAAAACGAATCCTCCTCCCATTCCCAACACGCCAAATCACATCAGAAGTAACAAAATTCCAAGTTTTAGCAATTCCACACCATAGGTTGGTACCATGTCTGCTAGGATCAATTTTGGGCAGAACATCATCACCACATTTATATTTAGCACGAATCACCCTTACCCAAAGATCATTTGGTCTATTGCACAAATTCCATCCCACCTTTGTCAGTAGCGCCTGATTCATAGATCCAGCCTTTCTAAGACCAAGCCCACCATTCCTCTTAGGCAAATAAATTGAATCCCACTTAAGCCAATGAACCTTCCTAGTATTGGAAGTATCACCCCAAACAAAAATTCGGCATTTCTTGTCAATCTCTTCACAAACAGCAACTAGAAGTAGATTTGTTTGCATGACATAATTAGGGAGGGCCTGCACAATAGCTTTTGTTAAAGTGACCCACCCGCCAAATACAGATTAGACACCTTCCAATTACTAAGCCTCTGTGTAATTTTATCAATCAAGAATTGGTAGCTCTGTTTAGAAGCTCTATCATGATGGAGAGGCACCCCCAAATATTTACCAAGGTCCGCAGTCTGTTGGTAACCAAGCTCATTAACAATCTGATCTTGCGTTTGCCAATGAACATTTGAAGAGAAAAATATTCTAGTTTTTTCCACATTGACTTTTTGGCCCGAACTCATGCAAAATGCGTAAAGCACTTTCTTCAACACCTCCGCTTGTTCCATATTAGATTCAACAAACAAGAGAAGATCATCTGCAAAAGCCAAATGAGAGAGTTTGGGGCCTCCTCTAGAAAGTTGAATAAGAGTCCACATTTTTTGTTCCACAGTAAAATTAATCAAATGGAAAAGCCTCTCAATACAAAGAACAAATAGATATGAGGAAATAGGATTACCCTGACGAATGTAATGACCCCCAGATCAGGCGTCTTAGCAGCTTCACTCCATGATACTTCACACAGTGACACTTCCCTCAACTCCTCATTGGGTCGAACCCTTCACCGGTCAGAACCCTCCGTGGGTAGTCCTTTCTGAGATGTCCGACCGCTTTCAAGATCATTGACTGTCCCCACAAACCAACACGAGACTTCTCAACATGCTTTATCCTCACTCGCACACTTCCTGGAAAACTTCCCAGGAGGTCACCCATCCCATAATTGCTCCAAGCCAACCACGCTTAACTGTGGAGTTCTTAGGTGATGAGCTACCGAAAAGTAGATGCATCTTGTTGGTATAGGTAGTACCAATTATTTCCTTCAAGTCATCCTCAACTATATAGTCCCACACCTATACCACCTCTGGATCCCTCTAGCTCATTCTGGTGTGATTCGCCTGGGTGTTACAACGAACACCTCTAGATGGACCGAACTTTTCAAGGGCTTCACCATTCCAAAGAACTTAAAAAGTAGGAGAAGAAATGCAGCAATGCACCAAATTAAATATACCCTCATATATCTTATCCTAATCCTAAACATTTATTTTAGACAATTGTTAAATATACCCTCCTTGATTGTATGATATACCTCCCCTTTTCTACTTTTTTTTTCTAATTTATTCACTTTTTACCCTTATCTCTTCACCTGTTGCACACCCTTTCCTCAAACACGTTCTTTCGATCTCTTCTTCCTTTCATCACAGAACGAGAGCAATGGTTACACACATAGTGGAAATCTCAATCATTGTTTTGTGGTCCAACGCGCAAACACGACATTTAATGGCAGCGACAAATGTCAGCGACGACGACAACATCGTAGCAAATGAGTGTCGCAGAGGAATGATCCTTCGTGGGTGTCGCAACGACGACGACATTTGATGCTTGCACACATTCTCAATCAAGGAAAATAAAAAAATGGGTTAAGGGATTTTCCTTGATGTGGACTTAGTCCTAGAGTTTCTATTGATATTTGTTGTAGATTTTGTTGCATGACGAAATCTACATCTATGTTATTCCGTGCCTGTCTTCTCTAAGAAGCTTGAGCAGTTCTAGTATATATAATACTTGTTGCAAGTGAAATTTGAGATTTGGCAAGTGTCCTTCCACTTACTAGGTGTTGGATCAAATCCTTTATCATTGGAATTCTCGGATTCTATTCCATAGTCAAATACTCCAATAATGATATCGATCACTTTTAGTACTTTCAAGAAAAAAATACATGAGTAAATCATATCACTTTCAGTATTGTCCAGAAAAAAAAACATGTAAGCTGTTGGAGATCCCACATGGACTAGTGATATGGCCAAGTTAGTGTATATAAGTAGGGGGACAACCCTCATCTTACAAGTCGGTTTTGTAGGGTTGAGTTAGGCCCAAACCCCCACTTTGTAGGGTTGCCCCTTACTTATATACACTAACTTGGTCATATCACTAGTTAATGAGACATAGAAATATGACAAGATGTTTGTGATTTTGTGAGAGGAATTAGGGACAAAGGGTCTGAGTGGAGGTGTGTCTGTCTCTGTCTATTGTTCGACCCATATTTACCCTAATCTAAATAATAGAATAGTTTAATTGAATATTTTTCTGTGGTGATTTGGTACATGGATAAAATACACATTTGATACATAATTACATTTTATTATATTACTGTGTTGATTTTTTTTTTTTTGAAAGGAACTGTGTTGAATTTCAACACAATAAAAGTTTAATTTTGATGGATTATCGGTGTAAAGAGTTTTACTGTGTCAATTAATTAGAAAATACATCAATTATGACTTTTAGAGTAAGTATTATAAAAGTTCACAATTTTATCTTATATAATAATTCATAATTTAATAATATAAAAAAATATTTACACTTCCACTGTATTTTAATTATTCTATTACTGTACATAGATCACTTATCTGATTGAAATTATTTTTCATTGTTTTGTTGCATTCTCATTCATTTAATTTGATACAAAATGTGAATAATAAATTTAATATTTATAGAAAAACATTAAACCAATTATTACATATTGCTTACCTATTTTGAATCTATTATATCAATTCCTATATTGTGAATTTGAGTCTTCTTTTATAAAAATGAGGATAATTTTTTGTTATATTCTTTCCTTCTGTATCATGCGATTCTACTATTATTTAATATACTTATATTTATATTATTCAAAAAGAGAAATGCTAATGATACTCTCTCTAACACTCTCCTTTTAACCCTCTCTGTCATTGGTTGAAATTGGTTGAAAATCATCAATTTTGGTGGCTCTCACTTCTGTATTAGAATTTTAAGTGAGACCCACCAAAATTGATGATTTCTAACTAATTTCAGTCAATCATATGAAAAATGTTAAAAAAAAGAGTGTCATTAGCATTCCTGTTAAAAAAAATTCTCAAATCATTAATTATTTTCAAATTTTTCTTCACACTAGAATATCTTATATTAAAAAAATAATGCTAAGTTTTTATATTTTTAAATCTCAAGATTAATTACTTTATTTTTTTCTTTTTAAATTAAAATTCTTTTTTTGCTCAAATCTTTAATTATGTCTATTATAAAATTATTTTTATATTTTAACTCCATTCTAAGAACTCACATAATAGTGAAATACTTATTACTACTTATTCATTAAGAAATTAATTGATGAACTCTTAAACACTAATACAAAAAAATATCGGTATTTGACATTTTTTTATTGATTCTAATTACATTTGATCGATGTAGTATATATATATATATATATATATATATATATATATATATATATATATATATTAAAAAACTGCAGTGCGACTACAAGTCTTTCATGATATACAAATAATGATATGAACTTAGATACATAACCAAATATAGAACCAACACTCCAAATTAAATAATCCAAATCAAAGAATACCAAATGGATTGCCTCATTTCCTCCTCCCACATAAACAAATTCTTCCGTCACCTCTAACACCACTTCCACTCTCCTTTGCACCATTCCCCTAACTCAGCCACCTTTTCCATCTTATTATCAAAAAAGCTATACAACCTGTTATAACTAGATTTTAGCTAGCACACACCCCTCCATCCAAGGATCCTGCTAAAAAATGTGTCCATCAATCCAGTTTAATTTCACTGATTTCATAATATTTTCTCTCCACCAATCATCAAAGTTCAAAGAATTGCTATTTGGAGGCTTAATATGCAAAAGTATTAGACTTGGACAGCAGAATTGAAAACAAAACACACAACTGCACAAAAAGAATAAGTGAGTCCGTTACAATTTTTGTCAAAGACTCGTGAGTACCCATGCAATATTTTAACTATTAATTATATCCTCTAGTTCCCCCTCGAGATTTTATCATTTTATATTGAGGGAGAGATTATTTAATCTTTTTTATTACTTGTAGCTAGCTATTTTATTGAGGGAGATATTTTATCATTTCAAAGTATTTAATACTAAATTATTCATAAGTTTCAATTTATTACAGCATTGAAGTATTGATACAAAATTAATTATTCAAACTCGCACCTCGAATCCATCCACCGGTGGTGGATTGTGCTTAATTAATTTCAAACAAATCGTCAAAATTTAGTTGGAAAAGAGATATATATTATAACACACATGTTGAGTACATTATAATCATTATCCATATGTTTTTAAAGCAGAAGGCTAACAATTCACCAAAAAAAAAGCTGAAGGCTTTCTTGAATAATACATATATACGGCTCTCTCTCTATATATCATTCAAACGATACAATAACAAACTAATTGCTGGCAACTTATATTCTCATACAATCAATATCTGTAAATTCTCTGAAGCCTTTGGAACATCGAGTAACAAGCTTACACGTTCATAGCGCTCTTCCAATCTTTCATCACCCTCTTCCTTCACTATATTGATAATAAGTTGCTCCAAGACACAGCCAGTTTGGATCATATAGTAGCACCAACACATTCCATTCTTGCTCGCTCGGAATTCCTTCACCTCAACCACCTTTAGAGTTTTTCTTAAGCATTCAAAACTTACATTTTGTTCCATACAGAATTTCGAAAAGTTGAAAATACAGGGCTTAACAATATCCTGAAATATATATATATATATATATATATATATATATATAACATATCAAAACATGTTCCATTCAAGCTTTAATATGCATATATAACCATTGAGAAAGAGTTGTATATATATATAAAATCAAAGGTAATTGACTCACTCCATATATTTTTCCTTGGCCCATGTCCAGCGTGAGTTTCTCCAAACGAACACAACTGGTAAGAACTAACATGAATCCGAACATTTCTTGAATATGCATATTAGTCTTCACGATCAAATGTCTCACGTCCATATTATGTTTGATACGCATCTGTTCTTCTCCAGTAGGAATAGCCTTTTTTTTTTTTTTGCCATGCATTTAAAAATGAAAACAAATATTTAAAAAAAATCAAGTTGTTTCTAACCATACCAAAGAACAAAAAAATAATTATATTCATACATTTAATCTCTCTTTCATCTAATTTTCATTTTTTTTTATCTCTCTTAATTTTCTATCACAACTATTATTTTCTCTATCTTTTCTTGTCCTTCCTATCGTTTTCTTTCCTCCACCTCATCCAGACCAAAATGGGTGAATGTTAATTCATATTTCTCATTTAAAAAAGAGAAAGAAAAATACGTACCTGCAGTAAGAAGCTGCAAACTGTAAGAACCTTAACGTATCTGAGATCGTATAAAGATTCACAAAGTTCATCCCCATATTCCTCAAAATTGGCCATAGGGGTGAAGTCCAGTTGTGCTTCTTTTAAGACGTTAGGGAGTGCTTTTACTTGAAAAAACCCCATTTTTCCAGAATATTTGAGAAACTTGAGATTTGGTGCCCTGAAATCCACGTAATCAGAGATAAAAAAATCGCACTTATTTATAACCAACCTTTTTAATCCAAGTTCACTAGAGCCCATATCGAAATGTGCCAAATTGCAACATTTCTTGAGACTCAAGTTTTCAAGTTTCCCAAGGGTGGATAAGAGGGTCTTAACAGTGTCAAGAGTCACTTCAATCCACCCAAAAGAAACATCCTTAAGTGCCACAAGATTGCACAAATCAGGCATGGCAAAACCGCATGCATACATCTCTAGAGCCTCAAGTGATGCATGACCATAAACATGGTTTGGCAATTGAAACAAAGCATCATGATGATTATCATCCTCCTCCTCCCATGTTGGGTCTGAGAAATCAAGCCTCAACTCTTTAACCCCGTGCTCTGTAGCAAATGCAACACAACGTTCTATAATGTCAGCACAACTTTCAGGGTTTGAAACCTTGAGAGAGAACTTGTCCACTGTGTTGCCTTTGTAGTTCTTCATGAAGTTGGTGATGAAGCTAAATAAAACCTTTCTATGTGCTTCTTTGGTTTCATCAGATCCACAAGGATTAACAAAGAAGAGTTCGTTGAACTCTATGTTCCTCATTGATTGCCATAACTTGGACCACTTCTTGGACAGGATGCATGTCCTTGCTGCCTCTTTGAAAGGAAGGAATGAAACAATGGTGATAAGAACAACTTCCTTCAACAAACATAACTTGTCCACTAGGTTCCTTCTTATCCTTGCCATGGCTATAGGGATGACAAATATGAAATAGTATTGAATGATGCAAACTTGAAAGCAAAAGCGTGCAACCTTTAGTGACGCCTTGTGTCCTGCAAAATCAAAATTACACAAGAGTTGTCATAGTTTTCTCATAGGATGTCATTTAAGGTATTCAAAATTTGAATTTTTGTTTTTAACTAAATAGATCTTACATGTTCCCAAAGAATTATGTTTCCATCTATATTACTTAATATTGTATTCAGAATTGATTTTTTTTTTGGTAAACATTATATTCTGAACTAATGGCATCCCATCTTAATAAATCCATTTAAAAAAAAAACTAACAATTTGAGGATGTTTCTAAATATTGTTATATATAGAAAAATATCGGGCTGAATTTTTTTTATTTCATTTCAAAACAACAATCTCACTCTTGCATTAAACTAAAATAAGAGTGAAAATGGGTCAGATTGGTTCAAGTCTGGAAGCAAATTGAAATTAATCGAATTTGATAAAATTTCATTGAGCTGGTTTGAGTTTAAAGAAAATAGGCTATGTACTAACAATGTAAAACTATTTTACATTGTCATCCAATTATAAACCATAATGTATGATAAGTTTGTTGACTTTTATAACAACTATCTCAAAAGTCATACCAATGATTATTTATGATTGGTTGACAATGTAAAATTACTTTACATTGTTAGTGCATGACCATTAACTTGGTCGGATTCGACTCAATTTTGGGGCAGATCTTAGATTATCCAACAAAAAGTTGGAGGTGAAATGGAAAACCTTAGAAAAAAATTGGGGGAAAACATTATAAATTAAGCCTAGCTAGAAATAAGATAAAATACCAAATTAACCCAAACAAAAATGTGAATATACCCAAAATTGTTGATATAAGTCAAGAAATACAACAACTCAAAATAAGTCAAACACAACAAACATCAACCCAATATTGTTGATTTTGAATAATAGGTGTGAATATACCTAAAGGAGGAAAATGAAAAAACCAGATGTGATCAAACTTAGAACTTTGTTGTGTTGGGAGTGAGGGGGGATGAGAACTTTGACAGAGAAGTCGTAAAAGACAAAAGTAGAGAAACTAAAAGAGAGAGAAGGGTTGTTTCACTATTTTAAAGAAATGACAAAGGAAAAAAGAGAGTGATGACGACGATGATGACGACGACGACGACGACGATGATAATGGTGATGGGTGTCAAGTTTCAGAATATTTAGGGCCTGAATTGATTGGTGATTGGTTAACAGTGTGAAATTACTTTACACTATAAGTGCATGACCATTAAACTCTTGAGTTTATATATGTTTCTCTTGTTGGACCTAACTTGGTTGGAATCGACTCAATTTAGGTCAGATCTTAGATTATCCACACACAAAAAAGCTGGAGGTGAAATGGAAAAAACTAGGAAAAAAAACTGGGGAAAAACATTATAAATTAAACCTAGCTAGAAATATCATATCAAATACCAAATCAACCCAAACAAAAATGTGAATATACCCAAAATTGTTGATATAAGACATATAAGACACAAAATTCAACAACTCAAAATAAGTCAGACACAAAGAACATCAACCTAAAATCATTGATTTTGAATAATAGGTGTAAGTATACCCGAAGGAGGAAAATGAAAAAACCAGGTGTGATTGAACTTAGGACTTTGTTGTGTTGGGAGTGTGGGAGGATAAGAACTTTGACAGACAAGTCGTAAAAGAGACAAAAGTAGAGAAACTAAAAAAGAGAGAAGGGTTGTTTCACTATTTCAAAAGAAACGGCAAAGGAAAAAAGAGAGCGATGAAAGAGGGGTCTTGGTGGTGTGGCCTATGGCGAGAGGAATTTGGGACAAACAAGGGTTGTTTCACTATTTCAAAAGAAACGGCAAAGGAAAAAAGAGAGCGATGAAAGAGG
Source organism: Pueraria montana var. lobata (assembly GCA_026413185.1). NCBI lineage: Eukaryota > Viridiplantae > Streptophyta > Magnoliopsida > Fabales > Fabaceae > Pueraria > Pueraria montana. The sequence continues at coordinate 77,269,251 of CM048647.1, forward strand.
GGTCTTGGTGGTGTGGCCTATGGCGAGAGGAATTTGGGACAAACAACAACAACAACAAATGTATTAACCACCAAGTCAGATCGGTGTCAAGTTTCAGAATATTTAGGGCCTAAATTGATTTGTGATTGGTTGACAGAGTTAAATTAGTGTACACTATTAGTGCATGATCATTAAAATGTTGAGTTTATATATGTTTTTTTTTGTCCTAGCTCGGTTGGAATCGACTCAATTTGGGTCAGATCTTAAATTATCCAAAAAACTAGGTCAAATGGAAAAAACTAGAAAAAAAATTAGGGAAAAACATTATAATTAAACCTAGCTAGAAATATCATATCAAATACCAAATCAACCCAAACAAAAATGTGTATATACCCAAAATTGTTGATATAAGTCACAAAATACAAAAACTCAAAATAAGTTAGACACAACAAACATCAACCTAAAATCATTGATTTTGAATAATAGGTGTAAGTATACCTGAAGGAGGAAAATGAAAAAACCAGGTGTGATTGAACTTAGGACTTTGTTGTGTTAGGAGTGCGGGAGGATATGAACTTTGACAGACAAGTCGTAAAAGACAAAAGTAGAGAAACTAAAAAAGAGATAAGGGTTGTTTCACTATTTCAAAGGAAACGACAAAGGAAAAAATAGAGCGATGAAAGAGGGGTCTTGGTGGTGTGGCCTATGACGTCAGATGACAGCAAGGCAAAAAAAAATTGGTGATAAGATATTTGAGTTTTGGAGAGAGGAATTTGGGACAAAGGGTCTGAGTGGGTGGATGTCACCGTCTCTGTCGGTTGCGATAATAATAATAATAATAATAATAATAATAATAATAATAATAATAATAATAATAATAATAATAAATGTATTAACCCCCAAGTCAGGTCGGTGTCAAGTTTCAGAATATTTAGTGCCTGAATTGATTTGTGATTGGTTGATAATGTGAAATTAGTTTACACTATTAGTGCATGATCATTAAACTCTTGAGTTTATATATATATTTTTACCTAGCTCGGTTGGAATCGACTCAATTCGGGTCAGATCTTAGATTATCCAAAAAAAAATTGGAGGTGAAATGGAAAAAACTAGAAAAAAAATTGGGGAAAAACATTATAAATTAAACCTAGCTAGAAATATCATATCAAATACCAAATTAACCCAAACAAAAATGTGAATATACCCAAAATTGTTGATATAAGTCCCAAAATACAACTCAAAATAAGTCAGACATAACAAACATCAACCTAAAATCATTGATTTTGAATAATAGGTGAAAGTATACCTGAAGGAGGAAAGTGAAAAAACCAGGTGCAATCGAACTTAGGACTTTGTTGTGTTGGGAGTGGCGAAGGATGAGAACTTTAACAGAGAAGTCGTAAAAGACAAAAGTAGAGAAACTAAAAAAGAGAGAAGGGTGTTTCACTACTTCAAAGAAAACGGCAAAGGGAAAAAGAGAGCAATGAAAGAGGGGGTCTTGGTGGTGTGGCCTATGGCGTGAGATGGCAGCAAGGTAATATGGTGATAAGATATTTGAGTTTTGGAGAGAGGAATTTGGGACAAAGGATCTGAGTGGGTGGATGTCATCGTCTTTGTCTGTTGTGAGAATAATAATAATAATAATAATAATAATAATAATAATAATAATAATAATAATAATAATAATAATAATAATAATAATAATAATAATTAATAATGATAATAATAATTAATGTATTGACCACCACGTCAAATCGAGTGTCAAGTTCTAGAATATTCAAGTCCTGAATTGACTGGGTCAAGTTGTTTTTTCACAAAATTGGATAACTTGCAAACTTGTTCAAACGAAGTCTAATATATTCAGGTTAGGTTAGGTAGGGTTAACCAGATTGATTAGGTTCGTCCTACCCATGTTTCCCCTAACCTAGATAACAACATATTGCAATTGAATATTTTCTGTGGAGATTTGATAAGTTAATTTAATAATTTGGTTATGTATAAAATACACATTTTATACATAATTACATTTTATTAGGTAGTCGTATTGAATTTCTACACAATAAATTTTTCTTCACACTAGAATATATTATATTAAAATTCTTTTATGCTAAGCTTTTAAATTTTTAAATCTCATGTTTAATTACTTTAATTTTTTTCCTTTTTGATTTAAAATTCTTTTTTGCTCAAATATTTAATTATTTCTATTCTAAAATTAATTAATTAATTTTTAAATTTTTACTATTTCTTTCCTACATTTAAATTAATTATATATATTTTTTATTTTATAACTAATAAGTCGTTGGTCCAAGTGGTATTGGGCTCGGTCCTATTAAGCAAGGTCTCGGGTTCGAACCTTGTGGAAGGAAAAAATGTGTTTGGGAGGGGAGACCCCACTAAAGGTGGTCAGTCAAGTTCCCCAGCGGATATTAGTCATCAGCAAAGCTGGTAGATACTTCGCACCAATGTCATGGGTGGCAAAATTTTTTTATATATTGTAACATCAATTTGAAAACTCGCATAATAATGAAATACTTACTACTTATTGATTAAGAAATTAATTGATGAACTCTTAAACACTAACACAAAAAAGATCGGAATTTGACATTTTTTTTATTGATTCTAATTACAGTTGATCGATGTAGTAAATATTTTTATTAAATAACAGTGCAACTACGAGTCTTTCATGATATACAAATAATGATATGAACTTAGATACATAACCAAATATAGAACCAACACCAAATTAAATAATCTAAATCAAAGAATACCAAATGGATTGCCTCATTTCCTTACACAGTTACACTGCTTACTTCCTGTATGCAATGCGAGCAACCCAAAAACTGGAAAAAGTGATATTAATTTGCAATCGTTATGAAATGCAGATGATATTCCCACCCAACTCTCAAGCATTAATTTCCTCCTCCCACATAAACAAATTCTTCCGTCACCTCTAACATCAATTCCACTTTCCTTTGCACCATTTTCCTAACTCAGCCACCGTTCCCTTGTTATTATCAAAAAAGCTATTCAACCTGTTATAACTAGATTTTAACACACACCCCTCCATCCAAGGATCCAGCTAAAAAAATGTGTCCCATCCAGTTTAATTTCACTGATTTCATAATATTTTCTCTCCACCGATCATCAAAGTTCAAAGAATTGTCATTTTGAGGCTTAATATGCAAAAGTATTAGACTTGGATAGCAGACATGAAAACAACGACTCATAACTCATGAGTACCCCATGCAATATTTTAACTAACTCTAGTTCCCCCCATAGAGATTTTATCATTTTATTGAGGAGAGATTATTTAATCTTTTTTTATTACTTTTAGCTATTTTATTGAGGAGAGATTTTATCATTTCAAAGTAATTTAATACGAAATTATTCATAAGTTTCAATATCTAATACTTAATTTATTACAACAATAAAGTATTGAATACAAAATTATCAAACTCGCACCTCGAATCCATCAGACGGTGGTGGATTAATGGTGCTTAATTAATTTCAAACAATACATCAAAATTTAGTTGGAAAGCGATATATTATACTAACACACATGTTGAGTACAAATGTATAATAATCATTATATATCCATATGTCTCATTCAAACATACAATTAACAAACGAATTGCTGGCAACTTATATTCTCAGACAATCAATATCTGTAAATTCTCTGAAGCCTTTGGAACATCGAGTAACAATCTTGCACGTGCATAGTGATGTGCCAATCTTTCATCACCCTCTTCCTTCACTATATTGATAGTAAATTGCTCCAAGACACAGCCAGTTTGGATCAGATATAAGCACCAATACATTCCTTTGTTGCTCGCTCGGAAATCCTTCACCTCAACCACCTTTAGAGTTTTTCTTAAGCATTCAAAAGTTATCCTTTGTTCCTTACAGAATTTCTCAAAGTTGAAAAGATGGGGTCTAATATAATCCTGAAATATATATATATATAACATATCAACACATGTTCCATTATTCAAGCTTTAATATGCATATATATATATATATAACCATTGAGAAAGAGTTGTATATATAAAATCAAAGGTAATTGACTCACTGGATATAATTTTCCTTGGCCAAAGTCCAGCGTGAGTTTCTCCAAACAAACACAACTGCTAAGAAGTAAAAGCAATCCGTACAATTCTTGATTATACATATTAGTCTTCACGATCAAATGTCTCACGATCATATCATGTAATTCATGTTCGATACGACTCGGTTCTTCTCCAGTAGGAATAGCCTTTTTTTTTTTTGCCATGCATTTAAAAATGAAAACAAATATTTAAAAAAACAACAATCAAAAGTTGTTTCTAACCATACCAAAGAATATAAAAAAATAATTATATTCGTACATTTAGTCTCTCTTTCAACTAATTTTTTTTATCTCTCCTTAATTTCCTATCACACCACTTATCGCAACTATTATTTTCTCTATCTTTTCTTGTCCTTCCTATCATTCTCTTTCCTTCACCTCATCCAGACCAAAATGGGTGGATGTTAATTCATATTTCTCATTTAAAAAAGTGAAAGAAAAGTACGTACCTGAAGCAAGAAGCTGCAAACTGTAAGAACCTTAACGCCTCTGAGATAGTATAAACATTCACAAAGTTCATCCCCATATTCCTCAAAATTGGTCATAGGCGTGAAGTCTAGTTGTGCTTCTTGTATGACGTTAGGGAGTACTTTTACTAGAAAAATTCCCAATTTTCCAGAATATTTGAGAAACTTGAGATTTGGTGCCCTCAAATCCATGTAATCAGAGATAACAAAATGGCACTTATTTATAACCAACCTTCTTAATCCAAGTTCTCTAGAGCCCATATCGAAATGTGCCAAATTCCAACATTTCTTGAGACTCAAGTTTTCAAGTTTCCCAAGGGTGGATAAGAGGGTCTTAACAGTGTCAAGAGTCACTTCAATCCACCCAAAAGAAACATCCTTAAGTGCCACAAGATTGCACAAATCAGGCATGGCAAAACCGCATGCATACAACTCTAGAGCCTCAAGTGATGCATGTCCATAAACATGGTTTGGCAATTGAAACAAAGCATCATGATGATTATCATCATCCTCGTCCCATGTTGGGTCTGAGAAATCAAGCCTCAACTCTTTAACCCCGTGTTGTGTAGCAAATGCAACACAACGTTCTATAATGTCAGCACAACTTTCAGGGTTTGAAACCTTGAGAGAGAACTTGTCCACTGTGTTGCCTTTGTAGTTCTTCACGAAGTTGGTGATGAAGCTGAAGAAAACCTTTCTCTGTGCTTCTTTGGTTTCATCAGATCCACAAGGATTAACAAAGAAGAGTTCGTTGAAGTCTATGTTCCTCGTTGATTGCCATATCTTGGACCACTTCTTGGACAGGACGCATGTCCTTGCTGCCTCTTTGAAAGGAAGGAATGAAACAATGGTGATAAGAACAGCTTCCTTCAACAAACAGAACTTGTCCACCAGGTTCCTTCTTATCCTTGCCATGGCTATATATAGTTTTGAATCGAAGGAAAAAGGGTGCAACCTTTGGTGACTCCTTGTGTCCTGCAAAATCAAAATTACACAAAAGTTGTCATAGTTTTCTCATAGGATGTCATTTAAGGTATTCAAAATTTGAAGTTTTGTTTTTAACTAAATAGCTCTTACATGCTCCCAAAGAATTATGTTTCTATCTATATTACTTAATATTATATGCAGAATTCATTTTTTTTTTCGTAAACATTATATTCTGAATTAATGGCATCCCATCTTAATAAATCCATTTAAAAAAAAATCTAACAATTTGAGGATGTTTCTAAATATTGTTATATATAGAAAAATATCGGGCTGTGAATTTTTTTATTTTATTTCAGAACAACAAACTCACTCTTGCATTAAACTAAATTAAGAGTGAAAATGGGTCAGATTGGTTCAAGTTTGACGGGGAAATTGAAATTAATCGAATTTAATATAAAATTTAAGGGTTATAAGGTTGGCTTAGATATGAAGGAGAGGGAGGAGGGAAGAAGTCGTGGTTATAGGCGTGAAGATTAAACTTGTGTTTATGTATGTCTTTTTTTGTTTTTACCTAACTTGGTTGAATTCGAGTCAGTTTGGGCTAGGTCTTAGATTATTCAAAGAAAAGTTGGAGGTGAAATGGAAAAAACTAAAAAAATAATCGGGGAAAAACATTAAAAATTAAACCTAGGTAGAAATATTAGATCAAATACCAAATCAACCCAAACAAAAATGTAAATATACCCAAAATTGTTGATATAAGTCACGAAATACAACAACTCAAAATAAGTCAGACACAACAAACATCAATCCAAAATCATTGATTTTGAATAATAGGTGTGAATATACCTAAAGGAGAAAAATGAAAAAATCAAGTGCGACCGAACTTGGGACTTCGTTGTGTGAGGAGTGCAAGGGGATAAGAACTTTGACAGAGAAGTTGTAAAAGACAAAAGTAGAGAAACTAAAAAAGAGAGAAGGGTTGTTTCACTATTTCAAAGAAAACAACAAAGGGAAAAAAAGAGCAATGAATGAGGTCTTTGGTGGTGTTGACTATGGCGTGAGATGGTAGCAAGGCAAAAAAAATGGTGACAAGATATTTAAGATTTGGAGAGAGGAATTTGGGACAAAGGGTTTGAGTGGATGGATGTCACCGTCTTTATCTGTTGTAATAATAATAATAATAATAATAATAATAATAATAATAATAATAATAATAATAATAATAATTGTATTGACCACCAAGTCGGATCGAGTGTCAAGATCTAGAATATTTAGGGCTTAAATTGATTTTGATTGGTTGACAGTATAAAATTACTTTACACTATCAGTACATGATTGTTAAACTCTTGAGTTTATATATGTTTTGTTTTGGACCTAACTAGGTTGGAATCAACTCAATTTGGGCTAGATATTAGATTATCAAAAGAAAAAAGTTGAAGGTAAAATGGAAAAAACTAGAAAAAAAAATTGGGAAAAAACATTATAAATTAAACCTAGCTAGAAATATCAAATCAAGTACCAAAGCAACCCAAACAAACATGTGAACATACCCAAAATTGTTGATATGAGTCACAAACTACAACAACTCAATAAGTCAGACACAACAAACATCAACCTAAAATCATTGATTTTGAATAATAGGTGTGAATATACCTAAAGGGGGGAAATGAAAAACCAGGTGCAATCAAACTTAGGACTTTGTTGTGTTGGGAATGCGATAGGATGAGAACTTTGACAGAGAAGTCATAAAAGACAAAAGTAGAGAAACTTAAAAAAAGAGAAGGGTGTTTCACCACTTCAAAGAAAACGGCAAAGGGAAAAAAAGAGTGATGAAAGAGGGATCTTGCTGGTGTGGCCTGTGGCGTGAGATGGCAGCAAGGCAAAAAAAACTTAGTGATAAGATATTTGAGTTTTGGAGAGAGGAATTTGGGACAAAGGGTCTAAGTCGGTGGATGTCAACATCTTTGTCTGTTGTGATAATAATAATAATAATATTATTATTATTATTATTATTATTATTATTATTATTATTATTATTATTATTATTATTATTATTATTATTATTATTATTATTTAAATGTATTAACCACCAAGTCAGGTTTGGTGTCAAGTTCTAGAATATTCAGGGCTTGAATTGATTAGGTCAAGTTGTTTATTTCATAAAATTGGATGACTTGCAAACTTGTTCAAACCAAGTCTAATATATTCGAGTTAGGTTAGGAAGGGTTAACTAGATTAATAAGGTTTTGTCCTACCCATGTTTCCCCTAATCTAGATAACAACATATTGCAATTGAATATTTTCTGTGGAAAGTTAATTTAATAATTTGGTTATGGATAAAATACACATTTTATACATAATTTACATTTTATTAGATAGTTGTGTTGAATTTGTACACACTAAAATTAAAGTTTAAGTTTGATGCATTATTAGTGTAAAGAGTTTTATCATGTCAACTAATTAGAAAATATATAAATTATGAATTTTAAAGTAATTATTATAAAAGTCAACAATTTTATCATATATAACAATTTATAATTTGCTAACAATATAAAAAAATCTTTACACTTTCAATGTATTTTTTTTTATTCTGCTTTTTTTTTATTCTGACACTTTCAATGTATTTTAAATAAATTCATAAAATTATTATATTTTTGTATAGATCATTTATCCAAATTAAATTGGTTTTAATTATTTTGTTTCATTCTCATTAATTTCATACCAAATGTCTATAATAAATTTAATATTTATAGAAAACATTAAACCAATTATTACATATTGCTTATTATGAATCTATTATATATATATCAATTCCTAAATTGTCAATTTGAGTCTTCTTTTATAAATGAGGGTTTTTTTTTCCTTATATCATTTCTTTTTGTAACATGTGATTCTACTATTATTTAATATACTTATATTTTTATTATTAAAAAATTCTCAAATCATTAATTATTTTAAAATTTATAAATCTCATGTTTAATTACTTTAATTTTTTCCTTTTTGAATTGAAATTCTTTTTTGCTCAAATACTTAATTATTTCTATTCTTAAATTAATTAATTAATTTTTAAATTTTACTATTTCTTTCCTACATTTAAATAAATAAAATAATATATTGATATAAACTTAATTATTTAATTTTATACTTATTTTATAATTATTATATAATTCTTTTAATTTTAAAAATATAATAGGTGTTCATAATTCTTTTAATTTTCAATATTATGAAAGTTTTCCCAAGGCTTAGCTACTCCCTCTACATGATTGGTTTTCTATGCCCTAAAAGCATAAAAACCAAGAACCATATAAGCCCAAGGCTTAGCTACAGTGCATCGTCCATGGCTTATGCACCTATAACAATATACATGAGTAGAGGTCCTATGACTCTTGTATTGTCATTCATGGCTTAAAACTTCCCTAGCAAAATTGTCATGGCACTTGTCATATGACTATAACTTCATTCTATTTGTCTTGTGTTTGCAGTACCCATAATTGAGTATATAGCAGCACATAGATATTTTAATTTCTAGCATCACTAATCTTGTAAATGCTCTGAATTGCATCGATGGTGCCTCTGCTAGGGTTTGAAAACCCCTGATTTCCTAGAAATATTGCCTTCCCCTATGGCGGCAGAACCTCCCATTTGCCCATGGGCTTTCCTAGAACCTGCCATTCCTTCTTCTTCTCCACCTCCGCTAACCGAAAAAACACATCCGTGGCAGAATCGCTCCTTTGTGCAAGCTCTGAAAAATTCATGTGCCATTCCTATTAGCCAACTTCCCAAGCCCTGTTTAAAAGGAGATGTTATCTCCATCAAAATTTCAGAGGAGGAATATCAACAAGGATTACAAAGTTGTCAAAACAGCTTACACGGTCGTCTCATCTTAGCCAAAGGATGTAACCCTGTCAAAGCTGAAGAGCTACGCCAAAAGCTTGCAAAGTTGTGGAAGCCCATTGGCCAGTGGAAGATGGTACCCTTAGGCAAAGGTTATTTTGAGTTCAGTTTTGCATCCTTAGAGGACCTTCGCAGTGTTTGGACAGTGGGGACGTGGAGCCTTCATCCCGGTTTGCTCAGACTGTCCCAATGGAGTGCTGACTTCAATCCCAATAGTATGAAGCAAACACACATTCAATGTTGGATTCGTATTCAAGGGCTTGCCCAAGAATACTGGCGATCAAAAATTCTTTTCGAGATTGCTGGAGCAGTAGGCACTCCGATAGCTCTAGATGAGTCCACCAAGTTGAGGACCTTTGGCCATTTTGCTAGAGTGCTAGTTGACGTTGATCTTTCAAGTAATCTGCCAAATGAAATTCTAGTTGAAAGAGATTCTTATGCCTTTTTCGTTGGAATAACCTATGAGAAATTACCTTTGTTCTGTAACTTTTGCAAAAGTATTGGTCATGTAGTGGCCAACTGTAACAAGAAAGAAGGTTCATTAGATGATAAGATGAAGAAAGATAAGCAATTAATAGGCAAAGATCCTATTATCTCTGAGTATGTTGTGAAAAATGCAGATAAACAAAGATCGGAGAATGAGGGGAATACTGTGCACAACATCTCTCGTAATTTGGTTGCTGGTCAAATTATTATAGACAAGCTGTTTGACAAAATGCCTGAACAAACTGGCCCTCTTGGGGATCATCCAGACTCTGCTGGGGCTCAACCAGAAACTGTTGGGGCCAAGCAAGTACAAACTGACCCCTCAGTTGTTCGACAAAAGTCCCCAGACCACACTGTCATTGTCTTAGAACAAGTCAATGAACCACAAAAGAATACACCTTCTAAGGCTATGGAAGCAATCAATCATGAAGTTGCTCAAATTTACTTAGAAGAAGTGCAGAGTACTGTTGTTGCTGCAAATTCAGAGGTTGGACTCTCAATAGATGTTTCTTTTCATGACTATGCTTTGCAACCAATAGTTCAGAATGACATCAGAACCTTGTCCAGGTCTTGGGCTGATATAACTGACAACGAATCAGAATATGATATATCAAACCCAGATAATACAGAGGTAGAGTGTGGCAACTCTCAAAATTTCCATTTAGTTCCCACCAAGTCTCAAAAACAGCAACTGGAAAAAACAGGAAGAAAGGATGCCCCTGAATCGCCTTTTCCAGAGGTTGTACAAAAGGATCTTCAAATCCTTGCAAATTTTTGGGGACAAGTGGAGAATGATGAAATAGATATGGTGACAAACATGAACAACTCTGCAGCCACAACAAACAACTTTCAAGTGGTTCTTCCAACCACTCAGCGCAAGAGGACTTCCAGGAAAAAATAATCATTCTGTTTATGTTCAGGTCCTAGAGTGCTTTTTTGTAGGCTGGATCCACTTGTTTTGCTTGGTAATGACTCTCCTTTGGATAGTTAGGGATGTGAGTTTTCTATAGGACTCATATTTTCCTTTAGCTTACAGTGGTATACAACATCATAGCTCTTCTTGATGTTACTATGCTCCTCCTTTTTGTTTGGAGGATTTCTATAGCTTTAGCTTAGGTCTTCCTAGCTAGCTACAGATTATCTTGTTTTTATTTTCATGGGTATTGGCTTGGTCCCCCCATGTTTTGTTGTTCTGTTTTTCTTTTTTCTTTAATATATTTTCTGTTTTCTGCTAAAAAAAAAAATCTTGTAAATGCTCCTAACGACAAAATGTACCTGATGCTACAGTGACCACCAACTCCAAAGCTAATTAAAGTAAATCATTTTAATTTTAATGCTTTACAAAGACAAAAACATGTTGCTACCACATTGACAGCACCATACTGCAACTTATACCAACAAAACATGGCAACAAAAAATGCACAAAAAAAAAGCTGTGACTATACCAAAACCTTCACTATAATGACTATATGTGACTCCACCATTTCCCCTTTTGCAGCAAATTGCCTTCCATTTCCAAAGCCTGCACTTTCCAATAACACCCCAAGACCTCAGTGATCAATGCAACTCAAAACTTGTGGAAATTTTGGACTCATTAAAAGAGAAGTGTGACTCAAAGCACAGTTTTCAATATATCCCAAGCAGCTTATATTATCATACATTGATAGAACCTATCTTACAGACTTCTCCTTTTACCTCATGTATGCCAATCTACTACACTTCCCTATTTCAAACATCATCGTTCTTCACTCGTTGCAAATGAAGCTAGCTTTGACACTGATCTTTTGGGATCAAGACCCAAGTAGCTAGATACAAAATATTAAAGTTTGCTCGCTTTGCTGTAATCCATAACCATGCTTGCTTGTATTTTGACCTTCTCCATCATTAATTGTTGCAACATCCAACAATTTAGATTGGTATTGCTTGTTATTTGTTAATTTGCAAAAGTATTAATTAGGCTTGAAAACAAAATGAAGAACTACTGCACAAGGAGAATATTAATTAACTAACTACCAGATGATATAAAGTGTGGACGTAAGCTTGCATATATACATTATCCAAGACAAAGCTGCCAAGGCTCCAATCCAAGTTCGCTGGTATCCACCCCATTGGTACTGCAGACAATGGCTTCATGGATTCTCTGGATCTTGTGGTTTCACAACCAACTTGCACACTCAACTTTTTGCTATATTCCAGGGTCGATCTTCAGTTAGTTTGGAATTTAGGTTCTTCAGTTTCAAGCACACTTTCAGGGAGGGGAATGCTTGTTCGGACTGGCTTAACACTATATATGTTGAAACCTCTTCATTTATGGAACTTCTTGCCCTGCGCAACTCTCTTTTCTTAAACACTAATACAAAAAAAGATTGGTATTTGACATTCTAGATTGATTCTAATTACAGTTGATATATTAAATATGTTTTTTTTTTTTTTTTAAAAATAGCCGTGCAACTACAAATCTTTCATAATATACAAACAATGATATGAACTTAGATACATAACTAAATATAGAATCAACACTACTCCAAATTAAATAATCCAAATCAAAGAATACCAAATGGATTGCCTCATTTCCTTATACGGTTACACTCCTTACTTACTGTACGCAATGCAAGCAAACCAAAAACTGGAAAAAGTGATATTTGCAATCGTTATGAAATGCAGATGATATTCCCACCCACCTCTCAAGCATTAATTTCCTCCTCCCACATAAATGAGAGTCTTCCGTTACCTCTAACACCACTTCCAGTTCCACTTTCCTAATTTGCACCATTCCCCTAACTCAGCCACCTTTCCCATCTTAGTATCAAAAAAGCTATACAACCTGTTATAACTAGATTTTAGCACACACCCCTCCATCCAAGGATCCAGCTAAAAAAATGTGTCCCATCCAATTTAATTTCACTGATTTCATAATATTTTCTCTCCACCAATCATCAAAGTTCAAAGAATTGCCATTTGGAGGCTTAATATGCAAAAGTATATTAGACTTGAACAGCAGAATTGAAAACAAAATAAAGAACAGTAGTGAATCCGTTACAATTTTTGACAAAGACTCATGAGTATGCAATATTTTAACTAACTATTAATTATATCCTCTAGTTCCCCATAGAGATTTTATCATTTTATCGAGGGGAGAGATTATTTAATCTTTTTTTTTACTTTTAGCTTTTTTATTGAGGGAGAGATTTTATCATTTCATAGTATCTAATACAAAATTATTCATAACTTTCAATCTAATACTTAATTTATTACAGCAATAAAGTATTGAATACAAAATTAATTATTCAAACTCGCTCCTCGATTCAATCCATCCGCCGGTGGTGGATTGCGCTTAATTAATTTCAAACAATATATTAAAATTTAGTTGTAAATTAAGAGATAGCTATATATATTATAACACACATGTTGAGTACAAATTAATGTATAACCATTATCCATATGTTTTTAAAGCAGAAGGCTTTCTTGAATAATACATAAGCTTCTCTCTCTATATATATATCATTCAAATGATACAATAACAAACGAAATGCTAGCAACTTATATATATTCTCATACAATCAATATCTGTAAATTCTCTGAAGCCTTTGAAACATTGAGTAAAGATCTTGCACATGCATAGCGCTTTGCCACTGTTTCATCACTCTCATACTTCTTGGCTACATTGATAATAAGTTGTTCTAAGACACAGCCAACTTTGATCAGATAGTAGCACGCAAACATTTCATTCCTTCTCCCTCGGAATCCCTTCATCTCCACCACCTTTAGAGTTTTTGTTGAGCATTCAAAAATTTCGTACTGTTCCTTACAGAACATCTCAAAGTCGAAAGGATATGGGTTAACGTAATCCTGAAATATACATAAAACATATCAACACATGTTCCATTCAAGCTTTAATTAATATGCATATATATATATATATATATATATATATATATATATAACCATTGAGAAAGAGTGACATATAAAATCAAAGGTAATTGACTCACTCGATATATTTTTCCTTTGCCTATCTCCAGCGTGAGCTTCTCCAAACAAACACAACACTGAAGAAGTAACGTTAATCCGAACATTTCTAGCCTATGCATATTAGTCATCACGAACAAATGTCTCACGTACATATCATGTTGGATACGTTCCAGTGTTTCTTCTCCATAAGGAATAGCCTTTTTTTTTCCACGCATTTAAAAATGAAAAACAAATATTTAGAAAAAAATAATCAAACTGTTTCTAATCATACCAAAGAATAAAAGAATAATTATATTCATACATTTAGTCTCTCTTTCATCTAATTTTCATTTATTTTTTTATCTCTCTTAATTTTCCATCACAACTATTATTTTCTGTATCTTTTCTTGTCCTTCCTGTATCATTTTTCTTCCCTCCACCTCATCCAGACCAAAATGCATGGGTGGATGTCAATTCATATTTCTCATTTAAAAAAAGAGAAAGAAAAGTACGTACCTGAAGTAAGAAGCTACAAACTGCAAGAATCTTAACGTATCTGAGATCGTATAAAGATTCACAAAGTTCATCCCCATATTCCTCAAAATTGGTCATAGGGGTGAAATCCAGTTGTGCTTCTTTTAAGACGTTAGGGAGTACTTTTACTTGAAAAATCCCCAATTTTCCAGTATATTTGAGACACTTGAGATTTGGCGCCCTAAAATCCACGTAATCAGAGATAACAAAATGGCACTTCTTTATGAGCAACCTTCTTAATCCAAGTTCTTTAGAGCCCATATCAAAATGTGCCAAATTCCAACATTTCTCCAAACTCAAGATTTCAAGTTTGCCAAGGGTAGATAAGAGGGTCTTAAGAGTGTCAATTGTCACTGGAATCCAGCCAAAAGAAACCTCCTTAAGTGCCACAAGATTGCACAAATCAGGCATGGCAAAACCACATGAATACAACTCTAGAGCCTCAAGCGATGCATGTCCATAAACATGGTTTGGCAATTGAAACAAAGCATCATGATGGTTATTATCATCCTCCACCTCCCATATTGGGTCTGAGAAATCAAGCCTCAACTCTCTAACCCCGTGCTCTGTAGCAAATGCAACACAACGTTCTATAAAGTCAGCACAACTCTCAGGGTTTGAAACACTGAGAAAGAACTTGTCCACTGTGTTGCTATTGTAGTTCTTCATGAAGTTGGTGACGAATCTGAAGAAAACCCTTCTCCGTGCTTCTTTGGTTTCATCAGATTCATAATAATCAACAAAGAAGAGTTCGTCGAACTCTATGTTCCTCGTTGATTGCCATATCTTGGACCACCTCTTGGACAGCACGCATGTCCTTGCTGCTTCTTCAAAAGGAAGGAATGAAACAATGGTGATAAGAAGAGCTTCGTCCAACAAAGAGAACATGTCCACGTTCCCTGCCATGGCTACAGCTAGCGATGAAACTTTTTAATTTGGCTTGGTAGTCAAATATGAGTGCTATGTGAAATGGTATTGGTTTCGGTCTTTTTTATAGTTTTGAATGGGTGCAACCTTTGGAGGACACGTTTTGTATATTGTGAATGATCTTTGGTGATGCCTTGTTTCCCTGCAATGCATAAAATTACCACTAGAGTCATTTAAGGTATTCAAAATCTGAAATTATGTTTTTAACTAAATAGCTCTTTTACGTGTTCCCAAGGAATTGTGTTTCTATCTATGTTGCATGATATTATTATATTCAGAATTGATATTTTTTTGGTAAACATTATATTTCGAATGAATTATTAATTTAAGGTATTCAAAATTTGAAATTATGTTTTTAGCTAAATAGCTCTTACGTGTTGTTCCCATGGAATTATGTTTCTATCTATGTTACATAATATTATATTCAGAATTGATAATTTTTGGTAAACATTATATTTCGAATGAATTGCATTCCATCTTAACAAATCCATTTGAAAAAAACTAACAATTTAAGGATTTTTTAAGAAAGTTATATATGAAAAAATATTGCATTGAATTTTCTATTTTATTTCAAAACACCATACTCACCATCGATGGATAAAAGAATATATATAATATTGTCTACTGTTGAGTTAATAATCAAGAAAAAAGAAGTTGCTCTCTAAGCAAAAAAAAAAATAAAAATAAAAAAAGGTAATGAAAAAATTATATTAAAATTTTTTCTTATGTTAAGATTTTAAATTTTTAAATCTTATCTTTAGTTACTTTTACTTTTTTATACTTAAATTTAAAGTTATATGAAAAAAATACATCTGTTTTTTTTTTAATATCAAACTTATTCTTGATAGATGCAAAAAATATTACCCTTTATTGAGTTAATTAACGAAGACAAAACAAATTTCTCTCTCTCTCTCTCTTTTTTTTTTTTTTTTGACAAGAAACAATGAAGCAAAAACAAAAGACAGAAACAACAAAGAAACTACGCCCTAGGGAAACAAATGCCCTGTGCATCAGCCATCGGGAAGCCTTGGAGAGCAGAAGGAGGGTAACAAGATTCTCTCTAAGCAACTTTTTCTAAAAATAAAATATAATTCAAAATAATTATTAAATATTTTTGTATTAATTTAAATTAGAGGTGAACAAAAGTTGATTTGGTTCGAGTTTGGAGACAAAATGAAATCGAATTGGGTATAGTATTTCATTGAGTCAGTTCAGGTTTACATGTTTTATTTTTTGTTTTGACCTAATTTGGTTGGATTCGAGTCAATTTGGGCCAAGTCTTAGATTATCCAACAAAACAAGTTGGAGGGGCAATGAAAACAAAATTGGGGAAAAACTTTATAAATTAAACCTAGGTAGAAATATCATATCAAATACCTAATTAACCCAAACAAAAAAGTGAATATACCCAAAATTGTTGATATAAGTCACAAAATACAATCCAAAATAAGTCAAATATGACAAACATTAACCCAAAATAATTAATTTCGAATAATAGGTGTAAACATACCTGTAGGGGGGAAAAGAAAAATCATATGCGATTCAACTTACGACTTTGTTGTGGTGGGAGTGACTAATTTAGAGAATGAAATTAACATGCCCAAAGGAGAAAGAGGTGACGAGAACTTGGAAAAAGAAGACGTAAAAGACTGTAGGGAAGAAAATAAAAAAAGAGAAAGGATGTTTCAATGTTTCAAAGTAGATGGTAGATGGTAGATGGTAGATGGTAAATGAGAGCAATGAACGAGTTGTTTGCGATGGTGCGGCCTGTGGCGTGAGATGGCAGCAGGGCACAGAAATATAGGAACAAGTTTTTGGTGAGAAGAATTAGGGACAAAGGGTCTAAGTGGTGTCTATCTCTGTCTTTATCTGTTGTAAGAATAAGAAAGTGAAATTATAATAAATTTATTTACCACCACGTCGAATCGGGCATCAAGTTCTGTTAGTCGAAATCGAGACCTGACTTTATATTAGATTAGGTTGTTTATTTCACAAATCAGATGACTTTCAAACTTGTTCAAACCAAGTCTAATGTATTCGGGTTGGGTTAACCATATTGATCATGTTTGTCCAATCAACCCCTCATTTAAATAAAAAAAGAATATGGTAATTGAATATTTTCTATGGAGACTTGACACATGCATTAATTTAATAAGTAGTTATTGATAAAATATACATTTTATTGTATTACTGTGTTAAATTTCTACACAATAAAATTAGAATTCAATTTTGATGCATTATCAATGTAAAGAGTTTTACTCTGTGAATCAATTAGAATATACGTTAGTTATGGCTTGTAAAGTAATTATTATAAAATTCAACAATTTTATCATATATAACAATTCATAATTTGATGACAATATAATTTTTTTTACACTTTCAATGCATTTTAATTAAATTCATAAAATTGTTCTATTTTATATTGATCATTTATCCAATTGAATTTTTTTCTTTATTTGCTTTCATTGTCATTCATTTAATACCAAATATCAATAATAAATTTAATATATATAGAAAAACATTAAACCAATTAATATATATTGCTTATACCTATGAATCTATTAAATTAGTTCCTATCTTGTGAATTTGAGTCTTTCTTTATAAACTAGTGTTGCTTATTAAAATTTCCACTACCTTATTTATATAATCAATAGAAAGAAATTTGAAAAAAAAAAAAAGAATTATATAGCACATTGAAAGAAATTTTAAAAAAGAGATAATTATAAAAGATATTAGAAACTATAAAATTAAAAAAAAAAGATAAGGGAAGATGTAACAATGTAACTTTAATTTTTTTTAATATTAACTTTGAAAATTGAAAAGTAAATTGAATTAAGGATTTAGAATTATTGACTAAAGAGAGAAATCTTCGAAGTTAAAAAATAGAGTTAGAAAATCTGATAAAAGAAATATTAAAAAAAACAAAAGATTAGAGAGTGTAAAATTTGAAAAAAAAATTATATAGTACATCGAAATTTTTTTAGAAAAAGAGATAATTATAAAAGAAATTAGAAACTATAATTTTTTTAAAAGAAAAAAATATAAGGGAAGATGTAATGATGTAACTTTAATTTTTTTTAATATTAAATTTAAAAATTGAAAAATAAATTGAATCAAGGATTTGGAATTATTGATGAAAGAGAGAAATCTTCGAAATTAAAAAATAGAGTTACAAAATCAGATAATAGAAATATTAAAAAAAAAGCCCAAAAGATTAGAGAGTATAAAATTTGAAAGAAAAAAAAGAATTATATAGCACATCGAAAGAAATTTTGAAAAAGAGATAATTATAAAAAAAATTAGAAACTATAATTTTTTTTAAGAAAAAAAGATAAGGGAAAATGTAATTATGTAACTTTAATTTTTTAAATTAACTTTGAAAATTGAAAAGTAAATTGAATTAAGGATTTGAAATTATTTATGAAAGAGAGAAATATTTGGAATTAAAAAATAGAGTTAAAAAACTGATAAAAAAATATTTAAAAAATTATAGCATCGGATAAAGAAGTGAATGGAGGTAGTTATAAAAATATTGTGAATGTGGGGTTGTTACAAAAATTGATGAGAGAAATTTTAAGAAAAGTAGAAGAACCAGATGCATGTTATGAAAGTGAACTACACCACTCCATGAAAGAGGAGAGTACATAAGAATGAATGTGAGAGAAAGTGGGGAGAGTGAAGCAAGAAGAGGAGAGAATCTCTTATTCATTTACATAAGAAGATATGAGAATAGTTTTTTGTTATATTCTTTCTTTATGTAACACGCGATTCTACTATTATTTAATATTTATATTTATATTATTAAAAAATTCACAAATCATTAATTATTTTCAAAATTTTCTTCACATTAGAATTTTTATATTTAAACTTTTGTTATGCTAAGTTTTTAATTTTTTAAATCTCAAGTTTAATTACTTTGGTAGCAAGCTACCAACTGGGGTTGAGTCTAGCAAAAGGGTTTGTCTCCCACGATGAGGTGAATTAAGGATTCGATCCCCATTCAGAGAGGTGTAGACCTGCGGAAAACCAAGAAAAAATAGTAACAAGCTAAAATAAAATAAAATACTAATATATTTTTTCAAATAAAGGATATAGAGAAAAATAGGATGTTAAAAAAAATCAAAAACAAATCAAATCCAAACAGCTTTGAATTGGATTGGAATGGATCAAAATTAAATTTTAAACCAATGGTGAATTAAGAAAATTAAAGTGATTAGATCGAATATTTTCCTCTACATGATCCATATAATTCAATTCACGAACACTCTTAAAAAATCTACTCTTATATTATAAATATGAATATCCATTATTGAGTGAAAGCATTTTCAGGATCTATTAATGAGCATATTTTTAGAAGTTATTTTTTAATGAGAGTGTTTTTAGGAGTTATTTTCACTTGTGTCACATGTCTTAAGAGCTGTCAAATGGGCTAGCCCAGCCCAACTTGACCTGACAAGCCAAATGGTAAAAATGGGTTGGTCAGAATTTTTCATAGGCGATGTTTTTCTTGGCCCGATAGTTTGGGCCAAATTGGCCCATTTATTTATTTTTGCTTAAATTTATATTAATTTTAAAAGGAAAAATAAAAAATAATATCAGGCCAAATAAGTCCAGTAGTGTTCGGGACAGGAATTTACAAGTTCGACCTGGCTCTCTGGCCCATTATGTTGGGCCAATTTAGCCCTGTTCTTTTTAAGCCACTTTTTTTACAACCCGACCTTATAGGCCATCGGGGTCAGCCCATTAGATCAGGCCAATTTTGACAACTTTATATTTTTATTCTTTTCAAATATATTTTTTAATTTTAAATTTAATTTAAATTAACAATTAACTCAAAAAAAAAAAAAATATTTTTATCCATCTCAAACCACTCTTTTTATTTTCTTAACCACTTATCATTCTCAATCTACCATTTTCATATTTTTTATATTCTCTCTAAGCAACTTTTTCTAAAACTAAAATATAATTCAAAATAATTATTAAATATTTTGTATTAATTTAAATTAGAGGTGAACAAATGTTGATTTGGTTCAAATTTGGAGACAAAATGAAATCGAATTGGGTATAGTATTTCATTGAGTCAGTTCAGGTTTACATGTTTTATTTTTTGTTTTGACCCAATTTGGTTGGATTTGAGTCAATTTGGGCTAAGTCTTAGATTATCTAACAAAACAAGTTGGAGGGGAAATGGAAAAAAAAATTGGGGAAAAACTTTATAAATTAAACCTAGGTAGAAATATCATATCAAATACGTAATCAACCCAAACAAAAAAGTGAATATACCCAAAATTGTTGATAAAAGTCATAAAATACAATCCAAAATAAGTCAAATATGACAAACATTAACCCAAAATAATTGATTTCAAATAATAGGTGTGAACATACCTGTAGGGGGAAAAGGAAAAATCAGATGCGATTCAACTTACGACTTTGTTGTGGTGGGAGTGACTAATTCAGAGAACAAAACTAACATGCCCAAAGGAGAAAGAGGTGACGAGAACTTGGAAAAAGAAGACGTAAAAGACCGAAGAAAAGAAAACAAAAAAGAGAGAAAGGATGTTTCAAAGTAGATGGTAGAGGGTAAAAGAGAGCAATGAAAGAGTTGTTTGTGGTGGTGTGGCCTATGGCATGAGATGGCAGCAGGGCGCAAAAATATAGGAACAAGTGTTTGGTGAGAGGAATTAGGGACAAAGGGTCTAAGTGACGTTTGTCTCTGTCTCTGTCTCTATCTGTTGTAAGAATAAGAAAGTGAAATTATAATAGTAGTAATAATAATAAATTTATTTACCACCACGTCGAATCGGGCATCAAGTTCTATTAGTTGGAATCGAGACCTGAATTTATATTTGATTAGGTTGTTTATTTCACAAATCGGATGACTTTCAAACTTGTTCAAACCAAGTCTAATGTATTTGGGTCGGGCAATCATATTGATCATGTTTGTCCAATCAATGTTACCTCTCATTTAAATAAAAGAATACTGTAATTGAATATTTTTTGTGGAGACTTGACACATACATTAATTTAATAAGTAGTTATTGATAAAATATACATTTTATTGTTTTACTGTGTTAAATTTCTACACAATAAAATTAGAATTCAATTTTGATGCATTATCAATGTAAAAAGGTTTTACTCTGTCAACCAATTAGAATATACATTAGTTATGACTTGTAAAGTAATTATTATAAAAGTCAACAATTTTACCATATATAACAATTCATAATTTGATGACAATATAATTTTTCTTTACACTTTCAATGCATTTTAATTAAATTCATAAAATTATTCTATTATTATATTGATCATTTATCCAATTGAATTTTTTTCTTTATTTTCTTTCATTGTCTTTCATTTAATACCAAATATCAATAATAAATTTAATATATATTGAAAAACATTAAACCAATTATTATATATTGCTTATACCTATTATGAATCTATTAAATTAGTTCCTATGTTGTGAATTTGAGTCTTTCTTTATAAATATGAGAATACTTTTTTGTTATATTCTTTCTTTTTGTAACACGCGATTATACTATTATTTAATATTTATATTTATATTATTAAAAAATTCACAAATCATTAATTATTTTCAAAATTTTCTTCACATTAGAATTTTTTATATTTTAATTTTTTTACGCTAAGTTTTTAAATTTTTAAATCTCAAGTTTAATTACTTTAGTAGCAAGCTACCAACTGGGGTTGAGTACAACGAAAGGGTTTGTCTCCCACAATATGGTGAATTAAGGTTTCGAATCCCCATTCAGAGAGGTGCAGACCTGTGGAAAACCAAGAAAAAAATAGTAACAAGCTAAAATAAAATAAAATACTAATATATTTTTTCAAATAAAGGATATAGGAAAAAATAGGATGTTAAAAAAATCAAAAACAGATCAAATCCAAATAGCTTTAAATTGGATTGGAATGGATCAAAATTAAAGTTTAAACCAAACTTATTGAATGGTGAATTAAAAAAATCAAAGTTATTAGATCGAATGATTTTTCTCTACATGATCAATATAATCCAATTCACGAACACTCTTAAAAAATCTACTCTTATATTATAAATTTGAATACCCATTATCGAGTGAAAGCATTTTTAGGATCTATTAATGACAATATTTTTAGAAGATATTTTTGAATGAGAGTGTTTTTAGGAGTTATTCTCACTTTGTGTCACATGTCTTAAGAGTTGTCAAATGGGCCAGACTCGTCCAACTTGGTCTGACAGGCCAAATGGTAAAAACGGGTTGGTCCGAATTTTTCATAGGTCATGTTTTTTTGGCCCGATGGGTTGGGCCAAATTGGTTCATTTATTTATTTTTGCTTAAATTTATATTAATTTAAAAAGAAAAAATAAAAAATAATATCAGGCCAAATTGGCCTGGTAGTGTTCAAGCTGGGAATTTATAAGCACAACCTGGCTCGTTTGACCCATTAAGTCAAGTCAATTTAGCTCAGTTCTTTTTAAGCCACTTTTTTTACAGCCCAACCTTATAGGCCATTGGGTCGGGCCAATTTTGACAACTCTTTTTTTTGCTGAATGGCTGGGCAAAGAGACACCTCAGACCCAAAATCAATTAATCAGAAACATAAACTTCCTCCATTAAGGAGGTTACAGCAAAGTTAGGAACTGAATTAAAAAAAACATACAATAATTTTCTAAAGATAAACCAAATTTGGCAAAGCTATCAGCCAAACTATTTGACTCTCTACAAATGTGTCCAAAAGCATAGAAAAGGAATTCATCCTTTAATCTCCAAATCTCACTAACAAGTTCAGGGAATTGATTATCAAGACCCAAGTAATCATCAATAAGCCTAACTGCATCAAGGCTGTCAGATTCAACCTTCAGTTTTTCTACTCCAGCATCACGAGCCATTTGCAAGCCATAAAGAATTACCCAAAGTTCAGCCTCAAGAACTGAATAGTGAACTAATCTTCTTGAGAAAACTTGAATAAATTCACCATAATTTTATCTCATAACTGCTCCACACGAAGCAAGAAAAGCACAATGATAAAGTGCACCATCACAGTTCAGTTTGATACACTCAGCCAAGGATCCGTTACAACATCCATCAACAGTATGCACAATACTAGCTTCAGCAAATTGCAACCTGATATGGATAGCCTTACTACATAGAATATCCTTAATGAGGGCTCTAATATTAGCAGCCACAACATTGTTCGACATCCAGTTTTGGCTAAATACAAAATTGTTTCTCCTCCACCAAAGACTATCAATAATAGTACCAAAAAGAACACTCCATGAGCTTCCTTCAACTATCTTAGAGCTCTTTAAATTGATAGAAATCCAAGTACATAAGTCTTGCTGGTAAAAACAGGATTGACCATTTACATGAAATAATCTCCATTTATGCTTGGCCCATTTGCAATCATGTAAAGCATGGAGCACTGATTTTGTGTCCACATTACACAAGGAACACTGATCAATATGAGTCATGTGCCTGCGAGCTCTCAAATCATTTGTGGGCAAAATTCCTTTGACAACCTTCCATAACTGATATCTTATCCTTTCTGGACCATCCCAACGCCAAATAAGTTGAAACAACTGATTATTAGGAAAATTATCATGACCAGAAATCTTATGATAAGCTTTTCTGGTTGAGAACCTCCCATTTGAATCACTATCCTACTCCAAAAAATCATTTGAATTGGAGCTACAAGGGGGCTTTAAACACTGAATGCTTAGAATAATATTATCAAGAAGAAATGACGCCAACCTTTGAAGATCCTACTCACCATTCAAATTCACAAAGAAATAAACAGGAAGATTCTGATCCTCCAAACTATCTGAAGACTTATATTGATTCAGAGGACCCTTACCTGGAACCCAGTAGTCTTCCCAGAAACGAATCCTCCTCCCATTTCCAACACGCCAAATCACATCAGAAGTAACAAAATTCCAAGTTTTAGCAATTCCACGCCATAGGTTGGTACCATGTCTGCTAGGATCAATTTTGGGCAGAACATCATCACCACATTTATATTTAGCACGAATCACCCTTACCCAAAGATCATTTGGTCTATTGCACAAATTCCATCCCACCTTTGTCAGTAGCGCCTGATTCATAGATCCAGCCTTTCTAAGACCAAGCCCACCATTCCTCTTAGGCAAACAAATTGAATCCCACTTAAGCCAATGAACCTTCCTAGTATTGGAAGTATCACCCCAAACAAAAATTCGGCATTTCTTGTCAATCTCTTCACAAACAGCAACTAGAAGTAGATTTGTTTGCATGACATAATTAGGGAGGGCCTGCACAATAGCTTTTGTTAAAGTGACCCACCCGCCAAATACAGATTAGACGCCTTCCAATTACTAAGCCTCTGTGTAATTTTATCAATCAAGAATTGGTAGCTCTGTTTAGAAGCTCTATCATGATGGAGAGGCACCCCCAAATATTTACCAAGGTCCGCAGTCTGTTGGTAACCAAGCTCATTAACAATCTGATCTTGCGTTTGCCAATGAACATTTGAAGAGAAAAATATTCTAGTTTTTTCCACATTGACTTTTTGGCCCGAACTCATGCAAAATGCGTAAAGCACTTTCTTCAACACCTCCGCTTGTTCCATATTAGCTTCAACAAACAAGAGAAGATCATCTGCAAAAGCCAAATGAGAGAGTTTGGGGCCTCCTCTAGAAAGTTGAATAAGAGTCCACATTTTTTGTTCCACAGTAAAATTAATCAAATGGAAAAGCCTCTCAATACAAAGAACAAATAGATATGAGGAAATAGGATTACCCTGACGAATGTAATGACCCCCAGATCAGGCGTCTTAGTAGCTTCACTCCATGATACTTCACACAGTGACACTTCCCTCAACTCCTCATTGGGTCGAACCCTTCACCGGTCAGAACCCTCCGTGGGTAGTCCTTTCTGAGATGTCCGACCGCTTTCAAGATCATTGACTGTCCCCACAAACCAACACGAGACTTCTCAACATGCTTTATCCTCACTCGCACACTTCCTGGAAAACTTCCCAGGAGGTCACCCATCCCATAATTGCTCCAAGCCAACCACGCTTAACTGTGGAGTTCTTAGGTGATGAGCTACCGAAAAGTAGATGCATCTTGTTGGTATAGGTAGTACCAATTATTTCCTTCAAGTCATCCTCAACTATATAGTCCCACACCTATACCACCTCTGGATCCCTCTAGCTCATTCTGGTATGATTCGCCTGGGTGTTACAACGAACACCTCTAGATGGACCGAACTTTTCAAGGGCTTCACCATTCCAAAGAACTTAAAAAGTAGGAGAAGAAATGCAGCAATGCACCAAATTAAATATACCCTCATATATCTTATCCTAATCCTAAACATTTATTTTTAGACAATTGTTAAATATACCCTCCTTGATTGTATGATATACCTCCCCTTTTCTACTTTTTTTCTAATTTATTCGCTTTTTACCCTTATCTCTTCACCTGTTGCACACCCTTTCCTCAAACACGTTCTTTCGATCTCTTCTTCCTTTCATCACAGAACGAGAGCAATGGTTACACACATAGCGGCAATCTCAATCATCGTTTTGTGGTCCAACGCGCAAACACGACATTTAATGGCAGCGACAAATGTCAGCGACGACGACAACATCGTAGCAAGTGAGTGTCGCAGAGGAATGATCCTTCGTGGGTGTCGCAACGACGACGACATTTGATGCTTGCACACATTCTCAATCAAGGAAAATAAAAAAAATAGGTTAAGGGATTTTCCTTGATGTGGACTTAGTCCTAGAGTTTCTATTGTTGTTGTAGATTTTGTTGCATAACGAAATCTACATCTATGTTATTCCGTGCCTGTCTTCTCTAAGAAGCTTGAGCAGTTCTAGTATATATAATACTTGTTGCAAGTGAAATTTGAGATTTGGCAAGTGTCCTTCCATTTACTAGGTGTTGTATCAAATCCTTTATCATTGGAATTCTCGGATTCTATTCCATAGTCAAATACTCCAATAATGATATCGATCACTTTTAGTACTTTCAAGAAAAAAATACATGAGTAAATCATATCACTTTCAGTATTGTCCAGAAAAAAAAACATGTAAGCTGTTGGAGATCCCACATTGACTAGTAATATGGCCAAGTTAGTGTATATAAGTAGGGGGACAACCCTCATCTTACAAGTCGGTTTTGTAGGGTTGAGTTAGGCCCAAACCCCCACTTTGTAGGGTTGCCCCTTACTTATATACACTAACTTGGTCATATCACTAGTTAATGAGACAGAGAAATATGACAAGATGTTTGTGATTTTGTGAGAGGAATTAGGGACAAAGGGTCTGAGTGGGGGTGTGTCTGTCTCTGTCTATTGTTCGACCCATATTTACCCTAATCTAAATAATGGAATAGTTTAATTGAATATTTTTCTGTGGTGATTTGGTACATGGATAAAATACACATTTGATACATAATTACATTTTATTATATTACTGTGTTGATTTTTTTTTTTTGAAAGGAACTGTGTTGAATTTCAACACAATAAAAGTTTAATTTTGATGGATTATCGGTGTAAAGAGTTTTACTGTGTCAATTAATTAGAAAATACATCAATTATGACTTTTAGAGTAAGTATTATAAAAGTTCACAATTTTATCTTATATAATAATTCATAATTTAATAATATAAAAAATATTTACACTTCCACTGTATTTTAATTATTCTATTACTGTACATAGATCACTTATCTGATTGAAATTATTTTTCATTGTTTTGTTGCATTCTCATTCATTTAATTTGATACAAAATGTGAATAATAAATTTAATATTTATAGAAAAACATTAAACCAATTATTACATATTGGTTACCTATTTTGAATCTATTATATCAATTCCTATATTGTGAATTTGAGTCTTCTTTTATAAAAATGAGGATAATTTTTTGTTATATTCTTTCCTTCTGTATCATGCGATTCTACTATTATTTAATATACTTATATTTATATTATTCAAAAAGAGAAATGCTAATGATGCTCTCTCTAACACTCTCCTTTTAACCCTCTCTGTCATTGGTTGAAATTGGTTGAAAATCATCAATTTTGGTGGCTCTCACTTCTATATTAGAATTTTAAGTGAGACCCACCAAAATTGATGATTTCTAACTAATTTCAGTCAATCATATGAAAAATGTTAAAAAAAAAGAGTGTCATTAGCATTCCTGTTAAAAAAAATTCTCAAATCATTAATTATTTTCAAATTTTTCTTCACACTAGAATATCTTATATTAAAAAAATAATGCTAAGTTTTTATATTTTTAAATCTCAAGATTAATTACTTTATTTTTTTCTTTTTAAATTAAAATTCTTTTTTTGCTCAAATCTTTAATTATGTCTATTCTAAAATTATTTTTATATTTTAACTCCATTCTAAGAACTCACATAATAGTGAAATACTTATTACTACTTATTCATTAAGAAATTAATTGATGAACTCTTAAACACTAATACAAAAAAATATCGGTATTTGACATTTTTTTATTGATTCTAATTACATTTGATCGATGTAGTATATATATATATATATATATATATATATATATATTAAAAAACTGCAGTGCAACTACAAGTCTTTCATGATATACAAATAATGATATGAACTTAGATACATAACCAAATATAGAACCAACACTCCAAATTAAATAATCCAAATCAAAGAATACCAAATGGATTGCCTCATTTCCTCCTCCCACATAAACAAATTCTTCCGTCACCTCTAACACCACTTCCACTTTCCTTTGCACCATTCCCCTAACTCAGCCACCTTTTCCATCTTATTATCAAAAAAGCTATACAACCTGTTATAACTAGATTTTAGCTAGCACACACCCCTCCATCCAAGGATCCTGCTAAAAAATGTGTCCATCGATCCAGTTTAATTTCACTGATTTCATAATATTTTCTCTCCACCAATCATCAAAGTTCAAAGAATTGCTATTTGGAGGCTTAATATGCAAAAGTATTAGACTTGGACAGCAGAATTGAAAACAAAACACACAACTGCACAAAAAGAATAAGTGAGTCCGTTACAATTTTTGTCAAAGACTCGTGAGTACCCATGCAATATTTTAACTATTAATTATATCCTCTAGTTCCCCCTCGAGATTTTATCATTTTATATTGAGGGAGAGATTATTTAATCTTTTTTATTACTTGTAGCTAGCTATTTTATTGAGGGAGATATTTTATCATTTCAAAGTATTTAATACTAAATTATTCATAAGTTTCAATTTATTACAGCAATGAAGTATTGAATACAAAATTAATTATTCAAACTCGCACCTCGAATCCATCCACCGGTGGTGGATTGTGCTTAATTAATTTCAAACAAATCGTCAAAATTTAGTTGGAAAAGAGATATATATTATAACACACATGTTGAGTACATTATAATCATTATCCATATGTTTTTAAAGCAGAAGGCTAACAATTCACCAAAAAAAAAAGCTGAAGGCTTTCTTGAATAATACATATATACGGCTCTCTCTCTCTATATATCATTCAAACGATACAATAACAAACTAATTGCTGGCAACTTATATTCTCATACAATCAATATCTGTAAATTCTCTGAAGCCTTTGGAACATCGAGTAACAAGCTTACACGTTCATAGCGCTCTTCCAATCTTTCATCACCCTCTTCCTTCACTATATTGATAATAAGTTGCTCCAAGACACAGCCAGTTTGGATCATATAGTAGCACCAACACATTCCATTCTTGCTCGCTCGGAATTCCTTCACCTCAACCACCTTTAGAGTTTTTCTTAAGCATTCAAAACTTACATTTTGTTCCATACAGAATTTTGAAAAGTTGAAAATATAGGGCTTAACAATATCCTGAAATATATATATATATATATATATATATATATATATATAAAACATATCAACACATGTTCCATTCAAGCTTTAATATGCATATATAACCACTGAGAAAGAGTTGTATATATATATAAAATCAAAGGTAATTGACTCACTCCATATATTTTTCCTTGGCCCATGTCCAGCGTGAGTTTCTCCAAACGAACACAACTGGTAAGAACTAACATGAATCCGAACATTTCTTGAATATGCATATTAGTCTTCGCGATCAAATGTCTCACGTCCATATTATGTTTGATACGCATCTGTTCTTCTCCAGTAGGAATAGCCTTTTTTTTTTTTTTGCCATGCATTTAAAAATGAAAACAAATATTTAAAAAAAATCAAGTTGTTTCTAACCATACCAAAGAACAAAAAAATAATTATATTCATACATTTAATCTCTCTTTCATCTAATTTTCATTTTTTTTATCTCTCTTAATTTTCTATCACAACTATTATTTTCTCTATCTTTTCTTGTCCTTCCTATCGTTTTCTTTCCTCCACCTCATCCAGACCAAAATGGGTGAATGTTAATTCATATTTCTCATTTAAAAAAGAGAAAGAAAAATACGTACCTGCAGTAAGAAGCTGCAAACTGTAAGAACCTTAACGTATCTGAGATCGTATAAAGATTTACAAAGTTCATCCCCATATTCCTCAAAATTGGCCATAGGGGTGAAGTCCAGTTGTGCTTCTTTTAAGACGTTAGGGAGTGCTTGTACTTGAAAAATCCCCATTTTTCCAGAATATTTGAGAAACTTGAGATTCGGTGCCCTGAAATCCACGTAATCAGAGATAAAAAAATCGCACTTATTTATAACCAACCTTTTTAATCCAAGTTCTCTAGAGCCCATATCGAGATGTGCCAAATTCCAACATTTCTTGAGACTCAAGTTTTCAAGTTTCCCAAGGGTGGATAAGAGGGTCTTAACAGTGTCAAGAGTCACTTCAATCCACCCAAAAGAAACATCCTTAAGTGCCACAAGATTGCACAAATCAGGCATGGCAAAACCGCATGCATACATCTCTAGAGCCTCAAGTGATGCATGACCATAAACATGGTTTGGCAATTGAAACAAAGCATCATGATGATTATCATCCTCCTCCTCCCATGTTGGGTCTGAGAAATCAAGCCTCAACTCTTTAACCCCGTGCTCTGTAGCAAATGCAACACAACGTTCTATAATGTCAGCACAACTTTCAGGGTTTGAAACCTTGAGAGAGAACTTGTCCACTGTGTTGCCTTTGTAGTTCTTCATGAAGTTGGTGATGAAGCTGAATAAAACCTTTCTCTGTGCTTCTTTGGTTTCATCAGATCCACAAGGATTAACAAAGAAGAGTTCGTTGAACTCTATGTTCCTCGTTGATTGCCATATCTTGGACCACTTCTTGGACAGGACGCATGTCCTTGCTGCCTCTTTGAAAGGAAGGAATGAAACAATGGTGATAAGAACAGCTTCCTTCAACAAACAGAACTTGTCCACTAGGTTCCTTCTTATCCTTGCCAGCAAGGTAATATGGTGATAAGATATTTGAGTTTTGGAGAGAGGAATTTGGGACAAAGGATCTGAGTGGGTGGATGTCATCGTCTTTGTCTGTTGTGAGAATAATAATAATAATAATAATAATAATAATAATAATAATAATAATTAATAATGATAATAATAATTAATGTATTGACCACCACGTCAAATCGAGTGTCAAGTTCTAGAATATTCAAGGCCTGAATTGACTGGGTCAAGTTGTTTTTTCACAAAATTGGATAACTTGCAAACTTGTTCAAACGAAGTCTAATATATTCAGGTTAGGTTAGGTAGGGTTAACCAGATTGATTAGGTTCGTCCTACCCATGTTTCCCCTAACCTAGATAACAACATATTGCAATTGAATATTTTCTGTGGAGATTTGATAAGTTAATTTAATAATTTGGTTATGTATAAAATACACATTTTATACATAATTACATTTTATTAGGTAGTCATATTGAATTTCTACACAATAAATTTTTCTTCACACTAGAATATATTATATTAAAATTCTTTTATGCTAAGCTTTTAAATTTTTAAATCTCATGTTTAATTACTTTAATTTTTTTCCTTTTTGATTTAAAATTCTTTTTTGCTCAAATATTTAATTATTTCTATTCTAAAATTAATTAATTAATTTTTAAATTTTTACTATTTCTTTCCTACATTTAAATTAATTATATATATTTTTTATTTTATAACTAATAAGTCGTTGGTCCGAGTGGTATTGGGCTCGGTCCTCTTAAGCAAGGTCTCGGGTTCGAACCTTGTGGAAGGAAAAAACGTGTTTGGGAGGGGAGACCCCACTAAAGGTGGTCAGCCAAGTTCCCCAACGGATATTAGTCATCAGCAAAGCTGGTAGATACTTCGCACCAATGTCATGGGTGCCAAATTTTTTTTATATATTGTAACATCAATTTAAAAACTCGCATAATAATGAAATACTTACTACTTATTGATTAAGAAATTAATTGATGAACTCTTAAACACTAACACAAAAAAGATCAGAATTTGACATTTTTTTTATTGATTCTAATTACAGTTGATCGATGTAGTAAATATTTTTTTTAAATAACAGTGCAACTACGAGTCTTTCATGATATACAAATAATGATATGAACTTAGATACATAACCAAATATAGAACCAACACCAAATTAAATAATCTAAATCAAAGAATACCAAATGGATTGCCTCATTTCCTTACACAGTTACACTGCTTACTTCCTGTATGCAATGCGAGCAACCCAAAAACTGGAAAAAGTGATATTAATTTGCAATCGTTGTGAAATGCAGATGATATTCCCACCCAACTCTCAAGCATTAATTTCCTCCTCCCACATAAACAAATTCTTCCGTCACCTCTAACATCAATTCCACTTTCCTTTGCACCATTCTCCTAACTCAGCCACCGTTCCCTTGTTATTATCAAAAAAGCTATTCAACCTGTTATAACTAGATTTTAACACACACCCCTCCATCCAAGGATCCAGCTAAAAAAATGTGTCCCATCCAGTTTAATTTCACTGATTTCATAATATTTTCTCTCCACCGATCATCAAAGTTCAAAGAATTGTCATTTTGAGGCTTAATAAGGCTTAATATGCAAAAGTATTAGACTTGGATAGCAGACATGAAAACAAAGACTCATGACTCATGAGTACCCCATGCAATATTTTAACTAACTCTAGTTCCCCCCATAGAGATTTTATCATTTTATTGAGGAGAGATTATTTAATCTTTTTTTATTACTTTTAGCTATTTTATTGAGGAGAGATTTTATCATTTCAAAGTAATTTAATACGAAATTATTCATAAGTTTCAATATCTAATACTTAATTTATTACAACAATAAAGTATTGAATACAAAATTATCAAACTCGCACCTCGAATCCATCAGACGGTGGTGGATTAATGGTGCTTAATTAATTTCAAACAATACATCAAAATTTAGTTGGAAAGCGATATATTATACTAACACACATGTTGAGTACAAATGTATAATAATCATTATATATCCATATGTCTCATTCAAACATACAATTAACAAACGAATTGCTGGCAACTTATATTCTCAGACAATCAATATCTGTAAATTCTCTGAAGCCTTTGGAACATCGAGTAACAATCTTGCACGTGCATAGTGATGTGCCAATCTTTCATCACCCTCTTCCTTCACTATATTGATAGTAAATTGCTCCAAGACACAGCCAGTTTGGATCAGATATAAGCACCAATACATTCCTTTGTTGCTCGCTCGGAAATCCTTCACCTCAACCACCTTTAGAGTTTTTCTTAAGCATTCAAAAGTTATCCTTTGTTCCTTACAGAATTTCTCAAAGTTGAAAAGATGGGGTCTAATATAATCCTGAAATATATATATATAACATATCAACACATGTTCCATTATTCAAGCTTTAATATGCATATATATATAACCATTGAGAAAGAGTTGTATATATAAAATCAAAGGTAATTGACTCACTGGATATAATTTTCCTTGGCCAAAGTCCAGCGTGAGTTTCTCCAAACAAACACAACTGCTAAGAAGTAAAAGCAATCCGTACAATTCTTGATTATACATATTAGTCTTCACGATCAAATGTCTCACGATCATATCATGTAATTCATGTTCGATACGACTCGGTTCTTCTCCAGTAGGAATAGCCTTTTTTTTTTTTGCCATGCATTTAAAAATGAAAACAAATATTTAAAAAAACAACAATCAAAAGTTGTTTCTAACCATACCAAAGAATATAAAAAAATAATTATATTCGTACATTTAGTCTCTCTTTCAACTAATTTTTTTTATCTCTCCTTAATTTCCTATCACACCACTTATCGTAACTATTATTTTCTCTATCTTTTCTTGTCCTTCCTATCATTCTCTTTCCTTCACCTCATCCAGACCAAAATGGGTGGATGTTAATTCATATTTCTCATTTAAAAAAGTGAAAGAAAAGTACGTACCTGAAGCAAGAAGCTGCAAACTGTAAGAACCTTAACGCCTCTGAGATAGTATAAACATTCACAAAGTTCATCCCCATATTCCTCAAAATTGGTCATAGGCGTGAAGTCTAGTTATGCTTCTTGTATGACGTTAGGGAGTACTTTTACTAGAAAAATTCCCAATTTTCCAGAATATTTGAGAAACTTGAGATTTGGTGCCCTCAAATCCATGTAATCAGAGATAACAAAATGGCACTTATTTATAACCAACCTTCTTAATCCAAGTTCTCTAGAGCCCATATCGAAATGTGCCAAATTCCAACATTTCTTGAGACTCAAGTTTTCAAGTTTCCCAAGGGTGGATAAGAGGGCCTTAACAGTGTCAAGAGTCACTTCAATCCACCCAAAAGAAACATCCTTAAGTGCCACAAGATTGCACAAATCAGGCATGGCAAAACCGCATGCATACAACTCTAGAGCCCCAAGTGATGCATGTCCATAAACATGGTTTGGCAATTGAAACAAAGCATCATGATGATTATCATCATCCTCGTCCCATGTTGGGTCTGAGAAATCAAGCCTCAACTCTTTAACCCCGTGTTGTGTTGCAAATGCAACACAACGTTCTATAATGTCAGCACAACTTTCAGGGTTTGAAACCTTGAGAGAGAACTTGTCCACTGTGTTGCCTTTGTAGTTCTTCACGAAGTTGGTGATGAAGCTGAAGAAAACCTTTCTCTGTGCTTCTTTGGTTTCATCAGATCCACAAGGATTAACAAAGAAGAGTTCGTTGAAGTCTATGTTCCTCGTTGATTGCCATATCTTGGACCACTTCTTGGACAGGACGCATGTCCTTGCTGCCTCTTTGAAAGGAAGGAATGAAACAATGGTGATAAGAACAGCTTCCTTCAACAAACAGAACTTGTCCACCAGGTTCCTTCTTATCCTTGCCATGGCTATATATAGTTTTGAATCGAAGGCAAAAGGGTGCAACCTTTGGTGACTCCTTGTGTCCTGCAAAATCAAAATTACACAAAAGTTGTCATAGTTTTCTCATAGGATGTCATTTAAGGTATTCAAAATTTGAAGTTTTGTTTTTAACTAAATAGCTCTTACATGCTCCCAAAGAATTATGTTTCTATCTATATTACTTAATATTATGTGCAGAATTCATTTTTTTTTCGTAAACATTATATTCTGAATTAATGGCATCCCATCTTAATAAATCCATTTAAAAAAAAATCTAACAATTTGAGGATGTTTCTAAATATTGTTATATATAGAAAAATATCAGGCTATGAATTTTTTTATTTTATTTCAGAACAACAAACTCACTCTTGCATTAAACTAAATTAAGAGTGAAAATGGGTCAGATTGGTTCAAGTTTGACGGGGAAATTGAAATTAATCGAATTTAATATAAAATTTAAGGGTTATAAGGTTGGCTTAGATATGAAGGAGAAGGGAGGAGGGAAGAAGTCGTGGTTATAGGCGTGAAGATTAAACTTGTGTTTATGTATGTCTTTTTTTGTTTTTACCTAACTTGGTTGAATTCGAGTCAGTTTGGGCTAGGTCTTAGATTATTCAAAGAAAAGTTGGAGGTGAAATGGAAAAAACTAAAATAATAATCGGGGAAAAACATTAAAAATTAAACCTAGGTAGAAATATTAGATCAAATACCAAATCAACCCAAACAAAAATGTAAATATACCCAAAATTGTTGATATAAGTCACGAAATACAACAACTCAAAATAAGTCAGACACAACAAACATCAATCCAAAATCATTGATTTTGAATAATAGGTGTGAATATACCTGAAGGAGAAAAATGAAAAAATCAAGTGCGACCGAACTTGGGACTTCGTTGTGTGAGGAGTGCAAGGGGATAAGAACTTTGACAGAGAAGTTGTAAAAGACAAAAGTAGAGAAACTAAAAAAGAGAGAAGGGTTGTTTCACTATTTCAAAGAAAACAACAAAGGGAAAAAAAGAGCAATGAATGAGGTCTTTGGTGGTGTTGACTATGGCGTGAGATGGTAGCAAGGCAAAAAAAATATGGTGACAAGATATTTAAGATTTGGAGAGAGGAATTTGGGACAAAGGGTTTGAGTGGATGGATGTCACCGTCTTTATCTGTTGTAATAATAATAATAATAATAATAATAATAATAATAATAATAATAATAATAATAATAATAATAATTGTATTGACCACCAAGTCAGATCGAGTGTCAAGATCTAGAATATTTAGGGCTTAAATTGATTTTGATTGGTTGACAGTATAAAATTACTTTACACTATCAGTACATGATTGTTAAACTCTTGAGTTTATATATGTTTTGTTTTGGACCTAACTAGGTTGGAATCAACTCAATTTGGGCTAGATATTAGATTATCAAAAGAAAAAAGTTGAAGGTAAAATGGAAAAAACTAGAAAAAAAATTGGGAAAAAACATTATAAATTAAACCTAGCTAGAAATATCAGATCAAGTACCAAAGCAACCCAAACAAACATGTGAACATACCCAAAATTGTTGATATGAGTCACAAACTACAACAACTCAATAAGTCAGACACAACAAACATCAACCTAAAATCATTGATTTTGAATAATAGGTGTGAATATACCTAAAGGGGGGAAATGAAAAACCAGGTGCAATCAAACTTAGGACTTTGTTGTGTTGGGAATACGATAGGATGAGAACTTTGACAGAGAAGTCATAAAAGACAAAAGTAGAGAAACTTAAAAAAAGAGAAGGGTGTTTCACCACTTCAA
The DNA here is from genome assembly GCA_026413185.1 of Pueraria montana var. lobata. Classification (NCBI taxonomy): domain Eukaryota; kingdom Viridiplantae; phylum Streptophyta; class Magnoliopsida; order Fabales; family Fabaceae; genus Pueraria; species Pueraria montana. The sequence goes on from CM048647.1 coordinate 77,305,651, forward strand.
AGAAAACGGCAAAGGGAAAAAAAGAGTGATGAAAGAGGGATTTTGCTGGTGTGGCCTGTGGCGTGAGATGGCAGCAAGGCAAAAAAAACTTAGTGATAAGATATTTGAGTTTTGGAGAGAGGAATTTGGGACAAAGGGTCTAAGTCGGTGGATGTCATCATCTTTGTCTGTTGTGATAATAATAATAATAATATTATTATTATTATTATTATTATTTAAATGTATTAACCACCAAGTCAGGTTTGGTGTCAAGTTCTAGAATATTCAGGGCTTGAATTGATTAGGTCAAGTTGTTTATTTCATAAAATTGGATGACTTGCAAACTTGTTCAAACCAAGTCTAATATATTCGAGTTAGGTTAGGAAGGGTTAACTAGATTAATAAGGTTTTGTCCTACCCATGTTTCCCCTAATCTAGATAACAACATATTGCAATTGAATATTTTCTGTGGAAAGTTAATTTAATAATTTGGTTATGGATAAAATACACATTTTATACATAATTTACATTTTATTAGATAGTTGTGTTGAATTTGTACACACTAAAATTAAAGTTTAAGTTTGATGCATTATTAGTGTAAAGAGTTTTATCATGTCAACTAATTAGAAAATATATAAATTATGAATTTTAAAGTAATTATTATAAAAGTCAACAATTTTATCATATATAACAATTTATAATTTGCTAACAATATAAAAAAATCTTTACACTTTCAATGTATTTTTTTTTATTCTGCTTTTTTTTTATTCTGACACTTTCAATGTATTTTAAATAAATTCATAAAATTATTATATTTTTGTATAGATCATTTATCCAAATTAAATTGGTTTTAATTATTTTGTTTCATTCTCATTAATTTCATACCAAATGTCTATAATAAATTTAATATTTATAGAAAACATTAAACCAATTATTACATATTGCTTATTATGAATCTATTATATATATATCAATTCCTAAATTGTCAATTTGAGTCTTCTTTTATAAATGAGGGTTTTTTTTCCTTATATCATTTCTTTTTGTAACATGTGATTCTACTATTATTTAATATACTTATATTTTTATTATTAAAAAATTCTCAAATCATTAATTATTTTAAAATTTATAAATCTCATGTTTAATTACTTTAATTTTTTCCTTTTTGAATTGAAATTCTTTTTTGCTCAAATACTTAATTATTTCTATTCTTAAATTAATTAATTAATTTTTAAATTTTACTATTTCTTTCCTACATTTAAATAAATAAAATAATATATTGATATAAACTTAATTATTTAATTTTATACTTATTTTATAATTATTATATAATTCTTTTAATTTCAAAAATATAATAGGTGTTCACAATTCTTTTAATTTTCAATATTATGAAAGTTTTCCCAAGGCTTAGCTACTCCCTCTACATGATTGGTTTTCTATGCCCTAAAAGCATAAAAACCAATAACCATATAAGCCCAAGGCTTAGCTACAGTGCATCGTCCATGGCTTATGCACCTATAACAATATACATGAGTAGAGGTCCTATGACTCTTGTATTGTCATTCATGGCTTAAAACTTCCCTAGCAAAATTGTCATGGCACTTGTCATATGACTATAACTTCATTCTATTTGTCTTGTGTTTGCAGTACCCATAATTGAGTATATAGCAGCACATAGATATTTTAATTTCTATCATCACTAATCTTGTAAATGCTCTGAATTGCATCGATGGTGCCTCTGCTAGGGTTTGAAAACCCCTGATTTCCTAGAAATATTGCCTTCCCCTATGGCGGCAGAACCTCCCATTTGCCCATGGGCTTTCCTAGAACCTGCCATTCCTTCTTCTTCTCCACCTCCGCTAACCGAAAAAACACATCCGTGGCAGAATCGCTCCTTTGTGCAAGCTCTGAAAAATTCATGTGCCATTCCTATTAGCCAACTTCCCAAGCCCTGTTTAAAAGGAGATGTTATCTCCATCAAAATTTCAGAGGAGGAATATCAACAAGGATTACAAAGTTGTCAAAACAGCTTACACGGTCGTCTCATCTTAGCCAAAGGATGTAACCCTGTCAAAGCTGAAGAGCTACGCCAAAAGCTTGCAAAGTTGTGGAAGCCCATTGGCCAGTGGAAGATGGTACCCTTAGGCAAAGGTTATTTTGAGTTCAGTTTTGCATCCTTAGAGGACCTTCGCAGTGTTTGGACAGTGGGGACGTGGAGCCTTCATCCCGGTTTGCTCAGACTGTCCCAATGGAGTGCTGACTTCAATCCCAATAGTATGAAGCAAACACACATTCAATGTTGGATTCGTATTCAAGGGCTTGCCCAAGAATACTGGCGATCAAAAATTCTTTTCGAGATTGCTGGAGCAGTAGGCACTCCGATAGCTCTAGATGAGTCCACCAAGTTGAGGACCTTTGGCCATTTTGCTAGAGTGCTAGTTGACGTTGATCTTTCAAGTAATCTGCCAAATGAAATTCTAGTTGAAAGAGATTCTTATGCCTTTTTCGTTGGAATAACCTATGAGAAATTACCTTTGTTCTGTAACTTTTGCAAAAGTATTGGTCATGTAGTGGCCAACTGTAACAAGAAAGAAGGTTCATTAGATGATAAGATGAAGAAAGATAAGCAATTAATAGGCAAAGATCCTATTATCTCTGAGTATGTTGTGAAAAATGCAGATAAACAAAGATCGGAGAATGAGGGGAATACTGTGCACAACATCTCTCGTAATTTGGTTGCTGGTCAAATTATTACAGACAAGCTGTTTGACAAAATGCCCTGAACAAACTGGCCCTCTTAGGGATCATCCAGACTCTGCTGGGGCTCAACCAGAAACTGTTGGGGCCAAGCAAGTACAAACTGACCCCTCAGTTGTTCGACAAAAGTCCCCAGACCACACTGTCATTGTCTCAGAACAAGTCAATGAACCACAAAAGAATACACCTTCTAAGGCTATGGAAGCAATCAATCATGAAGTTGCTCAAATTTACTTAGAAGAAGTGCAGAGTACTGTTGTTGCTGCAAATTCAGAGGTTGGACTCTCAATAGATGTTTCTTTTCATGACTATGCTTTTCAACCAATAGTTCAGAATGACATCAGAACCTTGTCCAGGTCTTGGGCTGATATAACTGACAACGAATCAGAATATGATATATCAAACCCAGATAATACAGAGGTAGAGTGTGGCAACTCTCAAAATTTCCATTTAGTTCCCACCAAGTCTCAAAAACAGCAACTGGAAAAAACAGGAAGAAAGGATGCCCCTGAATCGCCTTTTCCAGAGGTTGTACAAAAGGATCTTCAAATCCTTGCAAATTTTTGGGGACAAGTGGAGAATGATGAAATAGATATGGTGACAAACATGAACAACTCTGCAGCCACAACAAACAACTTTCAAGTGGTTCTTCCAACCATTCAGCGCAAGAGGACTTCCAGGAAAAAATAATCATTCTGTTTATGTTCAGTCCTAGAGTGCTTTTTTGTAGGCTGGATCCACTTGTTTTGCTTGGTAATGACTCTCCTTTGGATAGTTAGGGATGTGAGTTTTCTATAGGACTCATATTTTCCTTTAGCTTACAGTGGTATACAACATCATAGCTCTTCTTGATGTTACTATGCTCCTCCTTTTTGTTTGGAGGATTTCTATAGCTTTAGCTTAGGTCTTCCTAGCTAGCTACAGATTATCTTGTTTTTATTTTCATGGGTATTGGCTTGGTCCCCCCATGTTTTGTTGTTCTGTTTTTCTTTTTTCTTTAATATATTTTCTGTTTTCTGCTAAAAAAAAAAAATCTTGTAAATGCTCCTAACGACAAAATGTACCTGATGCTACAGTGACCACCAACTCCAAAGCTAATTAAAGTAAATCATTTTAATTTTAATGCTTTACAAAGACAAAAACATGTTGCTACCACATTGACAGCACCATACTGCAACTTATACCAACAAAACATGGCAACCAAAAATGCACAAAAAAAAAGCTGTGACTATACCAAAACCTTCACTATAATGACTATATGTGACTCCACCATTTCCCCTTTTGCAGCAAATTGCCTTCCATTTCCAAAGCCTGCACTTTCCAATAACACCCCAAGACCTCAGTGATCAATGCAACTCAAAACTTATGGAAATTTTGGACTCATTAAAAGAGAAGTGTGACTCAAAGCACAGTTTTCAATATATCCCAAGCAGCTTATATTATCATACATTGATAGAACCTATCTTACAGACTTCTCCTTTTACCTCATGTATGCCAATCTACTACACTTCCCTATTTCAAATATCATCGTTCTTCACTCGTTGCAAATGAAGCTAGCTTTGACACTGATCTTTTGGGATCAAGACCCAAGTAGCTAGATACAAAATATTAAAGTTTGCTCGCTTTGCTGTAATCCATAACCATGCTTGCTTGTATTTTGACCTTCTCCATCATTAATTGTTGCAACATCCGACAATTTAGATTGGTATTGCTTGTTATTTGTTAATTTGCAAAAGTATTAATTAGGCTTGAAAACAAAATGAAGAACTACTGCACAAGGAGAATATTAATTAACTAACTACCAGATGATATAAAGTGTCGACGTAAGCTTGCATATATACATTATCCAAGACAAAGCTGCCAAGGCTCCAATCCAAGTTCGCTGGTATCCACCCCATTGGTACTGCGGACAATGGCTTCATGGATTCTCTGGATCTTGTGGTTTCACAACCAACTTGCACACTCAACTTTTTGCTATATTCCAGGGTCGATCTTCAGTTAGTTTGGAATTTAGGTTCTTCAGTTTCAAGCACACTTTCAGGGAGGGGAATGCTTGTTCGGACTGGCTTAACACTATATATGTTGAAACCTCTTCATTTATGGAACTTCTTGCCCTGCGCAACTCTCTTTTCTTAAACACTAATACAAAAAAAGATTGGTATTTGACATTCTAGATTGATTCTAATTACAGTTGATATATTAAATATGTTTTTTTTTTTTTTAAAAAAATAGCCGTGCAACTACAAATCTTTCATAATATACAAACAATGATATGAACTTAGATACATAACTAAATATAGAATCAACACTACTCCAAATTAAATAATCCAAATCAAAGAATACCAAATGGATTGCCTCATTTCCTTATACGGTTACACTCCTTACTTACTGTACGCAATGCAAGCAAACCAAAAACTGGAAAAAGTGATATTTGCAATCGTTATGAAATGCAGATGATATTCCCACCCACCTCTCAAGCATTAATTTCCTCCTCCCACATAAATGAGAGTCTTCCGTCACCTCTAACACCACTTCCAGTTCCACTTTCCTAATTTGCACCATTCCCCTAACTCAGCCACCTTTCCCATCTTAGTATCAAAAAAGCTATACAACCTGTTATAACTAGATTTTAGCACACACCCCTCCATCCAAGGATCCAGCTAAAAAAATGTGTCCCATCCAATTTAATTTCACTGATTTCATAATATTTTCTCTCCACCAATCATCAAAGTTCAAAGAATTGCCATTTGGAGGCTTAATATGCAAAAGTATATTAGACTTGAACAGCAGAATTGAAAACAAAATAAAGAACAGTAGTGAATCCGTTACAATTTTTGACAAAGACTCATGAGTATGCAATATTTTAACTAACTATTAATTATATCCTCTAGTTCCCCATAGAGATTTTATCATTTTATCGAGGGGAGAGATTATTTAATCTTTTTTTTACTTTTAGCTTTTTTATTGAGAGATTTTATCATTTCATAGTATCTAATACAAAATTATTCATAACTTTCAATCTAATACTTAATTTATTACAGCAATAAAGTATTGAATACAAAATTAATTATTCAAACTCGCTCCTCGATCCAATCCATCCGCCGGTGGTGGATTGCGCTTAATTAATTTCAAACAATATATTAAAATTTAGTTGTAAATTAAGAGATAGCTATATATATTATAACACACATGTTGAGTACAAATTAATGTATAACCATTATCCATATGTTTTTAAAGCAGAAGGCTTTCTTGAATAATACATAAGCTTCTCTCTCTATATATATATCATTCAAATGATACAATAACAAACGAAATGCTAGCAACTTGTATATATTCTCATACAATCAATATCTGTAAATTCTCTGAAGCCTTTGAAACATTGAGTAAAGATCTTGCACATGCATAGCGCTTTGCCACTGTTTCATCACTCTCATACTTCTTGGCTACATTGATAATAAGTTGTTCTAAGACACAGCCAACTTTGATCAGATAGTAGCACGCAAACATTTCATTCCTTCTCCCTCGGAATCCCTTCATCTCCACCACCTTTAGAGTTTTTGTTGAGCATTCAAAAATTTCGTACTGTTCCTTACAGAACATCTCAAAGTCGAAAGGATATGGGTTAACGTAATCCTGAAATATACATAAAACATATCAACACATGTTCCATTCAAGCTTTAATTAATATGCATATATATATATATATATATATATATATATATATATATATATATATATATATATATATATATATATATATATATATATATATATATATATATAACCATTGAGAAAGAGTGACATATAAAATCAAAGGTAATTGACTCACTCGATATATTTTTCCTTTGCCTATCTCCAGCGTGAGCTTCTCCAAACAAACACAACACTGAAGAAGTAACGTTAATCCGAACATTTCTAGCCTATGCATATTAGTCATCACGAACAAATGTCTCACGTACATATCATGTTGGATACGTTCCAGTGTTTCTTCTCCATAAGGAATAGCCTTTTTTTTTCCACGCATTTAAAAATGAAAAACAAATATTTAGAAAAAAATAATCAAACTGTTTCTAATCATACCAAAGAATAAAAGAATAATTATATTCATACATTTAGTCTCTCTTTCATCTAATTTTCATTTATTTTTTTATCTCTCTTAATTTTCCATCACAACTATTATTTTCTGTATCTTTTCTTGTCCTTCCTGTATCATTTTTCTTCCCTCCACCTCATCCAGACCAAAATGCATGGGTGGATGTTAATTCATATTTCTCATTTAAAAAAAGAGAAAGAAAAGTACGTACCTGAAGTAAGAAGCTACAAACTGCAAGAATCTTAACGTATCTGAGATCGTATAAAGATTCACAAAGTTCATCCCCATATTCCTCAAAATTGGTCATAGGGGTGAAATCCAGTTGTGCTTCTTTCAAGACGTTAGGGAGTACTTTTACTTGAAAAATCCCCAATTTTCCAGTATATTTGAGACACTTGAGATTTGGCGCCCTAAAATCCACGTAATCAGAGATAACAAAATGGCACTTCTTTATGAGCAACCTTCTTAATCCAAGTTCTTTAGAGCCCATATCAAAATGTGCCAAATTCCAACATTTCTCCAAACTCAAGATTTCAAGTTTGCCAAGGGTAGATAAGAGGGTCTTAAGAGTGTCAATTGTCACTGGAATCCAGCCAAAAGAAACCTCCTTAAGTGCCACAAGATTGCACAAATCAGGCATGGCAAAACCACATGAATACAACTCTAGAGCCTCAAGCGATGCATGTCCATAAACATGGTTTGGCAATTGAAACAAAGCATCATGATGGCTATTATCATCCTCCACCTCCCATATTGGGTCTGAGAAATCAAGCCTCAACTCTCTAACCCCGTGCTCTGTAGCAAATGCAACACAACGTTCTATAAAGTCAGCACAACTCTCAGGGTTTGAAACACTGAGAAAGAACTTGTCCACTGTGTTGCTATTGTAGTTCTTCATGAAGTTGGTGACGAATCTGAAGAAAACCCTTCTCCGTGCTTCTTTGGTTTCATCAGATTCATAATAATCAACAAAGAAGAGTTCGTCGAACTCTATGTTCCTCGTTGATTGCCATATCTTGGACCACCTCTTGGACAGCACGCATGTCCTTGCTGCTTCTTCAAAAGGAAGGAATGAAACAATGGTGATAAGAAGAGCTTCGTCCAACAAAGAGAACATGTCCACGTTCCCTGCCATGGCTACAGCTAGCGATGAAACTTTTTAATTTGGCTTGGTAGTCAAATATGAGTGCTATGTGAAATGGTATTGGTTTCGGTCTTTTTTATAGTTTTGAATGGGTGCAACCTTTGGAGGACACGTTTTGTATATTGTGAATGATCTTTGGTGATGCCTTGTTTCCCTGCAATGCATAAAATTACCACTAGAGTCATTTAAGGTATTCAAAATCTGAAATTATGTTTTTAACTAAATAGCTCTTTTACGTGTTCCCAAGGAATTGTGTTTCTATCTATGTTGCATGATATTATTATATTCAGAATTGATATTTTTTTGGTAAACATTATATTTCGAATGAATTATTAATTTAAGGTATTCAAAATTTGAAATTATGTTTTTAGCTAAATAGCTCTTACGTGTTGTTCCCATGGAATTATGTTTCTATCTATGTTACATAATATTATATTCAGAATTGATAATTTTTGGTAAACATTATATTTCGAATGAATTGCATTCCATCTTAACAAATCCATTTGAAAAAAACTAACAATTTAAGGATTTTTTAAGAAAGTTATATATGAAAAAATATCGCATTGAATTTTCTATTTTATTTCAAAACACCATACTCACCATCGATGGATAAAAGAATATATATAATATTGTCTACTGTTGAGTTAATAATCAAGAAAAAAGAAGTTGCTCTCTAAGCAAAAAAAAAAATTAAAATAAAAAAAGGTAATGAAAAAATTATATTAAAATTTTTTCTTATGTTAAGATTTTAAATTTTTAAATCTTATCTTTAGTTACTTTTACTTTTTTATACTTAAATTTAAAGTTATATGAAAAAAATACATCTGTTTTTTTTTTAATATCAAACTTATTCTTGATAGATGCAAAAAATATTACCCTTTATTGAGTTAATTAACGAAGACAAAACAAATTTCTCTCTCTCTCTTTTTTTTTTTTTGACAAGAAACAAAGAAGCAAAAACAAAAGACAGAAACAACAAAGAAACTACGCCCTAGGGAAACAAATGCCCTGTGCATCAGCCATCGGGAAGCCTTGGAGAGCAGAAGGAGGGTAACAAGATTCTCTCTAAGCAACTTTTTCTAAAAATAAAATATAATTCAAAATAATTATTAAATATTTTTGTATTAATTTAAATTAGAGGTGAACAAAAGTTGATTTGGTTCGAGTTTGGAGACAAAATGAAATCGAATTGGGTATAGTATTTCATTGAGTCAGTTCAGGTTTACATGTTTTATTTTTTGTTTTGACCTAATTTGGTTGGATTCGAGTCAATTTGGGCCAAGTCTTAGATTATCCAACAAAACAAGTTGGAGGGGAAATGGAAACAAAATTGGGGAAAAACTTTATAAATTAAACCTAGGTAGAAATATCATATCAAATACCTAATTAACCCAAACAAAAAAGTGAATATACCCAAAATTGTTGATATAAGTCACAAAATACAATCCAAAATAAGTCAAATATGACAAACATTAACCCAAAATAATTCATTTCGAATAATAGGTGTGAACATACCTGTAAGGGGGAAAAGAAAAATCAGATGCGTTCAACTTTCAACTTTGTTGTGGTGGGAGAGTGACTAATTCAGAGAACGAAATTAACATGCCCAAAGGAGAAAAAGGTGACGAGAACTTGGAAAAAGAAGACGTAAAAGACCGAAGGGAAGAAAACAAAAAAGAGAGAAATGATGTTTCAATGTTTCAAAGTAGATGGTAGAGGGTAAAAGAGAGCAATGAAAGAGTTGTTTGCGTTGGTGCGGCCTGTGGCATGAGATGGCAGCAGGGTGCACAGAAATATAGGAACAAGTTTTTGGTGAGAGGAATTAGGGACAAAGGGTCTAAGTGGTGTAATAGTAGTAATAATAATAGTAATTGGAATCGAGACCTGACTTTATATTAGATTAGGTTGTTTATTTCACAAATCGGATGACTTTCATATGTTAAGATTTTAAATTTTTAAATCTTATCTTTAGTTACTTTTACTTTTTTATACTTAAATTTAAAGTTATATGAAAAAAATACATCTGCTTTTTTTTTTTTTTTAATATGAAACTTACTCTTGATAGATGCAAAAAATATTACCCTTTATTGAGTTAATTAACGAAGACAAAACAAATTTCACTCTCTCTCTCTCTTTTTTTTTTTTTTTTTGACAAGAAACAATGAAGCAAAAACAAAAGACAGAAACAACAAAGAAACTACGCCCTAGGGAAACAAATGCCCTGTGCATCAGCCATCGGGAAGCCTTGGAGAGCAGAAGGAGGGTAACAAGATTCTCTCTAAGCAACTTTTTCTAAAAATAAAATATAATTCAAAATAATTATTAAATATTTTTGTATTAATTTAAATTAGAGGTGAACAAAAGTTGATTTGGTTCGAGTTTGGAGACAAAATGAAATCGAATTGGGTATAGTATTTCATTGAGTCAGTTCAGGTTTACATGTTTTATTTTTTGTTTTGACCTAATTTGGTTGGATTCGAGTCAATTTGGGCCAAGTCTTAGATTATCCAACAAAACAAGTTGGAGGGGCAATGAAAACAAAATTGGGGAAAAACTTTATAAATTAAACCTAGGTAGAAATATCATATCAAATACCTAATTAACCCAAACAAAAAAGTGAATATACCCAAAATTGTTGATATAAGTCACAAAATACAATCCAAAATAAGTCAAATATGACAAACATTAACCCAAAATAATTCATTTCGAATAATAGGTGTGAACATACCTGTAAGGGGGAAAAGAAAAATCAGATGCGTTCAACTTTCAACTTTGTTGTGGTGGGAGAGTGACTAATTCAGAGAACGAAATTAACATGCCCAAAGGAGAAAAAGGTGACGAGAACTTGGAAAAAGAAGACGTAAAAGACCGAAGGGAAGAAAACAAAAAAGAGAGAAATGATGTTTCAATGTTTCAAAGTAGATGGTAGAGGGTAAAAGAGAGCAATGAAAGAGTTGTTTGCGTTGGTGCGGCCTGTGGCATGAGATGGCAGCAGGGTGCACAGAAATATAGGAACAAGTTTTTGGTGAGAGGAATTAGGGACAAAGGGTCTAAGTGGTGTAATAGTAGTAATAATAATAGTAATTGGAATCGAGACCTGACTTTATATTAGATTAGGTTGTTTATTTCACAAATCGGATGACTTTCATATGTTAAGATTTTAAATTTTTAAATCTTATCTTTAGTTACTTTTACTTTTTTATACTTAAATTTAAAGTTATATGAAAAAAATACATCTACTTTTTTTTTTTTTTAATATGAAACTTACTCTTGATAGATGCAAAAAATATTACCCTTTATTGAGTTAATTAACGAAGACAAAACAAATTTCACTCTCTCTCTCTCTTTTTTTTTTTTTTTTTGACAAGAAACAATGAAGCAAAAACAAAAGACAGAAACAACAAAGAAACTACGCCCTAGGGAAACAAATGCCCTGTGCATCAGCCATCGGGAAGCCTTGGAGAGCAGAAGGAGGGTAACAAGATTCTCTCTAAGCAACTTTTTCTAAAAATAAAATATAATTCAAAATAATTATTAAATATTTTTGTATTAATTTAAATTAGAGGTGAACAAAAGTTGATTTGGTTCGAGTTTGGAGACAAAATGAAATCGAATTGGGTATAGTATTTCATTGAGTCAGTTCAGGTTTACATGTTTTATTTTTTGTTTTGACCTAATTTGGTTGGATTCGAGTCAATTTGGGCCAAGTCTTAGATTATCCAACAAAACAAGTTGGAGGGGCAATGAAAACAAAATTGGGGAAAAACTTTATAAATTAAACCTAGGTAGAAATATCATATCAAATACCTAATTAACCCAAACAAAAAAGTGAATATACCCAAAATTGTTGATATAAGTCACAAAATACAATCCAAAATAAGTCAAATATGACAAACATTAACCCAAAATAATTAATTTCGAATAATAGGTGTAAACATACCTGTAGGGGGGAAAAGAAAAATCATATGCGATTCAACTTACGACTTTGTTGTGGTGGGAGTGACTAATTTAGAGAATGAAATTAACATGCCCAAAGGAGAAAGAGGTGACGAGAACTTGGAAAAAGAAGACGTAAAAGACTGTAGGGAAGAAAATAAAAAAAGAGAAAGGATGTTTCAATGTTTCAAAGTAGATGGTAGATGGTAGATGGTAGATGGTAAATGAGAGCAATGAACGAGTTGTTTGCGATGGTGCGGCCTGTGGCGTGAGATGGCAGCAGGGCACAGAAATATAGGAACAAGTTTTTGGTGAGAAGAATTAGGGACAAAGGGTCTAAGTGGTGTCTATCTCTGTCTTTATCTGTTGTAAGAATAAGAAAGTGAAATTATAATAAATTTATTTACCACCACGTCGAATCGGGCATCAAGTTCTGTTAGTCGAAATCGAGACCTGACTTTATATTAGATTAGGTTGTTTATTTCACAAATCAGATGACTTTCAAACTTGTTCAAACCAAGTCTAATGTATTCGGGTTGGGTTAACCATATTGATCATGTTTGTCCAATCAACCCCTCATTTAAATAAAAAAAGAATATGGTAATTGAATATTTTCTATGGAGACTTGACACATGCATTAATTTAATAAGTAGTTATTGATAAAATATACATTTTATTGTATTACTGTGTTAAATTTCTACACAATAAAATTAGAATTCAATTTTGATGCATTATCAATGTAAAGAGTTTTACTCTGTGAATCAATTAGAATATACGTTAGTTATGGCTTGTAAAGTAATTATTATAAAATTCAACAATTTTATCATATATAACAATTCATAATTTGATGACAATATAATTTTTTTTACACTTTCAATGCATTTTAATTAAATTCATAAAATTGTTCTATTTTATATTGATCATTTATCCAATTGAATTTTTTTCTTTATTTGCTTTCATTGTCATTCATTTAATACCAAATATCAATAATAAATTTAATATATATAGAAAAACATTAAACCAATTAATATATATTGCTTATACCTATGAATCTATTAAATTAGTTCCTATCTTGTGAATTTGAGTCTTTCTTTATAAACTAGTGTTGCTTATTAAAATTTCCACTACCTTATTTATATAATCAATAGAAAGAAATTTGAAAAAAAAATAAAGAATTATATAGCACATTGAAAGAAATTTTAAAAAAGAGATAATTATAAAAGATATTAGAAACTATAAAATTAAAAAAAAAAGATAAGGGAAGATGTAACAATGTAACTTTAATTTTTTTTTAATATTAACTTTGAAAATTGAAAAGTAAATTGAATTAAGGATTTAGAATTATTGACTAAAGAGAGAAATCTTCGAAGTTAAAAAATAGAGTTAGAAAATCTGATAAAAGAAATATTAAAAAAAACAAAAGATTAGAGAGTGTAAAATTTGAAAAAAAATTATATAGTACATCGAAATTTTTTTAGAAAAAGAGATAATTATAAAAGAAATTAGAAACTATAATTTTTTTAAAAGAAAAAAATATAAGGGAAGATGTAATGATGTAACTTTAATTTTTTTTAATATTAAATTTAAAAATTGAAAAATAAATTGAATCAAGGATTTGGAATTATTGATGAAAGAGAGAAATCTTCGAAATTAAAAAATAGAGTTACAAAATCAGATAATAGAAATATTAAAAAAAAAGCCCAAAAGATTAGAGAGTATAAAATTTGAAAGAAAAAAAAGAATTATATAGCACATCGAAAGAAATTTTGAAAAAGAGATCATTATAAAAAAAATTAGAAACTATAATTTTTTTTAAGAAAAAAAGATAAGGGAAAATGTAATTATGTAACTTTAATTTTTTAAATTAACTTTGAAAATTGAAAAGTAAATTGAATTAAGGATTTGAAATTATTTATGAAAGAGAGAAATATTTGGAATTAAAAAATAGAGTTAAAAAACTGATAAAAAAATATTTAAAAAATTATAGCATCGGATAAAGAAGTGAATGGAGGTAGTTATAAAAATATTGTGAATGTGGGGTTGTTACAAAAATTGATGAGAGAAATTTTAAGAAAAGTAGAAGAACCAGATGCATGTTATGAAAGTGAACTACACCACTCCATGAAAGAGGAGAGTACATAAGAATGAATGTGAGAGAAAGTGGGGAGAGTGAAGCAAGAAGAGGAGAGAATCTCTTATTCATTTACATAAGAAGATATGAGAATAGTTTTTTGTTATATTCTTTCTTTATGTAACACGCGATTCTACTATTATTTAATATTTATATTTATATTATTAAAAAATTCACAAATCATTAATTATTTTCAAAATTTTCTTCACATTAGAATTTTTATATTTAAACTTTTGTTATGCTAAGTTTTTAATTTTTTAAATCTCAAGTTTAATTACTTTGGTAGCAAGCTACCAACTGGGGTTGAGTCTAGCAAAAGGGTTTGTCTCCCACGATGAGGTGAATTAAGGATTCGATCCCCATTCAGAGAGGTGTAGACCTGCGGAAAACCAAGAAAAAATAGTAACAAGCTAAAATAAAATAAAATACTAATATATTTTTTCAAATAAAGGATATAGAGAAAAATAGGATGTTAAAAAAAATCAAAAACAAATCAAATCCAAACAGCTTTGAATTGGATTGGAATGGATCAAAATTAAATTTTAAACCAATGGTGAATTAAGAAAATTAAAGTGATTAGATCGAATATTTTCCTCTACATGATCCATATAATTCAATTCACGAACACTCTTAAAAAATCTACTCTTATATTATAAATATGAATATCCATTATTGAGTGAAAGCATTTTCAGGATCTATTAATGAGCATATTTTTAGAAGTTATTTTTTAATGAGAGTGTTTTTAGGAGTTATTTTCACTTGTGTCACATGTCTTAAGAGCTGTCAAATGGGCTAGCCCAGCCCAACTTGACCTGACAAGCCAAATGGTAAAAATGGGTTGGTCAGAATTTTTCATAGGCGATGTTTTTCTTGGCCCGATAGTTTGGGCCAAATTGGCCCATTTATTTATTTTTGCTTAAATTTATATTAATTTTAAAAGGAAAAATAAAAAATAATATCAGGCCAAATAAGTCCAGTAGTGTTCGGGACAGGAATTTACAAGTTCGACCTGGCTCTCTGGCCCATTATGTTGGGCCAATTTAGCCCTGTTCTTTTTAAGCCACTTTTTTTACAACCCGACCTTATAGGCCATCGGGGTCAGCCCATTAGATCAGGCCAATTTTGACAACTTTATATTTTTATTCTTTTCAAATATATTTTTTAATTTTAAATTTAATTTAAATTAACAATTAACTCAAAAAAAAAAAAAAATATTTTTATCCATCTCAAACCACTCTTTTTATTTTCTTAACCACTTATCATTCTCAATCTACCATTTTCATATTTTTTATATTCTCTCTAAGCAACTTTTTCTAAAACTAAAATATAATTCAAAATAATTATTAAATATTTTGTATTAATTTAAATTAGAGGTGAACAAATGTTGATTTGGTTCAAATTTGGAGACAAAATGAAATCGAATTGGGTATAGTATTTCATTGAGTCAGTTCAGGTTTACATGTTTTATTTTTTGTTTTGACCCAATTTGGTTGGATTTGAGTCAATTTGGGCTAAGTCTTAGATTATCTAACAAAACAAGTTGGAGGGGAAATGGAAAAAAAAATTGGGGAAAAACTTTATAAATTAAACCTAGGTAGAAATATCATATCAAATACGTAATCAACCCAAACAAAAAAGTGAATATACCCAAAATTGTTGATAAAAGTCATAAAATACAATCCAAAATAAGTCAAATATGACAAACATTAACCCAAAATAATTGATTTCAAATAATAGGTGTGAACATACCTGTAGGGGGAAAAGGAAAAATCAGATGCGATTCAACTTACGACTTTGTTGTGGTGGGAGTGACTAATTCAGAGAACAAAACTAACATGCCCAAAGGAGAAAGAGGTGACGAGAACTTGGAAAAAGAAGACGTAAAAGACCGAAGAAAAGAAAACAAAAAAGAGAGAAAGGATGTTTCAAAGTAGATGGTAGAGGGTAAAAGAGAGCAATGAAAGAGTTGTTTGTGGTGGTGTGGCCTATGGCATGAGATGGCAGCAGGGCGCAAAAATATAGGAACAAGTGTTTGGTGAGAGGAATTAGGGACAAAGGGTCTAAGTGACGTTTGTCTCTGTCTCTGTCTCTATCTGTTGTAAGAATAAGAAAGTGAAATTATAATAGTAGTAATAATAATAAATTTATTTACCACCACGTCGAATCGGGCATCAAGTTCTATTAGTTGGAATCGAGACCTGAATTTATATTTGATTAGGTTGTTTATTTCACAAATCGGATGACTTTCAAACTTGTTCAAACCAAGTCTAATGTATTTGGGTCGGGCAATCATATTGATCATGTTTGTCCAATCAATGTTACCTCTCATTTAAATAAAAGAATACTGTAATTGAATATTTTTTGTGGAGACTTGACACATACATTAATTTAATAAGTAGTTATTGATAAAATATACATTTTATTGTTTTACTGTGTTAAATTTCTACACAATAAAATTAGAATTCAATTTTGATGCATTATCAATGTAAAAAGGTTTTACTCTGTCAACCAATTAGAATATACATTAGTTATGACTTGTAAAGTAATTATTATAAAAGTCAACAATTTTACCATATATAACAATTCATAATTTGATGACAATATAATTTTTCTTTACACTTTCAATGCATTTTAATTAAATTCATAAAATTATTCTATTATTATATTGATCATTTATCCAATTGAATTTTTTTCTTTATTTTCTTTCATTGTCTTTCATTTAATACCAAATATCAATAATAAATTTAATATATATTGAAAAACATTAAACCAATTATTATATATTGCTTATACCTATTATGAATCTATTAAATTAGTTCCTATGTTGTGAATTTGAGTCTTTCTTTATAAATATGAGAATACTTTTTTGTTATATTCTTTCTTTTTGTAACACGCGATTATACTATTATTTAATATTTATATTTATATTATTAAAAAATTCACAAATCATTAATTATTTTCAAAATTTTCTTCACATTAGAATTTTTTATATTTTAATTTTTTTACGCTAAGTTTTTAAATTTTTAAATCTCAAGTTTAATTACTTTAGTAGCAAGCTACCAACTGGGGTTGAGTACAACGAAAGGGTTTGTCTCCCACAATATGTTGAATTAAGGTTTCGAATCCCCATTCAGAGAGGTGCAGACCTGTGGAAAACCAAGAAAAAAATAGTAACAAGCTAAAATAAAATAAAATACTAATATATTTTTTCAAATAAAGGATATAGGAAAAAATAGGATGTTAAAAAAATCAAAAACAGATCAAATCCAAATAGCTTTAAATTGGATTGGAATGGATCAAAATTAAAGTTTAAACCAAACTTATTGAATGGTGAATTAAAAAAATCAAAGTTATTAGATCGAATGATTTTTCTCTACATGATCAATATAATCCAATTCACGAACACTCTTAAAAAATCTACTCTTATATTATAAATTTGAATACCCATTATCGAGTGAAAGCATTTTTAGGATCTATTAATGACAATATTTTTAGAAGATATTTTTGAATGAGAGTGTTTTTAGGAGTTATTCTCACTTTGTGTCACATGTCTTAAGAGTTGTCAAATGGGCCAGACTCGTCCAACTTGGTCTGACAGGCCAAATGGTAAAAACGGGTTGGTCCGAATTTTTCATAGGTCATGTTTTTTTGGCCCGATGGGTTGGGCCAAATTGGTTCATTTATTTATTTTTGCTTAAATTTATATTAATTTAAAAAGAAAAAATAAAAAATAATATCAGGCCAAATTGGCCTGGTAGTGTTCAAGCTGGGAATTTATAAGCACAACCTGGCTCGTTTGACCCATTAAGTCAAGTCAATTTAGCTCAGTTCTTTTTAAGCCACTTTTTTTACAGCCCAACCTTATAGGCCATTGGGTCGGGCCAATTTTGACAACTCTTTTTTTTGCTGAATGGCTGGGCAAAGAGACACCTCAGACCCAAAATCAATTAATCAGAAACATAAACTTCCTCCATTAAGGAGGTTACAGCAAAGTTAGGAACTGAATTAAAAAAAACATACAATAATTTTCTAAAGATAAACCAAATTTGGCAAAGCTATCAGCCAAACTATTTGACTCTCTACAAATGTGTCCAAAAGCATAGAAAAGGAATTCATCCTTTAATCTCCAAATCTCACTAACAAGTTCAGGGAATTGATTATCAAGACCCAAGTAATCATCAATAAGCCTAACTGCATCAAGGCTGTCAGATTCAACCTTCAGTTTTTCTACTCCAGCATCACGAGCCATTTGCAAGCCATAAAGAATTACCCAAAGTTCAGCCTCAAGAACTGAATAGTGAACTAATCTTCTTGAGAAAACTTGAATAAATTCACCATAATTTTATCTCATAACTGCTCCACACGAAGCAAGAAAAGCACAATGATAAAGTGCACCATCACAGTTCAGTTTGATACACTCAGCCAAGGATCCGTTACAACATCCATCAACAGTATGCACAATACTAGCTTCAGCAAATTGCAACCTGATATGGATAGCCTTACTACATAGAATATCCTTAATGAGGGCTCTAATATTAGCAGCCACAACATTGTTCGACATCCAGTTTTGGCTAAATACAAAATTGTTTCTCCTCCACCAAAGACTATCAATAATAGTACCAAAAAGAACACTCCATGAGCTTCCTTCAACTATCTTAGAGCTCTTTAAATTGATAGAAATCCAAGTACATAAGTCTTGCTGGTAAAAACAGGATTGACCATTTACATGAAATAATCTCCATTTATGCTTGGCCCATTTGCAATCATGTAAAGCATGGAGCACTGATTTTGTGTCCACATTACACAAGGAACACTGATCAATATGAGTCATGTGCCTGCGAGCTCTCAAATCATTTGTGGGCAAAATTCCTTTGACAACCTTCCATAACTGATATCTTATCCTTTCTGGACCATCCCAACGCCAAATAAGTTGAAACAACTGATTATTAGGAAAATTATCATGACCAGAAATCTTATGATAAGCTTTTCTGGTTGAGAACCTCCCATTTGAATCACTATCCTACTCCAAAAAATCATTTGAATTGGAGCTACAAGGGGGCTTTAAACACTGAATGCTTAGAATAATATTATCAAGAAGAAATGACGCCAACCTTTGAAGATCCTACTCACCATTCAAATTCACAAAGAAATAAACAGGAAGATTCTGATCCTCCAAACTATCTGAAGACTTATATTGATTCAGAGGACCCTTACCTGGAACCCAGTAGTCTTCCCAGAAACGAATCCTCCTCCCATTTCCAACACGCCAAATCACATCAGAAGTAACAAAATTCCAAGTTTTAGCAATTCCACGCCATAGGTTGGTACCATGTCTGCTAGGATCAATTTTGGGCAGAACATCATCACCACATTTATATTTAGCACGAATCACCCTTACCCAAAGATCATTTGGTCTATTGCACAAATTCCATCCCACCTTTGTCAGTAGCGCCTGATTCATAGATCCAGCCTTTCTAAGACCAAGCCCACCATTCCTCTTAGGCAAACAAATTGAATCCCACTTAAGCCAATGAACCTTCCTAGTATTGGAAGTATCACCCCAAACAAAAATTCGGCATTTCTTGTCAATCTCTTCACAAACAGCAACTAGAAGTAGATTTGTTTGCATGACATAATTAGGGAGGGCCTGCACAATAGCTTTTGTTAAAGTGACCCACCCGCCAAATACAGATTAGACGCCTTCCAATTACTAAGCCTCTGTGTAATTTTATCAATCAAGAATTGGTAGCTCTGTTTAGAAGCTCTATCATGATGGAGAGGCACCCCCAAATATTTACCAAGGTCCGCAGTCTGTTGGTAACCAAGCTCATTAACAATCTGATCTTGCGTTTGCCAATGAACATTTGAAGAGAAAAATATTCTAGTTTTTTCCACATTGACTTTTTGGCCCGAACTCATGCAAAATGCGTAAAGCACTTTCTTCAACACCTCCGCTTGTTCCATATTAGCTTCAACAAACAAGAGAAGATCATCTGCAAAAGCCAAATGAGAGAGTTTGGGGCCTCCTCTAGAAAGTTGAATAAGAGTCCACATTTTTTGTTCCACAGTAAAATTAATCAAATGGAAAAGCCTCTCAATACAAAGAACAAATAGATATGAGGAAATAGGATTACCCTGACGAATGTAATGACCCCCAGATCAGGCGTCTTAGCAGCTTCACTCCATGATACTTCACACAGTGACACTTCCCTCAACTCCTCATTGGGTCGAACCCTTCACCGGTCAGAACCCTCCGTGGGTAGTCCTTTCTGAGATGTCCGACCGCTTTCAAGATCATTGACTGTCCCCACAAACCAACACGAGACTTCTCAACATGCTTTATCCTCACTCGCACACTTCCTGGAAAGCTTCCCAGGAGGTCACCCATCCCATAATTGCTCCAAGCCAACCACGCTTAACTGTGGAGTTCTTAGGTGATGAGCTACCGAAAAGTAGATGCATCTTGTTGGTATAGGTAGTACCAATTATTTCCTTCAAGTCATCCTCAACTATATAGTCCCACACCTATACCACCTCTGGATCCCTCTAGCTCATTCTGGTATGATTCGCCTGGGTGTTACAACGAACACCTCTAGATGGACCGAACTTTTCAAGGGCTTCACCATTCCAAAGAACTTAAAAAGTAGGAGAAGAAATGCAGCAATGCACCAAATTAAATATACCCTCATATATCTTATCCTAATCCTAAACATTTATTTTTAGACAATTGTTAAATATACCCTCCTTGATTGTATGATATACCTCCCCTTTTCTACTTTTTTTCTAATTTATTCGCTTTTTACCCTTATCTCTTCACCTGTTGCACACCCTTTCCTCAAACACGTTCTTTCGATCTCTTCTTCCTTTCATCACAGAACGAGAGCAATGGTTACACACATAGCGGCAATCTCAATCATCGTTTTGTGGTCCAACGCGCAAACACGACATTTAATGGCAGCGACAAATGTCAGCGACGACGACAACATCGTAGCAAGTGAGTGTCGCAGAGGAATGATCCTTCGTGGGTGTCGCAACGACGACGACATTTGATGCTTGCACACATTCTCAATCAAGGAAAATAAAAAAAATAGGTTAAGGGATTTTCCTTGATGTGGACTTAGTCCTAGAGTTTCTATTGTTGTTGTAGATTTTGTTGCATAACGAAATCTACATCTATGTTATTCCGTGCCTGTCTTCTCTAAGAAGCTTGAGCAGTTCTAGTATATATAATACTTGTTGCAAGTGAAATTTGAGATTTGGCAAGTGTCCTTCCATTTACTAGCTGTTGTATCAAATCCTTTATCATTGGAATTCTCGGATTCTATTCCATAGTCAAATACTCCAATAATGATATCGATCACTTTTAGTACTTTCAAGAAAAAAATACATGAGTAAATCATATCACTTTCAGTATTGTCCAGAAAAAAAAACATGTAAGCTGTTGGAGATCCCACATTGACTAGTAATATGGCCAAGTTAGTGTATATAAGTAGGGGGACAACCCTCATCTTACAAGTCGATTTTGTAGGGTTGAGTTAGGCCCAAACCCCCACTTTGTAGGGTTGCCCCTTACTTATATACACTAACTTGGTCATATCACTAGTTAATGAGACAGAGAAATATGACAAGATGTTTGTGATTTTGTGAGAGGAATTAGGGACAAAGGGTCTGAGTGGGGGTGTGTCTGTCTCTGTCTATTGTTCGACCCATATTTACCCTAATCTAAATAATAGAATAGTTTAATTGAATATTTTTCTGTGGTGATTTGGTACATGGATAAAATACACATTTGATACATAATTACATTTTATTATATTACTGTGTTGATTTTTTTTTTTTGAAAGGAACTGTGTTGAATTTCAACACAATAAAAGTTTAATTTTGATGGATTATCGGTGTAAAGAGTTTTACTGTGTCAATTAATTAGAAAATACATCAATTATGACTTTTAGAGTAAGTATTATAAAAGTTCACAATTTTATCTTATATAATAATTCATAATTTAATAATATAAAAAAATATTTACACTTCCACTGTATTTTAATTATTCTATTACTGTACATAGATCACTTATCTGATTGAAATTATTTTTCATTGTTTTGTTGCATTCTCATTCATTTAATTTGATACAAAATGTGAATAATAAATTTAATATTTATAGAAAAACATTAAACCAATTATTACATATTGGTTACCTATTTTGAATCTATTATATCAATTCCTATATTGTGAATTTGAGTCTTCTTTTATAAAAATGAGGATAATTTTTTGTTATATTCTTTCCTTCTGTATCATGCGATTCTACTATTATTTAATATACTTATATTTATATTATTCAAAAAGAGAAATGCTAATGATGCTCTCTCTAACACTCTCCTTTTAACCCTCTCTGTCATTGGTTGAAATTGGTTGAAAATCATCAATTTTGGTGGCTCTCACTTCTATATTAGAATTTTAAGTGAGACCCACCAAAATTGATGATTTCTAACTAATTTCAGTCAATCATATGAAAAATGTTAAAAAAAAGAGTGTCATTAGCATTCCTGTTAAAAAAAATTCTCAAATCATTAATTATTTTCAAATTTTTCTTCACACTAGAATATCTTATATTAAAAAAATAATGCTAAGTTTTTATATTTTTAAATCTCAAGATTAATTACTTTATTTTTTTCTTTTTAAATTAAAATTCTTTTTTTGCTCAAATCTTTAATTATGTCTATTCTAAAATTATTTTTATATTTTAACTCCATTCTAAGAACTCACATAATAGTGAAATACTTATTACTACTTATTCATTAAGAAATTAATTGATGAACTCTTAAACACTAATACAAAAAAATATCGGTATTTGACATTTTTTTATTGATTCTAATTACATTTGATCGATGTAGTATATATATATATATATATATATATATATATATATATATATATATATATATATATATATATATATATATATTAAAAAACTGCAGTGCAACTACAAGTCTTTCATGATATACAAATAATGATATGAACTTAGATACATAACCAAATATAGAACCAACACTCCAAATTAAATAATCCAAATCAAAGAATACCAAATGGATTGCCTCATTTCCTCCTCCCACATAAACAAATTCTTCCGTCACCTCTAACACCACTTCCACTTTCCTTTGCACCATTCCCCTAACTCAGCCACCTTTTCCATCTTATTATCAAAAAAGCTATACAACCTGTTATAACTAGATTTTAGCTAGCACACACCCCTCCATCCAAGGATCCTGCTAAAAAATGTGTCCATCGATCCAGTTTAATTTCACTGATTTCATAATATTTTCTCTCCACCAATCATCAAAGTTCAAAGAATTGCTATTTGGAGGCTTAATATGCAAAAGTATTAGACTTGGACAGCAGAATTGAAAACAAAACACACAACTGCACAAAAAGAATAAGTGAGTCCGTTACAATTTTTGTCAAAGACTCGTGAGTACCCATGCAATATTTTAACTATTAATTATATCCTCTAGTTCCCCCTCGAGATTTTATCATTTTATATTGAGGGAGAGATTATTTAATCTTTTTTATTACTTGTAGCTAGCTATTTTATTGAGGGAGATATTTTATCATTTCAAAGTATTTAATACTAAATTATTCATAAGTTTCAATTTATTACAGCAATGAAGTATTGAATACAAAATTAATTATTCAAACTCGCACCTCGAATCCATCCACCGGTGGTGGATTGTGCTTAATTAATTTCAAACAAATCGTCAAAATTTAGTTGGAAAAGAGATATATATTATAACACACATGTTGAGTACATTATAATCATTATCCATATGTTTTTAAAGCAGAAGGCTAACAATTCACCAAAAAAAAAAGCTGAAGGCTTTCTTGAATAATACATATATACGGCTCTCTCTCTCTATATATCATTCAAACGATACAATAACAAACTAATTGCTGGCAACTTATATTCTCATACAATCAATATCTGTAAATTCTCTGAAGCCTTTGGAACATCGAGTAACAAGCTTACACGTTCATAGCGCTCTTCCAATCTTTCATCACCCTCTTCCTTCACTATATTGATAATAAGTTGCTCCAAGACACAGCCAGTTTGGATCATATAGTAGCACCAACACATTCCATTCTTGCTCGCTCGGAATTCCTTCACCTCAACCACCTTTAGAGTTTTTCTTAAGCATTCAAAACTTACATTTTGTTCCATACAGAATTTTGAAAAGTTGAAAATATAGGGCTTAACAATATCCTGAAATATATATATATATATATATATATATATATATATATAAAACATATCAACACATGTTCCATTCAAGCTTTAATATGCATATATAACCACTGAGAAAGAGTTGTATATATATATAAAATCAAAGGTAATTGACTCACTCCATATATTTTTCCTTGGCCCATGTCCAGCGTGAGTTTCTCCAAACGAACACAACTGGTAAGAACTAACATGAATCCGAACATTTCTTGAATATGCATATTAGTCTTCGCGATCAAATGTCTCACGTCCATATTATGTTTGATACGCATCTGTTCTTCTCCAGTAGGAATAGCCTTTTTTTTTTTTTTGCCATGCATTTAAAAATGAAAACAAATATTTAAAAAAAATCAAGTTGTTTCTAACCATACCAAAGAACAAAAAAATAATTATATTCATACATTTAATCTCTCTTTCATCTAATTTTCATTTTTTTTATCTCTCTTAATTTTCTATCACAACTATTATTTTCTCTATCTTTTCTTGTCCTTCCTATCGTTTTCTTTCCTCCACCTCATCCAGACCAAAATGGGTGAATGTTAATTCATATTTCTCATTTAAAAAAGAGAAAGAAAAATACGTACCTGCAGTAAGAAGCTGCAAACTGTAAGAACCTTAACGTATCTGAGATCGTATAAAGATTTACAAAGTTCATCCCCATATTCCTCAAAATTGGCCATAGGGGTGAAGTCCAGTTGTGCTTCTTTTAAGACGTTAGGGAGTGCTTGTACTTGAAAAATCCCCATTTTTCCAGAATATTTGAGAAACTTGAGATTCGGTGCCCTGAAATCCACGTAATCAGAGATAAAAAAATCGCACTTATTTATAACCAACCTTTTTAATCCAAGTTCTCTAGAGCCCATATCGAGATGTGCCAAATTCCAACATTTCTTGAGACTCAAGTTTTCAAGTTTCCCAAGGGTGGATAAGAGGGTCTTAACAGTGTCAAGAGTCACTTCAATCCACCCAAAAGAAACATCCTTAAGTGCCACAAGATTGCACAAATCAGGCATGGCAAAACCGCATGCATACATCTCTAGAGCCTCAAGTGATGCATGACCATAAACATGGTTTGGCAATTGAAACAAAGCATCATGATGATTATCATCCTCCTCCTCCCATGTTGGGTCTGAGAAATCAAGCCTCAACTCTTTAACCCCGTGCTCTGTAGCAAATGCAACACAACGTTCTATAATGTCAGCACAACTTTCAGGGTTTGAAACCTTGAGAGAGAACTTGTCCACTGTGTTGCCTTTGTAGTTCTTCATGAAGTTGGTGATGAAGCTGAATAAAACCTTTCTCTGTGCTTCTTTGGTTTCATTAGATCCACAAGGATTAACAAAGAAGAGTTCGTTGAACTCTATGTTCCTCGTTGATTGCCATATCTTGGACCACTTCTTGGACAGGACGCATGTCCTTGCTGCCTCTTTGAAAGGAAGGAATGAAACAATGGTGATAAGAACAGCTTCCTTCAACAAACAGAACTTGTCCACTAGGTTCCTTCTTATCCTTGCCAGCAAGGTAATATGGTGATAAGATATTTGAGTTTTGGAGAGAGGAATTTGGGACAAAGGATCTGAGTGGGTGGATGTCATCGTCTTTGTCTGTTGTGAGAATAATAATAATAATAATAATAATAATAATAATAATAATAATAATTAATAATGATAATAATAATTAATGTATTGACCACCACGTCAAATCGAGTGTCAAGTTCTAGAATATTCAAGGCCTGAATTGACTGGGTCAAGTTGTTTTTTCACAAAATTGGATAACTTGCAAACTTGTTCAAACGAAGTCTAATATATTCAGGTTAGGTTAGGTAGGGTTAACCAGATTGATTAGGTTCGTCCTACCCATGTTTCCCCTAACCTAGATAACAACATATTGCAATTGAATATTTTCTGTGGAGATTTGATAAGTTAATTTAATAATTTGGTTATGTATAAAATACACATTTTATACATAATTACATTTTATTAGGTAGTCATATTGAATTTCTACACAATAAATTTTTCTTCACACTAGAATATATTATATTAAAATTCTTTTATGCTAAGCTTTTAAATTTTTAAATCTCATGTTTAATTACTTTAATTTTTTTCCTTTTTGATTTAAAATTCTTTTTTGCTCAAATATTTAATTATTTCTATTCTAAAATTAATTAATTAATTTTTAAATTTTTACTATTTCTTTCCTACATTTAAATTAATTATATATATTTTTTATTTTATAACTAATAAGTCGTTGGTCCGAGTGGTATTGGGCTCGGTCCTCTTAAGCAAGGTCTCGGGTTCGAACCTTGTGGAAGGAAAAAACGTGTTTGGGAGGGGAGACCCCACTAAAGGTGGTCAGCCAAGTTCCCCAACGGATATTAGTCATCAGCAAAGCTGGTAGATACTTCGCACCAATGTCATGGGTGCCAAATTTTTTTTATATATTGTAACATCAATTTAAAAACTCGCATAATAATGAAATACTTACTACTTATTGATTAAGAAATTAATTGATGAACTCTTAAACACTAACACAAAAAAGATCAGAATTTGACATTTTTTTTATTGATTCTAATTACAGTTGATCGATGTAGTAAATATTTTTTTTAAATAACAGTGCAACTACGAGTCTTTCATGATATACAAATAATGATATGAACTTAGATACATAACCAAATATAGAACCAACACCAAATTAAATAATCTAAATCAAAGAATACCAAATGGATTGCCTCATTTCCTTACACAGTTACACTGCTTACTTCCTGTATGCAATGCGAGCAACCCAAAAACTGGAAAAAGTGATATTAATTTGCAATCGTTGTGAAATGCAGATGATATTCCCACCCAACTCTCAAGCATTAATTTCCTCCTCCCACATAAACAAATTCTTCCGTCACCTCTAACATCAATTCCACTTTCCTTTGCACCATTCTCCTAACTCAGCCACCGTTCCCTTGTTATTATCAAAAAAGCTATTCAACCTGTTATAACTAGATTTTAACACACACCCCTCCATCCAAGGATCCAGCTAAAAAAATGTGTCCCATCCAGTTTAATTTCACTGATTTCATAATATTTTCTCTCCACCGATCATCAAAGTTCAAAGAATTGTCATTTTGAGGCTTAATAAGGCTTAATATGCAAAAGTATTAGACTTGGATAGCAGACATGAAAACAAAGACTCATGACTCATGAGTACCCCATGCAATATTTTAACTAACTCTAGTTCCCCCCATAGAGATTTTATCATTTTATTGAGGAGAGATTATTTAATCTTTTTTTATTACTTTTAGCTATTTTATTGAGGAGAGATTTTATCATTTCAAAGTAATTTAATACGAAATTATTCATAAGTTTCAATATCTAATACTTAATTTATTACAACAATAAAGTATTGAATACAAAATTATCAAACTCGCACCTCGAATCCATCAGACGGTGGTGGATTAATGGTGCTTAATTAATTTCAAACAATACATCAAAATTTAGTTGGAAAGCGATATATTATACTAACACACATGTTGAGTACAAATGTATAATAATCATTATATATCCATATGTCTCATTCAAACATACAATTAACAAACGAATTGCTGGCAACTTATATTCTCAGACAATCAATATCTGTAAATTCTCTGAAGCCTTTGGAACATCGAGTAACAATCTTGCACGTGCATAGTGATGTGCCAATCTTTCATCACCCTCTTCCTTCACTATATTGATAGTAAATTGCTCCAAGACACAGCCAGTTTGGATCAGATATAAGCACCAATACATTCCTTTGTTGCTCGCTCGGAAATCCTTCACCTCAACCACCTTTAGAGTTTTTCTTAAGCATTCAAAAGTTATCCTTTGTTCCTTACAGAATTTCTCAAAGTTGAAAAGATGGGGTCTAATATAATCCTGAAATATATATATATAACATATCAACACATGTTCCATTATTCAAGCTTTAATATGCATATATATATAACCATTGAGAAAGAGTTGTATATATAAAATCAAAGGTAATTGACTCACTGGATATAATTTTCCTTGGCCAAAGTCCAGCGTGAGTTTCTCCAAACAAACACAACTGCTAAGAAGTAAAAGCAATCCGTACAATTCTTGATTATACATATTAGTCTTCACGATCAAATGTCTCACGATCATATCATGTAATTCATGTTCGATACGACTCGGTTCTTCTCCAGTAGGAATAGCCTTTTTTTTTTTTGCCATGCATTTAAAAATGAAAACAAATATTTAAAAAAACAACAATCAAAAGTTGTTTCTAACCATACCAAAGAATATAAAAAAATAATTATATTCGTACATTTAGTCTCTCTTTCAACTAATTTTTTTTATCTCTCCTTAATTTCCTATCACACCACTTATCGTAACTATTATTTTCTCTATCTTTTCTTGTCCTTCCTATCATTCTCTTTCCTTCACCTCATCCAGACCAAAATGGGTGGATGTTAATTCATATTTCTCATTTAAAAAAGTGAAAGAAAAGTACGTACCTGAAGCAAGAAGCTGCAAACTGTAAGAACCTTAACGCCTCTGAGATAGTATAAACATTCACAAAGTTCATCCCCATATTCCTCAAAATTGGTCATAGGCGTGAAGTCTAGTTGTGCTTCTTGTATGACGTTAGGGAGTACTTTTACTAGAAAAATTCCCAATTTTCCAGAATATTTGAGAAACTTGAGATTTGGTGCCCTCAAATCCATGTAATCAGAGATAACAAAATGGCACTTATTTATAACCAACCTTCTTAATCCAAGTTCTCTAGAGCCCATATCGAAATGTGCCAAATTCCAACATTTCTTGAGACTCAAGTTTTCAAGTTTCCCAAGGGTGGATAAGAGGGTCTTAACAGTGTCAAGAGTCACTTCAATCCACCCAAAAGAAACATCCTTAAGTGCCACAAGATTGCACAAATCAGGCATGGCAAAACCGCATGCATACAACTCTAGAGCCCCAAGTGATGCATGTCCATAAACATGGTTTGGCAATTGAAACAAAGCATCATGATGATTATCATCATCCTCGTCCCATGTTGGGTCTGAGAAATCAAGCCTCAACTCTTTAACCCCGTGTTGTGTAGCAAATGCAACACAACGTTCTATAATGTCAGCACAACTTTCAGGGTTTGAAACCTTGAGAGAGAACTTGTCCACTGTGTTGCCTTTGTAGTTCTTCACGAAGTTGGTGATGAAGCTGAAGAAAACCTTTCTCTGTGCTTCTTTGGTTTCATCAGATCCACAAGGATTAACAAAGAAGAGTTCGTTGAAGTCTATGTTCCTCGTTGATTGCCATATCTTGGACCACTTCTTGGACAGGACGCATGTCCTTGCTGCCTCTTTGAAAGGAAGGAATGAAACAATGGTGATAAGAACAGCTTCCTTCAACAAACAGAACTTGTCCACCAGGTTCCTTCTTATCCTTGCCATGGCTATATATAGTTTTGAATCGAAGGCAAAAGGGTGCAACCTTTGGTGACTCCTTGTGTCCTGCAAAATCAAAATTACACAAAAGTTGTCATAGTTTTCTCATAGGATGTCATTTAAGGTATTCAAAATTTGAAGTTTTGTTTTTAACTAAATAGCTCTTACATGCTCCCAAAGAATTATGTTTCTATCTATATTACTTAATATTATGTGCAGAATTCATTTTTTTTTCGTAAACATTATATTCTGAATTAATGGCATCCCATCTTAATAAATCAATTTAAAAAAAAAATCTAACAATTTGAGGATGTTTCTAAATATTGTTATATATAGAAAAATATCAGGCTATGAATTTTTTTATTTTATTTCAGAACAACAAACTCACTCTTGCATTAAACTAAATTAAGAGTGAAAATGGGTCAGATTGGTTCAAGTTTGACGGGGAAATTGAAATTAATCGAATTTAATATAAAATTTAAGGGTTATAAGGTTGGCTTAGATATGAAGGAGAAGGGAGGAGGGAAGAAGTCGTGGTTATAGGCGTGAAGATTAAACTTGTGTTTATGTATGTCTTTTTTTGTTTTTACCTAACTTGGTTGAATTCGAGTCAGTTTGGGCTAGGTCTTAGATTATTCAAAGAAAAGTTGGAGGTGAAATGGAAAAAACTAAAAAAATAATCGGGGAAAAACATTAAAAATTAAACCTAGGTAGAAATATTAGATCAAATACCAAATCAACCCAAACAAAAATGTAAATATACCCAAAATTGTTGATATAAGTCACGAAATACAACAACTCAAAATAAGTCAGACACAACAAACATCAATCCAAAATCATTGATTTTGAATAATAGGTGTGAATATACCTGAAGGAGAAAAATGAAAAAATCAAGTGCGACCGAACTTGGGACTTCGTTGTGTGAGGAGTGCAAGGGGATAAGAACTTTGACAGAGAAGTTGTAAAAGACAAAAGTAGAGAAACTAAAAAAGAGAGAAGGGTTGTTTCACTATTTCAAAGAAAACAACAAAGGGAAAAAAAGAGCAATGAATGAGGTCTTTGGTGGTGTTGACTATGGCGTGAGATGGTAGCAAGGCAAAAAAAATATGGTGACAAGATATTTAAGATTTGGAGAGAGGAATTTGGGACAAAGGGTTTGAGTGGATGGATGTCACCGTCTTTATCTGTTGTAATAATAATAATAATAATAATAATAATAATAATAATAATAATAATAATAATAATAATAATAATAATAATAATAATAATAATAATAATAATAATAATAATAATAATAATTGTATTGACCACCAAGTCAGATCGAGTGTCAAGATCTAGAATATTTAGGGCTTAAATTGATTTTGATTGGTTGACAGTATAAAATTACTTTACACTATCAGTACATGATTGTTAAACTCTTGAGTTTATATATGTTTTGTTTTGGACCTAACTAGGTTGGAATCAACTCAATTTGGGCTAGATATTAGATTATCAAAAGAAAAAAGTTGAAGGTAAAATGGAAAAAACTAGAAAAAAAATTGGGAAAAAACATTATAAATTAAACCTAGCTAGAAATATCAGATCAAGTACCAAAGCAACCCAAACAAACATGTGAACATACCCAAAATTGTTGATATGAGTCACAAACTACAACAACTCAATAAGTCAGACACAACAAACATCAACCTAAAATCATTGATTTTGAATAATAGGTGTGAATATACCTAAAGGGGGGAAATGAAAAACCAGGTGCAATCAAACTTAGGACTTTGTTGTGTTGGGAATGCGATAGGATGAGAACTTTGACAGAGAAGTCATAAAAGACAAAAGTAGAGAAACTTAAAAAAAGAGAAGGGTGTTTCACCACTTCAAAGAAAACGGCAAAGGGAAAAAAAGAGTGATGAAAGAGGGATTTTGCTGGTGTGGCCTGTGGCGTGAGATGGCAGCAAGGCAAAAAAAACTTAGTGATAAGATATTTGAGTTTTGGAGAGAGGAATTTGGGACAAAGGGTCTAAGTCGGTGGATGTCATCATCTTTGTCTGTTGTGATAATAATAATAATAATAATATTATTATTATTATTATTATTATTATTATTTAAATGTATTAACCACCAAGTCAGGTTTGGTGTCAAGTTCTAGAATATTCAGGGCTTGAATTGATTAGGTCAAGTTGTTTATTTCATAAAATTGGATGACTTGCAAACTTGTTCAAACCAAGTCTAATATATTCGAGTTAGGTTAGGAAGGGTTAACTAGATTAATAAGGTTTTGTCCTACCCATGTTTCCCCTAATCTAGATAACAACATATTGCAATTGAATATTTTCTGTGGAAAGTTAATTTAATAATTTGGTTATGGATAAAATACACATTTTATACATAATTTACATTTTATTAGATAGTTGTGTTGAATTTGTACACACTAAAATTAAAGTTTAAGTTTGATGCATTATTAGTGTAAAGAGTTTTATCATGTCAACTAATTAGAAAATATATAAATTATGAATTTTAAAGTAATTATTATAAAAGTCAACAATTTTATCATATATAACAATTTATAATTTGCTAACAATATAAAAAAATCTTTACACTTTCAATGTATTTTTTTTTATTCTGCTTTTTTTTTATTCTGACACTTTCAATGTATTTTAAATAAATTCATAAAATTATTATATTTTTGTATAGATCATTTATCCAAATTAAATTGGTTTTAATTATTTTGTTTCATTCTCATTAATTTCATACCAAATGTCTATAATAAATTTAATATTTATAGAAAACATTAAACCAATTATTACATATTGCTTATTATGAATCTATTATATATATATCAATTCCTAAATTGTCAATTTGAGTCTTCTTTTATAAATGAGGGTTTTTTTTCCTTATATCATTTCTTTTTGTAACATGTGATTCTACTATTATTTAATATACTTATATTTTTATTATTAAAAAATTCTCAAATCATTAATTATTTTAAAATTTATAAATCTCATGTTTAATTACTTTAATTTTTTCCTTTTTGAATTGAAATTCTTTTTTGCTCAAATACTTAATTATTTCTATTCTTAAATTAATTAATTAATTTTTAAATTTTACTATTTCTTTCCTACATTTAAATAAATAAAATAATATATTGATATAAACTTAATTATTTAATTTTATACTTATTTTATAATTATTATATAATTCTTTTAATTTCAAAAATATAATAGGTGTTCATAATTCTTTTAATTTTCAATATTATGAAAGTTTTCCCAAGGCTTAGCTACTCCCTCTACATGATTGGTTTTCTATGCCCTAAAAGCATAAAAACCAAGAACCATATAAGCCCAAGGCTTAGCTACAGTGCATCGTCCATGGCTTATGCACCTATAACAATATACATGAGTAGAGGTCCTATGACTCTTGTATTGTCATTCATGGCTTAAAACTTCCCTAGCAAAATTGTCATGGCACTTGTCATATGACTATAACTTCATTCTATTTGTCTTGTGTTTGCAGTACCCATAATTGAGTATATAGCAGCACATAGATATTTTAATTTCTAGCATCACTAATCTTGTAAATGCTCTGAATTGCATCGATGGTGCCTCTGCTAGGGTTTGAAAACCCCTGATTTCCTAGAAATATTGCCTTCCCCTATGGCGGCAGAACCTCCCATTTGCCCATGGGCTTTCCTAGAACCTGCCATTCCTTCTTCTTCTCCACCTCCGCTAACCGAAAAAACACATCCGTGGCAGAATCGCTCCTTTGTGCAAGCTCTGAAAAATTCATGTGCCATTCCTATTAGCCAACTTCCCAAGCCCTGTTTAAAAGGAGATGCTATCTCCATCAAAATTTCAGAGGAGGAATATCAACAAGGATTACAAAGTTGTCAAAACAGCTTACACGGTCGTCTCATCTTAGCCAAAGGATGTAACCCTGTCAAAGCTGAAGAGCTACGCCAAAAGCTTGCAAAGTTGTGGAAGCCCATTGGCCAGTGGAAGATGGTACCCTTAGGCAAAGGTTATTTTGAGTTCAGTTTTGCATCCTTAGAGGACCTTCGCAGTGTTTGGACAGTGGGGACGTGGAGCCTTCATCCCGGTTTGCTCAGACTATCCCAATGGAGTGCTGACTTCAATCCCAATAGTATGAAGCAAACACACATTCAATGTTGGATTCGTATTCAAGGGCTTGCCCAAGAATACTGGCGATCAAAAATTCTTTTCGAGATTGCTGGAGCAGTAGGCACTCCGATAGCTCTAGATGAGTCCACCAAGTTGAGGACCTTTGGCCATTTTGCTAGAGTGCTAGTTGACGTTGATCTTTCAAGTAATCTGCCAAATGAAATTCTAGTTGAAAGAGATTCTTATGCCTTTTTCGTTGGAATAACCTATGAGAAATTACCTTTGTTCTGTAACTTTTGCAAAAGTATTGGTCATGTAGTGGCCAACTGTAACAAGAAAGAAGGTTCATTAGATGATAAGATGAA
This sequence comes from Pueraria montana var. lobata, assembly GCA_026413185.1. Lineage (NCBI taxonomy): Eukaryota > Viridiplantae > Streptophyta > Magnoliopsida > Fabales > Fabaceae > Pueraria > Pueraria montana. Next base: position 77,339,866 of record CM048647.1, read on the forward strand.
GAAAGATAAGCAATTAATAGGCAAAGATCCTATTATCTCTGAGTATGTTGTGAAAAATGCAGATAAACAAAGATCGGAGAATGAGGGGAATATTGTGCACAACATCTCTCGTAATTTGGTTGCTGGTCAAATTATTACAGACAAGCTGTTTGACAAAATGCCCTGAACAAATTGGCCCTCTTGGGGATCATCCAGACTCTGCTGGGGCTCAACCAGAAACTGTTGGGGCCAAGCAAGTACAAACTGACCCCTCAGTTGTTCGACAAAAGTCCCCAGACCACACTGTCATTGTCTCAGAACAAGTCAATGAACCACAAAAGAATACACCTTCTAAGGCTATGGAAGCAATCAATCATGAAGTTGCTCAAATTTACTTAGAAGAAGTGCAGAGTACTGTTGTTGCTGCAAATTCAGAGGTTGGACTCTCAATAGATGTTTCTTTTCATGACTATGCTTTTCAACCAATAGTTCAGAATGACATCAGAACCTTGTCCAGGTCTTGGGCTGATATAACTGACAACGAATCAGAATATGATATATCAAACCCAGATAATACAGAGGTAGAGTGTGGTAACTCTCAAAATTTCCATTTAGTTCCCACCAAGTCTCAAAAACAGCAACTGGAAAAAACAGGAAGAAAGGATGCCCCTGAATCGCCTTTTCCAGAGGTTGTACAAAAGGATCTTCAAATCCTTGCAAATTTTTGGGGACAAGTGGAGAATGATGAAATAGATATGGTGACAAACATGAACAACTCTGCAGCCACAACAAACAACTTTCAAGTGGTTCTTCCAACCACTCAGCGCAAGAGGACTTCCAGGAAAAAATAATCATTCTGTTTATGTTCAGTCCTAGAGTGCTTTTTTGTAGGCTGGATCCACTTGTTTTGCTTGGTAATGACTCTCCTTTGGATAGTTAGGGATGTGAGTTTTCTATAGGACTCATATTTTCCTTTAGCTTACAGTGGTATACAACATCATAGCTCTTCTTGATGTTACTATGCTCCTCCTTTTTGTTTGGAGGATTTCTATAGCTTTAGCTTAGGTCTTCCTAGCTAGCTACAGATTATCTTGTTTTTATTTTCATGGGTATTGGCTTGGTCCCCCCATGTTTTGTTGTTCTGTTTTTCTTTTTTCTTTAATATATTTTCTGTTTTCTGCTAAAAAAAAAATCTTGTAAATGCTCCTAACGACAAAATGTACCTGATGCTACAGTGACCACCAACTCCAAAGCTAATTAAAGTAAATCATTTTAATTTTAATGCTTTACAAAGACAAAAACATGTTGCTACCACATTGACAGCACCATACTGCAACTTATACCAACAAAACATGGCAACCAAAAATGCACAAAAAAAAAGCTGTGACTATACCAAAACCTTCACTATAATGACTATATGTGACTCCACCATTTCCCCTTTTGCAGCAAATTGCCTTCCATTTCCAAAGCCTGCACTTTCCAATAACACCCCAAGACCTCAGTGATCAATGCAACTCAAAACTTATGGAAATTTTGGACTCATTAAAAGAGAAGTGTGACTCAAAGCACAGTTTTCAATATATCCCAAGCAGCTTATATTATCATACATTGATAGAACCTATCTTACAGACTTCTCCTTTTACCTCATGTATGCCAATCTACTACACTTCCCTATTTCAAATATCATCGTTCTTCACTCGTTGCAAATGAAGCTAGCTTTGACACTGATCTTTTGGGATCAAGACCCAAGTAGCTAGATACAAAATATTAAAGTTTGCTCGCTTTGCTGTAATCCATAACCATGCTTGCTTGTATTTTGACCTTCTCCATCATTAATTGTTGCAACATCCGACAATTTAGATTGGTATTGCTTGTTATTTGTTAATTTGCAAAAGTATTAATTAGGCTTGAAAACAAAATGAAGAACTACTGCACAAGGAGAATATTAATTAACTAACTACCAGATGATATAAAGTGTCGACGTAAGCTTGCATATATACATTATCCAAGACAAAGCTGCCAAGGCTCCAATCCAAGTTCGCTGGTATCCACCCCATTGGTACTGCGGACAATGGCTTCATGGATTCTCTGGATCTTGTGGTTTCACAACCAACTTGCACACTCAACTTTTTGCTATATTCCAGGGTCGATCTTCAGTTAGTTTGGAATTTAGGTTCTTCAGTTTCAAGCACACTTTCAGGGAGGGGAATGCTTGTTCGGACTGGCTTAACACTATATATGTTGAAACCTCTTCATTTATGGAACTTCTTGCCCTGCGCAACTCTCTTTTCTTAAACACTAATACAAAAAAAGATTGGTATTTGACATTCTAGATTGATTCTAATTACAGTTGATATATTAAATATGTTTTTTTTTTTTTTAAAAAAATAGCCGTGCAACTACAAATCTTTCATAATATACAAACAATGATATGAACTTAGATACATAACTAAATATAGAATCAACACTACTCCAAATTAAATAATCCAAATCAAAGAATACCAAATGGATTGCCTCATTTCCTTATACGGTTACACTCCTTACTTACTGTACGCAATGCAAGCAAACCAAAAACTGGAAAAAGTGATATTTGCAATCGTTATGAAATGCAGATGATATTCCCACCCACCTCTCAAGCATTAATTTCCTCCTCCCACATAAATGAGAGTCTTCCGTCACCTCTAACACCACTTCCAGTTCCACTTTCCTAATTTGCACCATTCCCCTAACTCAGCCACCTTTCCCATCTTAGTATCAAAAAAGCTATACAACCTGTTATAACTAGATTTTAGCACACACCCCTCCATCCAAGGATCCAGCTAAAAAAATGTGTCCCATCCAATTTAATTTCACTGATTTCATAATATTTTCTCTCCACCAATCATCAAAGTTCAAAGAATTGCCATTTGGAGGCTTAATATGCAAAAGTATATTAGACTTGAACAGCAGAATTGAAAACAAAATAAAGAACAGTAGTGAATCCGTTACAATTTTTGACAAAGACTCATGAGTATGCAATATTTTAACTAACTATTAATTATATCCTCTAGTTCCCCATAGAGATTTTATCATTTTATCGAGGGGAGAGATTATTTAATCTTTTTTTTACTTTTAGCTTTTTTATTGAGGGAGAGATTTTATCATTTCATAGTATCTAATACAAAATTATTCATAACTTTCAATCTAATACTTAATTTATTACAGCAATAAAGTATTGAATACAAAATTAATTATTCAAACTCGCTCCTCGATCCAATCCATCCGCCGGTGGTGGATTGCGCTTAATTAATTTCAAACAATATATTAAAATTTAGTTGTAAATTAAGAGATAGCTATATATATTATAACACACATGTTGAGTACAAATTAATGTATAACCATTATCCATATGTTTTTAAAGCAGAAGGCTTTCTTGAATAATACATAAGCTTCTCTCTCTATATATATATCATTCAAATGATACAATAACAAACGAAATGCTAGCAACTTATATATATTCTCATACAATCAATATCTGTAAATTCTCTGAAGCCTTTGAAACATTGAGTAAAGATCTTGCACATGCATAGCGCTTTGCCACTGTTTCATCACTCTCATACTTCTTGGCTACATTGATAATAAGTTGTTCTAAGACACAGCCAACTTTGATCAGATAGTAGCACGCAAACATTTCATTCCTTCTCCCTCGGAATCCCTTCATCTCCACCACCTTTAGAGTTTTTGTTGAGCATTCAAAAATTTCGTACTGTTCCTTACAGAACATCTCAAAGTCGAAAGGATATGGGTTAACGTAATCCTGAAATATACATAAAACATATCAACACATGTTCCATTCAAGCTTTAATTAATATGCATATATATATATATATATATATATATATATATATATATATATATATATATATATATATATATATATATATATATATATATATAACCATTGAGAAAGAGTGACATATAAAATCAAAGGTAATTGACTCACTCGATATATTTTTCCTTTGTCTATCTCCAGCGTGAGCTTCTCCAAACAAACACAACATTGAAGAAGTAACGTTAATCCGAACATTTCTAGCCTATGCATATTAGTCATCACGAACAAATGTCTCACGTACATATCATGTTGGATACGTTCCAGTGTTTCTTCTCCATAAGGAATAGCCTTTTTTTTTTTCCACGCATTTAAAAATGAAAAACAAATATTTAGAAAAAAATAATCAAACTGTTTCTAATCATACCAAAGAATAAAAGAATAATTATATTCATACATTTAGTCTCTCTTTCATCTAATTTTCATTTATTTTTTTATCTCTCTTAATTTTCCATCACAACTATTATTTTCTGTATCTTTTCTTGTCCTTCCTGTATCATTTTTCTTCCCTCCACCTCATCCAGACCAAAATGCATGGGTGGATGTTAATTCATATTTCTCATTTAAAAAAAGAGAAAGAAAAGTACGTACCTGAAGTAAGAAGCTACAAACTGCAAGAATCTTAACGTATCTGAGATCGTATAAAGATTCACAAAGTTCATCCCCATATTCCTCAAAATTGGTCATAGGGGTGAAATCCAGTTGTGCTTCTTTTAAGACGTTAGGGAGTACTTTTACTTGAAAAATCCCCAATTTTCCAGTATATTTGAGACACTTGAGATTTGGCGCCCTAAAATCCACGTAATCAGAGATAACAAAATGGCACTTCTTTATGAGCAACCTTCTTAATCCAAGTTCTTTAGAGCCCATATCAAAATGTGCCAAATTCCAACATTTCTCCAAACTCAAGATTTCAAGTTTGCCAAGGGTAGATAAGAGGGTCTTAAGAGTGTCAATTGTCACTGGAATCCAGCCAAAAGAAACCTCCTTAAGTGCCACAAGATTGCACAAATCAGGCATGGCAAAACCACATGAATACAACTCTAGAGCCTCAAGCGATGCATGTCCATAAACATGGTTTGGCAATTGAAACAAAGCATCATGATGGCTATTATCATCCTCCACCTCCCATATTGGGTCTGAGAAATCAAGCCTCAACTCTCTAACCCCGTGCTCTGTAGCAAATGCAACACAACGTTCTATAAAGTCAGCACAACTCTCAGGGTTTGAAACACTGAGAAAGAACTTGTCCACTGTGTTGCTATTGTAGTTCTTCATGAAGTTGGTGACGAATCTGAAGAAAACCCTTCTCCGTGCTTCTTTGGTTTCATCAGATTCATAATAATCAACAAAGAAGAGTTCGTCGAACTCTATGTTCCTCGTTGATTGCCATATCTTGGACCACCTCTTGGACAGCACGCATGTCCTTGCTGCTTCTTCAAAAGGAAGGAATGAAACAATGGTGATAAGAAGAGCTTCGTCCAACAAAGAGAACATGTCCACGTTCCCTGCCATGGCTACAGCTAGCGATGAAACTTTTTAATTTGGCTTGGTAGTCAAATATGAGTGCTATGTGAAATGGTATTGGTTTCGGTCTTTTTTATAGTTTTGAATGGGTGCAACCTTTGGAGGACACGTTTTGTATATTGTGAATGATCTTTGGTGATGCCTTGTTTCCCTGCAATGCATAAAATTACCACTAGAGTCATTTAAGGTATTCAAAATCTGAAATTATGTTTTTAACTAAATAGCTCTTTTACGTGTTCCCAAGGAATTGTGTTTCTATCTATGTTGCATGATATTATTATATTCAGAATTGATATTTTTTTGGTAAACATTATATTTCGAATGAATTATTAATTTAAGGTATTCAAAATTTGAAATTATGTTTTTAGCTAAATAGCTCTTACGTGTTGTTCCCATGGAATTATGTTTCTATCTATGTTACATAATATTATATTCAGAATTGATAATTTTTGGTAAACATTATATTTCGAATGAATTGCATTCCATCTTAACAAATCCATTTGAAAAAAACTAACAATTTAAGGATTTTTTAAGAAAGTTATATATGAAAAAATATCGCATTGAATTTTCTATTTTATTTCAAAACACCATACTCACCATCGATGGATAAAAGAATATATATAATATTGTCTACTGTTGAGTTAATAATCAAGAAAAAAGAAGTTGCTCTCTAAGCAAAAAAAAAAATTAAAATAAAAAAAGGTAATGAAAAAATTATATTAAAATTTTTTCTTATGTTAAGATTTTAAATTTTTAAATCTTATCTTTAGTTACTTTTACTTTTTTATACTTAAATTTAAAGTTATATGAAAAAAATACATCTGTTTTTTTTTTAATATCAAACTTATTCTTGATAGATGCAAAAAATATTACCCTTTATTGAGTTAATTAACGAAGACAAAACAAATTTCACTCTCTCTCTTTTTTTTTTTTTGACAAGAAACAAAGAAGCAAAAACAAAAGACAGAAACAACAAAGAAACTACGCCCTAGGGAAACAAATGCCCTGTGCATCAGCCATCGGGAAGCCTTGGAGAGCAGAAGGAGGGTAACAAGATTCTCTCTAAGCAACTTTTTCTAAAAATAAAATATAATTCAAAATAATTATTAAATATTTTTGTATTAATTTAAATTAGAGGTGAACAAAAGTTGATTTGGTTCGAGTTTGGAGACAAAATGAAATCGAATTGGGTATAGTATTTCATTGAGTCAGTTCAGGTTTACATGTTTTATTTTTTGTTTTGACCTAATTTGGTTGGATTCGAGTCAATTTGGGCCAAGTCTTAGATTATCCAACAAAACAAGTTGGAGGGGAAATGGAAACAAAATTGGGGAAAAACTTTATAAATTAAACCTAGGTAGAAATATCATATCAAATACCTAATTAACCCAAACAAAAAAGTGAATATACCCAAAATTGTTGATATAAGTCACAAAATACAATCCAAAATAAGTCAAATATGACAAACATTAACCCAAAATAATTCATTTCGAATAATAGGTGTGAACATACCTGTAAGGGGGAAAAGAAAAATCAGATGCGTTCAACTTTCAACTTTGTTGTGGTGGGAGAGTGACTAATTCAGAGAACGAAATTAACATGCCCAAAGGAGAAAAAGGTGACGAGAACTTGGAAAAAGAAGACGTAAAAGACCGAAGGGAAGAAAACAAAAAAGAGAGAAATGATGTTTCAATGTTTCAAAGTAGATGGTAGAGGGTAAAAGAGAGCAATGAAAGAGTTGTTTGCGTTGGTGCGGCCTGTGGCATGAGATGGCAGCAGGGTGCACAGAAATATAGGAACAAGTTTTTGGTGAGAGGAATTAGGGACAAAGGGTCTAAGTGGTGTAATAGTAGTAATAATAATAGTAATTGGAATCGAGACCTGACTTTATATTAGATTAGGTTGTTTATTTCACAAATCGGATGACTTTCATATGTTAAGATTTTAAATTTTTAAATCTTATCTTTAGTTACTTTTACTTTTTTATACTTAAATTTAAAGTTATATGAAAAAAATACATCTGTTTTTTTTTTTTTAATATGAAACTTACTCTTGATAGATGCAAAAAATATTACCCTTTATTGAGTTAATTAACGAAGACAAAACAAATTTCTCTCTCTCTCTCTCTTTTTTTTTTTTTTGACAAGAAACAATGAAGCAAAAACAAAAGATAGAAACAACAAAGAAACTACGCCCTAGGGAAACAAATTCCCTGTGCATCAGCCATCGGGAAGCCTTGGAGAGCAGAAGGAGGGTAACAAGATTCTCTCTAAGCAACTTTTTCTAAAAATAAAATATAATTCAGAATAATTATTAAATATTTTTGTATTAATTTAAATTAGAGGTGAACAAAAGTTGATTTGGTTCGAGTTTGGAGACAAAATGAAATCGAATTGGGTATAGTATTTCATTGAGTCAGTTCAGGTTTACATGTTTTATTTTTTGTTTTGACCTAATTTGGTTGGATTCGAGTCAATTTGGGCCAAGTCTTAGATTATCCAACAAAACAAGTTGGAGGGGCAATGAAAACAAAATTGGGGAAAAACTTTATAAATTAAACCTAGGTAGAAATATCATATCAAATACCTAATTAACCCAAACAAAAAAGTGAATATACCCAAAATTGTTGATATAAGTCACAAAATACAATCCAAAATAAGTCAAATATGACAAACATTAACCCAAAATAATTAATTTCGAATAATAGGTGTAAACATACCTGTAGGGGGGAAAAGAAAAATCATATGCGATTCAACTTACGACTTTGTTGTGGTGGGAGTGACTAATTTAGAGAATGAAATTAACATGCCCAAAGGAGAAAGAGGTGACGAGAACTTGGAAAAAGAAGACGTAAAATACTGTAGGGAAGAAAATAAAAAAAGAGAAAGGATGTTTCAATGTTTCAAAGTAGATGGTAGATGGTAGATGGTAGATGGTAAATGAGAGCAATGAACGAGTTGTTTGCGATGGTGCGGCCTGTGGCGTGAGATGGCAGCAGGGCACAGAAATATAGGAACAAGTTTTTGGTGAGAGGAATTAGGGACAAAGGGTCTAAGTGGTGTCTATCTCTGTCTTTATCTGTTGTAAGAATAAGAAAGTGAAATTATAATAAATTTATTTACCACCACGTCGAATCGGGCATCAAGTTCTGTTAGTCGAAATCGAGACCTGACTTTATATTAGATTAGGTTGTTTATTTCACAAATCAGATGACTTTCAAACTTGTTCAAACCAAGTCTAATGTATTCGGGTTGGGTTAACCATATTGATCATGTTTGTCCAATCAACCCCTCATTTAAATAAAAAAAGAATATTGTAATTGAATATTTTCTATGGAGACTTGACACATGCATTAATTTAATAAGTAGTTATTGATAAAATATACATTTTATTGTATTACTGTGTTAAATTTCTACACAATAAAATTAGAATTCAATTTTGATGCATTATCAATGTAAAGAGTTTTACTCTGTGAATCAATTAGAATATACGTTAGTTATGGCTTGTAAAGTATTATTATAAAATTCAACAATTTTATCATATATAACAATTCATAATTTGATGACAATATAATTTTTTTTACACTTTCAATGCGTTTTAATTAAATTCATAAAATTGTTCTATTTTATATTGATCATTTATTCAATTGAATTTTTTTCTTTATTTGCTTTCATTGTCATTCATTTAATACCAAATATCAATAATAAATTTAATATATATAGAAAAACATTAAACCAATTAATATATATTGCTTATACCTATGAATCTATTAAATTAGTTCCTATCTTGTGAATTTGAGTCTTTCTTTATAAACTAGTGTTGCTTATTAAAATTTCCACTACCTTATTTATATAATCAATAGAAAGAAATTTGAAAAAAAAATAAAGAATTATATAGCACATTGAAAGAAATTTTAAAAAAGAGATAATTATAAAAGATATTAGAAACTATAAAAAAAAAAAAAAAGATAAGGGAAGATGTAACAATGTAACTTTAATTTTTTTTAATATTAACTTTGAAAATTGAAAAGTAAATTGAATTAAGGATTTAGAATTATTGACTAAAGAGAGAAATCTTCGAAGTTAAAAAATAGAGTTAGAAAATCTGATAAAAGAAATATTAAAAAAAACAAAAGATTAGAGAGTGTAAAATTTGAAAAAAAAATTATATAGTACATCGAAATTTTTTTAGAAAAAGAGATAATTATAAAAGAAATTAGAAACTGTAATTTTTTTAAAAGAAAAAAATATAAGGGAAGATGTAATGATGTAACTTTAATTTTTTTTAATATTAAATTTAAAAATTGAAAAATAAATTGAATCAAGGATTTGGAATTATTGATGAAAGAGAGAAATCTTCGAAATTAAAAAATAGAGTTACAAAATCAGATAATAGAAATATTAAAAAAAAAAGCCCAAAAGATTAGAGAGTATAAAATTTGAAAGAAAAAAAAGAATTATATAGCACATCGAAAGAAATTTTGAAAAAGAGATAATTATAAAAAAAATTAGAAACTATAATTTTTTTTAAGAAAAAAAGATAAGGGAAAATGTAATTATGTAACTTTAATTTTTTAAATTAACTTTGAAAATTGAAAAGTAAATTGAATTAAGGATTTGAAATTATTTATGAAAGAGAGAAATATTTGGAATTAAAAAATAGAGTTAAAAAAACTGATAAAAAATATTTAAAAAATTATAGCATCGGATAAAGAAGTGAATGGAGGTAGTTATAAAAATATTGTGAATGTGGGGTTGTTACAAAAATTGATGAGAGAAATTTTAAGAAAAGTAGAAGAACCAGATGCATGTTATGAAAGTGAACTACACCACTCCATGAAAGAGGAGAGTAAATAAGAATGAATGTGAGAGAAAGTGGGGAGAGTGAAGCAAGAAGAGGAGAGAATCTCTTATTCATTTACATAAGAAGATATGAGAATAGTTTTTTGTTATATTCTTTCTTTATGTAACACGCGATTCTACTATTATTTAATATTTATATTTATATTATTAAAAAATTCACAAATCATTAATTATTTTCAAAATTTTCTTCACATTAGAATTTTTATATTTAAACTTTTGTTATGCTAAGTTTTTAATTTTTTAAATCTCAAGTTTAATTACTTTGGTAGCAAGCTACCAACTGGGGTTGAGTCTAGCAAAAGGGTTTGTCTCCCACGATGAGGTGAATTAAGGATTCGATCCCCATTCAGAGAGGTGTAGACCTGCGGAAAACCAAGAAAAAATAGTAACAAGCTAAAATAAAATAAAATACTAATATATTTTTTCAAATAAAGGATATAGAGAAAAATAGGATGTTAAAAAAAATCAAAAACAAATCAAATCCAAACAGCTTTGAATTGGATTGGAATGGATCAAAATTAAATTTTAAACCAATGGTGAATTAAGAAAATTAAAGTGATTAGATCGAATATTTTCCTCTACATGATCCATATAATTCAATTCACGAACACTCTTAAAAAATCTACTCTTATATTATAAATATGAATATCCATTATTGAGTGAAAGCATTTTCAGGATCTATTAATGAGCATATTTTTAGAAGTTATTTTTTAATGAGAGTGTTTTTAGGAGTTATTTTCACTTGTGTCACATGTCTTAAGAGCTGTCAAATGGGCTAGCCCAGCCCAACTTGACCTGACAAGCCAAATGGTAAAAATGGGTTGGTCAGAATTTTTCATAGGCGATGTTTTTCTTGGCCCGATAGTTTGGGCCAAATTGGCCCATTTATTTATTTTTGCTTAAATTTATATTAATTTTAAAAGGAAAAATAAAAAATAATATCAGGCCAAATAAGTCCAGTAGTGTTCGGGATAGGAATTTACAAGTTCGACCTGGCTCTCTGGCCCATTATGTTGGGCCAATTTAGCCCTGTTCTTTTTAAGCCACTTTTTTTACAACCCGACCTTATAGGCCATCGGGGTCGGCCCATTAGATCAGGCCAATTTTGACAACTTTATATTTTTATTCTTTTCAAATATATTTTTTAATTTTAAATTTAATTTAATTTAACAATTAACTCAAAAAAAAAAAAAGAAATATTTTTATCCATCTCAAACCACTCTTTTTATTTTCTTAACCACTTATCATTCTCAATCTACCATTTTCATATTTTTTATATTCTCTCTAAGCAACTTTTTCTAAAACTAAAATATAATTCAAAATAATTATTAAATATTTTGTATTAATTTAAATTAGAGGTGAACAAATGTTGATTTGGTTCAAATTTGGAGACAAAATGAAATCGAATTGGGTATAGTATTTCATTGAGTCAGTTCAGGTTTACATGTTTTATTTTTTGTTTTGACCCAATTTGGTTGGATTTGAGTCAATTTGGGCTAAGTCTTAGATTATCTAACAAAACAAGTTGGAGGGGAAATGGAAAAAAAAATTGGGGAAAAACTTTATAAATTAAACCTAGGTAGAAATATCATATCAAATACGTAATCAACCCAAACAAAAAAGTGAATATACCCAAAATTGTTGATAAAAGTCATAAAATACAATCCAAAATAAGTCAAATATGACAAACATTAACCCAAAATAATTGATTTCAAATAATAGGTGTGAACATACCTGTAGGGGGAAAAGGAAAAATCAGATGCGATTCAACTTACGACTTTGTTGTGGTGGGAGTGACTAATTCAGAGAACAAAACTAACATGCCCAAAGGAGAAAGAGGTGACGAGAACTTGGAAAAAGAAGACGTAAAAGACCGAAGAAAAGAAAACAAAAAAGAGAGAAAGGATGTTTCAAAGTAGATGGTAGAGGGTAAAAGAGAGCAATGAAAGAGTTGTTTGTGGTGGTGTGGCCTATGGCATGAGATGGCAGCAGGGCGCAAAAATATAGGAACAAGTGTTTGGTGAGAGGAATTAGGGACAAAGGGTCTAAGTGACGTTTGTCTCTGTCTCTGTCTCTATCTGTTGTAAGAATAAGAAAGTGAAATTATAATAGTAGTAATAATAATAAATTTATTTACCACCACGTCGAATCGGGCATCAAGTTCTATTAGTTGGAATCGAGACCTGAATTTATATTTGATTAGGTTGTTTATTTCACAAATCGGATGACTTTCAAACTTGTTCAAACCAAGTCTAATGTATTTGGGTCGGGCAATCATATTGATCATGTTTGTCCAATCAATGTTACCTCTCATTTAAATAAAAGAATACTGTAATTGAATATTTTTTGTGGAGACTTGACACATACATTAATTTAATAAGTAGTTATTGATAAAATATACATTTTATTGTTTTACTGTGTTAAATTTCTACACAATAAAATTAGAATTCAATTTTGATGCATTATCAATGTAAAAAGGTTTTACTCTGTCAACCAATTAGAATATACATTAGTTATGACTTGTAAAGTAATTATTATAAAAGTCAACAATTTTACCATATATAACAATTCATAATTTGATGACAATATAATTTTTCTTTACACTTTCAATGCATTTTAATTAAATTCATAAAATTATTCTATTATTATATTGATCATTTATCCAATTGAATTTTTTTCTTTATTTTCTTTCATTGTCTTTCATTTAATACCAAATATCAATAATAAATTTAATATATATTGAAAAACATTAAACCAATTATTATATATTGCTTATACCTATTATGAATCTATTAAATTAGTTCCTATGTTGTGAATTTGAGTCTTTCTTTATAAATATGAGAATACTTTTTTGTTATATTCTTTCTTTTTGTAACACGCGATTATACTATTATTTAATATTTATATTTATATTATTAAAAAATTCACAAATCATTAATTATTTTCAAAATTTTCTTCACATTAGAATTTTTTATATTTTAATTTTTTTACGCTAAGTTTTTAAATTTTTAAATCTCAAGTTTAATTACTTTAGTAGCAAGCTACCAACTGGGGTTGAGTACAACGAAAGGGTTTGTCTCCCACAATATGGTGAATTAAGGTTTCGAATCCCCATTCAGAGAGGTGCAGACCTGTGGAAAACCAAGAAAAAAATAGTAACAAGCTAAAATAAAATAAAATACTAATATATTTTTTCAAATAAAGGATATAGGAAAAAATAGGATGTTAAAAAAATCAAAAACAGATCAAATCCAAATAGCTTTAAATTGGATTGGAATGGATCAAAATTAAAGTTTAAACCAAACTTATTGAATGGTGAATTAAAAAAATCAAAGTTATTAGATCGAATGATTTTTCTCTACATGATCAATATAATCCAATTCACGAACACTCTTAAAAAATCTACTCTTATATTATAAATTTGAATACCCATTATCGAGTGAAAGCATTTTTAGGATCTATTAATGACAATATTTTTAGAAGATATTTTTGAATGAGAGTGTTTTTAGGAGTTATTCTCACTTTGTGTCACATGTCTTAAGAGTTGTCAAATGGGCCAGACTCGTCCAACTTGGTCTGACAGGCCAAATGGTAAAAACGGGTTGGTCCGAATTTTTCATAGGTCATGTTTTTTTGGCCCGATGGGTTGGGCCAAATTGGTTCATTTATTTATTTTTGCTTAAATTTATATTAATTTAAAAAGAAAAAATAAAAAATAATATCAGGCCAAATTGGCCTGGTAGTGTTCAAGCTGGGAATTTATAAGCACAACCTGGCTCGTTTGACCCATTAAGTCAAGTCAATTTAGCTCAGTTCTTTTTAAGCCACTTTTTTTACAGCCCAACCTTATAGGCCATTGGGTCGGGCCAATTTTGACAACTCTTTTTTTTGCTGAATGGCTGGGCAAAGAGACACCTCAGACCCAAAATCAATTAATCAGAAACATAAACTTCCTCCATTAAGGAGGTTACAGCAAAGTTAGGAACTGAATTAAAAAAAACATACAATAATTTTCTAAAGATAAACCAAATTTGGCAAAGCTATCAGCCAAACTATTTGACTCTCTACAAATGTGTCCAAAAGCATAGAAAAGGAATTCATCCTTTAATCTCCAAATCTCACTAACAAGTTCAGGGAATTGATTATCAAGACCCAAGTAATCATCAATAAGCCTAACTGCATCAAGGCTGTCAGATTCAACCTTCAGTTTTTCTACTCCAGCATCACGAGCCATTTGCAAGCCATAAAGAATTACCCAAAGTTCAGCCTCAAGAACTGAATAGTGAACTAATCTTCTTGAGAAAACTTGAATAAATTCACCATAATTTTATCTCATAACTGCTCCACACAAAGCAAGAAAAGCACAATGATAAAGTGCACCATCACAGTTCAGTTTGATACACTCAGCCAAGGATCCGTTACAACATCCATCAACAGTATGCACAATACTAGCTTCAGCAAATTGCAACCTGATATGGATAGCCTTACTACATAGAATATCCTTAATGAGGGCTCTAATATTAGCAGCCACAACATTGTTCGACATCCAGTTTTGGCTAAATACAAAATTGTTTCTCCTCCACCAAAGACTATCAATAATAGTACCAAAAAGAACACTCCATGAGCTTCCTTCAACTATCTTAGAGCTCTTTAAATTGATAGAAATCCAAGTACATAAGTCTTGCTGGTAAAAACAGGATTGACCATTTACATGAAATAATCTCCATTTATGCTTGGCCCATTTGCAATCATGTAAAGCATGGAGCACTGATTTTGTGTCCACATTACACAAGGAACACTGATCAATATGAGTCATGTGCCTGCGAGCTCTCAAATCATTTGTGGGCAAAATTCCTTTGACAACCTTCCATAACTGATATCTTATCCTTTCTGGACCATCCCAACGCCAAATAAGTTGAAACAACTGATTATTAGGAAAATTATCATGACCAGAAATCTTATGATAAGCTTTTCTGGTTGAGAACCTCCCATTTGAATCACTATCCTACTCCAAAAAATCATTTGAATTGGAGCTACAAGGGGGCTTTAAACACTGAATGCTTAGAATAATATTATCAAGAAGAAATGACGCCAACCTTTGAAGATCCTACTCACCATTCAAATTCACAAAGAAATAAACAGGAAGATTCTGATCCTCCAAACTATCTGAAGACTTATATTGATTCAGAGGACCCTTACCTGGAACCCAGTAGTCTTCCCAGAAACGAATCCTCCTCCCATTTCCAACACGCCAAATCACATCAGAAGTAACAAAATTCCAAGTTTTAGCAATTCCACGCCATAGGTTGGTACCATGTCTGCTAGGATCAATTTTGGGCAGAACATCATCACCACATTTATATTTAGCACGAATCACCCTTACCCAAAGATCATTTGGTCTATTGCACAAATTCCATCCCACCTTTGTCAGTAGCGCCTGATTCATAGATCCAGCCTTTCTAAGACCAAGCCCACCATTCCTCTTAGGCAAACAAATTGAATCCCACTTAAGCCAATGAACCTTCCTAGTATTGGAAGTATCACCCCAAACAAAAATTCGGCATTTCTTGTCAATCTCTTCACAAACAGCAACTAGAAGTAGATTTGTTTGCATGACATAATTAGGGAGGGCCTGCACAATAGCTTTTGTTAAAGTGACCCACCCGCCAAATACAGATTAGACGCCTTCCAATTACTAAGCCTCTGTGTAATTTTATCAATCAAGAATTGGTAGCTCTGTTTAGAAGCTCTATCATGATGGAGAGGCACCCCCAAATATTTACCAAGGTCCGCAGTCTGTTGGTAACCAAGCTCATTAACAATCTGATCTTGCGTTTGCCAATGAACATTTGAAGAGAAAAATATTCTAGTTTTTTCCACATTGACTTTTTGGCCCGAACTCATGCAAAATGCGTAAAGCACTTTCTTCAACACCTCCGCTTGTTCCATATTAGCTTCAACAAACAAGAGAAGATCATCTGCAAAAGCCAAATGAGAGAGTTTGGGGCCTCCTCTAGAAAGTTGAATAAGAGTCCACATTTTTTGTTCCACAGTAAAATTAATCAAATGGAAAAGCCTCTCAATACAAAGAACAAATAGATATGAGGAAATAGGATTACCCTGACGAATGTAATGACCCCCAGATCAGGCGTCTTAGCAGCTTCACTCCATGATACTTCACACAGTGACACTTCCCTCAACTCCTCATTGGGTCGAACCCTTCACCGGTCAGAACCCTCCGTGGGTAGTCCTTTCTGAGATGTCCGACCGCTTTCAAGATCATTGACTGTCCCCACAAACCAACACGAGACTTCTCAACATGCTTTATCCTCACTCGCACACTTCCTGGAAAACTTCCCAGGAGGTCACCCATCCCATAATTGCTCCAAGCCAACCACGCTTAACTGTGGAGTTCTTAGGTGATGAGCTACCGAAAAGTAGATGCATCTTGTTGGTATAGGTAGTACCAATTATTTCCTTCAAGTCATCCTCAACTATATAGTCCCACACCTATACCACCTCTGGATCCCTCTAGCTCATTCTGGTATGATTCGCCTGGGTGTTACAACGAACACCTCTAGATGGACCGAACTTTTCAAGGGCTTCACCATTCCAAAGAACTTAAAAAGTAGGAGAAGAAATGCAGCAATGCACCAAATTAAATATACCCTCATATATCTTATCCTAATCCTAAACATTTATTTTTAGGCAATTGTTAAATATACCCTCCTTGATTGTATGATATACCTCCCCTTTTCTACTTTTTTTCTAATTTATTCGCTTTTTACCCTTATCTCTTCACCTGTTGCACACCCTTTCCTCAAACACGTTCTTTCGATCTCTTCTTCCTTTCATCACAGAACGAGAGCAATGGTTACACACATAGCGGCAATCTCAATCATCGTTTTGTGGTCCAACGCGCAAACACGACATTTAATGGCAGCGACAAATGTCAGCGACGACGACAACATCGTAGCAAGTGAGTGTCGCAGAGGAATGATCCTTCGTGGGTGTCGCAACGACGACGACATTTGATGCTTGCACACATTCTCAATCAAGGAAAATAAAAAAAATAGGTTAAGGGATTTTCCTTGATGTGGACTTAGTCCTAGAGTTTCTATTGTTGTTGTAGATTTTGTTGCATGACGAAATCTACATCTATGTTATTCCGTGCCTGTCTTCTCTAAGAAGCTTGAGCAGTTCTAGTATATATAATACTTGTTGCAAGTGAAATTTGAGATTTGGCAAGTGTCCTTCCATTTACTAGGTGTTGTATCAAATCCTTTATCATTGGAATTCTCGGATTCTATTCCATAGTCAAATACTCCAATAATGATATCGATCACTTTTAGTACTTTCAAGAAAAAAATACATGAGTAAATCATATCACTTTCAGTATTGTCCAGAAAAAAAAACATGTAAGCTGTTGGAGATCCCACATTGACTAGTAATATGGCCAAGTTAGTGTATATAAGTAGGGGGACAACCCTCATCTTACAAGTCGGTTTTGTAGGGTTGAGTTAGGCCCAAACCCCCACTTTGTAGGGTTGCCCCTTACTTATATACACTAACTTGGTCATATCACTAGTTAATGAGACAGAGAAATATGACAAGATGTTTGTGATTTTGTGAGAGGAATTAGGGACAAAGGGTCTGAGTGGGGGTGTGTTTGTCTCTGTCTATTGTTCGACCCATATTTACCCTAATCTAAATAATAGAATAGTTTAATTGAATATTTTTCTGTGGTGATTTGGTACATGGATAAAATACACATTTGATACATAATTACATTTTATTATATTACTGTGTTGATTTTTTTTTTGAAAGGAACTGTGTTGAATTTCAACACAATAAAAGTTTAATTTTGATGGATTATCGGTGTAAAGAGTTTTACTGTGTCAATTAATTAGAAAATACATCAATTATGACTTTTAGAGTAAGTATTATAAAAGTTCACAATTTTATCTTATATAATAATTCATAATTTAATAATATAAAAAAATATTTACACTTCCACTGTATTTTAATTATTCTATTACTGTACATAGATCACTTATCTGATTGAAATTATTTTTCATTGTTTTGTTGCATTCTCATTCATTTAATTTGATACAAAATGTGAATAATAAATTTAATATTTATAGAAAAACATTAAACCAATTATTACATATTGCTTACCTATTTTGAATCTATTATATCAATTCCTATATTGTGAATTTGAGTCTTCTTTTATAAAAATGAGGATAATTTTTTGTTATATTCTTTCCTTCTGTATCATGCGATTCTACTATTATTTAATATACTTATATTTATATTATTCAAAAAGAGAAATGCTAATGATACTCTCTCTAACACTCTCCTTTTAACCCTCTCTGTCATTGGTTGAAATTGGTTGAAAATCATCAATTTTGGTGGCTCTCACTTCTATATTAGAATTTTAAGTGAGACCCACCAAAATTGATGATTTCTAACTAATTTCAGTCAATCATATGAAAAATGTTAAAAAAAAGAGTGTCATTAGCATTCCTGTTAAAAAAAATTCTCAAATCATTAATTATTTTCAAATTTTTCTTCACACTAGAATATCTTATATTAAAAAAATAATGCTAAGTTTTTATATTTTTAAATCTCAAGATTAATTACTTTATTTTTTTCTTTTTAAATTAAAATTCTTTTTTTGCTCAAATCTTTAATTATGTCTATTCTAAAATTATTTTTATATTTTAACTCCATTCTAAGAACTCACATAATAGTGAAATACTTATTACTACTTATTCATTAAGAAATTAATTGATGAACTCTTAAACACTAATACAAAAAAATATCGGTATTTGACATTTTTTTATTGATTCTAATTACATTTGATTGATGTAGTATATATATATATATATATATATATATATATATATATATATATATATATATATATATATATATATATATATATATATATATATATATATATATATATATTAAAAAACTGCAGTGCGACTACAAGTCTTTCATGATATACAAATAATGATATGAACTTAGATACATAACCAAATATAGAACCAACACTCCAAATTAAATAATCCAAATCAAAGAATACCAAATGGATTGCCTCATTTCCTCCTCCCACATAAACAAATTCTTCCGTCACCTCTAACACCACTTCCACTTTCCTTTGCACCATTCCCCTAACTCAGCCACCTTTTCCATCTTATTATCAAAAAAGCTATACAACCTGTTATAACTAGATTTTAGCTAGCACACACCCCTCCATCCAAGGATCCTGCTAAAAAATGTGTCCATCGATCCAGTTTAATTTCACTGATTTCATAATATTTTCTCTCCACCAATCATCAAAGTTCAAAGAATTGCTATTTGGAGGCTTAATATGCAAAAGTATTAGACTTGGACAGCAGAATTGAAAACAAAACACACAACTGCACAAAAAGAATAAGTGAGTCCGTTACAATTTTTGTCAAAGACTCGTGAGTACCCATGCAATATTTTAACTATTAATTATATCCTCTAGTTCCCCCTAGAGATTTTATCATTTTATATTGAGGGAGAGATTATTTAATCTTTTTTATTACTTGTAGCTAGCTATTTTATTGAGGGAGATATTTTATCATTTCAAAGTATTTAATACTAAATTATTCATAAGTTTCAATCTAATACTTAATTTATTACAGCAATGAAGTATTGAATACAAAATTAATTATTCAAACTCGCACCTCGAATCCATCCACCGGTGGTGGATTGTGCTTAATTAATTTCAAACAAATCGTCAAAATTTAGTTGGAAAAGAGATATATATTATAACACACATGTTGAGTACATTATAATCATTATCCATATGTTTTTAAAGCAGAAGGCTAACAATTCACCAAAAAAAAAAAAAAGCTGAAGGCTTTCTTGAATAATAAATATATACGGCTCTCTCTCTCTATATATCATTCAAACGATACAATAACAAACTAATTGCTGGCAACTTATAATCTCATACAATCAATATCTGTAAATTCTCTGAAGCCTTTGGAACATCGAGTAACAAGCTTACACGTTCATAGCGCTCTTCCAATCTTTCATCACCCTCTTCCTTCACTATATTGATAATAAGTTGCTCCAAGACACAGCCAGTTTGGATCATATAGTAGCACCAACACATTCCATTCTTGCTCGCTGGAATTCCTTCACCTCAACCACCTTTAGAGTTTTTCTTAAGCATTCAAAACTTACATTTTGTTCCATACAGAATTTCGAAAAGTTGAAAATATAGGGCTTAACAATATCCTGAAATATATATATATATATATAAAACATATCAACACATGTTCCATTCAAGCTTTAATATGCATATATAACCACTGAGAAAGAGTTGTATATATATATAAAATCAAAGGTAATTGACTCACTCCATATATTTTTCCTTGGCCCATGTCCAGCGTGAGTTTCTCCAAACGAACACAACTGGTAAGAACTAACATGAATCCGAACATTTCTTGAATATGCATATTAGTCTTCACGATCAAATGTCTCACGTCCATATTATGTTTGATACGCATCTGTTCTTCTCCAGTAGGAATAGCCTTTTTTTTTTTTTTTTTGCCATGCATTTAAAAATGAAAACAAATATTTAAAAAAAAATCAAGTTGTTTCTAACCATACCAAAGAACAAAAAAATAATTATATTCATACATTTAATCTCTCTTTCATCTAATTTTCATTTTTTTTATCTCTCTTAATTTTCTATCACAACTATTATTTTCTCTATCTTTTCTTGTCCTTCCTATCGTTTTCTTTCCTCCACCTCATCCAGACCAAAATGGGTGAATGTTAATTCATATTTCTCATTTAAAAAAGAGAAAGAAAAATACGTACCTGCAGTAAGAAGCTGCAAACTGTAAGAACCTTAACGTATATGAGATCGTATAAAGATTTACAAAGTTCATCCCCATATTCCTCAAAATTGGCCATAGGGGTGAAGTCCAGTTGTGCTTCTTTTAAGACGTTAGGGAGTGCTTGTACTTGAAAAATCCCCATTTTTCCAGAATATTTGAGAAACTTGAGATTCGGTGCCCTGAAATCCACGTAATCAGAGATAAAAAAATCGCACTTATTTATAACCAACCTTTTTAATCCAAGTTCTCTAGAGCCCATATCGAAATGTGCCAAATTCCAACATTTCTTGAGACTCAAGTTTTCAAGTTTCCCAAGGGTGGATAAGAGGGTCTTAACAGTGTCAAGAGTCACTTCAATCCACCCAAAAGAAACATCCTTAAGTGCCACAAGATTGCACAAATCAGGCATGGCAAAACCGCATGCATACAACTCTAGAGCCCCAAGTGATGCATGTCCATAAACATGGTTTGGCAATTGAAACAAAGCATCATGATGATTATCATCATCCTCGTCCCATGTTGGGTCTGAGAAATCAAGCCTCAACTCTTTAACCCCGTGCTCTGTAGCAAATGCAACACAACGTTCTATAATGTCAGCACAACTTTCAGGGTTTGAAACCTTGAGAGAGAACTTGTCCACTGTGTTGCCTTTGTAGTTCTTCACGAAGTTGGTGATGAAGCTGAAGAAAACCTTTCTCTGTGCTTCTTTGGTTTCATCAGATCCACAAGGATTAACAAAGAAGAGTTCGTTGAAGTCTATGTTCCTCGTTGATTGCCATATCTTGGACCACTTCTTGGACAGGACGCATGTCCTTGCTGCCTCTTTGAAAGGAAGGAATGAAACAATGGTGATAAGAACAGCTTCCTTCAACAAACAGAACTTGTCCACCAGGTTCCTTCTTATCCTTGTCATGGCTATATATAGTTTTGAATCGAAGGCAAAAGGGTGCAACCTTTGGTGACTCCTTGTGTCCTGCAAAATCAAAATTACACAAAAGTTGTCATAGTTTTCTCATAGGATGTCATTTAAGGTATTCAAAATTTGAAGTTTTGTTTTTAACTAAATAGCTCTTACATGCTCCCAAAGAATTATGTTTCTATCTATATTACTTAATATTATGTGCAGAATTCATTTTTTTTTCGTAAACATTATATTCTGAATTAATGGCATCCCATCTTAATAAATCCATTTAAAAAAAAATCTAACAATTTGAGGATGTTTCTAAATATTGTTATATATAGAAAAATATCGGGCTATGAATTTTTTTATTTTATTTCAGAACAACAAACTCACTCTTGCATTAAACTAAATTAAGAGTGAAAATGGGTCAGATTGGTTCAAGTTTGACGGGGAAATTGAAATTAATCGAATTTAATATAAAATTTAAGGGTTATAAGGTTGGCTTAGATATGAAGGAGAAGGGAGGAGGGAAGAAGTCGTGGTTATAGGCGTGAAGATTAAACTTGTGTTTATGTATGTCTTTTTTTGTTTTTACCTAACTTGGTTGAATTCGAGTCAGTTTGGGCTAGGTCTTAGATTATTCAAAGAAAAGTTGGAGGTGAAATGGAAAAAACTAAAAAAATAATCGGGGAAAAACATTAAAAATTAAACCTAGGTAGAAATATTAGATCAAATACCAAATCAACCCAAACAAAAATGTAAATATACCCAAAATTGTTGATATAAGTCACGAAATACAACAACTCAAAATAAGTCAGACACAACAAACATCAATCCAAAATCATTGATTTTGAATAATAGGTGTGAATATACCTGAAGGAGAAAAATGAAAAAATCAAGTGCGACCGAACTTGGGACTTCGTTGTGTGAGGAGTGCAAGGGGATAAGAACTTTGACAGAGAAGTTGTAAAAGACAAAAGTAGAGAAACTAAAAAAGAGAGAAGGGTTGTTTCACTATTTCAAAGAAAACAACAAAGGGAAAAAAAGAGCAATGAATGAGGTCTTTGGTGGTGTTGACTATGGCGTGAGATGGTAGCAAGGCAAAAAAAATATGGTGACAAGATATTTAAGATTTGGAGAGAGGAATTTGGGACAAAGGGTTTGAGTGGATGGATGTCACCGTCTTTATCTGTTGTAATAATAATAATAATAATAATAATAATAATAATAATAATAATAATAATAATAATAATAATTGTATTGACCACCAAGTCAGATCGAGTGTCAAGATCTAGAATATTTAGGGCTTAAATTGATTTTGATTGGTTGACAGTATAAAATTACTTTACACTATCAGTACATGATTGTTAAACTCTTGAGTTTATATATGTTTTGTTTTGGACCTAACTAGGTTGGAATCAACTCAATTTGGGCTAGATATTAGATTATCAAAAGAAAAAAGTTGAAGGTAAAATGGAAAAAACTAGAAAAAAAAATTGGGAAAAAACATTATAAATTAAACCTAGCTAGAAATATCAGATCAAGTACCAAAGCAACCCAAACAAACATGTGAACATACCCAAAATTGTTGATATGAGTCACAAACTACAACAACTCAATAAGTCAGACACAACAAACATCAACCTAAAATCATTGATTTTGAATAATAGGTGTGAATATACCTAAAGGGGGGAAATGAAAAACCAGGTGCAATCAAACTTAGGACTTTGTTGTGTTGGGAATGCGATAGGATGAGAACTTTGACAGAGAAGTCATAAAAGACAAAAGTAGAGAAACTTAAAAAAAGAGAAGGGTGTTTCACCACTTCAAAGAAAACGGCAAAGGGAAAAAAAGAGTGATGAAAGAGGGATTTTGCTGGTGTGGCCTGTGGCGTGAGATGGCAGCAAGGCAAAAAAAACTTAGTGATAAGATATTTGAGTTTTGGAGAGAGGAATTTGGGACAAAGGGTCTAAGTCGGTGGATGTCATCATCTTTGTCTGTTGTGATAATAATAATAATA
This sequence comes from Pueraria montana var. lobata, assembly GCA_026413185.1. Classification (NCBI taxonomy): domain Eukaryota; kingdom Viridiplantae; phylum Streptophyta; class Magnoliopsida; order Fabales; family Fabaceae; genus Pueraria; species Pueraria montana. Next base: position 77,363,912 of record CM048647.1, read on the forward strand.
ATAATAATAATATTATTATTATTATTATTATTATTATTATGTATTAACCACCAAGTCAGGTTTGGTGTCAAGTTCTAGAATATTCAGGGCTTGAATTGATTAGGTCAAGTTGTTTATTTCATAAAATTGGATGACTTGCAAACTTGTTCAAACCAAGTCTAATATATTCGAGTTAGGTTAGGAAGGGTTAACTAGATTAATAAGGTTTTGTCCTACCCATGTTTCCCCTAATCTAGATAACAACATATTGCAATTGAATATTTTCTGTGGAAAGTTAATTTAATAATTTGGTTATGGATAAAATACACATTTTATACATAATTTACATTTTATTAGATAGTTGTGTTGAATTTGTACACACTAAAATTAAAGTTTAAGTTTGATGCATTATTAGTGTAAAGAGTTTTATCATGTCAACTAATTAGAAAATATATAAATTATGAATTTTAAAGTAATTATTATAAAAGTCAACAATTTTATCATATATAACAATTTATAATTTGCTAACAATATAAAAAAATCTTTACACTTTCAATGTATTTTTTTTTATTCTGCTTTTTTTTTATTCTGACACTTTCAATGTATTTTAAATAAATTCATAAAATTATTATATTTTTGTATAGATCATTTATCCAAATTAAATTGGTTTTAATTATTTTGTTTCATTCTCATTAATTTCATACCAAATGTCTATAATAAATTTAATATTTATAGAAAACATTAAACCAATTATTACATATTGCTTATTATGAATCTATTATATATATATCAATTCCTAAATTGTCAATTTGAGTCTTCTTTTATAAATGAGGGTTTTTTTTCCTTATATCATTTCTTTTTGTAACATGTGATTCTACTATTATTTAATATACTTATATTTTTATTATTAAAAAATTCTCAAATCATTAATTATTTTAAAATTTATAAATCTCATGTTTAATTACTTTAATTTTTTCCTTTTTGAATTGAAATTCTTTTTTGCTCAAATACTTAATTATTTCTATTCTTAAATTAATTAATTAATTTTTAAATTTTACTATTTCTTTCCTACATTTAAATAAATAAAATAATATATTGATATAAACTTAATTATTTAATTTTATACTTATTTTATAATTATTATATAATTCTTTTAATTTCAAAAATATAATAGGTGTTCATAATTCTTTTAATTTTCAATATTATGAAAGTTTTCCCAAGGCTTAGCTACTCCCTCTACATGATTGGTTTTCTATGCCCTAAAAGCATAAAAACCAATAACCATATAAGCCCAAGGCTTAGCTACAGTGCATCGTCCATGGCTTATGCACCTATAACAATATACATGAGTAGAGGTCCTATGACTCTTGTATTGTCATTCATGGCTTAAAACTTCCCTAGCAAAATTGTCATGGCACTTGTCATATGACTATAACTTCATTCTATTTGTCTTGTGTTTGCAGTACCCATAATTGAGTATATAGCAGCACATAGATATTTTAATTTCTATCATCACTAATCTTGTAAATGCTCTGAATTGCATCGATGGTGCCTCTGCTAGGGTTTGAAAACCCCTGATTTCCTAGAAATATTGCCTTCCCCTATGGCGGCAGAACCTCCCATTTGCCCATGGGCTTTCCTAGAACCTGCCATTCCTTCTTCTTCTCCACCTCCGCTAACCGAAAAAACACATCCGTGGCAGAATCGCTCCTTTGTGCAAGCTCTGAAAAATTCATGTGCCATTCCTATTAGCCAACTTCCCAAGCCCTGTTTAAAAGGAGATGTTATCTCCATCAAAATTTCAGAGGAGGAATATCAACAAGGATTACAAAGTTGTCAAAACAGCTTACACGGTCGTCTCATCTTAGCCAAAGGATGTAACCCTGTCAAAGCTGAAGAGCTACGCCAAAAGCTTGCAAAGTTGTGGAAGCCCATTGGCCAGTGGAAGATGGTACCCTTAGGCAAAGGTTATTTTGAGTTCAGTTTTGCATCCTTAGAGGACCTTCGCAGTGTTTGGACAGTGGGGACGTGGAGCCTTCATCCCGGTTTGCTCAGACTGTCCCAATGGAGTGCTGACTTCAATCCCAATAGTATGAAGCAAACACACATTCAATGTTGGATTCGTATTCAAGGGCTTGCCCAAGAATACTGGCGATCAAAAATTCTTTTCGAGATTGCTGGAGCAGTAGGCACTCCGATAGCTCTAGATGAGTCCACCAAGTTGAGGACCTTTGGCCATTTTGCTAGAGTGCTAGTTGACGTTGATCTTTCAAGTAATCTGCCAAATGAAATTCTAGTTGAAAGAGATTCTTATGCCTTTTTCGTTGGAATAACCTATGAGAAATTACCTTTGTTCTGTAACTTTTGCAAAAGTATTGGTCATGTAGTGGCCAACTGTAACAAGAAAGAAGGTTCATTAGATGATAAGATGAAGAAAGATAAGCAATTAATAGGCAAAGATCCTATTATCTCTGAGTATGTTGTGAAAAATGCAGATAAACAAAGATCGGAGAATGAGGGGAATACTGTGCACAACATCTCTCGTAATTTGGTTGCTGGTCAAATTATTACAGACAAGCTGTTTGACAAAATGCCCTGAACAAACTGGCCCTCTTAGGGATCATCCAGACTCTGCTGGGGCTCAACCAGAAACTGTTGGGGCCAAGCAAGTACAAACTGACCCCTCAGTTGTTCGACAAAAGTCCCCAGACCACACTGTCATTGTCTCAGAACAAGTCAATGAACCACAAAAGAATACACCTTCTAAGGCTATGGAAGCAATCAATCATGAAGTTGCTCAAATTTACTTAGAAGAAGTGCAGAGTACTGTTGTTGCTGCAAATTCAGAGGTTGGACTCTCAATAGATGTTTCTTTTCATGACTATGCTTTTCAACCAATAGTTCAGAATGACATCAGAACCTTGTCCAGGTCTTGGGCTGATATAACTGACAACGAATCAGAATATGATATATCAAACCCAGATAATACAGAGGTAGAGTGTGGCAACTCTCAAAATTTCCATTTAGTTCCCACCAAGTCTCAAAAACAGCAACTGGAAAAAACAGGAAGAAAGGATGCCCCTGAATCGCCTTTTCCAGAGGTTGTACAAAAGGATCTTCAAATCCTTGCAAATTTTTGGGGACAAGTGGAGAATGATGAAATAGATATTGTGACAAACATGAACAACTCTGCAGCCACAACAAACAACTTTCAAGTGGTTCTTCCAACCACTCAGCGCAAGAGGACTTCCAGGAAAAAATAATCATTCTGTTTATGTTCAGTCCTAGAGTGCTTTTTTGTAGGCTGGATCCACTTGTTTTGCTTGGTAATGACTCTCCTTTGGATAGTTAGGGATGTGAGTTTTCTATAGGACTCATATTTTCCTTTAGCTTACAGTGGTATACAACATCATAGCTCTTCTTGATGTTACTATGCTCCTCCTTTTTGTTTGGAGGATTTCTATAGCTTTAGCTTAGGTCTTCCTAGCTAGCTACAGATTATCTTGTTTTTATTTTCATGGGTATTGGCTTGGTCCCCCCATGTTTTGTTGTTCTGTTTTTCTTTTTTCTTTAATATATTTTCTGTTTTCTGCTAAAAAAAAAAAATCTTGTAAATGCTCCTAACGACAAAATGTACCTGATGCTACAGTGACCACCAACTCCAAAGCTAATTAAAGTAAATCATTTTAATTTTAATGCTTTACAAAGACAAAAACATGTTGCTACCACATTGACAGCACCATACTGCAACTTATACCAACAAAACATGGCAACCAAAAATGCACAAAAAAAAAGCTGTGACTATACCAAAACCTTCACTATAATGACTATATGTGACTCCACCATTTCCCCTTTTGCAGCAAATTGCCTTCCATTTCCAAAGCCTGCACTTTCCAATAACACCCCAAGACCTCAGTGATCAATGCAACTCAAAACTTGTGGAAATTTTGGACTCATTAAAAGAGAAGTGTGACTCAAAGCACAGTTTTCAATATATCCCAAGCAGCTTATATTATCATACATTGATAGAACCTATCTTACAGACTTCTCCTTTTACCTCATGTATGCCAATCTACTACACTTCCCTATTTCAAATATCATCGTTCTTCACTCGTTGCAAATGAAGCTAGCTTTGACACTGATCTTTTGGGATCAAGACCCAAGTAGCTAGATACAAAATATTAAAGTTTGCTCGCTTTGCTGTAATCCATAACCATGCTTGCTTGTATTTTGACCTTCTCCATCATTAATTGTTGCAACATCCGACAATTTAGATTGGTATTGCTTGTTATTTGTTAATTTGCAAAAGTATTAATTAGGCTTGAAAACAAAATGAAGAACTACTGCACAAGGAGAATATTAATTAACTAACTACCAGATGATATAAAGTGTGGACGTAAGCTTGCATATATACATTATCCAAGACAAAGCTGCCAAGGCTCCAATCCAAGTTCGCTGGTATCCACCCCATTGGTACTGCGGACAATGGCTTCATGGATTCTCTGGATCTTGTGGTTTCACAACCAACTTGCACACTCAACTTTTTGCTATATTCCAGGGTCGATCTTCAGTTAGTTTGGAATTTAGGTTCTTCAGTTTCAAGCACACTTTCAGGGAGGGGAATGCTTGTTCGGACTGGCTTAACACTATATATGTTGAAACCTCTTCATTTATGGAACTTCTTGCCCTGCGCAACTCTCTTTTCTTAAACAGTAATACAAAAAAAGATTGGTATTTGACATTCTAGATTGATTCTAATTACAGTTGATATATTAAATATGTTTTTTTTTTTTTTAAAAATAGCCGTGCAACTACAAATCTTTCATAATATACAAACAATGATATGAACTTAGATACATAACTAAATATAGAATCAACACTACTCCAAATTAAATAATCCAAATCAAAGAATACCAAATGGATTGCCTCATTTCCTTATACGGTTACACTCCTTACTTACTGTACGCAATGCAAGCAAACCAAAAACTGGAAAAAGTGATATTTGCAATCGTTATGAAATGCAGATGATATTCCCACCACCTCTCAAGCATTAATTTCCTCCTCCCACATAAATGAGAGTCTTCCGTCACCTCTAACACCACTTCCAGTTCCACTTTCCTAATTTGCACCATTCCCCTAACTCAGCCACCTTTCCCATCTTAGTATCAAAAAAGCTATACAACCTGTTATAACTAGATTTTAGCACACACCCCTCCATCCAAGGATCCAGCTAAAAAAATGTGTCCCATCCAATTTAATTTCACTGATTTCATAATATTTTCTCTCCACCAATCATCAAAGTTCAAAGAATTGCCATTTGGAGGCTTAATATGCAAAAGTATATTAGACTTGAACAGCAGAATTGAAAACAAAATAAAGAACAGTAGTGAATCCGTTACAATTTTTGACAAAGACTCATGAGTATGCAATATTTTAACTAACTATTAATTATATCCTCTAGTTCCCCATAGAGATTTTATCATTTTATCGAGGGGAGAGATTATTTAATCTTTTTTTTACTTTTAGCTTTTTTATTGAGGGAGAGATTTTATCATTTCATAGTATCTAATACAAAATTATTCATAACTTTCAATCTAATACTTAATTTATTACAGCAATAAAGTATTGAATACAAAATTAATTATTCAAACTCGCTCCTCGATCGAATCCATCCGCCGGTGGTGGATTGCGCTTAATTAATTTCAAACAATATATTAAAATTTAGTTGTAAATTAAGAGATAGCTATATATATTATAACACACATGTTGAGTACAAATTAATGTATAACCATTATCCATATGTTTTTAAAGCAGAAGGCTTTCTTGAATAATACATAAGCTTCTCTCTCTATATATATATCATTCAAATGATACAATAACAAACGAAATGCTAGCAACTTATATATATTCTCATACAATCAATATCTGTAAATTCTCTGAAGCCTTTGAAACATTGAGTAAAGATCTTGCACATGCATAGCGCTTTGCCACTGTTTCATCACTCTCATACTTCTTGGCTACATTGATAATAAGTTGTTCTAAGACACAGCCAACTTTGATCAGATAGTAGCACGCAAACATTTCATTCCTTCTCCCTCGGAATCCCTTCATCTCCACCACCTTTAGAGTTTTTGTTGAGCATTCAAAAATTTCGTACTGTTCCTTACAGAACATCTCAAAGTCGAAAGGATATGGGTTAACGTAATCCTGAAATATACATAAAACATATCAACACATGTTCCATTCAAGCTTTAATTAATATGCATATATATATATATATATATATATATATATATATATATATATATATATATATATATATAACCATTGAGAAAGAGTGACATATAAAATCAAAGGTAATTGACTCACTCGATATATTTTTCCTTTGCCTATCTCCAGCGTGAGCTTCTCCAAACAAACACAACACTGAAGAAGTAACGTTAATCCGAACATTTCTAGCCTATGCATATTAGTCATCACGAACAAATGTCTCACGTACATATCATGTTGGATACGTTCCAGTGTTTCTTCTCCATAAGGAATAGCCTTTTTTTTTTCCACGCATTTAAAAATGAAAAACAAATATTTAGAAAAAAATAATCAAACTGTTTCTAATCATACCAAAGAATAAAAGAATAATTATATTCATACATTTAGTCTCTCTTTCATCTAATTTTCATTTATTTTTTTATCTCTCTTAATTTTCCATCACAACTATTATTTTCTGTATCTTTTCTTGTCCTTCCTGTATCATTTTTCTTCCCTCCACCTCATCCAGACCAAAATGCATGGGTGGATGTTAATTCATATTTCTCATTTAAAAAAAGAGAAAGAAAAGTACGTACCTGAAGTAAGAAGCTACAAACTGCAAGAATCTTAACGTATCTGAGATCGTATAAAGATTCACAAAGTTCATCCCCATATTCCTCAAAATTGGTCATAGGGGTGAAATCCAGTTGTGCTTCTTTTAAGACGTTAGGGAGTACTTTTACTTGAAAAATCCCCAATTTTCCAGTATATTTGAGACACTTGAGATTTGGCGCCCTAAAATCCACGTAATCAGAGATAACAAAATGGCACTTCTTTATGAGCAACCTTCTTAATCCAAGTTCTTTAGAGCCCATATCAAAATGTGCCAAATTCCAACATTTCTCCAAACTCAAGATTTCAAGTTTGCCAAGGGTAGATAAGAGGGTCTTAAGAGTGTCAATTGTCACTGGAATCCAGCCAAAAGAAACCTCCTTAAGTGCCACAAGATTGCACAAATCAGGCATGGCAAAACCACATGAATACAACTCTAGAGCCTCAAGCGATGCATGTCCATAAACATGGTTTGGCAATTGAAACAAAGCATCATGATGGTTATTATCATCCTCCACCTCCCATATTGGGTCTGAGAAATCAAGCCTCAACTCTCTAACCCCGTGCTCTGTAGCAAATGCAACACAACGTTCTATAAAGTCAGCACAACTCTCAGGGTTTGAAACACTGAGAAAGAACTTGTCCACTGTGTTGCTATTGTAGTTCTTCATGAAGTTGGTGACGAAGCTGAAGAAAACCCTTCTCCGTGCTTCTTTGGTTTCATCATATTCATAATAATCAACAAAGAAGAGTTCGTCGAACTCTATGTTCCTCGTTGATTGCCATATCTTGGACCACCTCTTGGACAGCACGCATGTCCTTGCTGCTTCTTCAAAAGGAAGGAATGAAACAATGGTGATAAGAAGAGCTTCGTCCAACAAAGAGAACATGTCCACGTTCCCTGCCATGGCTACAGCTAGTGATGAAACTTTTTAATTTGGCTTGGTAGTCAAATATATGAGTGCTATGTGAAATGGTATTGGTTTTGGTCTTTTTTATAGTTTTGAATGGGTGCAACCTTTGGAGGACACGTTTTGTATATTGTGAATGATCTTTGGTGATGCCTTGTTTCCCTGCAATGCATAAAATTAGCACTAGAGTCATTTAAGGTATTCAAAATCTGAAATTATGTTTTTAACTAAATAGCTCTTTTACGTGTTCCCAAGGAATTGTGTTTCTATCTATGTTGCATGATATTATATTCAGAATTGATATTTTTTTGGTAAACATTATATTTCGAATGAATTATTTAAGGTATTCAAAATTTGAAATTATGTTTTTAGCTAAATAGCTCTTACGTGTTGTTCCCAAAGAATTATGTTTCTATCTATGTTACCTAATATTATATTCAGAATTGATATTTTTTTTGGTAAACATTATATTTTGAATGAATTATTAATTTAAGGTATTCAAAATTTGAAATTATGTTTTTAGCTAAATAGCTCTTACGTGTTGTTCCCATGGAATTGTGTTTCTATCTATGTTACATAATATTATATTCAGAATTGATAATTTTTGGTAAACATTATATTTCGAATGAATTGCATTCCATCTTAACAAATCCATTTGAAAAAAACTAACAATTTAAGGATTTTTTAAGAAAGTTATATATGAAAAAATATCGCATTGAATTTTCTATTTTATTTCAAAACACCATACTCACTATCGATGGATAAAAGAATATACATAATATTGTCTACTGTTGAGTTAATAATCAAGAAAAAAAGAAGGTGCTCTCTAAGCCAAAAAAAATTAAAATAAAAAAGGTAATGAAAAAATTATATTAAAATTTTTTCATATGTTAAGATTTTAAATTTTTAAATCTTATCTTTAGTTACTTTTACTTTTTTATACTTAAATTTAAAGTTATATGAAAAAAATACATCTGCTTTTTTTTTTTAAATATCAAACTTACTCTTGATAGATGCAAAAAATATTACCCTTTATTGAGTTAATTAACGAAGACAAAACAAATTTCTCTCTCTCTCTCTCTCTCTTTTTTTTTTTTTGACAAGAAACGATGAAGCAAAAACAAAAGACAGAAACAACAAAGAAACTACGCCCTAGGGAAACAAATGCCCTGTGCATCAGCCATCGGGAAGCCTTGGAGAGCAGAAGGAGGGTAACAAGATTCTCTCTAAGCAACTTTTTCTAAAAATAAAATATAATTCAAAATAATTATTAAATATTTTTGTATTAATTTAAATTAGAGGTGAACAAAAGTTGATTTGGTTCGAGTTTGGAGACAAAATGAAATCGAATTGGGTATAGTATTTCATTGAGTCAGTTCAGGTTTACATGTTTTATTTTTTGTTTTGACCTAATTTGGTTGGATTCGAGTCAATTTGGGCCAAGTCTTAGATTATCCAACAAAACAAGTTGGAGGGGAAATGGAAACAAAATTGGGGAAAAACTTTATAAATTAAACCTAGGTAGAAATATCATATCAAATACCTAATTAACCCAAACAAAAAAGTGAATATACCCAAAATTGTTGATATAAGTCACAAAATACAATCCAAAATAAGTCAAATATGACAAACATTAACCCAAAATAATTCATTTCGAATAATAGGTGTGAACATACCTGTAAGGGGGAAAAGAAAAATCAGATGCGTTCAACTTTCAACTTTGTTGTGGTGGGAGAGTGACTAATTCAGAGAACGAAATTAACATGCCCAAAGGAGAAAAAGGTGACGAGAACTTGGAAAAAGAAGACGTAAAAGACCGAAGGGAAGAAAACAAAAAAGAGAGAAATGATGTTTCAATGTTTCAAAGTAGATGGTAGAGGGTAAAAGAGAGCGATGAAAGAGTTGTTTGCGTTGGTGCGGCCTGTGGCATGAGATGGCAGCAGGGTGCACAGAAATATAGGAACAAGTTTTTGGTGAGAGGAATTAGGGACAAAGGGTCTAAGTGGTGTAATAGTAGTAATAATAATAGTAATTGGAATCGAGACCTGACTTTATATTAGATTAGGTTGTTTATTTCACAAATCGGATGACTTTCAAACTTGTTCAAACCAAGTCTAATATATTCGGGTTGGGTTAATCGATTATATTGATCATGTTTGTCCAATCAACCCCTCATTTAAATAAAAGAATATTGTAATTGAATATTTTCTATGGAGACTTGACACATGCATTAATTTAATAAGTAGTTATTGATAAAATATACATTTTATTGTGTTACTGTGTTGAATCTCTACACAATAAAATTAGAATTCAATTTTGATCCATTATCAATGTAAACAGCTTTACTCTGTGAACCAATTAGAATATATATTAGTTATGACTTGTAAAGTAATTATTATAAAAGTCAACAATTTTATCATATATAACAATTCATAATTTGATGACAATACAATTTGTTTTTTTACACTTTCAATGCATTTTAATTAAATTCATAAAATTATTCTATTATTATATTGATCATTTATCCAATTGAATTTTTTTCTTTATTTTCTTTCATTGTCATTCATTTAATACCAAATATCAATAATAAATTTAATATATATAGAAAAACATTAAACCAATTAATATAAATTGCTTATACCTATTATGAATCTATTAAATTAGTTCCAATCTTGTGAATTTGAGTCTTTCTTTATAAACTAGTGTTTTAGCCCGTGCGTTGTACAGGTTTATTAAAATTTTCACTAACTTATTTATATAGTCAATAGAAAGAAATTTGAAAAAACAAAAAAAAATTAAGAATTATATAGCACATTAAAAGAAATTTTAAAAAAGAGATAATTATAAAAGAAATTAGAAACTATAAAATTAAAAAAAAAAAATAAGGGAAGATGTAACTATGTAACTTTAATTTTTTTAATATTCACTTTGAAAAGTGAAAAGTAAATTGAATTAAGAATTTAGAATTATTGACTAAAGAGAGAAATCTTCGAAATTAAAAAATAGAGTTAGAAAATATGATAAAAGAAATATTAAAAAAAACCAATAGATTAGAGAGTATAAAATTTGAGGGGGAAAATTATATAGTACATCGAAAGAAATTTTAAAAAAGAGATAATTATAAAAGAAATTAGAAACTATAATTTTTTTAAAAGAAAAAAAATAAGGGAAGATGTGTAATGATGTAACTTTAATTTTTTTAATATTAAATTTGAAAATTGAAAAATAAATTGAATCAAGGGTTTGGAATTATTGATGAAAGAGAGAAATCTTCGGAATTAAAAAATAGAGTTAAAATATCAGATAAAAGAAATATTAAAAAAAAAAGCCCAAAAGATTAGAGAGTATAAAATTTGAAAGAAAAAAAAAAGAATTATATAGCACATCGAAAGAAATTTTGAAAAAGAGATAATTATAAAAGAAATTTGAAACTATAATTTATTTTAAAGGAAAAAAAAGATAAGGGAAGATGCAATGATGTAATTTTAATTTTTAAATTAACTTTGAAAATTTAAAAGTAAATTGAATTAAGGATTTGAAATTATTTATGAAAGAGAGAAATATTCGGAATTAAAAAATAGAGTTAAAAAAATTGATAAAAAATATTTAAAAAAATATAGCATCAGATAAAGAAGTGAATGAATGGAGGTAGTTATAGAAATATTATGAATGTGGGGTAGTTATAAAAATTGATAAGAGAAATTTTAAGCAGAGTAGAAGAACCAGATGCATGTTAAGAAAGTGAACTACACCACTCCAAGAAAGTAGAGTATTCAAATAAGAATGAATGTGAGAAAGAGTAGGGAAAGTGAAGCAAGAAGATGAGAGAATCTCTTATTCATTTATATATATAAGGAGATATGAGAATACTTTTTTGTTATATTCTTTCTTTATGTAACACGCGATTCTACTAGTATTTAATATTTATATTTATATTATTAAAAAATTCACAAATCATTAATTATTTTCAAAATTTTCTTCACATTAGAATTTTTATATTTAAATATTTTTATGCTAAGTTTTTAAATTTTTAAATCTCAAGTTTAATTACTTTAGTAACAAGCTAACAGCTGGGGTTGAGTCCAGCAAAAGGGTTTGTCTCCCACGATGTGGTGAATTAAGGTTTCAAATCCCCATTCAGAGAGGTGTAGACCTATGGAAAACCAAGAAAAAAAATAGTAACAAGCTAAAATAAAATAAAATACTAATATATTTTTTCAAATAAAGGATATAGGGAAAAATAGGATGTTAAAAAAATCAAAAACAGATCAAATCCAAACAGCTTTAAATTGGATTGGAATGGATCAAAATTAAATTTTAAACCATTGAATGGTGAATTAAGAAAATTAAAGTGATTAGATCGAATGATTTTTCTCTACATGATCAATATAATTCAATTCACGAACACTCTTAAAAAATATACTCTTCTATTATAAATATGAATTTCCATTATTGAGTGAAAGCATTTTCAGGATCTATTAATGAGGATACCTTTACAAGTTATTTTTAATGAGAGTGTTTTTACGAGTTATTTTCACTTGTGTCACATGTCTTAAGAGCTGTCAAATGGGCTAGCCTAGCCCAGCTTGATCTAACAAGCCAAATGGTAAAAATGGGTTGGTCAGAATTTTTCATAGGCCATGTTTTTTTTGGCCCAAATTGGCCCATTTATTTATTTTTGCTTAAATTTATATTAATTTTAAAAGGAAAAATAAAAAATAATATTAGGCCAAATAAGTCTGGTAGTGTTCAGGACAGGAACTTACAGGTCTGACCTGGCTCTCTGGCCCATTATGTCGGGCCAATTTAGCTCGGTTCTTTTTAAGCCACTTTTTTTACAACCCGACCTTATAGACCATCGGGCCGGCCCATTAGATCCGGCCAATTTTGACAACTCTATATTTTTATTCTTTTCAAATATATTTTTTAATTTTAAATTTAATTTAACAATTAACCCAAAAAAAGAAATATTTTTATCCATCTCAAACCACTCTTTTTATTTTCTTAACCACTTATCGTTCTCAATCTACCATTTTCATATTTTTTTTAAATTGAATTTCAATGATTCCTTAAGAAAAATTGTCAATAACTAAAACTAATTAATATTATCTCACAAAATAAATTATTTATCGTAAATTTAAAATGTAATTTATATGTTTAAAAATATTTATTTATTATAAATTTTAATTATATAAAATAAATATTTATCCTGAACAGGTTAAAATATTAGTATAAAATATGTTCTTATTTTTTTTTCTAAAATTTCATTTCCAAAAATATCTTAAGAAAAGATCAAAACTCCATGAGCAACCATGAAAGTGTGCTAGCTATTTTTAGCTAGTACACTACCACATGGAAACTGAGAAAAACAATTCATGGGAGGCTAGGTGGGCAAAGACTAAATGAATCTACACCAGTAAATGGTTTTCAGGACGTGTCAATTGACTTCCTTGGTATATCAGCAACGCATACTAGTAAAAGTATATATATATATATATATATATATATATATATATATATATATATATATATATATATATATATATATATATATATATAAGCAATTGAGAAAGTAAAAATATATTTCAACTAAAGTATATTGTGAGCATAAGTTGTGAGCATAGAGAGTAGATTTAATTTTATTTATTTATTGGTGTGGTACCAAAGATACAAAGAGTATATTCAAATTAAATGCGTGAACATTACTTAAGCACAAATAAATATACATAAAAAGATGTTATTTACATTTATCCCATGCCAGCTTGTTTCTTTTGCTGTCCCGTGCTGTCCTCTTCTACACTCTTTTGAATCATGACGCTCTTATCCTCTCACCTACTTGTTTTCTCTGCCGTCCACCGCCGTGCGCCGCCGCCGTCCACCACCACCCTCTTTCCTCGGAGCAACCCGACAACAAACCACACTGTCCGGTTTCTGTGTTCTCCCGACGTGCCAGCTGTCCGTTCGGATCAAACTCAAAGGTTGCAACGGTCTGTTGTCCCCGCCACAGCAGAAGATCTGCTCTACAATGCCGGAGCCACCGTCAGTGTTCTCGGCGGCGCTTACGCCCTCGTCCGTGCCTTTGATGAACTCACTCGGAGGAACATCCTCCAACAGGTTACAACTTTAGTTTCTTTAATGCTTGCATGCACATACACAGTTTCCAAAACTGAATCCGTCTTGAAGTTTTGTTTGAATAAATTTCTTTTTAAGTATTTATAAGAAAATAAAATGAATTGAATTTTTTTCATAAATTAAAATTAACTTAAATGATAGAGTTTCTATGAAAGTTAAATCGTATAAATTGATTTTAATTTACGAGAAAATCTCAATTCATTTTACTTTTATATTTTCTTTTTTTATAAGTGTTAAGAGTAATATTAGCTTGTAAATAAGCTCTATGTATATATAGAGCACTTACATACTGTAAATCATCTTTTATCATTTTAATTAGATATAATGAGTTTGTTGATACTTCATTCCTCTTCTTTGAGCTATATGATGTATGGTCATATCAATTAAGGATTACTTGCATCTCTTCTCGTGAGTTTTCTGATAATAAGTATTTATGAAAAAAATTATTTAATCAAACTCTTAAAGCATGTTTGTGTTGCCATTGAAATTGCTGTGACAGTCATTCCAATCTAAATCAAACTCTTAATTTTGATGGATTATCGGTGTAAAGAGTTTTACTGTGTCAATTAATTAGAAAATACATCAATTATGACTTTTAGAGTAAGTATTATAAAAGTTGACAATTTTATCTTATATAATAATTCATAATTTAATAATATAAAAAAATATTTACACTTCCACTGTATTTTAATTATTCTATTACTGTACATAGATCACTTATCTGATTGAAATTATTTTTCATTGTTTTGTTTCATTCTCATTCATTTAATTTGATACAAAATGTGAATAATAAATTTAATATTTATAGAAAAACATTAAACCAACTATTACATATTGCTTACCTATTTTGAATCTATTATATCAATTCCTATATTGTGAATTTGAGTCTTCTTTTATAAAAATGAGGATAATTTTTTGTTATATTCTTTCTTTCTGTATCATGCGATTCTACTATTATTTAATATACTTATATTTATATTATTCAAAAAGAGAAATGCTAATGATACTCTCTCTAACACTCTCCTTTTAACCCTCTCTGTCATTGGTTGAAATTGGTTGAAAATCATCAATTTTGGTGGCTCTCACTTCTATATTAGAATTTTAAGTGAGACCCACCAAAATTGATGATTTCTAACTAATTTCAGTCAATCATATGGAAAATGTTAAAAAAAATAGTGTCATTAGCATTCCTCTTAAAAAAAAATTCTCAAATCATTAATTATTTTCAAATTTTTCTTCACACTAGAATATCTTATATTAAAAAAATAATGCTAAGTTTTTATATTTTTAAATCTCAAGATTAATTACTTTATTTTTTTCTTTTTAAATTAAAATTCTTTTTTTGCGCAAATCTTTAATTATGTCTATTCTAAAATTATTTTTATATTTTAACTCCATTCTAAGAACTCACATAATAATGAAATACTTATTACTACTTATTCATTAAGAAATTAATTGATGAACTCTTAAACACTAATACAAAAAAATATCGGTGTTTGACATTTTTTTATTGATTCTAATTACATTTGATCGATGTAGTATATATTATTAGAGATATCGGATATTAGTACTATTAGGATTGTCTATATAAGCCACAATGTACTCATGTAAACTTGATTTTTCTCATTTGAGTAAAAATCCAGTTTTCACTTTTATTCCTTTCTCTCTTTTCTCCATCTCTGAGCCATGATTTCTAACATGGTATCAGAGCGATACCATCCACCATAGATATTTTTCTGCTGCTGCTTCTTCTTCATTCTTTCTTCTTATCTTTCATTTACTTTCTTTTTCATTTTTTCGGAAAAATCAAAACCCAAAGTTGTTCGTTCCTTCGTTTTCTTTTCTGATTTCAATTCCCTTTTACCCAAATTCTCAAAATCACAAAACCCTCACTCAATTTCAATATTATAATCTATTGGTTCCTCATCGGTGGTGACGATCACGTCTTCGAACTTCAGGATTGGAGCCATCTAAACTCCGTTGTCTTTGTCCTTCGCTGACACATTGTCGTCATCTTCGCAATGGTGCTCTGTTTTGAAGAGCGCTTTCAACATTGATTCGTATGGTCCACGCTGCTAGGGTCTTATATTTCAATAACAATTCCTCCATCACTTCGATTTGGGGCTGCATCTTCAGCTCTGGTTCGGGTACTGGTTTGTGTTCATTATGTGATTATGGCACCGTACTTTTTGTGGTTCAGAGAAGAGTAGTTGCCTTACTATTGATGTTGCTTCTGTACTTGCAACTTCTGGTGCACACCAACTGTTTGGTGATTTACCTCTTTGATGCTCAGTGTTGTTGATTGCAGCTTCAACACTTTATGGTAGTGGTTTTTGTTTCATCTTACAAGGACAAGGAGCTTTTTCTTCAGTTGTTGAATATGTTTGGTTGAATAGGTGCTTTCGGTGTTCTTGATCATTGCTATTTGTTGATACTGATGCTCGATAGATGTTTGATAAATGTGTGTTAAAGTTTTGAAGTAAGATTGACCAAGGATGCTGGTGTTTTGAAGTTTTCTTTTGGTTTGGTGACTTGACAATTGTGCCTACAAGGTGTTCGTGCAAAGTTCTCTTTTAGTACATATTAGACTATTGTGGTTTATTGTCATTTTCTCATTGTAAGCTTATGTCCATAGTGGTTAAGCATTGTTTTGAGCTTCTGCCATGGATGGTTAAGCATTGAGATGACTGTTTTGCTTCTGTCTTAAGTGGTTAAGCACTGATTTGGCTTCTACTCTTGATGGTTAAGCATTGAGATGGTTCTAGCTTCTGCCAAGTGGTTAAGCCTTGAGTTGTGGCTTCTGCTTGGTGGTTAAGCTTTGCTTGCCTAATTTGTCATTTGATAGTTGTTCCCAATATTGGGATTATTGATTCTGTTGGAGTGAGTGTTGTGGAGACGCTGGAAGAAGTTCGAAGAGGCCTAGAAGTAGGTCGAAGACTTCTAGGAGTTATGCACCTCAGCTGCTGCCACTTTCATTACAACTTATATTTTTCTTGTTTAGTCAATGTGATTACAGCTTATATTTTTCTTGTATTTTTCATTACTTAGTTGCATTGTATTTCCTCTATTTTGGATTGTATTACTCATTCCAAGCTGGAAATGCTAATTTGCACTTCCAGCTTGCGGGGGGTATTAGAGATATCGGATATTAGTACTATTAGGATTGTCTATATAAGCCACAATGTACTCATGTAAACTTGAATTTTCTCATTTGAGTAAAAATCCAGTTTTCACTTTTATTCCTTTCTCTCTTTTCTCCATCTCTGAGCCATGATTTCTAACATATATATATATATATATATATATATATATATATATATATATATATATATATATATATATATATATATTAAAAAACTGCAGTGCGACTACAAGTCTTTCATGATATACAAATAATGATATGAACTTAGATACATAACCAAATATAGAACCAACACTCCAAATTAAATAATCCAAATCAAAGAATACCAAATGGATTGCCTCATTTCCTCCTCCCACATAAACAAATTCTTCCGTCACCTCTAACACCACCTCCACTTTCCTTTGCACCATTCCCCTAACTCAGCCACCTTTTCCATCTTATTATCAAAAAAGCTATACAACCTGTTATAACTAGATTTTAGCTAGCACACACCCCTCCATCCAAGGATCCTGCTAAAAAATGTGTCCATCGATCCAGTTTAATTTCACTGATTTCATAATATTTTCTCTCCACCAATCATCAAAGTTCAAAGAATTGCTATTTGGAGGCTTAATATGCAAAAGTATTAGACTTGGACAGCAGAATTGAAAACAAAACACAGAACTGCACAAAAAGAATAAGTGAGTCCGTTACAATTTTTGTCAAAGACTCGTGAGTACCCATGCAATATTTTAACTATTAATTATATCCTCTAGTTCCCCCTAGAGATTTTATCATTTTATATTGAGGGAGAGATTATTTAATCTTTTTTATTACTTGTAGCTAGCTATTTTATTGAGGGAGATATTTTATCATTTCAAAGTATTTAATACTAAATTATTCATAAGTTTCAATCTAATACTTAATTTATTACAGCAATGAAGTATTGAACACAAAATTAATTATTCAAACTCGCACCTCGAATCCATCCACCGGTGGTGGATTGTGCTTAATTAATTTCAAACAAATCGTCAAAATTTAGTTGGAAAAGAGATATATATTATAACACACATGTTGAGTACATTATAATCATTATCCATATGTTTTTAAAGCAGAAGGCTAACAATTCACCAAAAAAAAAAAGCTGAAGGCTTTCTTGAATAATACATATATACGGCTCTCTCTCTATATATCATTCAAACGATACAATAACAAACTAATTGCTGGCAACTTATATTCTCATACAATCAATATCTGTAAATTCTCTGAAGCCTTTGGAACATCGAGTAACAAGCTTACACGTTCATAGCGCTCTTCCAATCTTTCATCACCCTCTTCCTTCACTATATTGATAATAAGTTGCTCCAAGACACAGCCAGTTTGGATCATATAGTAGCACCAACACATTCCATTCTTGCTCGCTCGGAATTCCTTCACCTCAACCACCTTTAGAGTTTTTCTTAAGCATTCAAAACTTACATTTTGTTCCATACAGAATTTCGAAAAGTTGAAAATATAGGGCTTAACAATATCCTGAAATATATATAGATATATAAAACATATCAACACATGTTCCATTCAAGCTTTAATATGCATATATAACCATTGAGAAAGAGTTGTATATATATATAAAATCAAAGGTAATTGACTCACTCCATATATTTTTCCTTGGCCCATGTCCAGCGTGAGTTTCTCCAAACGAACACAACTGGTAAGAACTAACATGAATCCGAACATTTCTTGAATATGCATATTAGTCTTCACGATCAAATGTCTCACGTCCATATTATGTTTGATACGCATCTGTTCTTCTCCAGTAGGAATAGCCTTTTTTTTTTTTTTGCCATGCATTTAAAAATGAAAACAAATATTTAAAAAAAAATCAAGTTGTTTCTAACCATACCAAAGAACAAAAAAATAATTATATTCATACATTTAATCTCTCTTTCATCTAATTTTCATTTTTTTTATCTCTCTTAATTTTCTATCACAACTATTATTTTCTCTATCTTTTCTTGTCCTTCCTATCGTTTTCTTTCCTCCACCTCATCCAGACCAAAATGGGTGAATGTTAATTCATATTTCTCATTTAAAAAAGAGAAAGAAAAATACGTACCTGCAGTAAGAAGCTGCAAACTGTAAGAACCTTAACGTATCTGAGATCGTATAAAGATTCACAAAGTTCATCCCCATATTCCTCAAAATTGGCCATAGGGGTGAAGTCCAGTTGTGCTTCTTTTAAGACGTTAGGGAGTGCTTGTACTTGAAAAATCCCCATTTTTCCAGAATATTTGAGAAACTTGAGATTCGGTGCCCTGAAATCCACGTAATCATAGCTGAAATCCACGTAATCAGAGATAAAAAAATCGCACTTATTTATAACCAACCTTTTTAATCCAAGTTCTCTAGAGCCCATATCGAAATGTGCCAAATTCCAACATTTCTTGAGACTCAAGTTTTCAAGTTTCCCAAGGGTGGATAAGAGGGTCTTAACAGTGTCAAGAGTCACTTCAATCCACCCAAAAGAAACATCCTTAAGTGCCACAAGATTGCACAAATCAGGCATGGCAAAACCGCATGCATACATCTCTAGAGCCTCAAGTGATGCATGACCATAAACATGGTTTGGCAATTGAAACAAAGCATCATGATGATTATCATCCTCCTCCTCCCATGTTGGGTCTGAGAAATCAAGCCTCAACTCTTTAACCCCGTGCTCTGTAGCAAATGCAACACAACGTTCTATAATGTCAGCACAACTTTCAGGGTTTGAAACCTTGAGAGAGAACTTGTCCACTGTGTTGCCTTTGTAGTTCTTCATGAAGTTGGTGATGAAGCTGAATAAAACCTTTCTCTGTGCTTCTTTGGTTTCATCAGATCCACAAGGATTAACAAAGAAGAGTTCGTTGAACTCTATGTTCCTCGTTGATTGCCATAACTTGGACCACTTCTTGGACAGGACGCATGTCCTTGCTGCCTCTTTGAAAGGAAGGAATGAAACAATGGTGATAAGAACAGCTTCCTTCAACAAACAGAACTTGTCCACTAGGTTCCTTCTTATCCTTGCCATGGCTATAGGGATGACAAATATGAATGAATGGCTATGTGAAATAGTATTGAATGATGCAAACTTGAAAGCAAAAGCGTGCAACCTTTAGTGACGCCTTGTGTCCTGCAAAATCAAAATTACACAAGAGTTGTCATAGTTTTCTCATAGGATGTCATTTAAGGTATTCAAAATTTGAATTTTTGTTTTTAACTAAATAGATCTTACATGCTCCCAAAGAATTATGTTTCCATCTATATTACTTAATATTGTATTCAGAATTGATTTTTTTTTTGTAAACATTATATTCTGAACTAATGGCATCCCATCTTAATAAATCCATTTAAAAAAAAAAAAACTAACAATTTGAGGATGTTTCTAAATATTGTTATATATAGAAAAATATCGGGCTGAATTTTTTTATTTTATTTCAAAACAACAATCTCACTCTTGCATTAAACTAAAATAAGAGTGAAAATGGGTCAGATTGGTTCAAGTCTGGAAGCAAATTGAAATTAATCGAATTTGATAAAATTTCATTGAGCTGGTTTGAGTTTAAAGAAAATAGGCTATGTACTAACAATGTAAAACTATTTTACATTGTCATCCAATTATAAACCATCAAGTATGATAAGTTTGTTGACTTTTATAACAACTATCTCAAAAGTCATACCAATGATTATTTATGATTGGTTGACAGTGTAAAATTACTTTACATTGTTAGTGCATGACCATTAACTTGGTCGGATTCGACTCAATTTTGGGGCAGATCTTAGATTATCCAACAAAAAGTTGGAGGTGAAATGGAAAACCTTAGAAAAAAATTGGGGGAAAACATTATAAATTAAGCCTAGCTAGAAATAAGATAAAATACCAAATTAACCCAAACAAAAATGTGAATATACCCAAAATTGTTGATATAAGTCAAGAAATACAACAACTCAAAATAAGTCAAACACAACAAACATCAACCCAATATTGTTGATTTTGAATAATAGGTGTGAATATACCTAAAGGAGGAAAATGAAAAAACCAGATGTGATCAAACTTAGAACTTTGTTGTGTTGGGAGTGAGGGGGGATGAGAACTTTGACAGAGAAGTCGTAAAAGACAAAAGTAGAGAAACTAAAAAAGAGAGAAGGGTTGTTTCACTATTTTAAAGAAACGACAAATGAAAAAAGAGAGTGATGACGATGATGATGACGACGACGACGACGATGATAATGGTGATGGGTGTCAAGTTTCAGAATATTTAGGGCCTGAATTGATTGGTGATTGGTTAACAGTGTGAAATTACTTTACACTATAAGTGCATGACCATTAAACTCTTGAGTTTATATATGTTTCTCTTTTTGGACCTAACTTGGTTGGAATCGACTCAATTTAGTTCAGATCTTAGATTATCCACACACAAAAAAAGTTGGAGGTGAAATGGAAAAAACTAGAAAAAAAACTGGGGAAAAACATTATAAATTAAACCTAGCTAGAAATATCATATCAAATACCAAATCAACCCAAACAAAAATGTGAATATACCCAAAATTGTTGATATAAGACATATAAGACACAAAATTCAACAACTCAAAATAAGTCAGACACTAAGAACATCAACCTAAAATCATTGATTTTGAATAATAGGTGTAAGTATACCCGAAGGAGGAAAATGAAAAACCAGGTGCGATTGAACTTAGGACTTTGTTGTGTTGGGAGTGTGGGAGGATAAGAACTTTGACAGACAAGTCGTAAAAGACAAAAGTAGAGAAACTAAAAAAAAGAGAAGGGTTGTTTCACTATTTCAAAAGAAACGGCAAAGGAAAAAAGAGAGCGATGAAAGAGGGGTCTTGGTGGTGTGGCCTATGGCGAGAGGAATTTGGGACAAACAAGGGTTGTTTCACTATTTCAAAAGAAACGGCAAAGGGAAAAAGAGAGCAATGAAAGAGGGGTCTTGGTGGTGTGGCCTATGGCGAGAGGAATTTGGGACAAACAACAACAACAACAAATGTATTAACCACCAAGTCAGATCGGTGTCAAGTTTCAGAATATTTAGGGCCTGAATTGATTTGTGATTGGTTGACAGTGTTAAATTAGTTTACGCTATCAGTGCATGACCATTAAAATGTTGAGTTTATATATGTTTTTTTTTGTCCTAGCTCGGTTGGAATCGACTCAATTTGGGTCAGATCTTAAATTATCCAAAAAACTAGGTCAAATGGAAAAAACTAGAAAAAAAATTGGAGAAAAACATTATAATTAAACCTAGCTAGAAATATCATATCAAATACCAAATCAACCCAAACAAAAATGTGTATATACCCAAAATTGTTGATATAAGTCACAAAATACAAAAACTCAAAATAGTCAGACACAACAAACATCAACCTAAAATCATTGATTTTGAATAATAGGTGTAAGTATACCTGAAGGAGGAAAATGAAAAAACCAGGTGTGATTGAACTTAGGACTTTGTTGTGTTAGGAATGCGGGAGGATATGAACTTTGACAGACAAGTCGTAAAAGACAAAAGTAGAGAAACTAAAAAAGAAATAAGGGTTGTTTCACTATTTCAAAGGAAACGGCAAAGGAAAAAATAGAGCGATGAAAGAGGGGTCTTGGTGGTGTGGCCTATGACGTCAGATGACAGCAAGGCAAAAAAAAAATTGGTGATAAGATATTTGAGTTTTGGAGAGAGGAATTTGGGACAAAGGGTCTGAGTGGGTGGATGTCACCGTCTTTGTCGGCTGCGATGATAATAATAATAATAATAATAATAATAATAATAATAAATAATAATAATAATAATAATAATAATAATAATAATAATAATAATAATAATGATAACCCCCAAGTCAGGTCGGTGTCAAGTTTCAGAATATTTAGTGCCTGAATTGATTTGTGATTGGTTGATAATATGAAATTAGTTTACACTATTAGTGCATGATCATTAAACTCTTGAGTTTATATATATATTTTTACCTAGCTCGGTTGGAATCGACTCAATTCGGGTCAGATCTTAGATTATCCAAAAAAAAATTGGAGGTGAAATGGAAAAAACTAGAAAAAAAATTGGGGAAAAACATTATAAATTAAACCTAGCTAGAAATATCATATCAAATACCAAATTAACCCAAACAAAAATGCGAATATACCCAAAATTGTTGATATAAGTCACAAAATACAACTCAAAATAAGTCAGACATAACAAACATCAACCTAAAATCATTGATTTTGAATAATAGGTGAAGTATACCTGAAGGAGGAAAGTGAAAAAACCAGGTGCGATCGAACTTAGGACTTTGTTGTGTTGGGAGTGGCGAAGGATGAGAACTTTAACAGAGAAGTCGTAAAAGACAAAAGTAGAGAAACTAAAAAAGAGAGAAGGGTGTTTCACTACTTCAAAGAAAACGACAAAGGGAAAAAGAGAGCAATGAAAGAGGGGTCTTAGTGGTGTGGCCTATGGCGTGAGATGGCAGCAAGGTAGTATGGTGATAAGATATTTGAGTTTTGGAGAGAGGAATTTGGGACAAAGGATCTGAGTGGGTGGATGTCATCGTCTTTGTCTGTTGTAATAATAATAATAATAATAATAATTAATAATGATAATAATAATTAATGTATTGACCACCACGTCAAATCGAGTGTCAAGTTCTAGAATATTCAAGGCCTGAATTGACTGGATCAAGTTGTTTTTTCACAAAATTGGATAACTTACAAACTTGTTCAAACGAAGTCTAATATATTCAGGTTAGGTTAGGTAGGGTTAACCAGATTGATTAGGTTCGTCCTACCCATGTTTCCCCTAACCTAGATAACAACATATTGCAATTGAATATTTTCTGTGAAGATTTGATAAGTTAATTTAATAATTTGGTTATGTATAAAATACACATTTTATACATAATTACATTTTATTAGGTAGTCGTATTGAATTTCTACACAATAAATTTTTCTTCACACTAGAATATATTATATTAAAATTCTTTTATGCTAAGCTTTTAAATTTTTAAATCTCATGTTTAATTACTTTAATTTTTTTCCTTTTTGATTTAAAATTCTTTTTTGCTCAAATATTTAATTATTTCTATTCTAAAATTAATTAATTATTTTTTAAATTTTTACTATTTCTTTCCTACATTTAAATTAATTATATATATTTTTTATTTTATAACTAATAAGTCGTTGGTCCGAGTGGTATTTGGCTCGATCCTCTTAAGCAAGGTCTCTGGTGGATACTTCGCACCAATGTCATGGGTACCAAAAAAAAATTTATATATTTTAACATCAATTTAAAAACTCGCATAATAATGAAATACTTACTACTTATTGATTAAGAAATTAATTGATGAACTCTTAAACACTAACACAAAAAAGATCGGAATTTGACATTTTTTTTATTGATTCTAATTACAGTTGATCGATGTAGTAAATATTTTTTTTAAATAACAGTGCAACTACGAGTCTTTCATGATATACAAATAATGATATGAACTTAGATACATAACCAAATATAGAACCAACACCAAATTAAATAATCTAAATCAAAGATTACCAAATGGATTGCCTCATTTCCTTACACAGTTACACTGCTTACTTCCTGTATGCAATCCGAGCAACCCAAAAACTGGAAAAAGTGATATTAATTTGCAATCGTTATGAAATGCAGATGATATTCCCACCCAACTCTCAAGCATTAATTTCCTCCTCCCACATAAACAAATTCTTCCGTCACCTCTAACATCAATTCCACTTTCCTTTGCACCATTCTCCTAACTCAGCCACCGTTCCCTTGTTATTATCAAAAAAGCTATACAACCTGTTATAACTAGATTTTAACACACACCCCTCCATCCAAGGATCCAGCTAAAAAAATGTGTCCCATCCAGTTTAATTTCACTGATTTCATAATATTTTCTCTCCACCGATCATCAAAGTTCAAAGAATTGTCATTTTGAGGCTTAATATGCAAAAGTATTAGACTTGGATAGCAGACATGAAAACAAAGACTCATGACTCATGAGTACCCCATGCAATATTTTAACTAACTCTAGTTCCCCCCATAGAGATTTTATCATTTTATTGAGGAGAGATTATTTAATCTTTTTTTATTACTTTTAGCTATTTTATTGAGGAGAGATTTTATCATTTCAAAGTAATTTAATACGAAATTATTCATAAGTTTCAATATCTAATACTTAATTTATTACAACAATAAAGTATTGAATACAAAATTATCAAACTCGCACCTCGAATCCATCAGACGGTGGTGGATTAATGGTGCTTAATTAATTTCAAACAATACATCAAAATTTAGTTGGAAAGCGATATATTATACTAACACACATGTTGAGTACAAATGTATAATAATCATTATATATCCATATGTCTCATTCAAACATACAATTAACAAACGAATTGCTGGCAACTTATATTCTCAGACAATCAATATCTGTAAATTCTCTGAAGCCTTTGGAACATCGAGTAACAATCTTGCACGTGCATAGCGATGTGCCAATCTGTCATCACCCTCTTCCTTCACTATATTGATAGTAAATTGCTCCAAGACACAGCCAGTTTGGATCAGATATAAGCACCAATACATTCCTTTGTTGCTCGCTCGGAAATCCTTCACCTCAACCACCTTTAGAGTTTTTCTTAAGCATTCAAAAGTTATCCTTTGTTCCTTACAGAATTTCTCAAAGTTGAAAAGATGGGGTCTAATATAATCCTGAAATATATATAAAACATATCAACACATGTTCCATTATTCAAGCTTTAATATGCATATATATATATATATATATATATATATATATATATATATATATATATATAACCATTGAGAAAGAGTTGTATATATAAAATCAAAGGTAATTGACTCACTGGATATAATTTTCCTTGGCCAAAGTCCAGCGTGAGTTTCTCCAAACAAACACAACTGCTAAGAAGTAAAAGCAATCGGTACAATTCTTGATTATACATATTAGTCTTCACGATCAAATGTCTCACGTTCATATCATGTAATTCATGTTCGATACGACTCGGTTCTTCTCCAGTAGGAATAGCCTTTTTTTTTTTTGCCATGCATTTAAAAATGAAAACAAATATTTAAAAAAACAACAATCAAAAGTTGTTCTAACCATACCAAAGAATAAAAAAAATAATTATATTCATACATTTAGTCTCTCTTTCAACTAATTTTTTATCTCTCTTAATTTCCTATCACACCACTTATCACAACTATTATTTTCTCTATCTTTTCTTGTCCTTCCTATCATTCTCTTTCCTCCACCTCATCCAGACCAAAATGGGTGGATGTTAATTCATATTTCTCATTTAAAAAAGTGAAAGAAAAGTACGTACCTGAAGCAAGAAGCTGCAAACTGTAAGAACCTTAACGCCTCTGAGATAGTATAAACATTCACAAAGTTCATCCCCATATTCCTCAAAATTGGTCATAGACGTGAAGTCCAGTTGTGCTTCTTGTATGACGTTAGGGAGTACTTTTACTAGAAAAACTCCCAATTTTCCAGAATATTTGAGAAACTTGAGATTTGGTGTCCTCAAATCCATGTAATCAGAGATAACAAAATGAAACTTATTTATAACCAACCTTCTTAATCCAAGTTCTCTAGAGCCCATATCGAAATGTGCCAAATTCCAACATTTCTTGAGACTCAAGTTTTCAAGTTTCCTAAGGGTGGATAAGAGGGTCTTAACAGTGTCAAGAGTCACTTCAATCCATCCAAAAGAAACATCCTTAAGTGCCACAAGATTGCACAAATCAGGCATGGCAAAACCGCATGCCTACAACTCTAGAGCCTCAAGTGATGCATGTCCATAAACATGGTTTGGCAATTGAAACAAAGCATCATGATGATTATCATCCTCGTCCCATGTTGGGTCTGAGAAATCAAGCCTCAACTCTTTAACCCCGTGTTGTGTAGCAAATGCAACACAACGTTCTATAATGTCAGCACAACTTTCATGGTTTGAAAACTTGAGAGAGAACTTGTCCACTGTGTTGCCTTTGTAGTTCTTCACGAAGTTGGTGATGAAGCTGAAGAAAACCTTTCTCTATGCTTCTTTGGTTTCACCAGATCCACAAGGATTAACAAAGAAGAGTTCGTTGAACTCTATGTTCCTCGTTGATTGCCATATCTTGGACCACTTCTTGGACAGGACGCATGTGCTTGCTGCCTCTTTGAAAGGAAGGAATGAAACAATGGTGATAAGAACAGCTTCCTTCAACAAACAGAACTTCTCCACCAGGTTCCTTCTTATCCTTGCCATGGCTATATATAGTTTTGAATCGAAGGCAAAAGGGTGCAACCTTTGGTGACTCCTTGTGTCCTGCAAAATCAAAATTACACAAAAGTTGTCATAGTTTTCTCATAGGATGTCATTTAAGGTATTCAAAATTTGAAGTTTTGTTTTTAACTAAATAGCTCTTACATGTTCCCAAAGAATTATGTTTCTATCTATATTACTTAATATTATATGCAGAATTCATTTTTTTTTCGTAAACATTATATTCTGAATTAATGGCATCCCATCTTAATAAATCCATTTAAAAAAAAAGCTAACAATTTGAGGATGTTTCTAAATATTGTTATATATAGAAAAATATCGGGCTGTGAATTTTTTTATTTTATTTCAGAACAACAAACTCACTCTTGCATTAAACTAAATTAAGAGTGAAAATGGGTCAGATTGGTTCAAGTTTGACGGGGAAATTGAAATTAATCGAATTTAATATAAAATTTAAGGGTTATAAGGTTGGCTTAGATATGAAGGAGAAGGGAGGAGGGAAGAAGTCGTGGTTATAGGCGTGAAGATTAAACTTGTGTTTATGTATGTCTTTTTTTGTTTTTTACCTAACTTGGTTGAATTCGAGTCAGTTTGGGCTAGGTCTTAGATTATTCAAAGAAAAGTTGGAGGTGAAATGGAAAAAAAAAATAATCGGGGAAAAACATTAAAAATTAAACCTAGGTAGAAATATTAGATCAAATACCAAATCAACCCAAACAAAAATGAAAATATACCCAAAATTGTTGATATAAGTCACGAAATACAACAACTCAAAATAAGTCAGACACAACAAACATCAATCCAAAATCATTGATTTTGAATAATAGGTGTGAATATACCTGAAGGAGAAAAATGAAAAAATCAAGTGCGACCGAACTTGGGACTTCGTTGTGTGAGGAGTGCAGGGGGATAAGAACTTTGACAGAGAAGTTGTAAAAGACAAAAGTAGAGAAACTAAAAAAGAGAGAAGGGTTGTTTCACTATTTCAAAGAAAACAACAAAGGGAAAAAAAAGAGCAATGAATGAGGTCTTTGGTGGTGTTGACTATGGCGTGAGATGGTAGCAAGGCAAAAAAAATATGGTGACAAGATATTTAAGATTTGGAGAGTGGAATTTGGGACAAAGGGTTTGAGTGGATGGATGTCACCGTCTTTGTCTGTTGTAATAATAATAATAATAATAATAATAATAATAATAATAATAATAATAATAATTGTATTGACCACCAAGTCGGATTGAGTGTCAAGATCTAGAATATTTAGGGCATAAATTGATTTTGATTGGTTGACAGTATAAAATTACTTTACACTATCAATACATGATTGTTAAACTCTTGAGTTTATATATGTTTTGTTTTGGACCTAACTTGGTTGGAATCAACTCAATTTGGGCTAGATATTAGATTATCAAAAGAAAAAAGTTGAAGGTAAAATGGAAAAAACTAGAAAAAAAAGTTGGGAAAAAACATTATAAATTAAACCTAGCTAGAAATATCAGATCAAGTACCAGAGCAACCCAAACAAACATGTGAACATACCCAAAATTGTTGATATGAGTCACAAACTACAACAACTCAATAAGTCAGACACAACAAACATCAACCTAAAATCATTGATTTTGAATAATAGGTGTGAATATACCTAAAGGGGGGAAATGAAAAACCAGGTGCGATCAAACTTAGGACTTTGTTGTGTTGGGAATGCGGTAGGATGAGAACTTTGACAGAGAAGTCATAAAAGACAAAAGTAGAGAAACTTAAAAAGAGAGAAGGGTGTTTCACCACTTCAAAGAAAACGGCAAAGGGAAAAAAAGAGTGATGAAAGAGGGATCTTGCTGGTGTGGCCTGTGGTGTGAGATGGCAGCAAGGCAAAAAAAACTTAGTGATAAGATATTTGAGTTTTGGAGAGAGGAATTTGGGACAAAGGGTCTAAGTCGGTGGATGTCATCATCTTTGTCTGTTGTGATAATAATAATAATAATAATAATAATAATAATAATAATAATATTATTATTATTATTATTATTATTATTATTATTATTATTATTATTTAAATGTATTAACCACCAAGTCAGGTTTGGTGTCAAGTTCTAGAATATTCAGGGCTTGAATTGATTAGGTCAAGTTGTTTATTTCATAAAATTAGATGACTTGCAAACGTGTTCAAACCAAGTCTTATATATTCGAGTTAGGTTAGGAAGGGTTAACTAGATTAATAAGGTTTTGTCCTACCCATGTTTCCCCTAATCTAGATAACAACATATTGCAATTGAATATTTTCTGTGGAAAGTTAATTTAATAATTTGGTTATGGATAAAATACACATTTTATACATAATTACATTTTATTAGATAGTTGTGTTGAATTTGTACACACTAAAATCAAAGTTTAATTTTGATGCATTATTAGTGTAAAGAGTTTTATCATGTCAACTAATTAGAAAATATATAAATTATGAATTTTAAAGTAATTATTATAAAAGTCAACAATTTTATCATATATAACAATTTATAATTTGCTAACAATATAAAAAAATCTTTACACTTTCAATGTATTTTTTTTATTCTGCTTTTTTTTATTCTGACACTTTCGATGTATTTTAAATAAATTCATAAAATTATTCTATTTTTGTATAGATCATTTATCCAAATTAAATTGGTTTTAATTATTTTGTTTCATTCTCATTAATTTCATACCAAATGTCTATAATAAATTTAATATTTATAGAAAACATTAAACCAATTATTACATATTGCTTATTATGAATCTATTATATATATATCAATTCCTAAATTGTCAATTTGAGTCTTCTTTTATAAATGAGGGTTTTTTTTCCTTATATCCTTTCTTTTTGTAACATTTGATTCTACTATTATTTAATATACTTATATTTTTATTATTAAAAAATTTTCAAATCATTAATTATTTTAAAAATTTTAAATCTCATGTTTAATTACTTTAATTTTTTCCTTTTTGAATTGAAATTCTTTTTTGCTCAAATACTTAATTATTTCTATTCTTAAATTAATTAATTAATTTTTAAATTTTGCTATTTCTTTCCTACATTTAAATAAATAAAATAATATATTGATATAAACTTAATTATTTAATTTTATACTTACTTTATAATTATTATATAATTCTTTTAATTTCAAAAATATAATAGGTGTTCATAATTCTTTTAATTTTCAATATTATGAAAGTTTTCCCAAGGCTTAGCTACTCCCTCTACATGATTGGTTTTCTATGCCCTAAAAGCATAAAAACCAAGAACCACAAGCCCAAGGCTTAGCTACGGTGCATCGTCCATGGCTTATGCACCTATAACAATATACATGAGTAGAGGTCCTATGACTCTTGTATCGTCATTCATGGCTTAAAACTTCCCTAGCAAAATTGGCATGGCACTTGTCATATGACTATAACTTCATTCTATTTGTCTTGTGTTTGCAGTACCCATAATTGAATATATAGCAGCACATAGATATTTTAATTTCTAGCATCACTAATCTTGTAAATGCTCCTAACGACAAAATGTACCTGATGCTACAGTGACCACCAACTCCAAAGCTAATTAAAGTAAATCATTTTAATTTTAATGCTTTACAAAGACAAAAACATGTTGCTACCACATTGACAGCACCATACTGCAACTTATACCAACAAAACATGGCAACCAAAAATGCACAAAAAAAAAGCTGTGACTATACCAAAACCTTCACTATAATGACTATATGTGACTCCACCATTTCCCCTTTTGCAGCAAATTGCCTGCACTTTCCAATAACACCCCAAGACCTCAGTGATCAATGCAACTCAAAACTTGTGGAAATTTTGGACTCATTAAAAGAGAAGTGTGACTCAAAGCACAGTTTTCAATATATCCCAAGCAGCTTATATTATCATACATTGATAGAACCTATCTTACAGACTTCTCCTTTTACCTCATGTATGCCAATCTACTACACTTCCCTATTTCAAATATCATTGTTCTTCACTCGTTGCAAATGAAGCTAGCTTTGACACTGATCTTTTGGGATCAAGACCCAAGTAGCTAGATACAAAATATTAAAGTTTGCTCGCTTTGCTGTAATCCATAACCATGCTTGCTTGTATTTTGACCTTCTCCATCATTAATTGTTGCAACATCCAACAATTTAGATTGGTATTGCTTGTTATTTGTTAATTTGCAAAAGTATTATTTCATGGATTCTCTGGATCTTGTGGTTTCACAACCAACTTGCACAGTCAACTTTTTGCTATATTCCAGGGTCGATCTTCAGTTAGTTTGGAATTTAGGTTCTTCAGTTTCAAGCACACTTTCAGGGAGGGGAATGCTAGTTCGGACTGGCTTAACACTATATATGTTGAAATCTCTTCATTTATGGACTTCTTGCCCTGCGCAACTCTCTTTTCTTAAACACTAATACAAAAAAAGATTGGTATTTGACATTCTAGATTGATTCTAATTACAGTTGATATAGTAAATATGTTTTTTTTTTTTTTAAAAATAGCCGTGCAACTACAAATCTTTCATAATATACAAACAATGATATGAACTTAGATACATAACTAAATATAGAATCAACACTACTCCAAATTAAATAATCCAAATCAAAGAATACCAAATGGATTGCCTCATTTCCTTATACGGTTACACTCCTTACTTACTGTACGCAATGCAAGCAAACCAAAAACTGGAAAAAGTGATATTTGCAATCGTTATGAAATGCAGATGATATTCCCACCCACCTCTCAAGCATTAATTTCCTCCTCCCACATAAATGAGAGTCTTCCGTCACCTCTAACACCACTTCCAGTTCCACTTTCCTAATTTGCACCATTCCCCTAACTCAGCCACCTTTCCCATCTTAGTATCAAAAAAGCTATACAACCTGTTATAACTAGATTTTAGCACACACCCCTCCATCCAAGGATCCAGCTAAAAAAATGTGTCCCATCCAATTTAATTTCACTGATTTCATAATATTTTCTCTCCACCAATCATCAAAGTTCAAAGAGTTGCCATTTGGAGGCTTAATATGCAAAAGTATATTAGACTTGAACAGCAGAATTGAAAACAAAATAAAGAACAATAGTGAATCCGTTACAATTTTTGACAAAGACTCATGAGTATGCAATATTTTAACTAACTATTAATTATATCCTCTAGTTCCCCATAGAGATTTTATCATTTTATCGAGGGGAGAGATTATTTAATCTTTTTTTTACTTTTAGCTTTTTTATTCAGGGAGAGATTTTATCATTTCATAGTATCTAATACAAAATTATTCATAACTTTCAATCTAATACTTAATTTATTACAGCAATAAAGTATTGAATACAAAATTAATTATTCAAACTCGCTCCTCGATCGAATCCATCCGCCGGTGGTGGATTGTGCTTAATTAATTTCAAACAATATATTAAAATTTAGTTGTAAATTAAGAGATAGCTATATATATTATAACACACATGTTGAGGACAAATTAATGTATAACCATTATCCATATGTTTTTAAAGCAGAAGGCTTTCTTGAATAATACATAAGCTTCTCTCTATATATATATCATTCAAATGATACAATAACAAACGAAGTGCTAGCAACTTATATATATTCTCATACAATCAATATCTGTAAATTCTCTGAAGCCTTTGAAACATTGAGTAAAGATCTTGCACATGCATAGCGCTTTGCCACTGTTTCATCACTCTCATACTTCTTGGCTACATTGATAATAAGTTGTTCTAAGACACAGCCAACTTTGATCAGATAGTAGCACGCAAACATTTCATTCCTTCTCCCTCGAAATCCCTTCATCTCCACCACCTTTAGAGTTTTTGTTGAGCATTCAAAAATTTCGTACTGTTCCTTACAGAACATCTCAAAGTCGAAAGGATATGGGTTAACGTAATCCTGAAATATACATAAAACATATCAACACATGTTCCATTCAAGCTTTAATTAATATGCATATATATATATATAACCATTGAGAAAGAGTGACATATAAAATCAAAGGTAATTGACTCACTTGATATATTTTTCCTTTGCCTATCTCCAGCGTGAGCTTCTCCAAACAAACACAACACTGAAGAAGTAACGTTAATCCGAACATTTCTAGCTTATGCATATTAGTCATCACGAACAAATGTCTCACGTACATATCATGTTGGATACGTTCCAGTGTTTCTTCTCCATAAGGAATAGCCTTTTTTTTTTTGCCACGCATTTAAAAATGAAAAACAAATATTTAGAAAAAAATAATCAAACTGTTTCTAATCATACCAAAGAATAAAAGAATAATTATATTCATACATTTAGTCTCTCTTTCATCTAATTTTCATTTATTTTTTTATCTCTCTTAATTTTCCATCACAACTATTATTTTCTGTATCTTTTCTTGTCCTTCCTGTATCATTTTTCTTCCCTCCACCTCATCCAGACCAAAATGCATGGGTGGATGTTAATTCATATTTCTCATTTAAAAAAAGAGAAAGAAAAAGTACGTACCTGAAGTAAGAAGCTACAAACTGCAAGAATCTTAACGTATCTAAGATCGTATAAAGATTCACAAAGTTCATCCCCATATTCCTCAAAATTGGTCATAGGGGTGAAATCCAGTTGTGCTTCTTTTAAGACGTTAGGGAGTACTTTTACTTGAAAAATCCCCAATTTTCCAGTATATTTGAGACACTTGAGATTTGGCGCCCTAAAATCCACGTAATCAGAGATAACAAAATGGCACTTCTTTATGAGCAACCTTCTTAATCCAAGTTCTTTAGAGCCCATATCAAAATGTGCCAAATTCCAACATTTCTCCAAACTCAAGATTTCAAGTTTGCCAAGGGTAGATAAGAGGGTCTTAAGAGTGTCAATTGTCACTGGAATCCAGCCAAAAGAAACCTCCTTAAGTGCCACAAGATTGCACAAATCAGGCATGGCAAAACCGCATGAATACAACTCTAGAGCCTCAAGCGATGCATGTCCATAAACATGGTTTGGCAATTGAAACAAAGCATCATGATGGTTATTATCATCCTCCACCTCCCATATTGGGTCTGAGAAATCAAGCCTCAACTCTTTAACCCCGTGCTCTGTAGCAAATGCAACACAACGTTCTATAAAGTCAGCACAACTCTCAGGGTTTGAAACACTGAGAAAGAACTTGTCCACTGTGTTGCTATTGTAGTTCTTCATGAAGTTGGTGACGAAGCTGAAGAAAACCCTTCTCCGTGCTTCTTTGGTTTCATCAGATTCATAATAATCAACAAAGAAGAGTTCGTCGAACTCTATGTTCCTCGTTGATTGCCATATCTTGGACCACCTCTTGGACAGCACGCATGTCCTTGCTGCTTCTTCAAAAGGAAGGAATGAAACAATGGTGATAAGAAGAGCTTCGTCCAACAAAGAGAACATGTCCACGTTCCCTGCCATGGCTACAGCTAGCGATGAAACTTTTTAATTTGGCTTGGTAGTCAAATATATGAGTGCTATGTGAAATGGTATTGGTTTTGGTCTTTTTTATAGTTTTGAATGGGTGCAACCTTTGGAGGACACGTTTTGTATATTGTGAATGATCTTTGGTGATGCCTTGTTTCCCTGCAATGCATAAAATTACCACTAGAGTCATTTAAGGTATTCAAAATCTGAAATTATGTTTTTAACTAAATAGCTCTTTTACGTGTTCCCAAGGAATTGTGTTTCTATCTATGTTGCATGATATTATTATATTCAGAATTGATATTTTTTTGGTAAACATTATATTTCCAATGAATTATTTAAGGTATTCAAAATTTGAAATTATGTTTTTAGCTAAATAGCTCTTACGTGTTGTTCCCAAAGAATTATGTTTCTATCTATGTTACCTAATATTATATTCAGAATTGATATTTTTTTGGTAAACATTATATTTCGAATGAATTAATAATTTAAGGTATTCAAAATTTGAAATTATGTTTTTAGCTAAATAGCTCTTACGTGTTGTTCCCATGGAATTGTGTTTCTATCTATGTTACATAATATTATATTCAGAATTGATAATTTTTGGTAAACATTATATTTCGAATGAATTGCATTCCATCTTAACAAATCCATTTGAAAAAAACTAACAATTTAAGGATTTTTTAAGAAAGTT
The DNA here is from genome assembly GCA_026413185.1 of Pueraria montana var. lobata. Lineage (NCBI taxonomy): Eukaryota > Viridiplantae > Streptophyta > Magnoliopsida > Fabales > Fabaceae > Pueraria > Pueraria montana. The sequence continues at coordinate 77,399,403 of CM048647.1, forward strand.
ATATATGAAAAAATATCGCATTGAATTTTCTATTTTATTTCAAAACACCATACTCACCATCGATGGATAAAAGAATATATATAATATTGTCTACTGTTGAGTTAATAATCAAGAAAAAAGAAGTTGCTCTCTAAGCAAAAAAAAAATTAAAATAAAAAAAGGTAATGAAAAAATTATACTAAAATTTTTTCTTATGTTAAGATTTTAAATTTTTAAATCTTATCTTTAGTTACTTTTACTTTTTTATACTTAAATTTAAAGTTATATGAAAAAAATACATCTGCTTTTTTTTTTTAATATCAAACTTATTCTTGATAGATGCAAAAAATATTACCCTTTATTGAGTTAATTAACGAAGACAAAACAAATTTCTCTCTCTCTCTTTTTTTTTTTTTTGACAAGAAACAAAGAAGCAAAAACAAAAGACAGAAACAACAAAGAAAGTACGCCCTAGGGAAACAAATGCCCTGTGCATCAGCCATCGGGAAGCCTTGGAGAGCAGAAGGAGGGTAACAAGATTCTCTCTAAGCAACTTTTTCTAAAAATAAAATATAATTCAAAATAATTATTAAATATTTTTGTATTAATTTAAATTAGAGGTGAACAAAAGTTGATTTGGTTCGAGTTTGGAGACAAAATGAAATCGAATTGGGTATAGTATTTCATTGAGTCAGTTCAGGTTTACATGTTTTATTTTTTGTTTTGACCTAATTTGGTTGGATTCGAGTCAATTTGGGCCAAGTCTTAGATTATCCAACAAAACAAGTTGGAGGGGAAATGGAAACAAAATTGGGGAAAAACTTTATAAATTAAACCTAGGTAGAAATATCATATCAAATACCTAATTAACCCAAACAAAAAAGTGAATATACCCAAAATTGTTGATATAAGTCACAAAATACAATCCAAAATAAGTCAAATATGACAAACATTAACCCAAAATAATTGATTTCGAATAATAGGTGTGAACATACCTGTAAGGGGGAAAAGAAAAATCAGATGCGTTCAACTTACAACTTTGTTGTGGTGGGAGAGTGACTAATTCAGAGAACGAATTTAACATGCCCAAAGGAGAAAAAGGTGACGAGAACTTGGAAAAAGAAGACGTAAAAGACCAAAGGGAAGAAAACAAAAAAGAGAGAAATGATGTTTCAATGTTTCAAAGTAGATGGTAGAGGGTAAAAGAGAGCAATGAAAGAGTTGTTTGCGTTGGTGCGGCCTGTGGCATGAGATGGCAGCAGGGTGCACAGAAATATAGGAACAAGTTTTTGGTGAGAGGAATTAGGGACAAAGGGTCTAAGTGGTGTAATAGTAGTAATAATAATAGTAATTGGAATCGAGACCTGACTTTATATTAGATTAGGTTGTTTATTTCACAAATCGGATGACTTTCAAACTTGTTCAAACCAAGTCTAATATATTCGGGTTGGGTTAATCGATTATATTGATCATGTTTGTCCAATCAACCCCTCATTTAAATAAAAGAATATTGTAATTGAATATTTTCTATGGAGACTTGACACATGCATTAATTTAATAAGTAGTTATTGATAAAATATACATTTTATTGTATTACTGTGTTGAATCTCTACACAATAAAATTAGAATTCAATTTTGATCCATTATCAATGTAAACAGTTTTACTCTGTGAACCAATTAGAATATATATTAGTTATGACTTGTAAAGTAATTATTATAAAAATCAACAATTTTATCATATATAACAATTCATAATTTGATGACAATACAATTTTTTTTTTTACACTTTCAATGCATTTTAATTAAATTCATAAAATTATTCTATTATTATATTGATCATTTATCCAATTGAATTTTTTTCTTTATTTTCTTTCATTGTCATTCATTTAATACCAAATATCAATAATAAATTTAATATATATAGAAAAACATTAAACCAATTAATATAAATTGCTTATACCTATTATGAATCTATTAAATTAGTTCCAATCTTGTGAATTTGAGTCTTTCTTTATAAACTAGTGTTTTAGCCCGTGTGTTGTACAGGTTTATTAAAATATTCACTAACTTATTTATATAGTCATAGAAAGAAATTTGAAAAAATAAAAAAAAATAAAGAATTATATAGCACATTAAAAGAAATTTTAAAAAAGAGATAATTATAAAAGAAATTAGAAACTATAAAATTAAAAAAAATAATAAGGCAAGATGTAACTATGTAACTTTAATTTTTTTAATATTCACTTTGAAAAGTGAAAAGTAAATTGAATTAAGAATTTAGAATTATTGACTAAAGAGAGAAATCTTCGAAATTAAAAAATAGAGTTAGAAAATATGATAAAAGAAATATTAAAAAAAACCAATAGATTAGAGAGTATAAAATTTGAGGGGGAAATTATATAGTACATCGAAAGAAATTTTGAAAAAGAGATAATTATAAAAGAAATTAGGAACTATAATTTTTTTAAAAGAAAAAAAAAAAGGGAAGATGTGTAATGATGTAACTTTAATTTTTTAATATTAAATTTGAAAATTGAAAAATAAATTGAATCAAGGGTTTGGAATTATTGATGAAAGAGAGAAATCTTCGGAATTAAAAAATAGAGTTAAAAAATCAGATAAAAGAATATTAAAAAAAAGCCCAAAAGATTAGAGAGTATAAAATTTGAAAGAAAAAAAAAAGAATTATATAGCACATCGAAAGAAATTTTGAAAAAGAGATAATTATAAAAGAAATTTGAAACTATAAATTATTTTAAAGGAAAAAAAAGATAAGGGAAGATGCAATGATGTAATTTTAATTTTTAAATTAACTTTGAAAATTTAAAAGTAAATTGAATTAAGGATTTAAAATTATTTATGAAAGAGAGAAATATTCGAAATTAAAAAATAGAGTTAAAAAAACTGATAAAAAATATTTAAAAAAATATAGCATCAGATAAAGAAGTGAATGAATGGAGGTAGTTATAAAAATATTATGAATGTGGGGGTAGTTATAAAAATTGATAAGAGAAATTTTAAGCAGAGTAGAAGAATCAGATGCATGTTAAGAAAGTGAACTACACCACTCCATAAAAGTAGAGTATTCAAATAAGAATGAATGTGAGAAAGAGTAGGAAAAGTGAAGCAAGAAGATGAGAGAATCTCTTATTCATTTATATATATAAGGAGATATGAGAATACTTTTTTGTTATATTCTTTCTTTATGTAACACGCGATTCTACTAGTATTTAATATTTATATTTATATTATTAAAAAATTCACAAATCATTAATTATTTTGAAAATTTTCTTCACATTAGAATTTTTATATTTAAATATTTTTATGCTAAGTTTTTAAATTTTTAAATCTCAAGTTTAATTACTTTAGTAACAAGCTAACAACTAGTCCAGCAAAAGGGTTTGTCTCCCACGATGTGGTGAATTAAGGTTTCAAATCCCCATTCAGAGAGGTGTAGACCTATGGAAAACCAAGAAAAAAAATAGTAACAAGCTAAAATAAAATAAAATACTAATATATTTTTTCAAATAAAGGATATAGGGAAAAATAGGATGTTAAAAAAATCAAAAACAGATCAAATCCAAACAACTTTAAATTGGATTGGAATGGATCAAAATTAAATTTTAAACCATTGAATGGTGAATTAAGAAAATTAAAGTGATTAGATCGAATGATTTTTCTCTACATGATCAATATAATTCAATTCACGAACACTCTTAAAAAATCTACTCTTCTATTATAAATATGAATTTCCATTATTGAGTGAAAGCATTTTCAGGATCTATTAATGAGGATACCTTTACAAGTTATTTTTTAATGAGAGTGTTTTTACGAGTTATTTTCACTTGTGTCACATGTCTTAAGAGCTGTCAAATGGGCTAGCCTAGCCTAGCCCAGCTTGATCTAACAAGCCAAATGGTAAAAATGGGTTGGTCAGAATTTTTCATAGGCCATGTTTTTTTTGGCCCGATGGTTTGGCCCAAATTGGCCCATTTATTTATTTTTGCGTAAATTTATATTAATTTTAAAAGGAAAAATAAAAAATAATATTAGGCCAAATAAGTCTGGTAGTGTTCAGGACAGGAACTTACAGGTCTGACCTGGCTCTCTGGCCCATTATGTTGGGCCAATTTAGCTCGGTTCTTTTTAAGCCACTTTTTTTACAACCCGACCTTATAGACCATCGGGCCGGCCCATTAGATCCGGCCAATTTTGACAACTCTATATTTTTATTCTTTTCAAATATATTTTTTAATTTTAAATTTAATTTAACAATTAACCCAAAAAAAGAAATATTTTTATCCATCTCAAACCACTCTTTTTATTTTCTTAACCACTTATCGTTCTCAATCTACCATTTTCATATTTTTTTTAAATTGAATTTCAATGATTCCTTAAGAAAAATTGTCAATAACTAAAACTAATATTATCTCACAAAATAAATTATTTATCGTAAATTTAAAATGTAATTTATATGTTTAAAAATATTTATTTATTATAAATTTTAATTATATAAAATAAATATTTATCCTGAACAGGTTAAAATATTAGTATAAAATATGTTCTTATTTTTTTTTTCTAAAATTTCATTTCCAAAATATCTTAAGAAAAGATCAAAACTCCATGAGCAACCATGAAAGTGTGCTAGCTATTTTTAGCTAGTACACTACCACATGGAAACTGAGAAAAACAATTCATGGGAGGCTAGGTGGGCAAAGACTAAATGAATCTACACCAGTAAATGGTTTTCAGGACGTGTCAATTGACTTCCTTGGGCACTTGCCTGCTTCTGCTTTTTTCACACAAACAGTCCTAAACGAATGACATGATATAATGAACCAGACATGCTCCCAAAAATGGCAGTTAATACCTAGTAAAAATGTAACAGTTAGTTTAGGCTGTCAAAAAAAAATTCTATTTTTAATATGTGGACCATACCATATGGATGGAAGCAATTTATGTATCATAGACCATGCTGCAGTTGCAACTGCACAAATATATAATTTAAAGGATGCTGCAGCTGCTGTGATCTGATCCTCTTGATTTGTGGCCCCATGGAACAGGTGGAAGTAATAAAATCCAATGTGGTTTGGTTCCACTTGGGACTTGACTTTATTCAAGATACTTCTATCTTTCACTCTCAAGGGACCAACACGGGTCTCTGTACGTGAGATAGTCACTGTTTTTGCGATAGACCAATAAAGCACAAAGTGATCTTAAAATAATAATTTCAACAAGTGTTCCAAAAAACAAAACATTAGTAATTCCCATCATGATATGGGATTTTTAACAAATATAAACACATAGCAAATGATAGTAACACATTTTTTAATATATTTTCTTCTTATTAATTGATATTTATGTAGTCACATTAAGTATCTCAATTTCATTCCTTATTTAATATTTTTTTATTACAAGCTAATAAGACACATATTGTGTGTGCACTCACGATTCCCAATGGAGTTTAGTCATTACTTTCAATGATGAATAATTCGTACCAATATCATGGTAAAAAACAAAAAGAAACTAATAAGCACATGTAATTTTTAATTAATAAAAAAGAAGGTGTTAAAAAATATTAGAGTTACGTTATTCTTCTGAACGCGTGACTCAACTGTCATAAGGTTATTCTAACTTAATTAGAGGTTTCGAGTTCGAATTCTGGATATGTAATTGTGTTAAACTTTGTTGCGTATAATGTTCCTACCGGTTCGAACATAATTGCCTTCCGTAGAAGATAATGTGGTCTACACACACAAAAAAATGAATATATCAGCAACGCATACTAGTAAAAGTATATATATATATATATATATATATATATATATATATATATATATATATATATATATATATAAGCAATTGAGAAAGTAAAAATATATTTCAACTAAAGTATATTGTGAGCATAAGTTGTGAGCATAGAGAGTAGATTTAATTTTTTTTATTTATTGGTGTGGTACCAAAGATACAAAGAGTAGATTCAAATTAAATGCGTGAACATTACTTAAGCACAAATAAATATAATTACATTTATCCCATCCCGGCTTGTTTCTTTTGCTGTCCCGTGCTGTCCTCTTCTACACTCTTTTGAATCATGACGCTCTTATCCTCTCACCTACTTGTTTTCTCCGCCGTCCACCGCCGTGCGCCACCGCCGTCCACCACCACCCTCTTTCCTCGGAGCAACCCGACAACAAACCACACTGTCCGGTTTCTGTGTTCTCCCGACGTGCCAGCTGTCCGTTCGGATCAAACTCAAAGGTTGCAACGGTCTGTTGTCCCCGCCACAGCAGAAGATCTGCTCTACAATGCCGGAGCCACCGTCGGTGTTCTCGGCGGCGCTTACGCCCTCGTCCGTGCCTTTGATGAACTCACTCGGAGGAACATCCTCCAACAGGTTACAACTTTAGTTTCTTTAATGCTTGCATGCACATACACAGTTTCCAAAACTGAATCTGTCTCGAAGTTTTGTTTGAATAAATTTCTTTTTAAGTATTTATAAGAAAATAAAATGAATTGAATTTTTTTCATAAATTAAAATTAACTTAAATGATAGAGTTTCTATGAAAGTTAAATCGTATAAATTGATTTTAATTTACGAGAAAATCTCAATTCATTTTACTTTTATATTTTCTTTTTTTATAAGTGTTAAGAGTAATATTAGCTTGTAAATAAGCTCTATGTATATATAGAGCACTTACACACTGTAAATCATCTTTTATCATTTTAATTAGATATAATGAGTTTGTTGATACTTCATTCCTCTTCTTTGAGCTATATGATGTATGGTCATATCAATTAAGGATTACTTGCATCTCTTCTCGTGAGTTTTCTGATAATAAGTATTTATGAAAAAAATTATTTAATCAAACTCTTAAAGCATGTTTGTGTTGCCATTGAAATTGCTGTGACAGTCATTCCAATCTAAATCAAACTCTTAATTTTGATGGATTATCGGTGTAAAGAGTTTTACTGTGTCAATTAATTAGAAAATACATCAATTATGACTTTTAGAGTAAGTATTATAAAAGTTGACAATTTTATCTTATATAATAATTCATAATTTAATAATATAAAAAAATATTTACACTTCCACTGTATTTTAATTATTCTATTACTGTACATAGATCACTTATCTGATTGAAATTATCTTCATTGTTTTGTTTCATTCTCATTCATTTAATTTGATACAAAATGTGAATAATAAATTTAATATTTATAGAAAAACATTAAACCAACTATTACATATTGCTTACCTATTTTGAATCTATTATATCAATTCCTATATTGTGAATTTGAGTCTTCTTTTATAAAAATGAGGATAATTTTTTGTTATATTCTTTCTTTCTGTATCATGCGATTCTACTATTATTTAATATACTTATATTTATATTATTCAAAAAGAGAAATGCTAATGATACTCTCTCTAACACTCTCCTTTTAACCCTCTCTGTCATTGGTTGAAATTGGTTGAAAATCATCAATTTTGGTGGCTCTCACTTCTATATTAGAATTTTAAGTGAGACCCACCAAAATTGATGATTTCTAACTAATTTCAGTCAATCATATGGAAAATGTTAAAAAAAAATAGTGTCATTAGCATTCCTCTTAAAAAAAAATTCTCAAATCATTAATTATTTTCAAATTTTTCTTCACACTAGAATATCTTATATTAAAAAAATAATGCTAAGTTTTTATATTTTTAAATCTCAAGATTAATTACTTTATTTTTTTCTTTTTAAATTAAAATTCTTTTTTTGCGCAAATCTTTAATTATGTCTATTCTAAAATTATTTTTATATTTTAACTCCATTCTAAGAACTCACATAATAATGAAATACTTATTACTACTTATTCATTAAGAAATTAATTGATGAACTCTTAAACACTAATACAAAAAAGATCGGTATTTGACATTTTTTTTATTGATTCTAATTACATTTGATCGATGTAGTATATATATATATATTAAAAAACTGCAGTGCGACTACAAGTCTTTCATGATATACAAATAATGATATGAACTTAGATACATAACCAAATATAGAACCAACAGTCCAAATTAAATAATCCAAATCAAAGAATACCAAATGGATTGCCTCATTTCCTCCTCCCACATAAACAAATTCTTCCGTCACCTCTAACACCACTTCCACTTTCCTTTGCACCATTCCCCTAACTCAGCCACCTTTTCCATCTTATTATCAAAAAAGCTATACAACCTGTTATAACTAGATTTTAGCTAGCACACACCCCTCCATCCAAGGATCCTGCTAAAAAATGTGTCCATCGATCCAGTTTAATTTCACTGATTTCATAATATTTTCTCTCCACCAATCATCAAAGTTCAAAGAATTGCTATTTGGAGGCTTAATATGCAAAAGTATTAGACTTGGACAGCAGAATTGAAAACAAAACACACAACTGCACAAAAAGAATAAGTGAGTCCGTTACAATTTTTGTCAAAGACTCGTGAGTACCCATGCAATATTTTAACTATTAATTATATCCTCTAGTTCCCCCTAGAGATTTTATCATTTTATATTGAGGGAGAGATTATTTAATCTTTTTTATTACTTGTAGCTAGCTATTTTATTGAGGGAGATATTTTATCATTTCAAAGTATTTAATACTAAATTATTCATAAGTTTCAATCTAATACTTAATTTATTACAGCAATGAAGTATTGAATACAAAATTAATTATTCAAACTCGCACCTCGAATCCATCCACCGGTGGTGGATTGTGCTTAATTAATTTCAAACAAATCGTCAAAATTTAGTTGGAAAAGAGATATATATTATAACACACATGTTGAGTACATTATAATCATTATCCATATGTTTTTAAAGCAGAAGGCTAACAATTCACCAAAAAAAAAAAAAAAAGCTGAAGGCTTTCTTGAATAATACATATATACGGCTCTCTCTCTCTATATATCATTCAAACGATACAATAACAAACTAATTGCTGGCAACTTATATTCTCATACAATCAATATCTGTAAATTCTCTGAAGCCTTTGGAACATCGAGTAACAAGCTTACACGTTCATAGCGCTCTTCCAATCTTTCATCACCCTCTTCCTTCACTATATTGATAATAAGTTGCTCCAAGACACAGCCAGTTTGGATCATATAGTAGCACCAACACATTCCATTCTTGCTCGCTCGGAATTCCTTCACCTCAACCACCTTTAGAGTTTTTCTTAAGCATTCAAAACTTACATTTTGTTCCATACAGAATTTCGAAAAGTTGAAAATATAGGGCTTAACAATATCCTGAAATATATATATATATATATATATATATAAAACATATCAACACATGTTCCATTCAAGCTTTAATATGCATATATAACCATTGAGAAAGAGTTGTATATATATATAAAATCAAAGGTAATTGACTCACTCCATATATTTTTCCTTGGCCCATGTCCAGCGTGAGTTTCTCCAAACGAACACAACTGGTAAGAACTAACATGAATCCGAACATTTCTTGAATATGCATATTAGTCTTCACGATCAAATGTCTCACGTCCATATTATGTTTGATACGCATCTGTTCTTCTCCAGTAGGAATAGCCTTTTTTTTTTTTTGCCATGCATTTAAAAATGAAAACAAATATTTAAAAAAAAATCAAGTTGTTTCTAACCATACCAAAGAACAAAAAAATAATTATATTCATACATTTAATCTCTCTTTCATCTAATTTTCATTTTTTTTATCTCTCTTAATTTTCTATCACAACTATTATTTTCTCTATCTTTTCTTGTCCTTCCTATCGTTTTCTTTCCTCCACCTCATCCAGACCAAAATGGGTGAATGTTAATTCATATTTCTCATTTAAAAAAGAGAAAGAAAAATACGTACCTGCAGTAAGAAGCTACAAACTGTAAGAACCTTAACGTATATGAGATCGTATAAAGATTCACAAAGTTCATCCCCGTATTCCTCAAAATTGGCCATAGGGGTGAAGTCCAGTTGGGCTTCTTTTAAGACGTTAGGGAGTGCTTTTACTTGAAAAATCCCCATTTTTCCAGAATATTTGAGAAACTTGAGATTTGGTGCCCTGAAATCCACGTAATCAGAGATAAAAAAATCGCACTTATTTATAACCAACCTTTTTAATCCAAGTTCTCTAGAGCCCATATCGAAATGTGCCAAATTCCAACATTTCTTGAGACTCAAGTTTTCAAGTTTCCCAAGGGTGGATAAGAGGGTCTTAACAGTGTCAAGAGTCACTTCAATCCACCCAAAAGAAACATCCTTAAGTGCCACAAGATTGCACAAACCAAGCATGGCAAAACCGCATGCATACATCTCTAGAGCCTCAAGTGATGCATGACCATAAACATGGTTTGGCAATTGAAACAAAGCATCATGATGATTATCATCCTCCTCCTCCCATGTTGGGTCTGAGAAATCAAGCCGCAACTCTTTAACCCTGTGCTCTGTAGCAAATGCAACACAACGTTCTATAATGTCAGCACAACTTTCAGGGTTTGAAACCTTGAGAGAGAACTTGTCCACTGTGTTGCCTTTGTAGTTCTTCATGAAGTTGGTGATGAAGCTGAATAAAACCTTTCTCTGTGCTTCTTTGGTTTCATCAGATCCACAAGGATTAACAAAGAAGAGTTCGTTGAACTCTATGTTCCTCGTTGATTGCCATAACTTGGACCACTTCTTGGACAGGACGCATGTCCTTGCTGCCTCTTTGAAAGGAAGGAATGAAACAATGGTGATAAGAACATCTTCCTTCAACAAACAGAACTTGTCCACTAGGTTCCTTCTTATCCTTGCCATGGCTATAGGGATGACAAATATGAATGAATGGCTATGTGAAATAGTATTGAATGATGCAAACTTGAAAGCAAAAGCGTGCAACCTTTAGTGACGCCTTGTGTCCTGCAAAATCAAAATTACACAAGAGTTGTCATAGTTTTCTCATAGGATGTCATTTAAGGTATTCAAAATTTGAATTTTTGTTTTTAACTAAATAGATCTTACATGTTCCCAAAGAATTATGT